>CM023456.1:116497719-116786851 GCA_013339765.2 Haemaphysalis longicornis | reverse complement strand
GCAGTCTGGTGCTAATTCCGGAGGCGTACTGGCGTATTTCCCTTTTTTTTTTGCCAAATGTGTTTTGTGAAATGCATCAGGCACGAGCCTGCCTGAATCAATCAGCTTGCCTGAATCAACTGAGTGACTGTGTTGGAGTGGCTAGTGAGGTTAACTAAGCAACGACGACATATTCCAGCTCAAATGGGTCGCACTGAACTCTTTCAGTTCACTTGTTTAAACTATCAGCTGCTCTCAAATTTCAGTGTCTAGGCTTGAACTGTGCACGAGTTAGGCTGCAAGACTTGGACTTCTGTTCATTCAGTTTGGGCCGGGCTGAAAACCCGGTCGTTTTAGCTAGCCTTTCACTATGGCCTGCCTAATGGACCACTTGCCTATCAACTGTGGTGTGTTGGATTGGTTATGAAAAAAACCTGCAAACGACACATGTTGAAATTTTGAAATGGGTCCCCATTTTGGAACTCTTTCAGTTCACTTGTTTAAACTATCAGCTGCTCTCAAATTTCAGTGTCTAGGCTTGAACAAGTGCACGAGTTAGGCTGCAAGACTTGGACTTCTGTTCATTCAGTTTGAGCCGGGCTGAAAACCCGGTCGTTTTAGCTAGCCTTTATTTGGCGCACAAATGGACTCTTTTTTCCCTGTGGTGTCAGCTTATGGTATCAGGAAGTGCCTGCATAACAACACTTTGTTGCAATTTTGATCAAGTGCAGTGCCCCTTTGGCACCCATCGTTTTCTGGCTGTCAGGCCTTTCACTCTGCCTGACAACAAAGACAAAATGCCTCAATTATATCTCTATCAAGCGTAGCTCCTGCCCATTTGACAGACCCCAAAGCTTCCAGCAGAGGGGTGCATTCAAGCTATGTGCACTGTGATCTGCAAGGTGCCTTTCCTTGTGCGGTCAGTCCATGTTGTTACATCGTCCGGCTGGAAGTAGTGCCGTGTGTGTTGTTTTTTGCCTCCTCTGTGTCGTCATCTCTCTTGCGCTATACATGCTGGGCTGTTAAACTGGAAAACAAATTTGCCGCCACAACACTCCTTCCACAATGAACAAACAAATAACATTTATTAACAGAGATTGCTCTAGGCGGAACAGGGACTAGAGTTGGGCGGAAAGGATGAGGGCATCAGTAATGACCTGACTTAATTAAAAGGCATCACGGACAAAGCTTTGTAATGAGTTTAGAGTCTCTGTGACACGGTCATAAGGAAGCGTCCAGTCCTCGTATCTAATAACCCGTGTAGGTGGGAGTGTTGATCAATCCCCTACGAGGCCTTTGCCGTTTCATACATCATGTTCATTGGTAGGTATTTGTGCCTGCCTGCATACACAGCACCAGTGAGGAGCTGGTCAGGACAGGAAGGCTGCTGCAGCTGATGGTGGATAATGGTTATCCATCCTAAATGGTTATCTAGTATTGATGACCTGAGGATCGTCTTTTGAACACTCAGAGAAGGAAATGGAGTGGGACGCGTCGTTGTTGTCTTTCACGAGGGCACGCCCCCCGCTGATGGTGGTCCATCCCCTGCACCCCCCGTGCAGCCCCGTCGGACAACCCGGGCCCCGTGAAGTGGTCCAAGCCGTACTTCGACTGCGAGCGCTCGGACAAGTGGGTGTACGGGGCCACCTCCCCCATCCCGGACATCTACCCCCGGCACACCCAGTGGCGGCACATCGAGATCCCCAAGTGAGCCGCTTCTCTCTCTTTGTGTCCCCCCCTTTCCTTCCCCCCATTTTTTGTGATTCTACCAAACGTCATTCTAGTTGATTGAGTTTAGGTGTGTGAATCCTGAGTGCAGAAAAAATTGAGCTTGAATTGGCCCAAGACACATGTTGGACATCTTCTAGATGTCGTTTTAACGGTTTCACTGACCTTAGAGCATCGTTCCTCACTTCACTGTCACATTTTAGTGAATTTTAGTGAACTCCTCTTAGCCGAATGTCATTTAACTGCATCATGTGGCAGTTTAGTACTGGGAAAAAAATTCTGTGGGCATCAAAACCTATCGTTCGGGCAAAAATGTACAACACAGAATAAAATAAATATCAGGCAGTTTGTGAATAAATGGGGTAAACAAGAAAACTGTTGCGTTATTACACGGCGAAGCGGAAAATAAATCTGCCAAGGAAACAGGAAAAGGGGCTCATGCCTCTATCCTTCACAGAAAACAACTATAAATAATTTCACTGTTGCTGAGAGCAAAAAAAGATAAATGATAAGTCAAGTGAGTAGTAACATTGAATGATGATAGATAAGTAATAACTCAACGCTAAGATAAATGCTGCCACGTCGTTCTGCACGACTTCTAGTACCACCCAAAGATGTTCAAGGCCTCCAGGCACCCTGCCAGGGGTAGAGAAGTCGCCCAACGTGCTACCCCGCATACTAAATAGATTGGGAAATTGTCACACACCTCTAGCAACACAAAACAAAACAGACAACACCAATGGAGTGGTCGAGGAAGAACCTAACTGCGGTGACTAGCTGTCAAAGGTGCCAAAATTTCTCTCAGGGGACTGGTTTGGCTGTATTTGAAGCTTTGTGGTTAGCCTACTGGGGTCATGTCACCCCCTTAGCTGGGCAGCTGAGTAAATACATTGGAATGAGCATATTAGTCACCCTGAGCTGACATTGTTCCTAAGGTACTTTGTGACGAGGACTGTTTGCAGCAAGATTTAGTTGGTTAGGGGAAAGGCCAGAGGCTTTGCAGAACTGAATGTTTTTTTTTTTTTTTTTTTTGAGAGAGGTGCACTGTGGTAGGTGCCAACACTTGGCAACAGCTTTCTCGCCGGAATCTTATTTCAAAATATACATGGTCCAGAACACCGCCGTGGATATGCACTTTCCCCGCTCAACGGCTTCAGTTGTCTTGTAAGGCTACGTGAAGGTTCTTGGAGGAAGGAAGCTGCTTGTGACAAGCTCTTTGCGCGATCAAATGCTTGGTGCGTTCACTCACTCACTACTGCTTGTGCTGTTGTGTGGCTGTTTATTTTGATGTCAGAGGAGTGGCTTTAATTGATGCCGTACCCCGGAACCTACGTGTCTGCATGATCCTCTTTCCCATCTAATGCCCTGGGCTGTCGCTGAAGTAGAAAGACTATCTGTACAAGCTGATCTTGCCTATTGCCGAAACACAGGTGATACGCAAATTGTGTATGGATAGGCAGTTGTGCTCCAAGAATAAACATGGTCCGGCTACAAAAGGCACTAAAGTGTTCGAATATTTCTTTTTGTTTTAAAACTTACGCATCGGGGTTAATTTCTTTGTTTGTTTCTGAATGTACTGAACACCAAGTTGCTTTATAGGGTAGTCTGTAGGATAGGAAGACATGCTTTTATGCTGTTTTTAAACACAGCCGTACGTACAATGCTTTGTTGTGCTCAATGTTGCGCACTTCCTGTGAACCCTGACTGAGCTCTGACTGATGAAAGGACAACAAAGCAAGTTTTTTGTGACGTCCAGAAAATGTCACCATAGTATCTTTTTTAAGCTATCTCTGGTTTTAAGCACAAAATGTTAAATGTGCAATTGCTACTCTGCGTGCGTGTATGGCAACAGCTGTCAGACGGTTAAATGTGTATCACGCTTCCGTTGGTTGCTGAGGTAATTTTCAATTTCAAGTCTATACAGCCTCAGTGTATAGTGCAGCAGCATTCTTCTCCCCGTATATTTGTCTTCGTCAAGCACCAGTTGCAATGCAGGAAGTTGGGTTTGCTGCAAAACAGGCGCTTCTTCCTGGCACGGCATGGTACAAGGCAGAAGCTCACTTACCGTGCTATGACAGGCTTTGTAAAAGGGCCAGGCGGTGGTGTGAAAGTGTGCGGAACAGGCGTGCAAGCATTTTCGAGGGGTGAGGGGAAATCGCTCTGTTGTGCTTTGGCTTTTCCCCCCACTTTGAGCGAGGTCTGCGTCACTGTTGCCAACTCATGAACAGGTCACTGTTCTAGACAAAAAAACTAGAGGTGGTGCCGCATGCATCAATTGTGTACGGGTATTAAATCTGGTTCAAAGAAACTTCCTGAGAAAATAAATTTAAATTGAAAATTGTTTCCATATCAGGAATTTCCATCACCGGTTACCAAAAGTGAAGTCTTTGAGTTCATTTTATACTGCCTAAAAATGTTTGCCTGTCCGCTGCACTATTTTTTCTCTTTCCTCCACATCCTTCCTTTGTTTTGGTTTTTAATTTAAGTGGGTTCATGAGGTAGTGCTGTGTAGCGCATAGGAGTCACTGTGTTATAAGCATCAAAAGAGCGTTCTTTTTGTTGCGACTGATCCCTAGTTGGCATTGTGCATGCACCAACTACTGCTGGAGAGTATAGGGAGTAATGTGCGAGGCCTGTTTATCCCCTGACCCTTGTTGCTGTTGTTATGCGCTGTCCTCCAGAGACTTCTTGCATGTCCCATCTCAAAGCAAGAACTGAGGACAAATGCACAGAGGGCAGTGTGGGTGTGTGTGTGCACGTGCACGAGAAGGGGAGTTATTGCACCCGCAACCCCCTCCCTCACCCCCCTTTTCCCTTGGCTGTTACTTGTAAGTGCTCTTGTGACTTGTATTTGGTGCACAGGTCGGATGAAAAGTTTCAAAGTTGCCTAAACAGGAGAAAGTTATAGGGATGCTCGTTTTTATGAGGGCGAATAGAGAAAGTTAGTTTTACTTCAATCTAGAAGGCTAGGTTCATGGGCCTGGGGCGAGGTTGAGAGTGAAGTGCCGAACTTCTTTGCACAGTAAAAGGAAAAACAAATTCTAATATTTGGAGTTTTGCATTGTTAACGAACTCGGATACTGTGGGCATTCAAGCATAGAATGGAACGATTGGCGCACTGATTGCTCAATTCAAACTCGTGTTTGCACATTCCTAACTGCTCCTCCACTGTGGTGCAGGTACGTGGCGGTGGCGGTGATGGAGCTGGACTTTGACCGGCTGGACATCAACCAGTGCCCCATCGGGGACGGCAACCCCCGGCCCAACTACTTTGCCGGCACCTCCCGCTGCAAGAACGACACCACTGAGGTGCGCGTACTATACTACGAGGATGCTTGCACCCTGGCGGCCTTGAACTGCGAGGACTGATTGGAGATGTTCTTGCCCGCACTCCCTCTCCCCTCTCCCTGAGTAATGAAGTTACCAATGTTGGGTAACTTCATTGGTAGCGGCGGTAGCGAAATTGTTAAAACTCTTTTCTTTCGCTACCGTCGGAAAATTGACCAATTTTAAGGGGTCCAAGAAAACATTTTTTTCCTGCTAAAAATTCGGTTAGGCACAAATTACAGGAACACAAAATGCAGAATATTTAACCGCCTTTCCAATAACACCAGTTTTTAAAATGTTTTTATATATCATAGGTGTGAAAAAAAATATCACAATCAAAATTTTTGTCAAATTGTCGAAAAAAATGATAAAAAAGGAGTTGTGTATATCAAATCACCGGTAGTAGAAAAAAATTAGAATATGCATTTTGTAGGGACACATTTCAAAAACACGCCCTAGAAAAAATGTCGACTTGTGCGGAACAGTTTGTCAGATATAAAAAAAAATGTTAGCACGCACGGTGCTCGTGTCATGCGGTGAAGCCCAACCTCCAATTCAAAATGTGCAATTTCGGGTGGTTCCCTGGAATAAATCTGGCGGTTTGACATTATCAGAGGCACCAATTTGCCCCCAGATAACGTAAAAACATCTTGTTAATGACTGACTTTGCATTTACAGCGAGCACAATATTAGCACGCAATGCGGGAAAAAAACATGCATGAAGTTGAAAACGGAACGCCGTGGTTGATGCTTGTTGACGTTCACGGTCAGTTATCTCTCAAAACATAAAGCTGAGCTTTATTATCATCTTCTTACTCGCAATTGTAGCCTTGCTTGCAAAAATGAGGTACGATGCGCTAGAATCGTGCCCATGATCTTTAGCTGAGTAGCAGTTGCGCGATTAAAAAGATCAGCACAACGAGCCTCCTCTATTGCAGCGCCATCTAACAGCTTTAAAATGAAACAGTACAAAAACTTATCGGAGACTCCGTCCGAATAGAGAGTTCAACTAAGCAGCAACACTAGACACCCGGAGATACCCTCGTATGGAAACGAAACTGGAAGGCGAACAGCTGGCAGTGTAAGGCTGGTTTGAAGCGCTGTCCTCGGCGGAACAGATATCTGGCGACTGGGTGTGATCTTTTGACTTGCATCTGAAGTTCTTATCGCAGAAATCGGATTAGGATGGGGGGAAATCAGGAGCGGCGTGCTTTGTTCGAGGATCAGTCGCGGATGCTCAAGGCGCCATGGGAGGTAGCCTTGAAGTTTGGTAACTGCGTAGTAGCGCTAAATATGAATTTCGCGATGCAGAAACGAAACCGAAACTGTTGTAAACTGTTCGCGAATGTCCTGGGGTAAATAGAACTACCACACCACTTAGAACAACGTGCGCAAAGGCAATAAAACTGCCTAAAATCATAAAGTAGCTTTGCAAACAGGCACTGCTTGACATTTTCAGCCGATTTCTGGGATTATTACTGTCAGAGTGCGAACCTGACGATTGAAAATCGTTTGCTGGTTCACCATTCACGCCCTGATAGCAAAAAACAAATGCTGGTGCAGAGTAATTATGAGTGGCACGCATTCTTTGTTGGTAGCAGTGACGTGCGATGACCACACCCCTTTTCCACACCCAGGTGATTCAAACGCGTGTCAAAAATCACGTTTCCGTTGCAAAAATGAAACAAAACTGGTTTTGAAAGGCCATTTTCTGATCTAACTTAAAACAGCTTTATTTGTTCTAGCAACGCCTGGAACGCTATGAAAAGGCGCTCCCAAAGTATCGATCAAATTGAACGATTTTGAATAGGCGCGGTAGCGAAAGAGTAAAGAGCCGCGTCCCCCTGTAATGCATGTAATTAAATAAATTGAATATTTAGATGAAGCCTTCTTGTGTGCAATGCATAATTTCATTTATCCGCGTTCATTCAAACAACTATCTCTTTTCATTTTCAAACCTCAAAATAGTTAAAAAATGTTCAAAGTTTTCAAATAGTGGTAATTGAATCAAAGAGAGTTTGAATATGCATTGCATTATTTGCTTAAATGTTTGAGAGTTTTGAATAACAAATACCTCTATTTCATATACAATACTGTATCACAAACTCCTGAAAAAGCAGGGCAGGTAGTCGCCTAAAGAGGCCACGAAGAAAACATACAAGTTTGGTTTGTTTAAAACGACTGCTTTCTCCAGAAAACAGCAATACCAATTTTATCATTAACTTCAAACAAATAATCGAAATATTAAATAAAACAGATGAATATGAATTTTTCAGTATTTCTGGCATTTTGTCAGTTAAAAAAAAGTCGTTTGTGACTGGAATAGAGCTGAGAGACTTACCAAAGGCTTAGCTCTTTCAAATTGAGCAAAGTTGGGTTTTGTCTTCAAGGCCCCTTAAAAAGAACAAAGTTTTGTGCATGTCTGTGTGTGCGTGCATGAGTGCGTGTGCGAGAACGAGAGACAAGGAATAGTCTGAAGAATTGCCTTGGTGGGTCTTGAAAGTTTTAAATAACCTTCAAAGTGTGAAGTCTCAAGTTCAACCGGCTCTCTTCTTGCCTCGTCCTCCCAGTGTGAGCCGGTGCACGGCTACGGCTTCCGGCGGGGCGGCTACCAGTGCCGGTGCCGTCCAGGATACCGGCGTCCACGGATAGTGCGCAACCCGTACCACGGGGAGCTGATCGAGCGAGCCACGGAACACTACTATCGCACGAGCTTCAACTGCGAGAAGATTGGCTGTGAGTGGCAGTCTCATCCGACAGGGCTGGAGCAAAGACTTGCTCAACAAAAACCCTGTTCATGAAAAAACAAAAGAAAAAGAAAAAAGTTAGGGGGAAGGGGTTGGCAAAAGAAGAATACAGCAAACCTTTCATATGTAATGCCAATGTTTCTGTTTTTAGAGGCAAGATGATGGGCGGTTTTAGTATTGACCAAGTCCTGTTATTGCACTTTATTATTGTTATGCACATTCGTGTTCTTTAATCTTCATATTCTGTGTCCTTGCCAATTCTTGCAAAGAGGGATTAACAGTACAAAATTTCCATGGCTGTACTAAACTGTACTGTACTGAACTAAAACACAACAGCGGCTGTTAACCAAGACTAATGGGCTCAGAACTAAGAAAGCGTCTAAAAATTGGGGGCTGTTTTGCCGCCTCTCAGCGGTGGTCTTACTGGAGGAGTGATCAGCCCCCAGGGGTCTCTGGAATTAGTGCATGCCACTCCCCAGCCCTAAAGCAATAACACAAAAAGTATAGCAAGCACTGTATTGGATGCACAGTAACTTTTTTGCGCAAGCATAGCCGATAGGAAATAAAGTAAGTGTTCCCTGAAGGTTATTCGGGGTCCTTGTCATCCGGCTGTCCCTCTACAAACCGGTTTACTCTTGCTGCTTCTACAAGTCCCCTGCTCACATACACGCTCACACACATGCTAATACAGAAAGTAAGAAGGAAGGTTAAGACAGTGCATGAAAGGCAGGGAGGATACAGGGCATTGAAAAATAGTCACAGCCACTTTTGTGCGCGTGTGAAGACTTGTTTCTTGTTCAAATTTCCCCAACAGGGCTCACATTTTACGGTCTGTTTTGTTGAACACCAAAATTGGTGCCAGGGCTCACCTGGCTACTGAGCAACAAAGTAAAAATCGGTGTTAGCTTGAGGACAGCTTCTACGAAATGGCGTGTCCAGGGTGACGGGGCTCGTGGCAACATCTGTCGGTGTTCTCAAGATAAGATTTGAGGGGCACACATGGACTGCTTTGCCTTTTTTGCCAGTAGGGGGCGGGGTATCTGTTGTTCTCCGCGTCTGTATCAGCGTCCCGGAAAAACCAAGCACTTGTACACTGCCCTTGAAACCAAGCACAGGAACTGATTTTTGCGTTTGTGCGCATTTTTTTAAAAAATGGTATTGTATTCGGTTGACGTGGGTTTGAGACTTGACTGCCAGCTCTGAAACGACACTATCCACATCTTTTGTGCCGTGCGCAGACCTGATGGTGCAGACGCAGAACCTGCTGAGGATAGCGGAGGAGGACCGGATCCGCTTCATCGGCATGATGGCCAACCACATGTCCATCCTCAACATCAGCGCGGGCGCCAACAAGGACCCACGCACCATCTTCACCTACATGAAGGAGGTGGGGCCGGGGAGCTATTGCAGGCCATTTTAGCTGGGGAACTTGACCTTGAGGCGTTCGAATGAATACCTGACTCGTATTACATCCGTGCTTACTTAACTAATATCATTTGACTCGAATATTCTTCTCCACATTTTTTTTTCAGTGACATTAAGTTGAAATTTGTATCGAGCTGAGTGGTCATGGCAGAATGCATTTGTGGCTGTGAAATGTCTTGGGGCCTGGATGTTTGCGCCCTAGTGCTAGTGCCTTTACGTAACTTTAGGAAAATTGATACTTAAAATGCAGTGTTGAGTTAACATAAACAATTTCTAAATGAGTGCGCAGTTTGCTTTTCTGAAGTTAAAATACTGCTGCAAGCGTTTATTGAATAATACTCTCCGTCCCAGCAGTCCAGAGAGAGAGCAGGCATTTTAAGAGCGATTTGCGATTTGTACAAGAAATAATTGCAGAGTTACATTTAAGTATAATTTTAGTTATGGGTGGCAATGCTTTCATTGTGGGAATTACATTCAGTTTTGACTGTTTTGTTATGGCATAAGAACAGCTTTAAAGCAGCAGTGCCACTGCAACATAGTGAGTGAATGATAAGTTTGTCATAGTAAAGCGTGGTCGATTCAGAACGCCATTCAAAGTCTGTCATTTGAGTTGAGTGATGTTCATTGCGAATGCATTTGAATCTTCATTAGAGCACGGGTATTTATGTTAGATACAGCTGCATCTTACCGGTACTCACCTACGGGGCAAGAAACTTGGAGGCTCACTAAGAGGGTTCAACTTAATTAAATTGAGGACGACTCAGCAAGCAATGGAATGGAAGATGATAGGTGTAACGTTAAAGGATGAGAAGAGAGCAGAGTGGGTCGGGGAACAAATGCGTGTTAAGGACATATTAGTAGAAATTAAGAAAAAGAAATGGGTGTGGGCAGGGCATGTAATGTGAAGGCAGGATAACCGTTGGCCATTAAGGGTAACAGAGTGGATCCCTGGAGAAGGCAAGCGTGGCAGGGAGTGGCAGAAAGTTAGATGGGCAGATGAGATGAAGAAGTTTGCAGGGATAAATTGGTTGCAGTCAGCCCAGGACAGGGATAATTGGAGATCTATGGGAGAGGCCTTTGCCCTGCAGTGGGTGTAGACAGGCTGATGATAATTATTTGTTTATTTATTTCAAATACTGTTAGCCCTTACGAGCTGTTACAGGAGTAAGCAAGTACATCATAAACAACACTCACACGCACAAAAACTGCTCAAGTCACAGTGCAAACGAAGGACAAGAAAAGAACTCATACTATTTTAGAAATATTTCCAAGTGTTTCACAAAGCTATCAGTGGTATTTGGTTCCACAAACACTCGCGGGTCAAGGTTATTCCAGTCTACAATAGTTTTGACAAGAAAGGAATGCTTAAAAATATCAACCCTTGGAGAATAAGGCAAAACAGCATACGGATGATTGATGCGAGGAGATACCCGCGTGGCAATTTGCAGATATAACTCAGGACGTAAGTTTAGTTTGCCGTTGTATAGTTCGTGAAAGAATTTAAGTCTCGCCATTTTTCTACGCGAGGCCAGTAACGGAAGTTCTGCCTTTGCACGTAAGGCTGTCACCGACTGATTTCTGCGATATTCTGGATAAATAAACCTGGCAGCTGTTCGTTGAACTCGCTCAAGCCTATTTATTTGATACTGCTGATACGGGTCCCAAATTATACTTCCATATTTGAGAGTATTATACTTCCATATATTACACTTCCGTATTCCATATACTTCCATATTATGATTCATGTTAGCGCCCAGATCAGCCACCATGTGGCGAACGTTCTTCATTTCATTCCGTACGCCACTGTACGCGTTGTCTTGGTCTCCACAGTGCGGCACCACGCCGGCAGCGAACCTCAATTGTACGCACATGCAGGTGACGACAGCAACGTGTGCCGACATGGCGCGCGAGCGCCCGGAGAGCCTGTGGCTGCCCGGTGACGTGGTGCATGGTCGCGACCGGCAGCTGGAGAACGAGGCGCGGTCGGCCGTGCGGCTGGCCAACTTCCTCTCGGGCTTCCTGCAGACGGTGGACCCCAAGGAGCTGTTTGCCGAGTTCCGGGTGCCCGACCGCTCCCTCACGCCCGACCAGATCATTGGTGGGTTGTGTGGGCTGTCTCCACGATGCGTGAGCTCGTGAGCGTTGAATTAGTGCCGTTAAGAAACCTGCCAAACTGTTTCCTTAAGGGGGGACACGGGTCTTGGAATGGTCAGAAATGGCCAAAAAGTCAATTTTGAGAAAATCGAATTTTTGGAATAATTGTACCTTTAAGCACCTGCCTTCGAAATATCAACGCTAAATTCCATCGGGAAATACTCTAAAATCATGTTTTGAAATGCCTCGGGGGCCATGAAATGCCCCGAATAGGGCAAAAGTTGTTTCAAATTCCCGCGCGCGCCGCGGGCGAAGCAGCCAACCGATCGCCGCCATCTTGGTCTCGTTTTGAAGCTTGTTTCTTTGTGCGCATTTTGCGACATCTCAAAATGGCGTCGCTTGGATAGAACGACCGCCCTTGCCAGTTTTCCGAAGGCGCCTTCTGGGCCGCCGATTGGTTGGAGCGTGCGCGCACGGTTTGAGTTCGTCATCTGACGCCTCCCATTGGTCGGTACAACTGCTACGTCAGTTTGTTTTTTTTTTTTCGCCATCATGGCGTCTGCTACGCACGCCTGACGGAAGTCGGCTTTTCTGGCGCAGCGCTCGCTTATGGTAGTTTTGCTGGAATTTTCACGGTTTCTTCGGATTCTTTCATCGCACGCTTTCGTGACTGATGCCAGGAGACGTACGTTTGAAGAGGACAACCCGTCATGCGTACGGGAAGTGATTGCGTCGTCCGCCCGCGTAGTGCGACTTCGGGCTGCTTGACTCAGCCGGATGAACATTGTTCACCGCCTCGTATTTCTTCGCCTGTCCCATCGCCTGACCAACTACCTCGGGAGTCCAGACCTGGTCTAAGTACGGCTTGTCAACTTGACACAAGGTATTACACGGCGGAGGGGATCGCCGCGCGTACGGAACACGCAGACGAGATCAAGCGTGGCATGGAGACTAAATCACCAACGCTGCGGAAATTCGACCTCCTTCGACCTCCTTGTATTGAGCACTCGGAGGTAGAATCCGGCACTGATTTTGTCTTAGTGGATGAGCCTTGCTGCGCACTTTACTTCATTACTTTTGCGCACGTCGAGTGCGGAAAGTGCGGGCTGGCGGCGCCGGATTCGAGACGGCTGACAGGCAGTACGGACTCGCCGTGAGGCTCAAGCTGACGTGCTCGGTTTACGAACATCGTGTGGAGCGTTTTTCGTCACCAAGGACCGAAGGATCTGGCAACAGCACTCCTTTCGAGGTGAACATAACGACTTTGAAGTGTATTCAAAGCATCGGAAAGGGGGTGTTTGCTCTGTCGGATTTTTGTGCTGGGATGAACTTATCCCACAGAGGCCTACACCACAAGACGTTCCAAGCGCACTTGAAAAAAGTGGTCCAGGTTTGTGAGGACACTGCAACAGTCTCTGAAGCAGATAGTGTGTGTGTCGTCAAGCGCTTGTACAGGGACCTTGCTCAGCTGCCAAACAGCATTGATGTCATGTTTGATGGCACGTGGACGACCAGGGGACGGTCATCACACATTGGAGTAGTACAGCAAGCCTTCTGCAACTTGTGAAAGCCCCCCCTTCCCTCCCACTTAAAACTTCAATGTTGCAAAATCAGTGTTTTGTGACATTATTTCCCGAACGTTTCCTGCCATACTGCCATAGGCCAACAAAGCTTGCCTTTCGGCTACTTTTTTTCCCCACAAAAGGCTCTTTCCTGGGCCATCGACGGGATGCATTTGCAGAGAACGCACTGCGCAGTATCCCACCCCTGTATCCTCTCAAACTTCCTGCACAAAAACCACGACTAAAACAGCCTCACCAAAGAAAAAAAAGGGGGCATCAAGCAAGTTTCATCCCTCCCTCCTCCACCGTACTCAATATTCTGGGTACCGAAGTGCACTGTAATGAATGATGGCGGTTTACGAAGGACTGTTGCAGTTTTCACGACGCCAGTGAGACGACACCAGATTTCACAATGCCAGCAAGACACCAACCAATTTAAAGTCGATAAATTTTGTTGAATTCCTGATGATGTGCATTACTTGGCCTCTGGTATCTCCAGTTGTAGTTGACATTTTTGGAATCCAAAGACAGTTTTGAGAATTGGAAGAACACGTCTTTGTTACAGAGAAATATTGCAGTTACACTACTGACCGTTCATTTCATAACACATGGCCAAACTTCAAATGCAGTTTTCTCAGTTTCAAATTTTTGGTCATTTACCTCAGCCTTACGCAGCTTATTGGAAACTTTTTTTTGCTTCATAAGGTCAATCTTGGTACCGTTCTCTTCAGTAACTACCTGAGGTACCCGATGACATTCTTACTTTTTCTATTTGGGCCCCACATAAATAATGACTTGCAGTTATTTTTATCAGCCAAAATATCAAATACTGCCATATTTTATACTTGACATATTTTTTTGGGATGCCATGACTTTAGAGAAAAACGAAGAATGTCATCGGGTATGAGAACTCTGGCTATCAATTCATGTCATAAAAAGCTACAAAACGCAATGTGAAAGTTCATTAAAGCTGCGTAAGAAATTGCCTAATTATGGTTTAAACTTTCCATGATAACTTTCAAACTAAAGCAGCAGCTCAAATATAATTGCATATTCGAAATTACGAAGAAAAATACATTTGTGTGCAAATTTTCATAAGTTTCTACCCATAAATAAAAAAGTTAGTTTTAAAACCCTCGTCCCCCCTTAAGAAAAGTTTAAGTGCTTTGTTTGGGCTCTATCTTTGTAGTTCTTGAAAACCACTCCTTGTGGGATAGAATTGATAAACCGGTTTTTGGGACAACATGTGCTGATTCTTGCTACATCTGCACAGACTAGAACGGTCAAATACAGAGCCGACCGATTTTTCGAACCTAAAGGGTAACGAAAAATAGTCCGAATAAAAGAGCTGTCGGAAAAATCCGTGAGTCATTGCTTCTATGGGACAAGTGGCAGTTCCTCGGGAAAGTCCGGAATATCCAGCAAGTCCAAATTTTTGGAGCCTGAAAAAACGGTTGGCAACTGTACATCAGAATGCAAGTGCTGGCAAGGCAGAATCTTTAGGCAAGCCAGACTTGTTTTTGCAAGTTTAAAGGGTAACGGTCGGACGTAACGTCAATAAATTCATACCTGTCAGGTTTTCCGAATTCTCCCGGAGACTCCTGAATTTGATAGTTCTGTGCGATTGTATGATTGAAACAGAAATCTCCCGAAAGTTCACCCGTGTGTTTCACGAAATATTCCTCCAAGTATGGCCACATTGCGCCGCAGCTACCTGACAACCCAACCCAACCCTATACCAAGTGACATCGTTATCAGTGAAGAGCATAAAAAGCGTGAAATGGAACTGTCCGTACCACAGCAACGCTGAACGTGAGAGACAGTTCAGCATAGTGGAAAAAAATTGCACCCAGGTTCGAGCACACACGTCTGGCAACCCTCGGTCGCATTCTTTCGGCAAAGTGTCGCGGGGGCAAATGTTGTAACGCTCGACAGTATTCCCAGGAATTTCTGAAAAGGGCAGCGTCAGCCACTTGGAAGAGCTAGCACGTGACCAGTGGTGTAGGTTGTGTTTGGACGACACAGTTCAGTTCCTGCTCTGTTGTAACTAAATTAAAAATCCATGTAAAATATTCCATTTTGTTAATACTAATTTCTCCTGGTCGTCTTGTTTTTCAGGCGGGTAACATAAACTCATTGTAATTCCCCCCCGGTCAGGTCTTCCTTATGTCGTCCCAGGGAACCCGGCACATATGATAAATTGAAGGTGCAGGGGCGAAGGCTTTCCAAATTGGACCTTAGCAATATGCAACTGGGAAGTTGAGCTTGACAACATGCCAAGCAGTGTGAAAGTCGCTGTGCACCAAGCTGTGTAACAGCAAGCTTAAATATCCAGTGGGAGCTCTCAAAACAAGCGGGAAGAATTTTTTTATTATTATTATTTTTTACGCGGAGATACGAAGTTGGCGAGAGGTTTGTTTGAGAGAAGAAGGCTTTGACTACCTCTCTCAAGTGACTGAAATGGCCGCCAGCCACGCTGCCGTGCAGCAAAAACTCTCAAAGATGGCCGAAATTCGACTTGATTGCGTGATTTCTAGGCTCACCGCGAGTCATTCAGACACGATTTTCACTAAGTTCTCGTTCGTATTTCGTTTTCATTTTTTTTTTTCCATGAAAGAGGGATAGTCAAAGATGACAATGCAAGTGAAAACAAAAAAACGACGTATTTCGAAAAAATGGCGATTTTTCGACCCGTGTGTCCCCTTAATGTAAGGCTGTCGCATGCCCAATTGAGACTACCAAATGCGTACTGTAATTGATGCTGTACACGTAACTGTGTTCGCTGCTACACGATGTATCGAAGCCAGTGGGGATGTCAAGCTGATGCATATCTGTGTTTGTAGCCAGTGGGTGTTTTGGTGCCATCAATTTTTGGAACGTAATTGCAGTTACACCTTGGATGCATTTTTCACATTGTGGGCCATACACCGTATTTACTCGCATAATCTTTGCAGTTTTTTTTTCCGGAAAAATTAGTGTGAAGTTAGGGGGCGCGATAATTATGTGGGGGAAAACATTTCGAGGGGTAAAAATGAGCCTAAATGAGATTTGAATAGGTATTATAGATCACCAAGCCATTTTCAAGCGGGACTTACCGTTGTAATAAAAGTACAGGTCGACATAGGCACAAAGCACAATACTTTATTCGTTGCAGCCAGCTGCTGCCTACCTTCACCATCCCGCGTTTGGTAGTTTGGTACCCAAATGAAAACAGTCTTAGTCCAAGTCAGTGTTGCTAACATTGCCTCTTCGTTACCTCCGGATTCCACACTGACTTCCGAGGCCTTGTCTCCATGCCACACTGAGTGGTCTTCAGTTGCATCCAGAAAATTCGATGTGCCCGTCTTCTTGAAGCTCTTGACGACGACATCTGCGGCGGCCATTCCCCACGATTCCAATATCCAGCTGCACAGCATCTCCATCAACGGTTTCCTTATCTTGCCGGCCGGCTTCGGAGCGTGCTTGCAATCCCCTCTGCGTACAGCCTTCGAACGTTATCTTTGAACGGCTTGTTCAGAGACGCGTTCAGAGGCTGGAGCATGGAAGTTAAGCCACCTGGAATGACAGCCAGCTCAGTGCGCAGCGCCTTTAACTTTTTGCTTCTTGTTGGTCACCTTCAGTTCCTCGTGCGGCGATCTCCAGTAGCGCACACGGAACTCGTAGACACTGAAGGGCCTGCTTGCCGCGCAGCTGCCGTGCTCTATAGCGTATTCGATAGCTTTCAGCTTGAAAGTGGCTGTATAACTAGCGTGCCACCCCATGGCGAAGCAGCACCGAAACCAGCACAGAACAAAGCGAGGAAAAACTTCTCGAAGGGGCAGAAAGCGAGCTCCAGACTGCTGCTCTTCTAGTGAAGGGACGACCGGACGCTGTGCGAACGCCGCCTAGTGGAGTGCGTGCGAAACCGACCCAATGACAGTGTGAATGGCGTTTGAGAGATGGCGCTAGGTTACCATGCACCTGGCGCACCTGAATACACCGCGCGCTCCGCCAAACGGAGTGGTGCGAGCGCATGCATCATGCGGGTTTTGCGAGCAGACGACTTTCGCCATTGCAATTTTGGGGGTGCGAGGATTATGCGGGGAAACAAAAAATCCTTTTGGCAGCTCACATTAGGGTTGTGAGCATTACGCGAATGCGAGAATTACGTGAGTAAACATGGCAGTGCTTTTGCACTAAAACAGGGTGAATCTAGTGTCATGTAGGAAACATGGGAGTTCTAGTTGGTGCACGGTAGAGATGTGGCAGGTATTGGCTGTAATTGCACGTGCAAATCGGGGAATTTCTAATTAAAGTTGTATAGTTTTTGTTACTGGATGATGTGTTTTCCACACACTACAGTCGAACCCTGCCACAGCGAAATGCACTGTGCATAGACAAAAGTTAGTTGTCTTAGAAACATTGTTGTTCTTGCAAACAACAAATCGAACTTGGGAAGAGAATGGCAAAGCTTCACTTTGATTTATTCACTCCACAGCAGCATCACCATTAAGTGATTGACACTGACGAGCTGTTTGCACAGCATTGCTTTGTGACTGGCACTGAGTGGTCAGTTTCTTTGCGGCAGTGCTCTGGCCGCATGCCACCAGGATTTCTGCATTGTATACACCAAGTGCTTGGGATGCGGGTTGGCACAGATGTGCCATGAGTGCCAGCATGTCCAAAGACATGTCACTTCAGTGTGCACTTTCAAAAATCACTGCAGTCATTCAGAAAACGTTCTCTCTTTACTTTGCACCTGATAGGGTCATGCTTACAAGCACAAACCTGCAACATCAATACTACCGTATTGATTCAAATATAAGGCGAAGTTTTCTTTTTCCCAAAATCCGTAGTTTCATAGTCATCCAGAGCTTGAAATGGGGCTAGTTGGTTAGCGCCAACTAGCGCCAGCAATGTTCCGAGTTCATAGTCATACCCTGACTTATATTCGAAGCTCAGTATATATGTATTATATATATATACACATATGTGGCGATTTTTTTTAATCTGCAACCTGCACCCTCACCTTTTAATCATGACCGCCTTATAACTGAATAAATGTGGTACATCAAAGTGGCGGCTGAGTGGTAATATTGTCTCAGTATGGCTTGGTTGTTGCTCATCTGCAAGTGAGCTTTTTCGAAAGTCGATCTTATCTACATCGTCACCAATACCAAACACTCACGCCCCCCAAAGCAGTAGCAGCGGCATGTGAAAGCTGGTGTGTCAGGAGCTATTTTGTCTGAAAAAAGTGGCGATGTTACAAACGTGCGACTCGGTGAGTGTTAGTTCTCAAATAAACCAGAAGTTCTAATTTTTTCATCATAAAAATTTTTTGACTTAAACATTCCAGAGAAAGTCCTTGAGAATATAGATTTTGTGCGTGGACTCTACGTATGGTTTATGGGGAATTGTAAATACAGTGAAACCTTGTTAAACTGTACCTGACGGGCACGTCAATAAAATGCGTACTAACCGGCACTACAGTTTAACCAAATGCGTTAGGTTAAAGGGAAACCAAGTTGGGGATTCCGCTTAACTACGTATAAAAAGAAACTATGGCTTATGCGGGTACAGTTTAACGAGATTCCACTGTACTTCATTGCAGTGGGGTGCAACTTTGCTTTTGTGCATAGCGTATTACTCGTGAATTTACGGAGTATGTTGAATGCCTACCGGATCAACGCTAAAATACTTGCGTCCTTCTCCCCTGGTCATGACCACAGGTGAGGCGATGTCCCTGGTGGCCGGCAACCAGAAGATCCTCGGCTGTGGAGTCTTCTTTGACCGGAAGAAATTTGATGGCCGGCCCCTGTACGCGCCCTATGCGTACCGGCGGTTCCGCAACGAGCGCCGCTTCTACGTGGACGACATGGCGCGCTTCCGGGGCGGCGCCTACCTGCAGGAGGGCTTCTTTGCGCAGCTCAAGACCCGCTGGGCCGCCAACCTCGACGACCTGGTCACCTACACCACCAAGATCCGCATCAGGTGGGCTGCCCCCTTCGCCGATCTTCAAGGGCACCCTGTTAAAGGGGCCCCGAAACAGGTTTTGAACATGATCAATAACCACATGAAAATGTGAGGGTATGTGCGGAAGGACATTCGAGGCAAATATTGCTTTTACAGGAGGCTCTTGGTCGCTCTTCCCCCTACCGTGCACTTAATTTTGAGTCGCCGCCATTTTTTGGGTTGCGTTTACATGTCACAGAGCAATAATTGCTGCTATTTGTTAGCTTTTTTTTCACACACTTTCCGCAATGCGAGGCATTTTTCTTGCTTTGTCTGCTTCCCATTAATGACAACGCTGCTTAATAATTAGTGTTGCCTGCAACACTCTTTTACTTGGCCATGTTCTTTTTTTTTTTTTCTTAATTACACATCTTGTCGGAAGATGTGCATGAAAAAAAAATTGGGAAAAAAAAGGAAAAAAAAATGGGGTAAGCTGCAAAATCGCATACATCCCTTGTGGGTTGCAGCTATGTCTGTCCAAACATCTTTTAAAACGGTGCATGTATTAAAGTGTTTGGCACAGCTTTGTAATTGTGCTTTCTCCTCAAGAGGATGGAAGGACTGAATTGTGTAACAATATTTACAAAAGCACAAGCGGCCGCTGTCGGCCAGCTTCCCCCTCGCATTGCATGCGTGCAACATATTTCTCGAGGCTGAACTGTTCTCTTCACCCATGGACGCTTAGTTTATTGCAGCCACATCAGGCAGTAGGGGTGTGAAGCACATGTATATTGGAATGCATTGGTTTCAATTCGGCTTGAAAAAGTTCTGCCAAAATCGCATAACGCTGTTCAAATGCAACGTTGCAAGCAGTCTGTGGTCACCTAGGAAGAGTGATTGTAGGAGATTTTCATTGCGTGTACAACAGAAGTCTGTACTATACTTAGGGGCGAACTGCTGCGCCATTTGCGCCATCCTGCGCCGAACTCGCCCCTATTGCACCAAACTCGTTTATCAGCACCGTCCTGTGCCGCAGAGCCCGCATTGTGCCTGAGGTACGACTGCCATGAGGCCCCGTGCCAGAAAACTTGGCTGAAACATCATGTTTCCAGTTTCAATGCGGTTGTGCTTTCGGTTTCATGGAGGCTTTGATGGGTCATGAAATTTGGTTTTTTGCCACACCAATGCCGCAGCCACTACGTGCCTTCTTGGCCTTCCTCTTAGATATATTCAGGGCACATTTGCACGGTTTTGTTTTTCAGTGCTGCCCGCTGCGCACTGACCAATTGAAAATCACCGAAGTAAGAAAAATGTTTTTGTGTCACATCGGAAACACATAGAAAATTTAATAAATTCATACGAAGCATTGTAGTTGATTGGAGGGGAACTTCAATTTAATCGGCCATTTTTGACGAGCATTGCTGCATGTATTGAACAAACAGGGTCTTGGATTATGTGCCCTTGCTTGTTCATTCGGTTTGCCTTTGTTGTGGGGTAATGACTCATTTTCGCCTGCGAACTTCAGGATTAGCTTTGCTTGTGCAGAGTACGGTCCAGCATTAAAGATGCCTTCGACCCGCCGTGGTGGCTCAGTGGCTAAGGCGTTGCGCTGCTGAGTATGAGGTCGCGGGTTCGATTCCCGGCCGCGGCGGCCGCTTTCTCAACGGAGGTGAAAAGCAAAAACGCCCGTGTGTGCGAGATTTCGGCGCACATTAAAGATCCCCAGGTGGTCAAAATTAATCCGGAGCCCTCCACTATGGCGCGCCTCATCACCTGCGTGCGTCAGCGCTTTTAAACCCTACAATCAAAGATTCCTTCTAACATGATCTCGTTACGTAGTCTCGGGCGTATGTTTGCTGACTCTTGTAACCGCGCCACGGGCGAACATGAAGCTATGTTCTGCTTTGCACGCACTGAAACCGCTATTCAATAGAAAAAATTCAAGCAAGCGCCTTGTTTTGCGGAGTGCCGTTGTGAGTTTGGGGTGCCTAGATTCACGCACGTCCACCATACAGCAGTGCTGGCATCGAGTTACCCTACGTGAGTTCAGTTAGCACTGCCATCGTCCGGACACGAACTGACATCTGTTATCTGACCCTATCGATTCGGCGTGAGAGGTTTACCCTTTGAATGGTGATAACATGGCATACTCACTGGGGCCAATGGTAGATAACTTCAAATGTAGCTAGGCATGAAGGTCCCTGGTTTAGAGCAGGTTCTAATGCTTGGTAGAACGCCAGTGTAGTAGATACCGTATTTATTCGAATCTAGGCCGGCCCTGATTCTAAGCCGACCCCCAAAAGTCCGAAGCCCCCCCCCCCAAAAAAAAAAAGAAACTTACCTCGAATGTAGGCCGAACAAAAAGGCGAGGTCAGCGTTCACAAAAAGAAAACACGTTTATTGAACATGCAGATGCGGTGCTCATTCCGAGTCATTATCGCTGCTAGCCTCATCGCTTTCTTTATCACTGTCATCTTCAAACAGTGCGCTGTCCTCAGTACCATCAAGCTCATTTGATTCAAAGCCAGCCCCGACTGGCTTTGAAGTGTACCCGTGATAAGCCTCGTTCCCTTGAAAGCTCCCTTGCTTTTGCCTTGAGCACTTCCGTCGTTACTGGAAGGGGCGGCACTATAATGGCACCGCTTGTTTGGTGCCATTGCGCTGTCCAAACCAAACTTCACACCGCACGCAGGCCACTATCTACACAGTTAAAAATGGCGGCATCGCCCCCAGCCCTTAAGTGGCAAATGGTTTGTCTAGTAATGGCTACAATACTTTCTTTTCTGGGTGGCGCTAGCTGCGCGCCACTTCCCTCAATTTCACTTGGAAATTGGCGCGTGTTTCAAAATCCTCGAATCCAAGCCGACCCTGGAGTTTGATATATCAGTATTTCAAAAAAACTATCGGCTTAGATTCGAATAAATACGGTAAATGGATAAAACTAGGGGTGTGCGAATATTCTGAAACTTCGATATTCTATTCGAATTTTTTGGTATTCGATTCGATCGAACGGACACTTTTATGGTTCGAAATATTCGGACCACCCAAACTAAAAAAAAAAAAAAATTCAGAGGCTGTCTCAGCAGCACAAGTGGCGAAGCATATACACGGCGAACGGTAGTGCTTTTGCAGGACGTATCGGTGTTGTTTTCTGCTCGCGAAACGCTCTGTGCACGCACCAACGCGCGCTGACACGGACTGGGGAAAAACAACCCCCACGCTAGAGAGCGGACGAGGCCGGCGGGCGCAAAATGGCGTCGGCTCCAGCCGCGAAGTGGCGCGGGCGCTCGAGCGACCGTTTCTAACTGCTCTTTAAAATGCGGCTCAGGAAGACACGAAGTTGCTTGTGCGGTAAAGGAGCTGATAATGCATGCGAAAACGGTACTATAAAACATTCATCCGCGCCGCTAAGGAAAGCGCCCGTAAAATATTTGCTGGGGTGCTAAGCCTAACCATCTCCGGCGGAGCCAAGCCGGCTTGTCTCGATCTCGTCACAAGTCGTCAGGCTCCTCCATTCTGCCGCGCGCGTACTGCGTCATTTTCTGACCGAGGTAGGCGCTACCGCGGGCGCGACGCGAAATCGTCGATGCGGGCGTGAAAATACAGCGCTCGCACAGCCGAGTCGAGCGAACTGCGTGCAAAAAAGCAGAATGCGGTTCACGCTAGACTGTTGCGGCGTGCAGCGAGCTTGGGCACAGCGAGTGAGGAGACGAGCGCGAAGCTTTACGTGCTCCAGAAAGGACTGCTTTGCGACATGGGGGTTAAAAAAAAAGCAGAAAAATCACGAATTTTCTTCACGCGAAAGTAAGAGAAGAAATAAACGAAAACTTTTTTTTCAGCGTTCAATTTTTTGGTCTGTGTTGGTTCATACAAAGTTCGGATGATACGAATATTTTTCGCGAGGTCCCGCGAGATTAGTATCATCGAGATTTTACTGTATCGGCGCGCTGGCAATGTGCACGGGCTCGGGCATGCCAGCCACTAGTGTCTCAAGTGAGCGGCTGCTTTTCGGTATCTGGTGGAGTCGTGACGAGCAGGAGGTTGTCACTGCTCCCCGACACTGTCGAGCAGTTAATCGTTTCTCCATGTTAACATTTAAGTGAGTGCAGACCTAACCGTCTGAGTGGCATGGTATTGTGTAATTTCTAATTTTACTTTGTATGATTTGTTGTGCAATTAAAGTTGCAGTTTTTTATTGTCTCTAGATGGTGAATGAAAACTTTAATTTTACAAAAAACAATAAGTATTCGTATTCGAAAAATATTCGAAAAATATTCGATTCGATTCGAACGTGGTTTTTATTATTCGAATTCGCTTCGAAATTAAAAAATTGATATTCGCACACCCCTAGATAAAACGTAATTGGCAGGGTCTAGTAGGCAAATGGCCTTTCTGGCTGCTCCAAGCCTGCTACAAAAGGCATTTTTGCCTGCTCCCAGGACTGCTCCCAAGCCCGTGTGCCCTGTTCCACCCCTGTATACTTCTCAGCTACAGTTTAGAACCAGGAATTGTTTGCTTGTGCTTGCACATTCAGGCCAGTCAGCTCACCTCTTAGTGTAGTGGCACCTTCCACAGTGCAGTGATACGCAGCGATTCCGTTAATATGGAACGCATGAGCGCAGTTCTAACACGAGACATTTGACTTTGTAGTCTATTTTAATGATACACCTTTATGCCTGTTTTGAGTGAGAAAGGCAATTTAAGACCCCCTCCCCCCTTGAATGGCTTTGGGGAGAATCTTCAATGAAGGTGGCCTTAAGATATCGGTAAAGAGGGTGTAGCAAGGATAGAAAAAAGAGAAACCTGCATAAAATAGCGAACTAGAATCAACAGGCTTTCAATATGGGGAGAGTTGGAGCTTGCAGGTTTTCTGCCAGCTCAGTCGGTGCAGATCGAAATAATGAGATCAGCTGAAGGACTTTTCTTTTGCGAGGAAAGTGTTGCAGGCAGGCAACAGATGCAAATTGCCCCCTCTTGCTTCCCGTGCAGGTACAACTCGACGGGCCACAACCCGATCAACTACGACCACTACCCGCTGCAGTACCACGCCGCCGAGGTGAACCACGGCTACTGGACCGACCCCTTCTTCGACTGCGGGGGCCTGCACGGCGACTGGGTCATGGTGTACGCCTCGCCCTTCTTCGGGTGGGACAGCCTGCACAACCGCATCGAGTTCAAGTGAGCAGCACACCACGGCCCCCTGGGGTCGGCCTCAAAGCGAGGGCCACGAAGGCAAAAGACAAATTTGGTTCATTCGAAAGATTGACTCTTTCAGAATCATACTGGCCCCACTTTCAATGTAAAATTCGCTAAAGTAGCTACATAATTTGGAAACAGGGAATGACTATGCGACCCACTAGCTCATTTCCCGCAACAGAATCTATGATGTCATATGCCCAGCTGTGCGATTGGCTGAGGCCGGCATAAGCAAGCGTAAGTTAGGCAGGGCCTATAAGTTTGCCGGACGAGCCATTTGCACTTCAATGTAGGGCACATTCTGTAAATAGGAGTAAGAATTGTGGGGTGAACAATTAGTTATGTATGAACACGTAAACATCGAAGCAGTTAGTGCGGCACTTTGCTGGCTGACACTGCCTAACGCAGCTGTCGGATGCATTGAGCTTGTTTGACACAACACTGACCAACTGATATAAACGGCACGGTCACTTACATGACCATGTTCGTCTAGTCATAGCTTACGTTTTAGGAAACGATTGGTATGAACCCTAATAAAAAATACGGCCGGTATAGAAGTGCGGCCAGAAACAAAGTGCGGACACTGGCACTTCAGCAGTATTGCGGCGCCATCTATGAAAGTAGGCGATAAACAAGATAACCAAATGGCTGTCTGTGAGGTGATAGCAGCCCTGGTCAGCAGTTCGTCTTTATTTTTAAGGCCCTGCTCTGGATATGCTATTTTCAACGTCGCAAAACGCACGATTTAGTGGAAGAATTGAAAATTTGGCTAAAATGTTTAATTTCTCAGTTATTTAAGCATCGTTTGCTGCTGGGCAAGTGCTGAAGGCACTATAAATCGCTCAATATTTTGAACAAGTTGGTTCATTTAGAAACAACTAGCCCTTGGTCGCCCGCTCAGCTCCCTTTCAGCCACGAAAGACGTCTTCTTAAGCGAAAAGACGCAGGAAAAATTGGAGAACCTTCGAATTTCGTGCTGCATGATGCCAGCAGTGACGCAATAGAAGGAACAGTGGAAATGTGGTTATCAGTATGTCAGCTACGCATTACCATTGGAGTGGTGTGACCAAACAGAACCAGAGGCACCCCTAAAATCTCCAAGTCATGTTTCCTCAAATCAATCAAATTGGCAGTAGTATTGTTATTGGTACAAGGTTTGTTTTTTCTTTTTTGATAAACCAAACTTGTATTTTCTCTTTATTTGCTTGGGTATCTTGGGTACTTGGGTACTTGGGGTATCTGTCTGAATAAAGGTAGTTTGGTATAGGTGGAAAACCTGAGCTTGCTCGAAGGGTATTTCGTAGAATGGTACGGATACCCTCACAAACCGTAAGAAACTGTCGCAAGGAAACAGGGGTGCACTAGAGAGCACCACCGCAAGGTGATGCAACCTGGTGTGATGCTAATGATGCTGATTCATTTCAAAGTCTCTTGACTGCATTTTTAGCTCAGTTTAACCCACGGAGCAAGAATAGAATTGGAGGAGGAACAAGGCTTCTTAGTGCGTCCAGGTAATGTCAAAAGCACTGGTCATAGGTCAAGCTAGCGGCATCTGCCGTGGGTGAAGAAACAGCACGGCCGCCGCGATCGGCATTTCACTGCGCAGCCATGGAATGAATCGCAACCGCTATTATTTCCTCCATCAGGTGCCGCTACCCTCTCCTTCGCTGTCGCAGCCACAAAGCTTTGCAGTCTGCCTTGGTTTTCATTGTGACATTATCTAATTGCTCGCCCGCGCTTGCCGCAATGGGCCGTTTCGCCTCCTATATATTCTTGCTCCGTGGTTGAACCCCACTGTAGTGAATGGTACTTCAACGAAATTTTCCCTACAACAAATTACTCCTACTTTAGTTAATGCACAGGAATCTTCATCTCATCAAATGACTTTTAAATGTAGAGCACTTTAGGGCCGCGCCTTGTCGTCATAGCTCGCTCGCTGGACCCAAGTAGAGCCACACGGCGTCCCGTGGTAACGCTGTCGTTCACGGCGTACCCCAGAGGCTTCGAAAGCCAAGCGGTTTATATACCTAGTCATATGCATTTGAAACTCGTCAACCGCTGGCGCTTGTCATGCATCTCCCTGTTGTTTAGCGCAAAGAAAACTGCGGGTACATTTGATGCAAAACACACGTATTTAACCGGCAGCGCCCGCGTTCATTTAGTTAGGAACACTCGCTGTGTTGGTTTTTACGATAGTGGGTGAAAAAGAAGTGGCAGTGCAACGCCAGCAGGTGCGGGAGGAAAAGCAAGTAAAAAAAGAATAGAACTCCCGCTGGCGCTGCTCCAGGCAGGAGGCACGCGAGTACTGCGAAGGTGGGAAATTCGAATTGCATAGGGTGGTAGCAGTGAGCGGATAACGGCGCCACAGCTCGTTATGGCGAATCACTGCTCTGCACTTCCAACAGCTTTCACACTGAGTGGAACAGCTTTAATTTTTTCTGCACTGTCCTGCTTAAACAAAATTTTAATGCGAGGTATACTAAAATTTCTCATTTATTTGACGAGTTAGAAAAAATTTGTACACTCATGATGCAAACGTGTGCACAGAGTCATCGTAGTACTTTATATATATATTTATTTATTTATTTATTTATTTATTTATTTATTTATTTATTTATTTATTTATTTAGATAAGTGCCCATTAGATAAGTGCCCACAAACAGCATGACGCCTTCAGCGTGGTGCACAGAAGAAACAAGGGAAAGGATAGAAAAGGGAGATGTGTACAATGGGGAAAAAAGAGTATAGTAAAAATAACATCAATGGATCAAACATTATGAGGCTGACTCACACGATTCTACAACGCAAAAGAAGACACTCAGATTTTTGCTGCATATGTGAAGTCACTGACACCACTACGGAGAGCATTATTGTTTGATGGAGCCAATATAAACTTCTTCTAGAGCTCCATCCCTTTCTGTGAAGTTACAGCCAAGAAAAATTCAAACACAGTTGTTTTTTTCTCTATGCTGCATCTTAGTGTGCAGTACACCTGAGCAATGTTTTCACGCGTGGTTCTGTTGGTCAGGAGTAGTTTGATTTGTAATCACTGTGGTGTTGCGTAAAAAGTGCAAGTTTTCTGCATGGTCATGAGAACATGAAAAGTGAGGCCCCACTGCAGTGGTTCACTGCACTTAAAGGAGTACTGACACCAAATTTTGACGCCTAAAAAATGATATAATTGGCTTCAGTAGTTTGTACAGATGCCTCACAGAAATTTTTGCAGCGATCCGAGGCCGGAATCACATCTAAGATCGATTTTGATTGTCCAGGCCGCGAGCTTCCACAAATCGGCAGCACTAGCAAAATCGCTTTCGGCGTGACGAAACATCGGCCTGCGTGTCTGGCCGGTTCAGGGTGACATCATATAGTCGTTTTCGGAACCGGAAACGATATCCTGCGCTTCTGTTGTCGGTGGTATTCATTTGGGCAGGAGACGTACAGGTGTAGCTGTGTGAGCAATGCTTGTAAACGTTGCGTGTTCGACGTCTTTGCTCTTCAGTTCGTGGCCGGCGCATGGTGGTTTCCCCTTTCACTGGTGCCGAAAACTGCGCGGTGCCGGCACCGCGCGGTGCGCGATGTCGACGGGCACCGCGGCGACGCGGCGGTGCGCATCGCCGAGCTCGCCCAAGTTGTGCTATGGCAAGCTCGCGGTATGCGAAGAGTACTGCTCGTGGAAGCCTGTGCGAGCAAATCGACGACGACGCCAAGATGCATTATTTTTCACGCGACGACATGCAGCGCTAAACGTGGACTGAGTTCTGTGCGCGGCGGCGGCCGCAAGAACTGTCGCCCAAGCCCAGCGGGCTCGGGGTTGCACGGGTCCCCTTGGGTGTTGAGAACTTTAGGCTTAGTATCGTGGCGACTATTTGATTGCTGGTATCTGTACAACTGCGAATGACCATCCCTTACACAACTTTTCACCACCCTTCATCCCTTTTTCGCATATGGAGCTTTATTTTGGCAATAATTTCTGTCTTCAGCGATTGGTGACCGAGACATCTGCCGCGGCCTGTTTTGATTCTAGCGCGCAGGTGGCACCAATCTTTCGGCCGCCGCCGCACCGCGGTGCCGGGCAGTGCTGGGTCGGAGCGCCAAACCTCCGCTGCCTGTCAGCGTAGGCTTACATCGCGGGCAAATATCTGAACGCCACTTTTAAATTCAGCGCTGATAACAACCCCTAGCACAATTTTTCAACACACTAACATCTACTTTCTCGCATGTGGAACTTTTTTTTCGCGATCAGATTGATTAGAAGAGTGGGCCAACAAGCTGTTGCTATCACGGTCTGCGCCGGTTCGAGCCGAAGTGATATTAAAAAACGGACGACGGCGAAGACATCGCCGGCCTAATCGCCTGGCCAAATAAAGTTGTTCTGTCTGTCGGGTGGCAGCGACTCATCCGAGTCTGACGATTCAGACGACATGTCGACTGCGTGGGCGAGGTGCGGACCATGTGCAATCGTAGCAGACGATGCGGCGAACGCATGGAGGAAAGAAAAACGTCCCTGACGTCATGGGTGAGACGTGACGTAAGGCTGGCCCGCTTGCAGGCTGGCCTTCGAACGGCCATTTTCCCGCGCGGCGACCAAATTTGAAATTGGTTGCAATAAACGTGCTATAATTAATTCTGTGTTGGCGGCTGACGACTTTCGGTTCGATTTTCGTAATTACTGGGCCAATAGGTATTCTTTACAGCATAAAAACCTGAAAGCGAGAATTTCGTGTCAGTACTCCTTTAAGATGCTTAAGTTGTAACTGCCATTCCGTAGGTACAGCTTTGCAAGTTTTTGATGATACCACGTGAGCACTTTATCGTGGAGCAACAGCTTAAAGGGGCCCTAAATAGGTTTCTGAAGGTCGCCATTTCAATCGCGCAATCGCTAGAGTACCCCTTCACGACAATGTATACCAAATATTACACCTCTGCGCAAAGCAGGGGCCGCGCAAACACGCAACAAAGATGCTTTCGTTCTTCCTTGCTCACCTACCGCTTCCTTGCCGCCAGACTTGCGCGCTCTGACGTGCAACAGTGCGGTTGTGACGCACCCTTGTGACGCACGAAGCTCTCAACAGTACGGCTGCGCTATTGGTGGGCCCCGTTAGGTGCTGTGTAGCCAGTCAGCGTTCCTGGCTCTGGGAGAAACGCGGTTGCGCGCAGCGCTCCAGCACCGGCGGCACGGCGTATTCGTCCTGCACGGGTGGCATGGACGAATGTTTATCGTCGCCATCCATTACACGAGCGTAGCTCAGTTAGTCGTTTACAAGGTATTAATAACGCTGAAAAACACGGAAAATCTCTGCGGGCACAAATGGCCGCTACACGCGCAACCGCGGCAAGCATCTGCCTGCTCGGTCGGCAAGCAGCCCACTGTGCGGTGTACGCAGGATAACGCATACACCGCAGCAGCTAAAACTTGTCACCGCCTGCCAGTACGGGACTATAGGCCTCCTGCGCTGCCCAGGGGGCGCTGCGCAAGCGGCTTCCGGGCAGTACTTCCGGGTAGTACAAAGCTGCCAGGCAGGCGGTATACCAGGGTCCCATAGGATCCCGTGTTGACAAAAGCAAAATGAGCTCGACGCTCCCAATTATTTTGCGACGTGGTCATCAGCTCATCCCCGACGTGTCCGATCTATTTCAGCGATCAACTTGGCATTAGGGGAAAAAGCTTTGCAGCGCTAAACACGTTTACAGCGCCGACGAAAGAGCCGCGATCGTGACGGCGTCTGCTACTCGCAGGTTCACCGATCGATGGTCGTACGAAGTGAAATCTTAAGTGAAATTTCTAGTTTAAACTAATCCTCTAGGTGACTAAGACTTCTCAAAAACAGCCGATCAAAAAAGAAGAGTGACGCAATCGGCGATGATCGCGCTTTAAAAAGCCAGCGAGTCCGGCGGACCGCAGGCTCGCCTGCTGCGGTGCGCCGCTCTTTTGCGTACCTGCACACTATGCGTGCACTTTCATTAAACAGTGCTCGTTTGCGTCGCCGTTACGAATACATGGTGCAGCGTTAGCTTGCCGTTTTGTTGCGTGTCTCAGTGACAAAATGCCGCGACCGCCAGAAGCGTGAAATCTGTTTCCGATAACGAAATTATAGTGACCGTAAAACAAAGTGGTCGGGCGAACTAAGAGGCCGCTCGCTTTCCTTGTTTGCTCTCACTTTACTTAATTAGGATCTTGCAGCATACATTCCCAGTTCGCGCTTAATAGCCTAGAATGCAGGTCCTCAACGGCCGAGTTCCATGCAGCCGACACGGCGGAGGGCTGGACGACGGCAAATCGGGTGGGAGGAGGAGGGGGGCTTTGAATGCAAAGAGAAAAAATTCAGCGAATTTCTAATAATATTTGACAATAATCTGGCGAAGTGTGAAGATGGGGGGGGGGCGGGTGGCAATTCAACTGTAGGACGCCAATTCTCTGTTCTTGTCTCGTCAAAACTGGCGTGTCGGCGTTCAGATTCGACGACCCCTGCACTAGAAATCAACACAGTCAGTGATGACCGTATGTAAATATTCGGGCCCCCCCGTGTATGCGGCTGTGTTATGTGCTGTTGTAGAAGTACACATCTCTGCAGCAAGCGGGCGTGTGATTTGGTTCATGTTTGCGTCCTTTAATAGCTTAATTTGTTTATTTGGCGCTATTGCCCCACCTACTCGCTAGTGTACATGTACCCTGCCGTTCGTAAATCGTGCGGCGTAAAACGTTATGCAAGAATTATTTAGTTTGCGAAAATACGAAACAAAAAAAATTCCCCCGCATTTCCCCGAGGGGGAGAATGTGAAAGTGCGAATGCACGGTTGTCGGCCCGCTTGCGGCGCTTGCGCTCGGCCCCCGCAGCCCACCGCCTCGCCGCCTTCTCTTCCATCTCTTCCATCGGGTTGTAGTATCACGTGTACACCACGCCAGTATCAAGCCGCTATAACGCCGCTGAGTCGCCAACGCACGCCGCTGACGACGTAGTTTGAATGCGTTAAAGATATAAGGCGCGTCACTAACACTGATATCAGCGTCGCGTCCGTGGCTTGGTCCGTAGAGCGTCGCGCTGCGGCCGCAAAGTCCTCGGATCGAAACCTGGCGCCGGATGCTGTTTCTTTTAAGTGCATTCGCACTTAAAAGAAACAGCATCCGGCGCCAGGTGGGGCTGCGGGGGCCGAGCGCAAGCGCCGCAAGCGGGCCGACAACCGTGCATTCGCACTTTCACATTCTCCACCCTTGGGGAAATGCGGGGGAATTTTTTTAAATATAGAGGAGCACTGCGGACGCCGCCGCCGCCGCCGGCGGTGGATGGTTTGGGGGTTGCTTATAAAGTGCATTCGCACTTAAATTTCCACTCGTTTCAAAGGCGGTGGCCAGGCCAGCAGTGTCAGCTGAGTCGGCTGCGCAATTCTTGCGTTCGCTTGCATGCCTCCCGCTGAAGCAACCTTTGCAGTTACCTCAGGATATAGGATGAGCAGCGTTCCGTGTTTATGCTACTCGTGAGCTTTCCTTTGTCGAGTGCACGCAAGAAGAAAAAACTGTAACTGTCGTCAAACAGTTTAACCACCCGACCTGGCGATACTGTCCCACGCCGCGACCACCGCGACAGCTCGCTCAAAAGAAGCCGACAAATCGGCTTCTTTTAGCGGATATTATTTTGTGTAGCCTCTGCAACTACTTTAAGGGCTATTTCATAGAGTATGCAGTCATTTAAACACGCCACAAAGCACCACAACCAAGTTTCACTCTGGCTTGTAATTGAAAACACGGCGCGGGTCGTCTGCTTTTGTACTACCCAGAGGCGTCGGCCGCTAGGGGCGCTGCATGTCGCCAAAACTCCACCGCAGGAGGCCTATTGCTGAAAATCAGTTTGCAAATACGCGAAAGGGGGGTGATAGTGCAGTGAAAGATTGCGCGGGGGGTCGTCGTCGTCGCGGCCTCGCAAAGCAGTGTCTGGATGACGGCGGCGAGGCTAAGCCTTTTCACCGACCTCGGTGGGACGAGTTCACCGCGAAACGCTAACGCTAGCGAGCCGCAAGCGAGCCGCTATAGTCGTCGATGGCAATCTTCAATTATTGTCGTTAGCGAGCATGTTCAGTTAGGGAGCCCCCTATCTTGCCTTCAAACGCTCGTTTGCGCTCGTTTCCGCCGACGCGAGCACGGCCGCCGCGAGGAGCCGTTCGATGCGGGCCCGCCACCGACCGACCCCGCTGAGCGGTAGTAGGCGGAGCTTGGCCGTCGTCTGCTACAAGCGTGACGTACCGCCGAGCGGAGCCAATGGCTGCGCGCTTCTCGACGCAACCCTGTTTCTGTAGGTGTCACCGATCAGGTCTTGCGCCTGGTCGGTGGCGTCTCCGCTTCCACAGTGCTTTGGAGGAGCGGTTAAAGAGGGAATGCGCCAGGCCTTGTTGCGGGCCCTTTTTAATGAACGATAGCTCGGCTAATACTGGACGCTTTTAAATCATTTTTGCGACAGGATGTTCTTTGGATAGTACTCCAATGATTGCGCACGTAAAATCTCAACCTTTGGAACCCTGTTTAGGGCCCCTTTAAGGGGGGAATGGCTCTTAAAACAGCTTCATTTAATTGTTAAGTAAACTCTGTGAAACTTGCCAGTCTTGCTGCTTTTTTGCCCCCACTGATTCCAAATATACCATTATTTTTTGAGTAAGTCAATTAGTTACCAAGATAATTAACCATTTTTGGAAGAACAATAGACAAAACAGTGTTAGCCATAAAACCGCAATCTTTATATTTTTGATGCACCACTTGAATTTTACAGCTCGTAAAACTTTGGTGCTTGAAATGGGCATCCTTGCCACTGGTGGCACCAAGGTTTAATGAGCTGTAAAATTAGTTCCAAGCGGTGCATCAAAAAATTGATTCTCTTATTGCACTTACCAGGGTTCATAGTAATGAAAAATTACAGTTTTATGACTAACGCTGTGTTGTGTGTTGTTCTTCTAAAAATGGCTGATTATCTCTACTTATCTTGGTAACTAATTGACTGAATCAAAATAAAATGGCATATTTGAAATCAGTGAAAAGAAAGCTGCAAGACTGGCAAATTTCACAGAGTTTACGTAACAATTAAAAGAAGCTGTTTTAAGAGCCATGTCCCCGCCCTAAGGGAAGTGGGAGTGAGAAGTTGTGCACAATACACAATCTCTGGGAGAGTCATCCACTAGGCCTACTGAGCAGTATTTGCATGCTTATATTCTTGCAAGTTTTGCCATACTGCTCCGTTCTGTGTTTCGGGCATCTTTTTGGGTTGACTGAGGCGGCCTACCATGTTGGACCAGCAAGGACCAGGTCCAGGCTAGTCTTTTTAGGAAATAAACGTTCATTTCATTCATTCCAGCTGTGATCGCATCAGGCACTGCGTATCGAAAGCAGCAATGAAGGTGACATCGTGAGGGGATGGTGGGACGTGCTGATTGCTTTGTCAGTGCCTACATCTCAACTGTTCTCCCTGGGGCAAACCTTTTTTGAAGCAAGCTGTTGTAAACCCCTAAATAGAAGAACCTCTAAAGCTGTCTGGTCGGGTGTTACATTAAGAAATGCCGGTCCACTTCTGCTTTCCCCGTAAGGCCTTGTGCCGTGATGAAGTTCTGGCATTTTGTGTGTGTGTGTGTGTGTGTGTGTGTGTGTGTGTGTGTGTGCGTGTGTGTGCGTGTGTGCGCGTGCGTGCGTGCGTGCGCGCGCGCGCGAAAGAGAGAGAGAGAGAGGGGGGGGGGAGGGAGAGGGAAGGAGAGGGTGGGAGGGAGAGGGAGGGAGGGGGATCTTTAATGAAGTCTGCCGATGTTAGCCGGGCTTACAATGCCTAACTTGCTACGCCAGTTGATGATGTGATGAAGATGATGGTGATGATGTTGAAGAACTTGATGCGCACAGAGATGTTGACTTATTCACAGAGACTGGTCAAGACCTGTGTGTTGCAGGTATTCTATCGGGGCTTTTGTAGCTCGTGAAGGACATTTGGGACATTTCTACGGTCCTAAAACATCCTTTAGCTGAATGTCCATGGAAAGGGGCAGTCCCAAAGACACTGCAAGGGACACTCTTTGCGCACTAAATCGAGCGCATTTGTAGACCACGTTCTGGAGGGTTTCTTGCACATTGCAGTGTGGGCAGAGTGGCGACGTAGTTCGTAGATCGTAAAGAGGAAGTTGAGCGTGTACGCAACATTGTGACTGTAGACCGTGGTGAATCCTTTGTAGACAGCAGTGGCATCCAAACCCTGTGTGCGTTGTCTGTCCGCAGGGGTGTGGTGGCGGTGACGGTGGCCATAGCCAACCTGGACATCAACCAGTGCCCCGACTACGACCCCTACACAGAGGAGAACATGTTCCAGGACACCCACAAGTGCGACCGGCGATCTTCACGGGTGAGCCTCCTCTCGGGCCTCTTCTCTCAATTCCTTTCCTTTCGCTGCACAAGCTGCTAGGCAGGCCGCCCTCCTCACGCAGAGTGTTGCAGTAACAGAAGAAACAATCACTGTCGCCTTCGTATTCATTGATGCAGGAGATTGGTCGAGAAGCTGAATGAACCTAACAAGGCTAAGCTAATTGCACGCAATGAAACGGTGCGTGTTGACTTTGACTGCAGCCCGTCTCGATGTAAAACGCAGCGTAGGCAGATGTACTCCTGACATGAACTTGTGGGTTCGTGGTGATGTTGCAAAGAGACATTACGTTTTGTCGGTTTGGTGGCGTGCTCGTGCGGTTTGAAGGCGGCTTAATGTAGGGCACGGACTCCACTGAATTGCTGAATTGCTCTTGAACGTGCCTGTCACAACGTGATCAACGAGGGCTGCCTCTGTTGAAGTAGAGTTGCAGAATCGAAGCAACATGGCGGATTATTGTTTTGTCTGCGAAATCACATTTATGTGTAGCTGTCTTGAGTGGTGACGTCAGGATGGAAGAAGCGGGAGTAACCGGTTGGAAGGTAACAGCGTGTTGTGTGGTACACGAGCTATGCATAATGTAGTCTCATGGGTCGGTGTAGCTTCACTAGTGCACTGTAGTGTGGGCTTGTGGGGAAGTTGCACCTGCAGTTGCTCTAAGCTACGCCTACGAGAATAAATTGAGAACCTCCAAGGATTTTAATCCAACAGTACGCATACGCCTGTAATATGTGTACCCATGATAACTTGTAAGTGTCTCAGCAAGCAAAACAAAACTACTCAGGATATTGATATGAAAATTCCTAGTCAGTTATTAATAAAATACCCTTTCTATTGTGCTTGCTAAATTTCAGGGATAAGAAAGTGTGTAATATTTTAAGAACAAAGCAAGTCACAGGAATTCATAAGTTCCTAGGGGCAGTTCCAGCCAATTCTGGGTACAGCTGGCCTCCCTCTGCTCCACCAGGCCAGAGTTTTCAAGAACAGAGAAGGGAGACTTTTAGTTAGTCGGTTACAGCATCCGCAACAGAACAGACTGACTTTTTATCTGTTTTAGAACCAAAGTTCTGAAATGCACTCCACACAGACTCTTTTGCGTCTCAGGCAGACATGCGACACTTCTGCTCGGACCGTCTAGAGACTGGTTGGATTCTGAATTCTGAAATCTCTTTTGCAGCAGTTTAGGGAAGTCTTGATCCCTGCTGCTTTCCAGATGGCTCTGTGGGGCAGGAGTCTTTGCACCTTGGGTCATGAGCGTTGGCAGAGAGGTGCAGAAAGGGCAATTGCCCTCCCCGCCTCCCTCCCTCTTCCCCTGATGCCTTGGGTCTAAGCACTGCCAAGTCTGGAGGCCTAGTATCAATGTCAGAAGCCCTGTTTTGGTGCTTTTCAAGGGGCCCAAAGCAACTGCAGTTTCATCGGACTCATGTGAATGCTTAGGAAGGTCAACCTTTGTGCATTCTCCCATAGGGATGACCTGAGACAAAGTAAGGTAGCCATTCCCCTGTTCCCAGGTCAAGCGGCTGCAGAACAATCTCTAGTGGGGCTAGAAGAAGCCTCCACTCGGATGTAACCAGGTTGTCAACATGTGTTGGACTCTGACAGCCGAAGAGTAGTAGGCCCCAAAGCCTCAGCAGCCTGGCCATCGAAACGTGCTCACTGCTGTTGGAACATCTTGCACAGCCTCGGGGGCACTTCTCTCTGGATTCTAAGAAGGCCTTTTGTATTGGCTGACGATAGTTCCGCATTTTTCGCAAAGCTGCAGAAGTCCTTGCGCATTTTGTTTCGGGTCAGTTGTGCACAATTGGAGTGTGTGTCCGAAAAATAGAATGGCTTGCCAGGCTGACCATGCCACTGCCAATACAAAGTTCTCTTCATTGTCCATGACCGCTTAGATTGGTACTTCGTTATGAGTTGGGATCTATAATTCTTCAAGGACGCTTTCAAAGAAGAGGCCCAAGTTTGCATCCCTGTGGGATTCCACATTGCAATGCAGGCTAATGCGTGCACGTGCCTTGGTGCGGCAAGCAATACATCACAGCTCTCATTGGCAAGTGAGGCCCAACTGTTGGTTGCGAGTGATACGGACTTGATTCCACATTGAAAAACCTTGGCAAGATATTGCTTTTCGTGGTCTACCTTCTAACTCGGCACAGTTCCAAAACAATCGCTGTAGAGTGTCGTGCGGGATGGTGCTGTATAGTTTGGGGAAGTGAACCGTGTTGTGAAAGCCGAGCTCATCAACAATGCAGCATAGGCGCGTACTGCCTGTCATGAACTGAGCGATGAGCTCTTTCATTGCTTGCGCTTTAGTTGCGGCCGTATTCATCTTAGGCCTAAAGCGTTCAGCCACCGACGGTTTCTCGCTTAGTTTACTCACCTCACCTTTACTCACCTCACCTCAGCTCAACTCACCTCACCTCACCTTACTCAACTCACCTTTTTTGTGGCTACACAGTTGTACTTGCACCAGTTCCACAGCGGTTAAAATTGGCATGACTTTGCTGGGAACATTGATGTTACCTCAATGTGGCTACTGCTGTGATCACGTGGCATCAGCAGGTCTGGTGTTTGTGGTGTGCAGCTCATTCAGAAAACATGAAAATCTTTTGTACTACTTAGCCTCTGCCTCTGGAGGCATTAGAAAATAATAAATAAATAAGTTTACCTCCGGGGATTTAATTCGCACTCAGCGAACACTTCTAATCAAATCAAATTTCAAATAACCCACTGTTTGATCACATATTCGAAGCCACCGTATATGCGTGCAAGCCCAGCACTATTATTCGAGGCTGACTTTGTTACGCAACATCATGAAGTTAGCCCAGTAACAAGGTTGTTTTAAGGGGGGGGCAGTGGGTCTTGGGACCAAGAAATTGCCCAAAAATGCATTTTTTGGGTATCACTTTTTCTTAGTTTGCACGTTTTTTTCTCTGAAAAGTTGGTACTTGAGCAGTACCAGGTACTTATAAAGGCTGTACAGGCCCAATTTCGAAGAAAAAAATTTAAATTTTTTCTTAATTTCTTCCTTTTTCACCACGAGCGATATTGCAGCGATAGGAAATTCTCGAGAGGTACATTCCAGCATGTAGAGCAGCTAGCGAGATAATTTCTTTTGCAGCGTAAAGCTGAATGTCGAAACCATCCTATAATGGAAGCATATTTTGCATTTTATATTTCAGTACTCGTTTAATTAGCATTATTTTTTAATTTGTTAGCACGAGTACCTCAAACCTAGAATGTTAGAGTTGATGTAAACTTGTATGTGATTGCAAAATAAAAAACTGCTTCCCACATTTCATTCTCCACAACTTTTGGTATCTATTCATGCCTTGCTGGCAATTTTTGCGATTAGTTTTTTTTTTCCATTGTTCCCAAGAACAATCAAGAAAGATTTTTAATTATCTCGGAAACGAAATGCCTTACATTAAAACTAATTGGATATTTGAAATCAGCTAAAAAACTGTACAAGTCCATAAAGCTTTATCAAGATTGGTTGAAAAGCAAAAAAAAAATAATGAGGACCAGTGTGCCCCCTTAAAAATGACTTCAGTGCTTGTAGTGGTGCCGCGAACTGGCTTTTTCTCTGTGCCTCTCTTTTACAGGTTCTGTTGACTAGCTTACTGTTATCATTACTCTATAACATCCGTTAATTTTTTTGCCTTTCCTTTTCTGCTTTTCCCTGCTTCCAGTGCTGTGCCCATTCTGGGCCGAGGCTTCGACTCGGGCGGCTACAAGTGCGAGTGCCTGCAGGGCTTCGAGTACCCCTACAACGACCCCATCACCTACTTCGACGGGCAGATCGTCGAGGCCGAGTTCGAGAAGGTCATCGAGGACAACCCCAGCAAGTACGACACGCTCAAGTGCCGCATCGCCGGTGCTTCCTCACTGCTCGCAAGCACTGCGCTGCTCGCGGTGGCAGCCGTGGCTGGTGTGGTGCGGACTCTCCTATGAGTGTCGTCGTTGAACCGGGAATTTTATTTTTTCTTTAAAGGTGCTGTGGACTCTGATTATGCTTTGAGGGAGGCGAGGTCCTCTCTGCGTTTCTGCTGTTTACGACAACCGTCGTTTTAAATCCTTAACTGTCAATGACAAGCTGACTTGTTACAGGATCATGTGGGTATCTTGTCGTCGACAGTTGAAGGTTCGATTCAGCAGGTTACGTGCATCACAACAACCCGAAGTGAAGTACCAAGATCAGGGAAGCAATGCATGTCTCGAACTCGGATCTTTCGAATTCATGCCTGTACTGTGCGGTATGTCTTTGAAAAATGCTTTTGTATACATTTTATATTTTCGTATGGAATTGTCGATTTTGTATGGAATTGTCGATTCGGTCGCCTTCCACTTTGAAATACCTGGGTTTGACTCTAGGATTGAGTAGTGACGGTGGTTTTTTTTTTTCCGAGCATGCTCGAACTCCGGTGAACTGCAACAACTTCCAGGAAACTGTCTCTGTCGCATCGTTTAACTTTTGTCGACGTCCGAGTGATGGTAGCCTAGCTGCATTTGTACTGATTAACTTGCTTGGAGGAAGGGACGTAGGCATTTCTACACTTGTCTCTCTGTCTGATGAATTTTTCACTTGTGTTTTATGAATGTGCATGTTTTTGAGTTTGGAGACGATTAGCGAAGGGCACTGATTCGTTTCCATTGTGCCGTCAGCTTTCGGCAAACTTCTGTTTTGGCGAGGTTTTCTCCCCTTTTCATTCCATTTTTACAACATTCTAGCCAAGTTGTCTCTCCCGGTTTTCTGAAGTGATCGTGGTCTCTAAGACGGTAGCCAGGTTTCCTTCAGGTAATGAGCGCGCATTGCCGAATGGTGGCTATTTTATCGTCAACACCGGGTGTTAATAATTGCTTATTTTTGTTTTCTTGGCGTTTTTTTTCCTGACCCCACCATTGGGCAATCCAGCCTTGTCACTTATACAAGACATGTTTGTGAAGGAGGGTGGGGCCTACCTGAGGTTAGCACTGCCTTGAAAAACCTTCCTTTTTTTGTCGCATTTTATTGTTTCGCCTTTTGGCTGTTTCGAGAAGGCACCGGGTGTGCTTAACATAACAAGTCAGCATTACAAAATGGAAGGCATTTGGGGAAGCTTATTGTAGCGTTGCAGGAGCTTTCACACTGCCAACTAAAAATATGTGTGTGACTTCAGGGGTGCACCTTTTGGAAATTTTGAGATGAGGAGGGTTCCTGTGAGGGAATGTTAAGGGATGCATTCTATGCAATGACATTTGTCTGAGCTTTTCGAGTCTAAGATGTTGGCAGTGAGACTGAGGGTGCTTAAACACGCGGCCCCTTGCAGTCAGAGTGATTCGTGCCATGTGGTATTTTTTTTCTCTCACAAATTTCAGCCATGTAACACACAACTGTTATGTGTTTTTATTTGCACGACATTCCATCTCATACCATGCATTTTTTTACCAAGCGCGAATTTGTGCGCGCATAAATGACTGAACATATCATACCTCATAGACAACATCAGCTTGGCATCAGAAAGCTTAATGCGACTTATCAGACGGTCCACATGTCCAGGCGGACCTTCTCACACTGCTAAAAACTACGTGTTTTTGCGTGGTTTTGTTTTTGGAATCTCATTTGTGTTGGTCGTGTCTCAGTTTCGAGCTCTCTTAGTACAGTTACAATATCGTTAAACAGACACCACTTGAATGGAATTGCTGCCGGGTTGTAGCAGTACCACCTAGATTATTTTGTTTTTATATATACAGGAGTGTATTTTCAAATCAATTTTGAGCTCTCGGCACTAACGGGCAATGCTTTGAGCCACACTCGTGAACAGAGTCTTTTTAGTCCCAAAGCTCATGACGTATGAACGAGCAGATTTTACTGGTCTCTTGTGGTTCTGTTTAACAACATTATATTGTACTGTGCAAATGTCTCTGAAAGCAGTTCACAATGTTGCACATTAGCTACTCGTTTTTTGTTTCATGGGTAAGTGCCTTTGAATGAAATCAAAATGTTTTGAAACTGTTCTTTGTGGCACAATTTTTTTTTTTGCAGCGTGCACTGTTTCCACGGCTTAGGCTGGCAGTGTCGTTCCATCCGTCCATTTACATTTGCCACTTTTTTTAGTTGCTTGTCCCCTTAACCGGTGTAATCCAAGCGGTTTGCTGCAATCTATTCCAAGAATGCTCTTTCACATGGCACTGTTGTGTACTTTGAAATTGTAGCCTCGATGTGAGCCATTATAAAAAAGCTCTGCAGGGGTTCGTGCTTTTTTTTTTTTTTTTTTCGTAGTCACCTTTATGGTCCATGCTGTATTTACTAGTACGTAGTTCCGTTTTTGGTCTTGAGTGGACCACATTATTTATATTGTATCCAAGGCTGTGCTGGTGATCCTCAGGTCGGTTTGCACATTTCTCATTTAATATATGGTGTTTTGTGAATGGGTGAAGCAATTCAGTGAAGTCTGGTTCTTTTAGGCAAGCACTGTAGCTAGCTAGGTTCTTTCTACATTCCTGTCTCCTTTTTTTTATTCTTTTTTTAATACCCTCGAGATATTTCTGTCTACCTTGCATGCGGCGAAATTTGCGTTTATGCTTGGAAAATGGCACTCAGTGTTCATTTTCTGCAGCTCCTTGCTTCTTTTTTTTTGCGTGATTTCTCGCCGGTCTTCTATCAAAGAGAAAGTTTGCACTTCATTGCCAGCGTTGCTGAAGCCACAGTTCGATTGCATTACGATCGGTCTGCTTATTTCTACTTTTGCCTGTCACTGGACAAAGCCTAGCCTACAAGGCAACATTCCGACAGTTAAGTGGGTTTCAGATTTTGCCTCGCCACACAGGATCTTTTGCAGAGTTGATCCATGATTTCGTTAAAGATCCCCAGGTGGTCAAAATCAATCCGGAGACCTCCACTACGGTGCGCCTCATCGCCTGCGTTGCGTTGGCTACATTAAACCCTACAATCCAATAATGGTCCATGATTTCCTGTAAACAAGAATTGTAGGGCAACACACTTCCACTTATGGAGGGGAATTTGCATTGGATACAGAATTCCATGAGTGCTGTGGTGAATTGGCACCAATCATGGCATTGGACGCAAATCATAGCCTACTCCAGGCTCTAAGACGTTCACTCATAGCCATCAAGTTTGCTGTTACATTAGCGAGACTTCCTTTGCCACGCCCTTTTTGTGGCGATGGGAGAACCTCATAAGCCATGTTGTGGCCAGCCATTTTATGCGTGAGCATTTCGTTGCATAGCTGCGCTGCTGTTTCATTCCAGTGAAGTTTTCGCATATTTTAATTAAGCCTTTGTGGTGTCGGGACCATATAAGCTGCTGATGATGACTGCACGAAGCGTCGATGACTGCGCACTTGTGATCACACAGAGCCCAAACGCACTGATGTCAAAGTGAATTGTGCAGTGCCCTTGTTTTCCTGTAAGAGCTGCACAGTGTGGAAGGTTTTGGGTTGGATTTACCGCTCTGCTTGCCGGCATTTTCGCGTATTGTGTTAGTTTGTGTCAGTATACTGTGAGTTTGTTTTTTACCTGCAAGGTGTGTCTTGTCGCTGCCTGCACCATTCAAAAATCCCCGCCTGTGGCACCAAGCTTGTTTAAAATTGCACGCAACAAAGTAGCCTTTGAGTGTGCCCTTTGATGCGGGCATGAGAGGGCTTGTAGAAAACATTTTGTTTGCTGGTTGTGATTCAGCAAAAGTTGTGGGGAAAACACGAGTTCTTGGCTGATCTGTCGAAGCGTTGCGACCTTTTCAAATGTGGGCAACAACTTTATTTGGAAGTGTTGACCAAGCTGTGGCCCTCTCAACATAGACATCCTGTCATGCCTAATTTTGGTTTATGTGGATGCAGCAATTGACTTTCAATGTGCCAGCGCTGTGAAGACAAGTTGTCATGTGTCTCGGCCTCTTTTGTTTAGTTGATACTGAAACGTGTCTTTTTTTTTTTAATGCCGAAGCTTGCCAGTATTTTAGTACACTGTATAACGCTTACAACATTTCGCTTAGCTGCACCCAGAAAACAGAGGAATTGTATTGGTGCACTAACAATGGCTGCTAGCTGCTTGTTAGTACAAATAACGTGGTTTCTTCCCACAAAAATTTACAAGCACTTGTTTTTAGTTGTTAACTCATTTTAATAAAAGGCAGCTTTGTGATCTGTGGATGAAAACTGAGTAGGTAACACCGAGTTTATTTGCGAAGAAAAAAGTGACTTGGTGTGGTGAAAAAAATTTTCGTTGCACATTTGTACGCAGTTACAAAGGGTGAAAAGAGGTGTACATCATTTTTACCTTTACATCTGCCCATATTGCGCCTACGACATTCCATTTTTGACGTTGTACATTTCTGTGAGCCTTCGTTCGCTGGCTTTTGCAGTATTCCTGTGTTACTTCAACCCTTAACTAACTTTTTGCTTGCACAAATCACTGATCGGAGACTAACGTGTTGCTGTTTAATCATCTTGTTGTCAAGTATTGTACTGTTGTCAACACACTTGTCTATAACTACGAGTTCTACTCCAACTTTTTATGTCTGGGTCAAGCACTGATGCGAATTCCTGAAGCAAATGATTGATTATTAGAGCAGTCGGTTTGGACTTCTCACTCGTGGAGTAGTTCTGTCAAAATTACTAACTCCACATTAAGGCTGCTGGAAACAAGTATGGAAAATTACATTATAGGCAAGTGTGTCGACCACTGTACTAGCTTTATATGCGATGCACGCAAGCCTTTTCATTGAGGTCTCATAACCAAGACAGTGTTGTGGTTTTAAGCGAGATGCCAGTCGTTTCGCTATTGCTCAAGCTTGCGTGCGAGTCTCCGTGGTGTGCCATTATCTGGTAGCTTGTGTTACACGATATCGGGGATCTCTGTCGAAGGAGTTGAATCTTACGTGTGTTTTAAAGCACTGACTGCAGCTGTTTCAGCCAGCTGTGATTTTGCTTCCTGATACCAGTTCATTTGGCATAGCAAGACAGTCCATGATGAAAGTTTTGCGTGAAAAAATAAAGGAATTTTTTTTTTTTTACTTGTCTGTAGGCTACCTTTAATGGGTGTGTGAACCAGCCAGCATAGAAGTTGGTTGGTGCAAACCCGTTGTGTTGCGTTAGGACATGGCTGTCGCCTAATAGCTTCCAGGAATTTCCTTCTACATGTGAAGTGATATTTTACAGCTCTGTGAAGCATCTGCTCAAGATTGACAACCAATCTGAAGAATTCGGAGTCTACTTTTATTATCTCAAGCCAATTCATAACTTAGCCTTGTTTTTGTTTGAAGACCTCTCAAAGCTGACCCTCCACAAACAAGCATTGTAGGTATGGCAGCTACACAGTGCAAGATGTATGATCTCAGCCAGTTGTCACGTGACATTGACACGTGCTTTGAGTTCCGCTAATACCACCGTGGGGGTGTTACTATTGCGTAGCTGTGATGGAGCTGGAGGAGGTAGGATGGCTACCTTTTGGTAGGGATGGCTGCTAAACAGACGCAGCACAGTCGGCATTGACAGGCAGCCAATCGAACGCACAGAAATGTGTAGCAGCTGAAGTACACTTCCTGGGACCACTGCTAAGGAGCCCTGCAGATCACAAGACTCCATTAGCAGCGATTTTGTTTATAAGTTTAGAATATATGGCTGTAAAAGAGCAGCACTTCACTGCTGTCCAGTTGTGAGAAGGTGCTTGAGACAGAAAGGTGAGGAGGCAATTGCTGTTGAGGCAAATGGCCCAGTACCGTATTATCGCGCGTATAACCCGCCCCTGCATATAATCCGCACCCCCACTTACAGCCCGCCGGAAAAGAAAAAAAAATTCCCCGCATTTCCCCGAGGGGAAGAATGTGAAAGTGCGAATTCACGAGTTGAATTTGCGCAGTTCGGTAATGTTCGCGAAAGAGAGATCACACACACACACACAACTACAAAGAAAGAAAGATGCATTTATTCACAGACACCTATTTGTGTTGTCGTTGTACTTGATTGCTAGAGCGGATCTCAGCTTTGAAATTTCGTGTCAGTACTCCTTTAAGCGGGTGCATTAGCCCTTCTCACGCCCGATTCCTGGCCAATCCCCCACGTGGGTATGTGCCATGCACAGACGCCTATTTGTGTTGTCGTTGTACTTGATTGCTAGAGCGGATCTCAGCTTTGAAAGTTCGTGTCAGTACTCCTTTAAACGGGTGCATTAGCCCTTCTCACGCCCGATTCCTGGCCAATCCCCCACGTGGGTATGTGCCATGTCAGCGGCCAGGCAGCGCGCGCCCATCTCCCCCCGTTGCCAAGGAAGACGAGGAGATTCCTGGCCAATACCCCACGTGGGTATGTGCCATGTCAGCGGCCAGGCAGCGCGCGCCCATCTCCCCCCGTTGCCAAGGGAGACGAGGAGCGCGCGCACCCGCTGCTGTTGCTATGCGGACGGCGGCGGAATGCGGACGGCGGCGGACGCTTCAGGCTCGCTTAAGAAGTGCATTCGCACTTAAAAAAATCCTCGCGTATTGCCTGCACATTTGATACAGGAAAGGCTTCACCAAAGCTACTGCTCTAAAAACTCGTCACATAATATGTAGACAGGAAAAGCATATATTTAGCAAGTAGAATACACCGACTTCAAGGCGAAAGCCACAATCCACTAATAAAATTCAGTTGTTAGAGTGCGCTCGTGCTTGTTTTTTCGTCCATGTCCTTGTATGTTTTGCACGATCGCTGCCATGGAAGGCTTAGTTAGTGTTACTGCGTAGCAGCTTCACGGCACAACGCACATTGCCGTGAAGCTGCACTAAAGAAAAAAAAACGCTGTGTCTAAAGGTACGTCGGACGTACCCGCAAAATTTCTTAAAGATACGTCGGACGTACTCGCAATATTTCTTAAAGATACGTCGGACGTACCCGCAAAATTTCTTAAAGATACGTCGGACGTACCCGCAAGATTTCTTAAAGATTTGGCCGTTTAACGTACAGGGCACAGAGTGGCTCGAAGCGGCGTTGCTCGAAACTAGCGTGGTTATCTCGAACCAGCAACGGCAAAACCATCACGCGTTTGCTGTATATAAGCCAAGAATCTAACGATGCCTAACCTGACGCAGAATGTATTTTTTTCCTCGTGTTCTCGTGTTCTCTAGTGTCCTCGTGTTCCCCCCTCATATGTTTCTGCTGCCCTAACGAGATGGACGCGAAATCACGCGTCGCGCGAGCGTCGGCGTCGTTCGGCGTCAACGCGCGGGCCCGCAGGAGACCGGCGAAAGTCGCGCGCCAGTCGCTGCGTCGGCGGGGCGTTGCTGGACACGTATCCCATCCTGTTGAAGTCGTTTATGAGCAGTTATTGTCGCTTCTTGAACTGCAATTATCAAGACTTTAGCTTTAGCAAAAAAAAAAAAATCACTTGGTGTCTTTATTTATTGCTAAGTATGTTGGCGGGCAAATATTGAAATGCGGCGAAATGTATCTCGAGCCATACGGTCAAATCAGAACAAAATAAGATCGAATGATAAACGAAGACGCACCTAGCACAACTGCTTTAGTTGCTACTTGATTTAACCTTCATGTTGCGTACCGACTGCACGTTCATGAATTCAAATTGTAAGCAAAACAAATTTCAGCGCTGCCTTATACGGAGGTTACCGTCGAACGTCATGTGTAGGTTGAAAGGCAGGGTACTCTGGCACCCTGTCTGTACCCTGTAAAAAAAAAAAACTGATCAAACCCTCGCCACAAAAAAAAAAGAAAAAAAAAAGAAAAACAAAAATCGCTTCTGCTAGGATTCGAACTACGGACTTTCAAAACACAAGCCCGGCTCTCAACCGCTCGACCACGCGAGGAGACGACGAGGCTTGAAGAATTCTGTGTACCAACTGAGTCTGCCCAGTTAAAGGAGGCGATGATCGGGTGTGCGTTCTTTTGGTCGTATTTCAGAGATTTGAACAGTGGTAACGCTTGCTTCTTGCGCACCGATCTTGGAGCCGAGGACAATAATGCTAGTGCTACAAGCGATGTAACTACAGCTCCCTTATTTGAGTAAAAAAAAACTATCGCACATCCCCGGTCTCCCTGCGCAAGCCACGGGAGCTACGAATGGAATGGAATGCGCCAGAATTCTGGCGTTGATTAACGCTTGCTCGTCATGCACCGATCTTGCTGACAAGCCACATTATTCTAATAATGGATGCGATGTAACCAGAGCTCCCTCATTTAACTCACACAAAGCTATCGCAGATCCCCGATCTCCCCGATGAAAGCTGAACAAGCCACAAATGGATGAGCGCTTGCGAGCAGAAATAGCTTGCAATTTGTCTCAAGGCAGCCGATTACCGTAAGTTAAAAAGAAATTGATTGTTTTCTGCTGAAAGGAACGACCCCAAACCAGGCGAAGACGGACGCTGCCGCTCGCTTTCCGATGCTCTCTTGCGCTGCGTCGACGCCGATATCTGCGCGCGTAGACATCGGCGTCGCTCGAGTTTCAGCTCGCGTCGCCATGCATTTCTGGCGACGCGACGTCGAAGCGAGAAAACGCTGAACGTACGCTGCATGTTTGGGCCGAGTGAAACCAAATACACCGACGTACTTAAAAAAGTTTCGCGGATACGTCCGAAGTATCTTTAAAAGATCTTGCGGGTACGTCCGACGTATCTTTAAGAAATCTTGCGGGTACGTCCGACGTATCTTTAAGAAATGCTGCGGGTACGTCCGACGTATCTTTAAGAAATGCTGCGGGTACGTCCGACGTACCTTTAGACACAGCGAAAAAAAAAACGCGCGTATTATCCGCACCTTTATTTTGCCACTGAAATTCTCGCATTTTTGGTGTGGGTTATACGTACAAAAATACGGTATGTTCAATAGCCTCTTGCATTAAAAAAAAAAAAGAAACATTAAAACACATGCATCCTCAAGCCTTCCGCGGTGCCGGAAAGAAGGGTGATGTTAATCTTTTGCGGTTATTTCACTTAGTTCCTTGAATTACGAGCGTAAGGAAACCTTGCTTGGGGAATACATTTTTGCAAACCATCTACGACTTTGCTGCACACTTCGGACCAACAGGCACGCGAAGCTATGCGGATTAGAAGCAATGACGGGGTTATTGGCGCACCTAAAATAAAAGCAATCACCGAAGAAGCGAAATTTTCAATACGATTTTTTGAGGACAATCCCGTATCATATATCCGCCCGGAAGAAAAGACGTAGTACGCAGTCACCAAAAGCGATTGCTCTTGCTTAATCTGAGAGAACTGTACACGGAGTGGAAAAAAAAAAAAAAAAAAAACGTGCTTTATAACATGCGGATTCTCTTTGTTCACAGTACCGCGCCCGCCACACAGCATTTTGTCCTGCCGAAGTGGCGCAAACACAGTCTGCGTGTGCATAGAGCACCAAAACTTCAAACCTATGCTTCATGCCTCAGGCTTCAGGCAAACTAAAGAAGAACGCTTTTTATCAGTTGTATGCAATATCGACGACAAAGACTGCATGTGCAGCCACTGTCCGGCGTGTGCCGGCAAAGATGCCCTTCTGAGCATTTTGGAGAGCGCTCTAGATATGGACAAAGTTGAAGATTTCCATATTGAAAACTGGATCGCAAATGTTCGCTGCATACTAGCGAAAATAGTTTCAGGTTCTTCCAAATTTCGAAACATTTTTTAGGCACTGTAGAAGATCCCAAGATGCACCACTTTATATAAGCAAACAGCAAGCAAAGTTCCTGCGAGAGATAAAAACCAGCCGAAAAATGAATGGAAGATTGTTGTTTTAGACCTCACAGAGAATTATATATCTTCCTCATGCTAGACGCTTCAAAATCGTACCACTGGATATATATGCGCAAGCCATGATACACCCATTCATGACACCATCGTTCAGAATTCTCGGTACCTCTGTGTAAAATCGTTAGCCGTCATTTAGGACTGTCTTGACCTCACTGCAGCGGCCGTGGCTACATTTCAACAATTCCCTGCTCTCCATAAAAGTCACTATTTTTCCGGGAAAAAGAAACAAGAAAAAACAAGAAAAATCGTCTAAATTTGGGCTGCCATAAAATGAGTCAATTTATTGGCTGAGTGGAACTGTTTTGCAACGTCGCATGGAGAGAGCGCTTTCGACGGGGACTGAAGCTAGGGCCACTTTTCAGAGGCCTTACCAGGGACAAATAATTACACCCCATCAGTTTTTAGGGTGCAGCCCTTTGTCGCTCGTTTCTGGGCGGAGCCGCGCGTCGCCGTCGTTGTGACTGAGCGCACGATGGGAAGACCAACGAGTGAGAGAAAAAGCGAACGATGGCAGGACCGACGAGTGATATAAAGCAAAGGAGGAGAGTGTCGCGAAATTGGGAGGGGAGGGCGGTTCGCCGTGGCAGCGCGAGCCAGCGCTCTCCGAAAGTGTGCGGTGGGGGAGGGGAGAGGGCAGTATGCTGTGCCCGCACGAGGCGCTCGACGGCGCGAAAACGTGAGGGGGTCGTGCGCGTGACTATGATGCGCGTTCGCTTAAGACGCAGTTCGCGGTCCCTTCCTGAGAGAGAGAGAGAGAGAGAAAACATCTTTATTTGTCCTGCAAACGCGACGCGGCCTCACGTCGTGTCAGCCGGCCAATCGGCTTCCGTCACCTACTCATGCCTACCCCCGGGTGGGGGTGACACTTTCGGGCGTTGAAGCTCGAGGGCGTCCGACACTTGCTGGACGGCCATGTGTTGTATGACGTAGTCTTTGCACGCCGCCGCACTGACAAGGTACGGCGGGAACGTCTCTGCTGCACTGGCCTCGCTCGGGTGTCTACTGCAGTCCCACAGCATGTGGGCCGCCGTGGCCCTGTCCTTCTTGCACATCACACACACATCACTGGGGTACACCTCCGGGCATATGTGTTTAGCTATTACTGGAGTCATCAGCGCACGTGTTTGCAGCTGCCTAAACACCACTGCTTCGCGTCGCGTCAGCTTAGGGTGGGGTGGGGGTAGCGTCCGGCGGTTAGTCCGGTACCACTCCAGGGTGTCCTTGTAGGTGGTGAGTGGCACCACCTCGTCGTCTTCCTCCGCCGCAAGTTGGGGGCTCGGGCTCGCGCCGCGGCTGGTGAACGCGCGTGCCGCCCGGTCCGCCTCCTCGTTGCGGTTCTCGCCGTGCTCAACGGGCCGGCGTGCGCCGGGAACCACTTAATAGTCACCGATGATCGTCTGGGGAGTAGGGCCCCGCACACCCTCACAACACTGAGGGAGACACTATTCGTAGCGTAGTGCGAGATCGCCTGTCTAGCGTCACTGATGACTGTGGTGCACTCTGGGTTCGTAAGGGCTAAGGCGATCGCCATCTCTTCGGCCTGGTCCGTGCTCTTGGCCCTGACGCTGCCAGCCGTGTACAGCGCCCCGGTGGTGGCTGCTACCACCGCCGCGGCGTACGTGTTGGGCCGGTCCGGGTACTTGGCTACGTCCACGTAGTATGCTCCGGTGTCCATCGCGTTTGTCGCCGTGAGTGCCTTGGCTCTGGCGAGCCGTCGTTCCTGATTGTGCTCAGGATGCATGTGCCGGGGGATGGGTGGCACGTGGAGGTTGCGGAGCAGGTCCCGCGGGAGCGAGGCTCGTTCCGCGCCGTCCTGCGTTCCTTGTCCCTGGTGCCCGAGCCGCTGTAGGATCGCGCGTCCCGCTCTCGTTTGCCTTAGTCTCGTTAGCTGTGCCGTGCGCTGGGCCTCGGCTATCTCGTCCAGAGTGTTGTGAACTCCCAGCTCGAGGAGCTTGTCCGTGCTGGTGTGCGTGTATAGCCCGAGTGCCGCCTTATACGCCTTGCGGATGATGGCGTCAAGCTTTTTGCGCTCCGCCGCCTTCCAGTTGTAGAAAGCCGCTACATAGGCTACGTGACTGACTGCGAATGACTGGACGAGCTGGAGCAGACTTGCTTCCTTCATCCCCGCATGCCTGGTGGACACTCTCCGGATGAGTCTAGTGGCCGTTTCCATCTTAGTTTCCAGCTTCCTGATTGCGAGGCCGTTGTGCCTGAGCGCGCCTATGTGGAGGCCGAGGACCCTCAGGGTCTTAACGTGTGGGATGGCCGTGCCGTCCCGCGTTCTCAGGGTGATGTCCGGTGTTCCTGAGACGCACTTCGCGCCGCCGACGCAGAGGCTCATCATCGCTGCCGTCTAGAGAACCCACGAGTGAGTGCTGCCTCAGCGCACTGGTGCTGCCTCAGCGCACTGGTGCTGCGCCCAAATATAGCGTTACGGAGTATCCTAATCGCCAGCCAATTTTGTTACATGGGTAGAAAAGGACACTAAAGGTGTATCCCTGATCTGGGTGCCAGAAGAAATGGTTGAAGAAAAAAAAGCAACTCTCAAGAAGGTTTGAGTCGACGATTTCTTTGAAAGGTACGCGCACCTTTGACCACTTGGTACCATAACCGCTAACTAGGCTCACGTCTTACTACGCCACTGAAACTTTCCAAGTGGTAAAGGACCCACGTCGGCGACCACGATGAAAAATGCAGACTCTTAAAGAGTCAAGTCCGAACCAGCAGCCCATCTCCAACTATACATCTGTATCACCTTCATGGACGCAGCGTTCTGGAATCCATCTAAGAGCACCAACAACTAATCATCTGCCGATGACGCCCTTCCGAAATCCAGTACCACCCAGTCGCACTCCTTTAGAGCAGCTAGTCGCGGAAAAATTGGGCCCATCTCCCCGCGAGGGGGACTCGAGTAAATGCGTCGCACAGGGGGTGGGTGTATTGCGTTGACGTTTAGTGTTTGGGGAGTTGGTGGTAGTGAATGCGTTGTATCAGCAGCATCTTGACGTAGTTTGAATGAGTCAATTATATAAGGCGCGTTCGTAGCCTCCCATTCTGTGTCGGCTTTGTGGCGCGGTGGGTAGAGCACCATGTACATTGCGTTCCGCCCGCAGGGTCGAGGGATCGAAACCAGGCGCCGGATAGTATTTTTTTTATATAGTGTAGGGGGAGGGGTGCGGACTACGACTACGGACGTCAACGCGGGTAACATCGTGAGTTACTGAAATGCTCTGCATTTAAAACTCAAAGCGCGCGCGACCTGCGCTGACGCCCCACCTCTCCGCTGCCGCGCAGGAAGTGTCGTTGCAGTGAAGCGCACTTACGGCCCGCCGTCTGGGGCCGTGGTGGGTGCTTAATATAAAAATTATTTTCCCGCTTACAACAAAAGTTACTCCGAATAAACTTGATGAAGTGAATCCCCTTTTTACAACCTTTCAAATGAGCCAAAGCCTGCATTTTTTACACAGACCGCCACACAGCGCGATAAGCGTCTGAACATGGACAATTTCGCAAATTATTCAAAGTTCATAACTTTATCGCGCAAAAGCTAACAGCTTCCCGGCACCACTTATTTTCTACCGCACTTACCGTAAACAATATAAACAATGTACGCATCCACATTGTCTCTACAAAAAATTCAATAGCAGTAAAAAAAATGTAAAAAAATTGATCTGAAGCGCCACTTTGCTTCACCGCAAAGCCCGTTTTGAAACACACTTGCAACTGTCAATGCATTGTAACAAGGAAGCGCGCTTCTTTTATTTCGCTGCGCTCCGTATGTTGTCTTATTTTTGCATTTTTTTTTGCAACGTACGTTTTCGTCACCACCGCGGTTTTCAAATGGCTGCAAGAGACAGAAAAAATTTTTCCCGCCCAAAATCGGCTATGAGAATGAATAGTGTAGGGAAAAGGTCAACCATGAATTTTAATGGTGCAATCGGAGATGGTGGAGCTCCCTGGGTTGTTTGGATGGAATGACCCCTATCTAGAACAGTGTCAATTGAATAACATATAGCATTTTGGCAACAGAATTCGTGGGTTCTGCGCTCACTTCTATAGCAAGTTCACCAGAAGCCTTGTTGCTGGCGAGTGCGAGTAGTTTTTTTGTTTTTGTTTCAAAGCGAATGCGAAGCGAGTAAAGATATTGTTCAAATGGTTGTGAATCGAAGCAAATATTTGAAGCGAATATTTAGCGATTTCAAACAAGAAAACTGAATTGTACAATTTCTCAACCATGCGTCACAACTATAACCGTAGAAAAATAAAAGGCCCCTTTAATAGACGGTTTTGTAATTTTTTTATATAGCCCAAAACAAACGTGCAGGGTATATTTCGCTGTTTTTGTCTTTATTCATGGTACTACATTTTATATGGCGTCCACTTTCACATTCATGTGGTGACCTCAACCACAAATATATCAGTATTAGCTTAATGAGGGAATATAATCTGACCGGCTGAGATTAACACATTTCTCATTAAAAAACAATGCAAACAACAGTTTCTTGTATGTAAATGTCAGAGACAATGCGGCTGCATACATTGTTTATATTGACGGTAAGTGCGGCAGAAAATAAGGGGTGCCGGGAAGCCGTTAGATTATGCGCGGTAAAATCATGTACTTTGAATAATTTGCAAAATTGTCCATGTTCAGACGCTTATCGCGCTGTGTGGCGGTCCATGTAAAAATACAGGCTTAGGCTTATTTGAAAGGCTGTACAAAGGGGATTTATTTCATCAAGTTTTTTCGGAGTAATTTTTGTTTTAAGCGGGAAAATATTAAGCACACACCACAGCCACAGACGGCGGGCCGTAAGTGCGCTTCACTGCAACGACGCTTCCTGCGAGGCAGCGGAGAGGTGCGCTTCGAATTTTCCCGCGACTAGCGGCTAAAGGAGTGCAGGTGTGCGACTAAAGGAGTGCGGCTGGCACTCGTGGTCTAGGACAGCGCAAAGCATGAAAAATTTATGTGATTTTTAAACCCTCCTCCGCGTGCCTCCGTGGCGTGGTAGTATCATCTCCACCTTGCACCTGCTTGTGGGTCCCTTACCAGTACTAACCTCATGAATTTTGTTTTTAAAGCACACTTGCACTGCAGATGTCCCTTCAAGCACGCACAAAGTATGGGCCCCGCAAAGGGCTATCTAACGTTATCATATAAAGAGAGTTGGAACCACAATTTTCGCAAGTGCCTTATCACCAACTCAAGTAGGCGATAACACATGTGCAGGCTGGCTGGGCTGCAAGCCGCCGTGTCAATTGTCAAGAAAGCATTATCTTGGCTAGGAGCGCTACGTCGACAACTTCGTGTCGTTTTTCTTACATTTCATAATGAAAAAAAAAGGTAACATAAAAGGTTGAAAGGAGATAAAAATCAGCAAACGGCGGTTCGGGGACTATGTCAGTACGCTGCGTGCTTTCTTATCTAGAGGGCATTGACTATGGTAGCCCGTTGAGTGCGAACGCGTTATCGGAATGCAAAAAGAAAAATATCATAGAGAATGCTTCTATGTAAATATATTAAGTGCGAATGCACTTCTTAAGCGACCCTGAACCTGCGTGCACCGGCGATGTCCGCATAGAATACCCACGTGGGGGATTGGCCAGGAATCTCCTCGTCTTCCTTGGCAACGGGGGGAGATGGGCGCGCGCTGCCTGGCCGCTGACATGGCACATACCCACGTGGGGGATTGGCCAGGAATCGGGCGTGAGAAGGGCTAATGCACCCGCTTAAAGGAGCACTGACACGAAATTTCAAAGCTGAGATCCGCTCTAGCAATCAAGTACAACGACAACACAAATAGGTGTCTGTGAATAAATGCATTTTTCTTTCTTTGTAGTTGTGTGTGTGTGTGTGATCTCTCTTTCGCGAACATTACCGAACCGCGCAAATTCAACTCGTGCATTCGCACTTTCACATTCTTCCCCTCGGGGAAATGCGGGGAAATTTTTTTCTTACATTTCATAATGAAAAAATTAACATGAAAGGTTGAAAAGAGATAAAAATCAGCAAACGGCGGTTCGGGGACTATGTCAGTACGCTGCGTGCTTTCTTATCTAGAGGGCATTGACTATGGTAGCCCGTTGAGTGCGAACGCGTTATCGTAATGCAAAAAGAAAATTATCATTGAGAATTTTTCAATGTAAATATATTCTATGGAAATATATTTCTATAGAAAAAGAAAGACTTGTTTTTGCATCCTGATAACGGGGTCATGCTCAAGCTGCCCTGGTCGACACCCAGCTGCCTCAAGGTAAGAAAGCCCAACTGCGTTCTGACATAGTTTCCGAATTGCTGAAGTTCATCCTTTTCTTTTTGACCTGTTATATTCATTTTCTTATTATGAGGCATAAGAAATTTTTACTCTATGAGTGAAAACACGAGGGCGGATTTTGCCCAATGCCAAGGAGGTAAGGGGAGCTCCACAAAAGCGCCTTCCTCTGGCCGTTTTGCTGCACGTCACTAGAGCAGTGCGGGAAAGACCATCGCCGCGAACGGAGAACGCTGGTGCAGGTTGTCGAACGTCGAAATACTTCGAAAATTTCTTCGGAAATTTTCGAATAGTGCTATTTGATTCGAAGCCAAATATGATTTCGCATGATTCGTTTCGCCATTCGAGAGGTTCGAATATTCGCACATTCATATTGTTCATAATGTTGAACATTAAACCAAACTAAATATTAAAACAAAACATTAAAACAATATTGTCACGAAACCAAAGATGACGCAGCCGTCTTGAAGGAAAAAAAAAAAAACAAGTTTATTGGAGCGAACTTGTGCTCCCCTAACAGGAGTCAACAAAGTGACGTGCGCAGGCGAGTGTCGATGAATCCATATGCCGCGGCGTATGCTCCGCGGGCATTTATCTTTCGGCGCGGGTGTTTCTCGAGCCGTCGAATTACATCGAGAACGCTGTATTATAGATCAAAGAAGACTATTCTAGGCTAGTGACGTTAGGGTGGAACATTCTCCCTATCAAATGAGATAACCCGTGCGGCATAAGAAAGAAAGCATGCAACACGCGCTTCACTTGGGACACAGATAACACAACCCCCCGGCACAGCCAAGCGGTAAAAACAAAACATAAACAAACCCAAAGCATGGTTCAGGGCAATATCTTCCTGCGGTCCAGATAATATACCAAATGCTTTTTAAGTCGATACGCTGAATCGCTCTCCCGCTTCCTTGCTGTAATATTTCGCTTATCTTTATCTCAAGGAATTTAACCTGAAGACTGGCGCATCGCTAGAGTACTCCCTGTATTTGAAAAAGGAAATAATGCCCTCATAACCACCTAGGCTGATATCGCTCACAAGCACGCGTGTTGCAAACGGTTTGAACACATCATTTGAAATTACGGGATCAATTTTTTAGATGCGCACAATGTTCTATCTCCATTCCAACCCGGATTTTGTAAATGTTTTTCTAGAACTACCCAACTTATTTCTTGTGTCGATTTCTTCTCCTCTGTTATATACAAATCAGACCAAACCGATGTTGTATTCCTTGACTTTAGCAAGGCTCTTTGATACGATACTCCAAACTAATTCTTAAACATAATCTGATTGGCTTCCCCTCTAGTATTGTAAAATGGATTGCATCGTGCGTAGTGCTTGCACGCAGTTTGTCGACGTAAATTGTGTACACTCCAGTCCTCTCCCTGTTAACTCCGGCGTTCCCAGGGAAGCGTCCTTGGCCCCTTACTTTTCTTAATTTATACTAATGATATTACAACCTGTGCTAAAAAAGGTGTTAAAATGCATCTGTTTGCTTATGATTAATCTTTTATTTAACTCAATTCACTCCGTCAATGACCACATAACACTGGACCAATCTATCAATGCCATTACTATGTGGTGTGATCGCTGGGGCATGAATATAAACCCTGATACAACTGTCTTAATGCGCACCACTACTAAAAAACAGTTCATTTATCCGTGCAGTGTTAAAGGAACTCCAATCTTAATCACCATCATTATCAGAGACAGTTATAAATATATTGGCGTAACTATTGCAAGCTGACTTGGTCGATCCCCCCACATTGAAAAAAAAAATTGTTCATCCGCACAAAGAAAATTGGGCTTGCTCAGGCATAAACAATCTTGAGAAAATTCAAAGATTAGCTCAAACTTAAGAATGACAAAGAAAAATTGCATGACAAATTTTTGTTCTACTCATCTAGCGACAAAAGCATATAGGCCTATCAAACCTCCTTGCTCCACTATCGATCTTCACGTCCGACAAGACGATATAATCCACACAACCTCTGACCTATCTTTGCCCGTACTAACAATTTTAAATACTCTTCTTTTTTCTCGCACGATAACAAATTGAAACGAACTGCCACTACAAATCTTTGAGTCTGGTAATGTTCTAAAATGTATTAAGAGGTATTTGAAGTGTGATTTTGATTTTTTATCTTACTGTATTACACATTTGTCTGTTATTTCTCTACGCCTGCATTGTTGCCCATTTGGTCGTTCCTATTTGCATTGTAACACCGTCACAAATGCTTGGGCCATTTAGTAGCCTGCCGCATTTTCTAAATTTAAAAAATAATAAATAATGATAAAATTGATCTGCAAGCCGGAATCAGTCAATGCTATTAGTTCTTGGTTCTAGAACAATTTGTACAGGTTATAAGAGTAATTATTTGCATATCAGGTATTCATTGGTCGAATCTTACAAGAAAAGCGTTTCTTTTGTTAACAATTACCGGAGATTTTTTAGAATCGGTATCTTCTTGACACAGAAATGTTACTAATCGGACATCATCAAATGAACTAAAACGTGGTTTAACACCATCGTTGCTGGTGAAATACAGTTCTAACGTGAGACATTAGAACTGTAGGTTCTAATGTCTCAGGTTCTAATGTTTTAATGTAGGTTCTAATAAGCAGGGTGTCGAACCGGAACTGAACCGGTATTTTTGCCGGAACTGAACCCGAACCCGAACCGTTATTTTTTGAGCACGCTGAACCCGAACCGGAACTGAACCGAAAAAAGAAATAACGGTTACCGGTTCATGCCGAAACGGTTCGACCCTCCGTTGTAGATATTGCACAGTCAATGCAATTCAGTCCTTTTTTTCTTTCACGTACCATAAACTTCGCACCCGCTCGCGCACTTTTCCCTCCAGACAATTGAACACTATCACGCTCTATGTAACAACAGGGGAAATTAATGAGCACCAATGTAGCAACGGTCTGTTGCTGCTGGAAGCGCGAGCGTAGTCACAAGCTGACCAAACGAAATGTCATTCTAGGCAGCTTGCTGGGATATAAAACGACTTTGCCCTTCCCCCAGCTGCGACTTCATTGGAGCAATCAGGCTGCAGGAGTGCTCCACTGCGCAACAGCGAAAGCCCACACCTGATGTGTGCAAACTTTTTGGATTTCATAATTTGTTTAAAAGGAACGACACCTGAAAATTGTTACCACTAGACAAGTGTGACCACAGGAGCTGCTCTGTGGCTAAGTCGTTTGCCGCTGACCACAAGTGGCCTCGACATCCCTTTCCCACCACCGTTTTTCTGAAGTAGATGGAGATCGAGAACGTCCGTGTATCGAGATTTTGATCCACGTTTAATATCACCAGCTGGTTAAAATAAGCCTACTGGCCTGCAACATAAGCTGCGCCTCGGAGCAGAGATATAGCACGGGGCATCAAATGTGCCAGTTCTTTTTAAAAAAATTGTTTACACGAAAAACAACAAAAAAGAAAAGAAGAATCACGTTGTTTTAAAATATTACACAAAAAGTAAGTAAAACCGAATAAGTAGAAAAAAGCACCAAAACGTGGATATTGCTCTATACTTTTCTTTGCCCTGCCTTTCACAACCAAACGTGTCATCAATGCGAAGGAAGTGAGTTTCGTGGTCAGTTTTTGAGGACAGTACAGTGGACAAGTTCCGTTTTTTACAGATACAAATAACAACAGATATGTCAGGAAAACTGTTAAGGTGCGCACTTAATCCCTTGGCAAGAAACTGCACCCCTCGGCCTGGTCTTGGAAGCAGAAACAGTAATAAAGCAGATGACACGTGCAGAAAGGCAGGCCGGTACCTCACACTGCCCCATTCGCCCAGCGATCATCTTTTCTGCTTTTTCTGCAGTTTTGTCTCTTTCAGGTCTGCTTTTTTTCGAAGGTGCACTTGTATTGACTGCCCAACTCGATACATTACTACTGCGACTCATTCTGGAGGGGAGTATAGTGCTGTGGACGAATTAAAGAGCGTCTACCCAAAAAAGTCCTTTCTCATGCTCCGCGCGTCAAATTTCCCTTTCATTTTGTAACAGTATAATCTGTTACAAGATTCCGCAATGTAGCAGACGGAACAGTGGCCGGGGGTCAGGCAGTACGATGACATACTGATTGTAATGCTCACATCTGGTATTGCTATCGTAAAAGGAATTGCAGTGGTCAGAGCAATAATGCAGTGACTGAGCGTTAACTAAAGCGTACTTTTAACAAAAGTGTGGCTAACACATTCGGTAAGGTGACAGCTAACAAATTATTCAGGGTGACCAAATAATCTAATTCATTGTTAGTATTTATGTACCTGTTTAGGATTTTTCTGTTTTGTTACAAATATAAAAAATGTGCGCCATAAGTATTAAGCACTATATATATGAGCGCCAGTACGCAGGCCCAAATTAAAGGCTTCAAGGTTAGCGTGATGGGCGATTCCATAGCGACGATTGAGATTTCAACAAAACAAGAAAGGGCAGAAAATATATCCCACCGTCATATCTTGGCGGCGGCTTTATGAATAGTCGCTAAGACAACATAAAGTCTGGGCGAGAAAGTAGGTGGCAAATCATCTCCACTTCATCTGTTTTTCTAATATCTCGTAATTGTTTAAAGTTTGCTTTGCAATTGCGCCACTGCCCTTGGGGAACAGCAGAATTTTGAATTTTTGTTTGTATTTTGATTTTACTGCCGTTTTAAACTACTAAATGCCTTTTTCTAATTTCAGTGATAATTCAACTCATCGAACCGGTTCGCGAACCGGTTCAAGCTCCCGAACTGGTTCGGTGCGTGATTTTGTTGAACCGGAATTGAACCGGAACGAAATGATTTCGCCTGAACCAGAACCGTAACCGAACCAGTATTTTTTTCGGTTCGACACACTGCTAATAAGCATGAAATAATGGCTTAAACTGAATATAAAAGCAAAAACGAAAAAGCTACTTTGCTTTTCATTGCTTTACAGTTAAAATATTTTGTGCATCAAAACTCTGACTTCTATACTGCAAGTTTCATCTGAATATTTCTAAAATTAAGCCCAACTTTTTTTTCTGAAGCACCTCAGTGACTCCAACAATGATCTCTTTGGGGAAGGTTATATCAGAATCGAGAACCGTCAACGAAGCATGGGAAGCAAGTTCACTGTGTTCATGTATGCATGTCTGCCCGGTAGTGCGTTGGTCTTGTGCAGTGTTGTATTCGTTGTAGGGACATAAGCTTCTCGTTATGTGATTCTGGAAATTTTTACTGGACATCCAAAATGCATCCAATTTCGGTGTCCGACTGTACGTTCGGAAGTGTTAAATCCGGATGTCCATCGGCCCTGAAATGGACGTCCCACAGACGTGAGCTGGAGCCGGAATGGACGTACGATGGATGGCCGACGGACGTCCGGTGCGCATACTACATGTCTGGGCTACAACGCCACGGATTTATATTCTGCACAATCTTTAATTGCGATGGCGCAATGTCTTGAATGTAGTTCAAAGAATGATTTTGAAAAAGTACAGCTTGAAGGGCCAGTCGGTACATTTTGAAGGTTGGAAGAACCAGCGAAAAAAGACGCAAACACGAAGTTGAGAAGGGACGTATAACACATACCCTGGACTAACAAATGACATTTACTTGAAAAAAAGAAACGGATACAACTTGCGAACGATCCATGCCAACGCATGTTCCAACAAGTACACATACTATGATAAAAACGCTATCGTTCTATACTTCTTTTTGTACTGTGTAAAAATTTTCCAAGTTTGATCAAAAGCTTCAGGAGGTCACTAGCTAATGACGCCAGAGTGTTTCGCATGTTTCGTTACGTGAACGATTTTTTAATCGTTTTAAAGGCGCGTCGTAGTGGAGGACTCCGGGATAATTCTGACCACCTGGGGATCTTTAGCGTGCGCCGAAATCTGGCACACATGGGTGTTTTTAGTTTTCGCCTCCATCAGAAAAGGAGCCGCCACGGCCGGGAATCGAACCCGCGTGGGCTCAGCAGCACAACGCCATAGTCACTGAGCCACGGCGGCGGGTGTTCTAAAGCTTTTGCCCTCTGAGTGCCCGGAGCATGTGGCTTAAGACATTTTCCCGCATTTTAAGACGTGTTCCGAAACTCCCAATTTTACCTTTGAACTTGTTGAGAAGAAGGTCATTAGGTTGTTAGATCTAACACTAACTTTTAAAGACGATGGCCATGTTTGCTGGATTTACTCACGTAGAACTTAGAAGGCGTGGCTCCCGTTTGAATCAGGCCACTCAAAATTGGTAAAATGAGGCATATCCGCATTATGTTTCCGTAGCGCGCTACAGAAAAGCTGTGTCCACGTAATCCAGGGAATCCTTGACCGTCACACCCAGAGGGTGATTGCAGCGGTTTTTTTTTTTACACTGCAGGTTAAAAAGGCCATGCAGACAAAAGACAAGTTTGGTTCATTGAAAAGATTGCCTCGTTAGAATCATACTGACACCACTTTTAAGGTAAACTTCGCTCAAATACGCCATAAAGCTAAAAAAACGGAACGACCATGCGACCCACTACCTCATTTTCCACAACAAAACCTATGATGTCATATGTGCCAGCTCTGCGGTTGGCTGAGGCCGGCAAAAGCAATCGAAAATTAGGCAGGGCTATATAAGCTTGCCGAACGAGCTATTTGCGCTTAAATTTAGGGCACATTTTTATAGCAGCAAGAATGGTGGGGTGAAACAGTGGAAATTACGAAAGTGCACGTAAACATAGAAGTACCGATGCATACTGCTGTTGTGCTGCGCGCACTATGCTTGTTTTAGCTGCACAGCACTGCGGCGCTTTGGGGTTGTCTCAGACGACACTGGCCGATTGGCGTAAGCGACGGTGTCTTACGTGACCATATCTGTCGAGCGAACATCATGTCTTAAGAAACGATTAGTTTCTGCCTTAACAAAAAACAAACCAGGTACGAATACGGTCAAAAACAAAGCAAAGGCTGAAAACGGCCCGCCGCGGTATGGTGGCATCGTCTAGGTCGACTAACGGTAAGCAAGGCTCCGCAGCAGCTGGAAGACCTAGTTTTGTGATGTCATTGCAGACGTCATGAAAACGCACGATTTGGCAGGAGAACCAAAATTTTAAAGTAACTGGATTAATTGCTCAGTGAATAAAGAACCGCCTGCTTCCGCGCAAGCGCTGGGGGCTCTATAAAAAACTAGATCTTTCAAATAAAACGAACTTGTATTTTGTCTGCATGGCTCCTTTAAAACAGTCGCTGAGTGCCTCCGTGTTGAGCTTGAAAGGCAAAACCAAATTGCTCAGAGGCCCGATGAAATCAAGGAAAAAATAAGGGTTGAAGTGATGCCTCATCTTCATAAAGTGTCGCACAACATAAAGAAAATTGCTTCGTGGCATGGTGTGCGAGTAGTGTTTTCCGCGCCACATAAGCTGTCCGGAATGTGCACGGGGGGCAATTTTAAAGCGAAGATTTCCGTCTGTCCGTCCGCCCGAGCGGGTGTCCGAATCTCCAAATGATGTGGGGGACGCTTTATCGGCCGCAGCACCTAACAGCCTCGTGATCGCCAGCGTTTACATGAGGCCTAGTGTAACTAAACAAACCTTATTTAGTGACACTAATGAGACCGAACACGTCTCGATGCGATGCGGGAGCCTTCCCAAGAGAAGCGATGGTGACCGCTAACCCGGGCAAGACTTCTCGATTTAACGTAACGATTAAGTACTACGCTCAGCGATCACTCCGGTACATTAATTCTTGCTTTGACTTCGGCACTTGGCCATTTGATTCGCACGCGAGAAAACTTCGCGTTTCAACCATCGTCGTCATTAGACGGACGGGGTCGTCATTCTTTTTATCAGCTCCGCAGTAAAAAATAAATCCGAGAACGACACGTCAAGAAGACCTATTATATGCTAACGCCATCAGCCCGTTTTAAAACAGGTATGCGAGGGTTTGCTTTGTTATCCTTGCTGACGCTACTCAGAGATACAGCCCGGGCTAGCATAGCGCCATCTGATATAAGGTCAAGTACGTCTACTTGAGGATCGCGGTCACGGACGACAAGACACTCTAAAATTGAACGCGTCGGATGTCGCCGTGAATACTAGTCCGTTGCTTGACCAAGTGTGTTATGTCATGAAAAAGAATTAAATCAACGAAGTTTTACGCACTGTTACCAAGAGGTTCGGGAACTGCAAGCCTGTCTTAATTAATTAGATCACCAAATCTTTTAAGTTACAAGTATATAAAAATGTGCTTGCCAGCTCACAAAAATTATTTTGCTGGACCTTGCGGGCGGTAAAATGCAGCCATATTGAAATCTAACTGATCTAGGCATACGTTTATGACAACAGACCTCACTACAGGGATATCAGCTAACGCAGATACCGATCAGTTTCCCCGACAACATTCAGGGAAGCTTGAACTCACGCGCAAGACTTGAATGGCCAAGTCGTTGTTATGTGAGCATTGCCTGACATATAGTTAAGTTTCAGTATCACCGTTTATTTGCATAGTTGTGGTGCTAGTAATCGTCGTCATAATTAAGGGCAAAAGAGGTTGTCGTCTTTGCGGCGAGTGGTGGTTGCATCCTCAGCATTGTAAACTTCCACCATCAACTAACAAAGTCTGCTCAAGTTGCGCAAGGCTTGAACCATATATCGAAGCTGCAGGATTTATTTATGCGTGAGCACGAAGGACACATCACCATGCATTTGTATAAGTTTGAAATAGTTCATTTACGTATTCAGTCGTTGCTTTGCGCTGTGCTAGTAGTAGTCATCGTCATATACATCGGTATCGTCGTGTTAATTACATGCGCGGTGGCACTTAACGACACCGCTGGAGTTTTCGCTGTTGTCGTATCTAAAGCCACTGCGCGAGCCGGGGACTCGGCAGTCACCGCGAGGCACGCGCTCACGAGCGCTCGGCATTTTCGCGCTCCTCGTGGTTTTGCCAGTTTCTTTTTATTGCTAAAGCCGCTGCGCCTGCTGGGAACACTAAGCTGTCGGCGCGAGGCCCGCGCTCTCGAGCGTTCCGCATTTTCTTTGCATTTTTCCCAGCAACACAACACTTACGGCTTGTAATTGCGACACCACCAGCCCGAGAATCCCTTGTTACGAAAGAAACAGCCGGGATTTAGGCTTTATTGGCGCCGGTCAAGGCCGACGCTAAGCCGAGCACGATGATCAAGCTCAGCGTTCCAAACTCATGCACGCGTCTGTCGCAATCCACGTGCGCGCCAAGGTGTCAGCCACGTCGTTGTCGGCGCTCTATTATTATTATTATTTATAAAAACCTTACCGGCTTCAGGTGGAGCATAGGGTAAGGGGGGCATACAAAAAAGAGGAACTTGGGGCATATAGCCAACACATTCTAAAATGGAAATATAAACAAGATTAACAGGACATCATTATACATTTTTCATGAAATCTCATCATTATGCAGGCAGGCCATCATTATGGTCCGTGTTGGCCGCAAATTAGAAATACGCAACATCTCTATTTGTATAGGCACGGCCGGGGCTAGAGCTGCGGCGTGCGCGCGCTAGCCCGGCCGATATGCCTTGATTGTTTCATTACAGCGTCCCTAAAGTGGGGATGTATCCAGGTTTGGTGTATTAGGAAGATTTGCGGTTTAGAGCTGAGAACTATGCTTGCCAATTAAGAAGTTTTATTTCAGGGCTGCGAGCATTTACGTTTAAGCAGTTCAAATATGTCATACCTCGTTGATTCCAGGTCACTTTTTTGTGATTGCTTAATTGTACCCCTGGTTGAAATGTTTTCGCGGTTACCTGAGATAGTGTGCGAAAGGGTTTTCATCACTTTCCTCACTCAGCACACTACTTTTAGTATCAGGTACTTGGTCATGGCACTTACTAACTGAACGCAAACCAGTTACTTGTCACAGTATACACTAGGTACTAACTGGCCATGCATAACCTAGTATAAAACTACGCGTGACAAAGTGGATCGCCTGACTGCGCAGAGGCACATTCAACACGCAGATATCACATCTTGGTACAACAAATAGATTGAGCAAGAAACGCAACGGGATGCACGAGGAGAGCGAGTATAACGAATTCGTTGCCTAAGAAGTGCATCTGTTCTCCTTGCTTTTATAGCCAGCAGCGGAAAGTCCCCTGATAAAGGTAACTGGTCATGCTTAGCCTAGTACAAAACTGCCCGTGACAATGTGGAATGGATGAGCGCGCACAGACATATTCAACACGCAGATATCACACTGAGACAAAAAATAAATTGAGCAAGAAACCCAACGGGATCCACGAGGAGAGCGAGTATAACGAATTCGTTGCCTCAGAAGTGCATCTGCTCTTCTTGCTTTTATGCCAGCAGCGGAAAGATATCAGCTTCTGCAGCTTTTTCGGAGTAATTCCATAACTATTGCGGCCATTCAGGAGACCAAGCTAAGTACTGATGAGGACACGCAGGCAGCTACTCCAGCCCTTTTTATCTGAATACAGTGTTCGCGTTAGCCACCAGGTTGGCCTATCAGGTGGGTGTATGCTTTTAGTTAGTAAAAACCTTGATGCGACTGTCCTTGATTGCAAAGTGGATGATGTGGGGCGGTTTGTCTGCTGCGACGTTGACATGTGGAGAGCTGATTGGCGCATTATTTGTTTGTATGCCCCCAACAAATTGACTGAGAAGAGGAGTTAGTTCCTCTCCTTGGCTCAATTTTTGGGCACCGAGAGAAGTTTCCTACTGCTAGGTGATTTTAATTGTGCGTGTACTCAGGAGGATCGTTCGGCAGGTAACTGGCGCTATAATTCCAGTGCCGCGGTTCTCAGTGACCGGATTAGTGAATACGGCCTAACTGACATAGGAAGCGTTATAGGGAGCACTGTACACTGCACACTTTACGCATTTTCATCGTTTTTCTAGTGCCTGTCTGGACCGATTTTATGTTTCCGTGGGAAAGTGCTCCATTTTGCGTGATTAATTAGGCCAATATTTTTTACTGATCATTGCATTGTTTCTGCACGGATCGGTCCTCGGGGCTGACGAGCTCCTCCCATTCCTTGGGAACTGTGGAAACTGAACAATAGTATACTCTGGGACGGACTTTTTCAACGCACAGTAGCAGCTTGCTTGACAGATACATTCGAACTTTCAAGCCTTAGTATTTTCCAAAAATGGGACCTTTTCAAACAAGAGATCAAAAACTTAGCTATAGAGACGTCAGCTCGGTCATCCTTTTTGAAGCGACTTCACATACGTGAACTCCGTAGTTCCTTGATGCAATTACATGAGACTGAAAGAACTGAGGCCGGGACATTTTTCGATAAAATATGTAATGTTAAAGCTCAAATGCAGCAGCATGGAGCAGCCCTAGTTCGATCAAGGACGCGTATACGTTTTTGCAGGAGCCGCCAACACGACGCGCATTTGGAGATGAAAAGGAGTCAGCACTAGAAAAAGTTACAGTCGAAATTGAGTATGGGGGCAAAACTATTCTGATAGCCGCAGTATACTTGGAGTATTTCGTGCCCATTATGAAAAACTATTTAATGGCAACACGGGTACCTGTAGTACGCCTGATTTAAATGACTTCCTCCAGCCTTTTCCTAAGCTCAGCGACGATGAGCGGGCTCTTGTAGAAGGACCAATTACTCCTGAAGAAGTGAAAATTGCCATTTCAAACCTGCAAACCCATAAGTCACCTTGACCTGATGGCCTCACTTCGGGGTTCTACCAAAAATTCTCGAGTGTTCTGGCACCTGCCTTACATGAAGTATTTACGAAGGCCTATGAACTTGACGTTCTGCCCTCCTACATTTTACCAAGGTTATACCATACTAAACCCGAAAAGTGACAATGCAGAAAAGTTGAAAAGCGTGAATGGCTACATGCCGAGATCTCTGTGCAACGTGGATTACAATATATTCGCGAAGGCGCTGGCACGCAGGCTACAGATTGTAATCACAAGTCTGATAGGTTCGCACCAGACGTGCGGTATTTAGGCGCGGAGCATTAGGACCAACATCCATATTGATCGTTCAGTACTGGAGTGCGTATCCGATGGTGCTGGGCAGGTTGCGCTCCTTGAAATTGATCTTGCTAAAGCATTTGACACGGTTAGCCATCCTTACCTTTTTGCTGTTCTGGAGTCAGCTGGGCTCGGGGAAACCTTGCATAAAGACATATATCTATCTGTTACAAAAGCTGTACGACTCGGTTGATTATAAATCGCGAACTCTCTAGACCTATTCCCCTTAGATCTTCCGTACGGCAAGGTTGCCCGTTATCACCCCTTTTAGTCGGTTTGTACCTTGAGCCATTGTGCATTAGTATTCTCCAAAGCAGTGTTATTCACGGTTTCTCACTGGCACACTATGAAGCAAAGTTTTAGCCTATGCAGATGACCTTGCCTTTTTTTGTGCGGAGAAGAAAAGTGTTTTGGAGGCAATGACGCTGACACAGCGGTTTTGCGAGGTATGTGGTGCTAAGGTGAAGCTTGAAAAATCAGAAGGTTTTTGGAAGGGCTGGTGGGATACGCCAGCCGCGTCAATATGGAGGCTTAACATGGGACTAGTAGTAGTAGTGGTTTGATGGAAAAGGAAAAGAAATGGACTGGGGATATTATTGAGCCCAGCTGGGGGCTCACCGGCATACAACCCAGTCCGGGGGGTGAGGAATATAGAAGGGGATGAATAGGATAGGGTAGAGAAAAAAGGAGATAGGTAAAGAGAAAAGTTTAGGCGCCGCGAGGAAAAGAAGCGTTGCCACAGTCACTGGGGGCCACCGAACACAGTACACATCACAAACACAGGTCCTGGCGTCATGCTGCGTCCGGGAGAAGTTCTCGACGGGAGCGGTGGAGCGTAGAGGCGAGGCTGTGCTGCGATGAGTCGTGCGCGGTGGTCCGAAGTGAGGGGAGCTTGCTGGGTGATGTTCGTGGTAGTAGAGCGGTTACTGGCGAGCGGGAGCAGGCGCTCGACGGCCCCACGCAGCAGAGCGCTCGACGCCCGAACGAAACACCCATGGCTCGCGACGCGTGGCCGGCATAATCGCGATACCGCCCCAGCCGCGCAGGAGCGAACGAAAAACACGTCCGCAACCCACGACGACCGAGGCCAAACTCTTAACATGGGACTCTGAAGCAATACAGTACCTTGGGGTTCTTTCTACATCAGATTCGAAACAGTGGACATCATTGGCCTTCTGCGTTTATTGTTGTGAAGCGTAAAACGCAGGCATGGATGGGGCGGGAGCTGTCTAAATTTGCGCGTGCAGAACTGTGTAATTTATTTCTTGTTTCCAAACGTGTTTATGTTCTGCAGGTCCTTAGTTGTGCACGAAATAAGGTTCAAGCATTTCATAGGGTGTTAGCTACCTTTGTATGGCGGTCCAAGTGGGAGCCCATGGGCCGCGATAACCTCTTCCTCCCGTTAAGGTCATGGTGGTGTTGGATTGGTGCATTTGTTTGTACATCAGCTCGTTTCGCGGTTCTTCCTTTTTTCAAAACGGCTGATCATCCGTTTTAAAGGTTTTTATTCAGCATAAATTGAGTGCTCATTTGCCTTTTTCATTTGCTCCAACCCACCCCGCGAATCCTAAGCCGCTTTGGGGCTTTCTGAAAGAGGTTGCAGACACTTTCAAGCTTCTTATTGCGCGTTTTTCTCTCGAGTATCTGTACGGTCTCTCCAGGGAGGAATTGACGGGCATTTTAATTGAAAGTTTATTTCCAGTGCCCCTTTTTAGTCAACCATATCTGATGATTTTAGATGAGAGTGTGTTGAAGCGTGTCAAGAAAATGTGCATTCAAGCGGCTGCAGCAACTTTCCTTTTTAAGTTTCACACATCAACATTTCCTGTTAAAACATGGCTCAATAGTAAAGGTGTATATGTGCCTTGGTCTGTTAACTGTCGCTTGTGTAACCGGCCGGAGGCAATTGATCACTGCTTTGTTTTATGCCGGGATGCTGTGTTTTTTTTTGGGGGGGGGGGGGGTGTTCTGCAGCGGACTCTTAAAAAGGACATAGACATCACCCCCTAGAGTATACGATCCTGCCAGTGATGAAGAACTGTTCCGTGCCATATGACCTTTTCGTGCTGATCGGATTGTTTAGCCTATGGAAGCGTCGCATGATTGACCGCAATGCCGAGGAACCTCGTGGAACCAAGTCAATTTTTCGCGAACAATGTGCGCTTGTGTACAGTGTCTATGCGGCGCAATCGCAGCCGCCGAACCGGTTGCATCTTCTTGAGGCGTGTGTGTGCCTGCCGGACTTTTAAAATATGTTTCAGTGAACGTACCGTTATTGTAATTTAGGGTGGGACTTTAACGCTCTTCAGGGTGGGACTTTAAAGCTCTTCGGGCTAGTTTTCCATGCAATAAAGAAAAAAAAGCTTGTGGCGGAGTGGTCTGGACCACAAGGTCTGTTATTTTGCGAGTCGTAAGTTCGAATTCCCAAGGGTACGTTCTTTTTTTTTTGTAAGATGATTTTTTTCGTTTTCGGCCGATGTTTTCTACACTGAGTTCACCATTTTTGGGCCGTAACGTGCACTGCTTCACGAGCGAGGTCGCAGAATGGGCGCAGACTGACACTGAAGCGCTAGCGAGTACTCGTTGGCGTGCTGTTGCATAAGTACCGACTGCTTGTGGGCAGTGGGCACAGGCCAGAATCAGCAGACCCTTGGCCTGGTGCAAACAAGCTTTTTACGATACAGGCATGAGTGAGGCAAGCTCCAAATATGGGGGAAAAGCGCATGGCATTTGAGCGTCTGCGGTGACGCGGAGGGTGTACATCCACTGCGTAGGTCTCGGCTAGTGATTGCTACGATTCCAAGCCGTCCTGGGAGGCTTATCTTAGGCATTTTACAGCCGACAACATAACAGAAGCGCGGTATGGCGATTATTAAGATATCGAGAATGCCCATCCAACGATAACGTCGGATGTCAAGCATGTTGTTTTACAGAACCGAAACCGAAACTTGTTTGAATTCTAATCTTGGACATCGTTCAATCCCGGTGCACCTCCTCCCGACGTCACAGCCTTTAGTTTGTGCGGCCGCAGCAGACCGCGCATGGTAGTTGTTTTTCTTCTTTCGGGCTTTATAAAATACTTACTGACTTATTAACCGGATAACCGACGAAAAGTGTGTTAATTTTAGCCAGTCTACGCAGTGCAAGCAAAAACGGGAGCTTGATAAATTCACTTCAGTGTCCCTTTAAAGTATTGTCTATGCCATGCGCGGTTTTAATTGTGCCCCGCGCCGCCAAAATTCCTTCGCTTTGTAAACACGTCGAGCCCCTAACAAAGCCTGGTCGCCTACCCATTGACGCATCCCAGCCATCGAGTCGTCAGGGCCAGGCGTGAATGGAAATTTCGACCGTATATCTTTCAGCACTGTAACCGTGGTAGGCAAAACGTCTGATGCCCTCTTCGTATACCTTTGGTACCCCTTGACTGACTTTCAGCTCCCGTCCACTTCGGGCTTTCTCATGGCGGTAATAGCGGTCGTTAAGATGTCAGTGGTCCCCCGACGTCGGATTTCAAAACGAACGAAATGTACGTAATACTCCTTCAAATGCTAACATCGCTTGTAACTATTTTGGAGTGACCGACGCGTTTGTATAATTCTTCTCCGGGCCTGCTCATTGGGTGAACACAAAAGCGCGGTGAACAAAAAGAAGCTTCCGCCGTCTCTCACGCTCCTCGCGCCCAAATCATCTCGACTGGCGTGAAAACAAACACGATACAGGTAAACACGCAAAACCCAACGAACAGTATCTAGTTGTCAGACGGTTTTAATTATTAATTGAGGTGCCCGAATACCCCCTTCCCCCATAGTTTTTTTAAGGAGTGGAACGCAGCCACAAATAGCACAATGTGGCCTGAACTTAACACGTAGCGTAAGTCCATCTTTCATATAGGTATACGGTGACTTCTTGTGTTCAAAGGAAACAGTCAGGCACGGGTTCCCAAGATTCTCCCCAATAAGTTGTAAACATTTTGAGACGAGTGAGTAGGAAGGTTTCCACGCGAGCGCACGCGTGGGATAATTCCTTGTGACGATGATTTTAGTTTTTTACGGCGAAGCTGTTTATGATAAAGTTCAGTGCATTTTTCATGTGCATAAGCAAAAACTCCGAGGCTGCAGGTGCCTTTGAAGCGTGAGGCGTTCGTGCGTGCGCACGTTCGTGTTTGTTTGCATGCTTGCTTGCTTTTAAACAGAAATTTAATTATGCTCCAACCAATCGTACATAGACAAAACCCGACGCTTCGAAGCCGGCTCGGATTCTTCTTTAGGGGTGACTGGGCCTTATAGCTGCGTCTTATAGTCTTTCACTGTTGCTGCACGCAATCCGTGTGTGTGCACCGAAAGGAGCGTACCAAGCGATCGCCATTAAGGCTCCGTAGGGTTCGTTGAATATGCCACGACTCGAGGAAAAGCCGCTTCCTCCAGTTTGTTTCCCTTTCGAGGATGGCCGTTCCGGAGAAGTACCTGGAGCCGCACCTGCTTTAGCTTGAAAGGTTTCTTTTCTGCAGTGCCACTGTGCGACGAGCTTCGCCCATGGCTACGCTCCCTAGTATCACAAAATAACGTTGACACTTGAGGACAAAAATGGAGAAAAACAAAAAAAGACCCTCGCCCGGTGTGACCCAAAGCCACGAACTCCAGAATACCGGTCTGGTGCGAAATATCTTTACAATTACTTCAACACAGATACTCAAAAGAGTGAAGAGGAGCACAGCGTCGCCGGCAGCGTAGTTGGTATCGCACCATGACCGGTATTCCACAGGTCGTGCGTACAGTCCCCACCCGGCGGGCGTGGTTTAAATTTCTCCACTTTCTTTCTATCTTGCAAACATTTCAAACAATATACCTGTTTCAAGAAGAATAGACTTACCACATTTTCCTCTTTGCCTTAATGGCGTTCTTGAATGCTGCCCCTTATTTCTGAACAAGTTCCTCATTTTCCATTCTGATTCGCCACACACACACACGCGTGCGTGTGCGTGCGTGTGTGCGTGCGCGAGTGCGTGCGTGATGTGTGTGTGGTGTGTGTGTGTGTGTGTGTGTGTGTGTGCGTGCGTGTGTGTGCGTGTGTGTGCGTGCGTCTGTGTGTGTGTGTGTGTGTGTGTGTGTGTGTGTGTGTGTGTGTGTGTGTGTGTGTGTGTGTGTGTGTGTGTGTGTGTGTGTGTGTGTTTGTAGTAGTAGTAGTAGCGGTGGTGGTGGTATAATGTTCGCGTTTTTTTTCTTGGGTTCCAGCAGGAGGTGTCCGTGCAGCACAAGCTCCTCGGCGGGTTTGCGCGGTCCACTTTATGCGGAAACACGAATAAACGGCTACTATACGAAGACCGTAGCGGGGACGCTCAGTTTTATTTTGCCACCTGATATTTGGTTCTTCGTGCGATGATATTTTTGTCTTAAATGGACCCTGGCAGCATTTACCATCGACTGCTCGGTGTTTTTTTTTTTTTTTTTTTTTTTGGGGGGGGGGGGGGGGGGGGGTAAACACTATTGTCCCAGTAGTGCCAACAATCTCCTTTCGCAAGGATTATGAAAATTCGTTCACTATCACCAAAACTACGCGCGATGAGAAATCGCGCGTAATTGTTCCCCCTCAACTCGACCGCGGACGACGCGACGAAAGCTGCGCGCTTTCTCCCGGCGATGGGGTCGGCTCGCGGCGTTCTTTTCGGCGGTTTTCGATATATCACAGGCCGGGGAGTTTTCCCCTTTTCTCCGCAACCTGGAGGGGTCTAATTCCGGTGGGAGTGGTTTTTCTCACTTGATCATACTTGATCTCATCCCCACTGCTCTTTGCTCATGCGCCCCGTTGCCATAGCAATGGAGGCGCGTCGAATGCTTCCACGCCGGCGATGCCGCGCGCCGCGGCCCAGCGGCCCAGCAGTCAAATGGGAGGGCGCGGCACGCCGCTCGTCGAAACACGCCGTAGGCAGCGAGAAGCGTCGTCGGCGCATATCCGATCACGAATTTTAAAAACTCGAACGTGGAGCGCCAAGCATTTGGCGCATTTTGCTCAGCTTAGCGAAGATCATCTGACCTCACGATTCTCTCACGATCCGCACGGCATAACCGCTCACGGCGGAGGAGGCGGCAATCGCAGTAGCCCTTGCAAGTCGGCCACCACCCTCAGTCATATTTTCTGATTCGAAAACGGCCATTAGAAATTATGCTGCGGGTACCATCTCACCCCAGGCCCTAAAACGTCTCCTCCAAAACCCACCTACTACCCAAGTTGAGCTGATTTGGACTCCTGCCCACACTGGGCTTGGGGGTAACGAGGTGGCACACACGACACCCCGAGCACTCACCTCCCGGGTGTGCCCCACCTCCGTAGCCTCTCACGGAGCCAGATCAGCCCGAGATATCCTATTGAGCTACAACGAAATAACTACTCATTACCGCCTCTCTCGCCTCAAATACCCACCGGCCCACCCCTCACTGACGTACCCGGAAGAACGACCATGGAGGCTCGCACAGACCGAATCCCTTCCCAATAGGGCCCTCCTCTATCACATACACCCCTCAGTTTATCCCTCTTCATTTTGCCCCACTATGCGGAGGCAAGGCCACGGTGCAACATATGATCCCCTCCCTCAAATCAATTCCTCGGAGCTCTGGGAGGCAGGGCTGAGCTGCTCTGACCCGGAGAGACAGAAGATCATCATAGCCCGGGCTACGAAGGTCGCCGCACAGCTCCGGCTGCCGGCCACCTCCCTCGCTTAGAGGTCTTCTTTAATAAAGTGCTTCTCTCTCTTCTCTCATCTATCTCTCTCTCTACTCTCTCTCTCTCTCTCGTCTCTCTCTCTTCTCTCTCTCTCTCTCTCTCTCTCTCTCTCTCTCTCTGTCTCTCTCTCTCTCTCTCTCTCTCTCTCTCACGATTAGTGCCGTATTTCGATATGCGCAGGCTGTGGCTAGGCTAATTGGCGCTAGCATGGGCTTTTTAGGGGTGAACATAGATTAAAAAGATCAATCCTATTAATCGACAAGCATTAATCAATTAACAGATCGCTTGATCGGTTGGTGCCAAAAACTACATTTCGAGTTCGAGTCTTTTTTTTTCCTTCTTTTGCTATGGGGTCTTCCACACGGCAGAGTCAAAATCATATTCGTGTATACATTCCTGAATTTTAAGGCAATATATCGTCTATGTGTGTGATTGTCCAGATGGCACGCTAAAGAGACCCTCGCGCAGCAGATGTAGCTGGAACGCGTGCTTAGTACACTAAGCGCGCGTTCCTCTCAAAGAAGTGAATTGTCATTTGCTAGGGGTGTACGCTTTGTTTTGCTTGTCCTGTTCTTATTTGATGAATATATTCTGTTACACGTGCGTTGCATAAGGGAAAGAGAGTTCTGGTAGGTTGCTCAACAAGCACGTTTTAGGTGTGGTCAGTGTCATGGAGTTGCTAAAGGAGACAATCCACATGCCCGTGGCTGTTCTGGTTTAGTCATTAGTGAATCAACAGAAGCAGCTTCCTGTTGTGATACATTTCCATACACTGTGCCGCACATATGTATATTCAACATAACTGTCCTTATTTATCACATGCAATGAATATGTGCCGTGCTTTGGTCTTTGCCGTTTTATCTGTCATAAATTTTGGTGCAACGCTTCTGTTTCTGAGAAACTGGCGTTACACTAGAGATGCCGTTCTGGTAGGTTCAACAAGCGGGCTTGAAGTGTAGGCGATGATGTGGTGTCACTAAAGGAGGCCTACGTGCCCTTGGAAACGAAGTGGATTGGCATTTTGGTGAGAGTCGGTAGAAGAAGCTGTGTATTGTGATAATACTGTATTGCTTCCATCTTTTTAAATATTTTGTGTTATGTTAGGTTTCATTTGTGGTGTGGGCCTGGATTCACACGAAGCTGTCTTAGTGGAGTGAGGTATTTTTCAGGATTTCTTGTTTGCTGTGAGCACCAGCTTTTAGTCATGCGGATATTGTAAACATTGGTCGTGCTTGTGCATAGGTACGTGTGGAGTGTACAGTCGTCAAAACTGTTAACAACAACAAAGAACGAGGTGCCAGCGTATGCACAGAACGGCAGCTTACGATAGCGCTCAGGCTGCTAAGTCAGGCTGTGCGCATGCGCTGAAGCACCTGAGTGCAGTAGGGCAGCATCGTTAGGGCCGATAACCAGGCGCCAAAGAAGCGGCTGTGGCTATCGTGAGCTGCCACTCTGTGCGTAGGCAGACACCTCGTGTTTTGTTGTTGTTAACAGTTTTGACGACTGTACCTTCATTGTACTCACGTAAATATGTGAACTTTTTTTTTCAGCAACTTGTCTTGGTAGACGCCTCACTTTCTCTTTTTCAGATTTCCCTGATGAGTACAAGATGTAGAACTGGCTTGGAATAATATTTGGCAAGTTTTTTTAGTAAATAAATGCATTGGGAGAAATGCAACATCAAAAAAGAAATTATCTCTGGTCAAATAGTTCTCTCCCGATATCAATTAAATTTAATGGGCAATTTTATCTATTTTATTTATTTATTTATTTATTTATTAACAATACCCCTAAAGGCCCCGTGAGGGGGTATTACATAGGGGGGTTACATAGCACACGTGTTGTATTAGCGCAGTAAAGCGGAAAAAATAAACAAAAAGAAGCAGGAATGTTCACACTGCAAACGCAAATAAATACACATTGTAAACTTGAAAAAAGTGATAACGCAGTAATCAAATCATTATAGCAAACAAAAAAGACAGGAATATAATACAGATGGTTCAAATTCAAGCACGACACGATGTACAACCTATCAGAACAACAAGAACAGAAATAAAATACAGAGCAAAAATAAAAATGTTCAGTGCACAATTTCAAGGACGAAAAAAAATCCAAAAAGAAGAGGAAAGTGCTAGGTTAGCTGTTGAATTAGTTCCTGGAATTTCGTGTTGTCTTTTTGTGAAGCAATATGAGATGGTAGATTATTCTGCATTTTTCTTGTTTGACATTTCAGGATCCATCAAACAGTACACACTATGCATTGTTTGAGTTTTGGATACCCTGCATCCGTACCCTGTGCGTACGAAATAAGAAAAAAATGAAATTAGGTAATCATCAATTGCATGACATCTGATCATTTCTATCAGACGCCACGTCACAAGCTTGTGCAAATACATTTTTAATAAATGGGTATTAATGAATCCTGTGCTATAACCAGCCATCATTTGTCATTCAAGGATTTTATTGTTGATTGGCATAGTCCAGCTCTGTCAATGAGTTCCTGAACCAAAAGAAAAAAAAAAAAGATGCTTAAGACCCATAACTGTTTTGTTTGCAATAGCAGCACGTATATTGGGTCTATTCAATTGAGCCTGCACCTCTTGAACCATTTCACAGGGGTGCAAAGCCGGCTCGGCGTAAACGCGCGTTGTGCGGTGCATGTGTGGACGCGTCTGCTCGAGAGCGTTCGCGTTAATCCGTGCCGCATGCTTCTTGGTGGGGTTTATGAAGAAGCCGGAAAACAATCGCATTATGAAGCGTATCTTGCCAACAGCAACAAAATTGTTTCGCTTCGCACAAGTATCTTTCCTGGCTTAATGAAAAAAATCTCGCGCCATCTCCACTAATGTGAAACCCGGGGAGGAGCGAAGCATGCAGTGCATAAATGTATTCTTGGCGCCTTGGCGTTTTTGCCAACGAACATGAAACCGTTGGGGGGTAGAGCTAGGTATACAGCTTTGCTGTAAAAGTCTCGTGACTTTGATCACGAAGCGTTCTAGCGCGAAGCGTAAGCGAGTGTCCCGGTGTTTTTTTAGTATGCGTTACAAAGCGTTATAGCGCGAGGCGTAAACGATCGAGTGCCCCGGTGTTTTTTAAGTGCAGAGCACTTTAAGGGCTCGCTTTGTCGTCGTAGCTCGCTCGCTGGACCCAAGTAATACGGCGTTCCGTTGTAGCCGCTGTCGTCGCGGCGTAACCCGGAGGATTCGAAAGCCAAGCGGTTTATATGGTCATAAGCGTTTGAAACTCGTGAACCGCTGGCGCCTGCCGTACATTTCCCCGTTGTTTAGCGTAAAGAAAAGTGCAGGTACATTTGAGGCAAAATATACGCAATTAAACGGCGGCGCCCGCGTTCATTTAGTTAGGAACGCTCGTTGGGTTGCTTTTGTGATAGTAAGCGGAAAACATTGTCAGTGCAACGCCGGCACGTGCGGGAAGAAAAGCAAGCCCAAAAAGAACAGAACTCCCGCTGGCGCAGTTTCAGGCAGCGCGAGCACTGCGAATGTGGGAAATTTGAATTGCATGGGGTTGTATAGCAGGGAGCGGAATGGATCTACAGCCCATATGGCGAATCACTGCTCTGCATTTCCGACAGCTTTCACATTGACCGGAACGGCTTTAATTCTTTATACGCGTTACGTTCTAGCGCGAGGCGTAAACGAGTGTCCGGTGTTTTACTACCGGGACTACATGAGACGACGGTTCCGACGACCACGAGACGCCAACAGCCCGAGCCCCTAAAAAAAAAAAAAAAATGGGCCGCGTACTGGCTGCCTCTTTCGTTGCAAATGTCGTCAAAAGACGATAGTCCTTGTAGACATTTGCCAAGGAAATGCCCCCGTTCGCTTTCCCGCTCACCTCTCATGCTGTTCCTGTTCCGTCGCGCTCATCCTAAGGTAAACACACTGAAGGTTTGCTCAAGGCGATTTTAATTTACCGCGTCCCACTGCTACAGGCGGGGTTCCTCGATGCCAGCGCTGCAGTACGGCGGAGACGCGCGTGAATCGAGGCTGCCGACTTCAAGGTTTATAGAACCGCGTTTCCGTGCTCCACGTGCGTTCCAAACAGAACGTGAAACCCAGCTGGTGGGACCTTTCTGTGCTGTTGCCGCGTGATTTCTCATATGCCGCCCGGAGGGGGTGCGGGCAACAGCAGGCGGTACGCGTTGTTCTGCAGTAGATGTAGAATATCATTTGCTATCGAAAAACCAAGCATCCAGGAATTTTTTAATAAAGGAACACTGTAAATATCCCTTGTGTACTAATTTTCTGTCTTATATTCGCGTAATGTCTTGTTCTTGTTCAACAAAGTTGACAAGTATGAACATATAAACCGGAAGCATTTTACTTTGGCCGGGTGGCTGAATCGAGTTACAGACAGACAGACGGACAGACAGACATACAGACAGACCAAAATTTCTGGGTTTAGGTAGCCCAAGAAAGACTATCGTCTTTAAAAAAGAATGTGTTCCGTCCCCATCCCCCGAGAAGTGGGGGCGCGAGCTGGCCAGCTCACGGTGCGAGGAACAAGAACGCCTCGTCGCTCGCGCCTAAGCAGCTGTGCTAGCTCGCGGCTATCTGGACTAAGAAAGCCACCCACTTTTATGCTCAATAAACGTTTTCCAATCAAAAAAAAAAAAAAAAAAATGCGCGCATGGCGAGAATCGCGCGGAAGGCCTTCAACCCTGCGTAGCCTGTTTCATTCAGGTTTTGTGCTTCATGTATGTATTTATTTATTTGTACAGCAGGCCACTATTTAGGCCCAGGCAGAAGGAGCAACACAACAACAACAACAACAACGAAAAGACAGAGCAACACGACACCAGCATCGTTTCCGACAAAGCGGGAAGCACATCAAATAAGTCAGAATACATCATTTCCATAAACAATATCGTGCTTGCATAGTGGAGTCGGTTTTTGAAGCACGCGCTACAAAGATATGGTGCACAGGAAAGGACGTCAATGGTATCAAGCGATCATTGTGATGAACGCCCATGCCAGCGCCGATTACCGTAGCCACAGCCTGGCCATATCCTGCACAGCCTGCGAAATGCGACACTAATCGTCAGGTCAGCTTCTTCGCTAGGCTGAGCAAAATGCGCCAAATGACTGGCGCGGCACGTGCGAATTGTTTCATATCGCGATCGGATATGCGGCGACGACGCTCCTCGCTGCCGAAGGCGCGTTTCGACGAGCGCCGTGCCGCGCCATCCCGTTTGACTGCGGCGCGCGTCAGCGGCATCCTGGAAGCAGACGACGCGCCTCCGTTGCTATGGCAACGGGGCGCATGCGCAGAGAGTAGTGGGTATGAGATCAAGTGCAAAAAACCGCTCCCCCCGGGCCCTTTGTGGTGGCAACGCCTAAAGTACTCCATATGGGCACGCATCCAAGACCCTTTCTTCGAACCACAAGCAGCAAGCAGTGGCGGGTAGCTCTGGACGAACAATAAAAAATTGCCCCCACCTCCCCGAAGGGAATCGTGAGGAAGTGCGAATGCATTTCTTGCGCCGAGAGTACACGGCGTAGTAATTCTGCCATCGCCTTGAGAGGCGCAGTACCGGCGAGGGGGGAGCTGTCAGGCGAGGGGAGAGGCGCGCGCCGAGGGTGAGTGCAAACCTAACGGGGGGAGAGGCGCGCCAGCTGCAGAGCATGTGACGTCACGGCGCGAGGAGAGGGAGGAGCAGACGCAAAGGCGCCAGCGGCGCGGTCACGTGGTAGTGTGACGTCACGGCGCGAGGAGCGGTGCGGGAGCCGGCGCGGGCGCGCGCAGCCACGGCGCGGGAGGCGTAGCGCGCGCGGGTCACGTGGGGTGGCGACGTCGCTGCGCCGTTGCTACAGACGCTCCTCTCCGCTCCTCGCGCCGTTGCTAGGGGAGAGGAGGAGGAAGCAATGCGGACGGCGGATTCAGGGTCGCTTATAAAGTGCATCGCACTTAAAAGATGCCCGGGTCAAAAGAGCCACCGAAGTCGCAATGTCCACCGTGCTTGTCTAACAAAATGCTTGAATAAAGTTCTCTATCTGCATCCCGCTTTTTCAAGCGCATTTTCACTAGCACTGCCTAAGACAAGGCCTCCTCACCCGTCTTATGTCCATGGCGTTATGCGCCCCCTTCGATAAGAGGTCGGTCAGCATTTGCCCCTGCTCTTGGAAGACGCCTGCAAAGAACGTACGAACACAATCGACAATGGTTCAGGTCACTACAAGTTTCCTGAAGACAGTTAAAAAAACAGACGCATCTACAAAACCATCCACACATTGTCCAGGGGCGGTATTAACACTGTCGACTTTTTACTGAAATATATGCACAACACATTGAATTTTGTGAGTGTGGAAGGCGGTTCTTTTATTTCTCTTTGATTTCCCATCCAGAGGCTTGCAGCTTGATGAGCTTGAGCAGGATCGTCTGAGCTTCTGGGGGGAACTTGGGGTTCTTGCTCTCCTCCGCGCATCATGTCCACCAGGTCCCCGACGGAACGGGCTGCGAATGAATGGACAGTACTACCAGCCACCAGAAGCGAAAACTGGAGGCATTTCAGCTCATCCAGGTCATCGTACACCGGATCACGGAGCATGATGTCCCAGCAGTCACGCAGCAACGCTGCCAAATCGTGGACCCGCCACAGTGACTTATGGCCAGTGGCGTTCCATCCAGCCCCACTCACGGCAGCCACTAGCTCCGCCAAGAAGCCATGAACGCCGTCCACTTGAAACGAGGCTCGCCTCCGGCCTTGCCCTCCAGATGGTCCCCTGCGCCTGGAAGTCGGCGAGGGAGCAGCTCCTCTGCCTGTCGAACCACTGGTGGCACGCACGTCATCAGAAGGTCGGCAAAGGCTCTGCCACGCGGCTTCGAGCTGACAGAGATGCAGAATCAGCGGTGAATTCGACAATCTCAGGCTGTTGTGCGACCTTGGCGCAGAGAATACGCACGAGACACTCCAGTTCCTTCGACGTCAGTAGGCCAGGGTCCTCCATGGCTTTCTCTACAACTCCCCAGCTCTGGATGGCAGGTGTAGACTCGTCCTGCTCTTTGCCGTTGGAGTATGAATCTCCATCTGCACGTTCACGCTTACCCGAGCACGCCTGCTCGTCCAGGGCCGTTGATGCAGCCATCGCAGGTTGCGAAATTTGTTGTTTGGCTGGTGGAACAATTCCGTTCGTGCAGCGTCGTTTCGAACAGCTCTCGCAACTTGGAAGAAAAAGTAATCAAAAATAAATTCCAGTGACGTCAACTTCAAGTGTGCGAGTGTAGCGCGACTATCGGGTGAGGCACAAATCTTTATGAAGCAGAAAATTTTAGATTTTGTATAATAAACTTCGCAGTTTTAGAATTCGCTGCCATGTATACGACTATAAGTTCGATTTAAAACCAAATTTACCAACTATAAATATAATAAAATAGTTGTTTTTTGAAAAATTTACAGATTAAGTACATTATCTTAGAATATGATGTGTTCGTAGCTCCAAGCCATTTTTATCTTCCATACTCTGAGGAAGCCCTTGTTCGCGTGTACCATTCTTTCCTCCATGGCACGTGACGGTTTACGTCACAGCACACCGTCATCGTCCTCTCATGACGGAAGCCGCATTCACATCATCATCATAATCGACATCGTGGGTTGCTGGTTGGTGGTGAGCATGGGAGAGATTTCCGGTCTGGTGCCACAAAAAGCAGGCATGGCTGCCTGCTCGCAAGCGCGTGCTCAGGTTGGTACGGCGTTTTTCAAGCAATAAACGTTTGTTGTCGAGTGGGGTCGTTGAAACGGGAGTATTGAATTCGTCACTCAAAGTCTGCGCGCTCTCAAAACACAAAAGAAACGCCAAAGCTGTGCGTACAGGTTCAGATTGTTTGATTGTGGGGTTTAACCCGCCAACGCAACGTAGGCGATGAGGCGCGTCGTAGTGAAGGGCTCCGGATTAATTTTGAATACCTGGGGATCTTTAACGGTATACAGGTTCAGACATAGATGAGGTTGGTACACAGCGCCGACGACGGCGGATCGTCACAGGAAATGCGAGAAATAAGCCGCGAAGGTGGCCTAAATTACATCGTTTAGGCCAAGCCGGGGGGTGCGTAATGAGGAAAATTGAGAGCGCGATTGGTATTTCCGCGCCTTTCAGAGCGATTTGCGCGCTCACCGCCGCGTACGCACACGTATAATATTTGGCTCAGGTATTCCCGGCAGTGTAGTCTAAACGTCGCGCAGGTTTACTTGCACTGCTCAAAGAGTGTTGCAGGGTCCCCTTTAAGCAGCTGGCTTCAGTCAGGGAATCCTTGAACGCAAGCTGTAATTTCACAGATGTCGCAGGTGCGAGAAGCTTCTGTTTTCTACAGCGCTTTAAACCTTCTGATAGTCAAGCGAGCGTATATATAGAAAGTGCCATATCCTATCAAACAACGAGCACTCAATTGCGTATACAAGTCGGTTTTTCGCGGCAGGAGGAGGAGGAAAAAAAAACGTTTATTGCTCCCATTGAACGGGAAGAAAGGAGCGCGGGATGGTTGTCGGTCATCCATGGTGCGTGGCGTCCCTAGTCCGGCATGCCATGGCCAGCTACAGCTCTAATGGCCCTGGTCACCAGGCCACGCTGGTTTTTCCAGGACATCGCTACTCAGCAGGACCTCCCACTGCTCCTGTGTCGGTGCGATGACTTCAGGTAGTTCGGTGATACACTCCCACACCATGTGGTACAGGTGTGTTGGGCGTCCCAGAGCAGAAGTGGCAGTTGTAGCTGAAGAGCGTGGGGTGTATATTGGACAGCTGTGTGGCGTGCGGAAATGAATTTGTCTGCAGTCTCCGGAGTTGTGTGGCTTCTTCTTTGGTTAGCTTGGGGTGAGGCGGCGGGTATCGTCTTCTTGATAGCCTGTAGTGCTCTAGTATGTCTCTGCTGCGCTTGGGGGATGGGCCGGTGGTTGTCGGCAGAGTGGTGAGAGCCTATGAGGGTTGAAGCCCGGTGTGGGTGGCCTCGGTCTGCGGTATCTGCCGCTTCATTACCCTCTAAGGACTCGTGTCCTGGTGTCCAAATGACATAAATGTCCAGTGGAGTTTTCCGTGCTTTTGAAGCCTTATGTAGTAGAACAAGTGCCGTCGCTGAGATACGGCCCTTTTGAAAATTACGGCAGGCCGCTTGCGAGTCAGTGATGACAGTCACTCGGCCTTGGGTATCTGGTACTGTGGTGACGGCAAGCACGACAGCTGTCTCCTCCGCAGAGTCGGTGTAATCTGTATTGACCGTTGCTCAGCACAAGTCAGCTCCTTTACTGTTTGTCACACTAACCGCGTACGCACACTTGGTTCGTGCCGGGTACCTCGCAGCGTCGACGTATCTTCTTGAGCTGTCCTTGCTGTAGGCTTTTCGCAAGGCCTTGACCCTGGCTTCCCTTCGCCCCTTGTGGTAAACCGGGTGCATGTTGCGTGGGACGTTTTCAACCATGATGTATTCCCTCGAGGCATGGGGGATGCGTCGTGTTTGGTTTTGAGGTCCCGCGCTTGGCTCGTAAACGAGGCGGTACAAGGTAGCTCGGCCGGTAGGGGTGAGCTTGAGTCGCTCCCTTTGGCTGGCTTTATGCGCCTCGGCGGGTCCTTGCCATGTGTTGTGGATTTCTAACTGAAAAAGTTCTCTGTGGAGGTCTTGGCTGGCAGTCCCACTGGTAATTGTAGATTTGATGATTAAAATGTCGAGCTTCTTTATTTCAGCAATTTTGAGCCCCAAGTAAGGGGTACCGTAGGTGATTCTGCTAATTACCAGGGCCTGTACCATTCTCGGTGTGTCCTCTTCTTTCAACCCGTGTTTTTTGCTTGTTCCTCGCCTGATTAAATGGGTTAACTGGGTGACAGTGTTTTGCAGTTTCTGGAGGCAATTAAAAAAAAAAGGCTTCTCAACTTCTGACCGTTGCACGACCGCCTCTATATATGCGGGCGATGCTTCGAAAGTGTGCCCCTTCTTTTTGGCCTCTTTGTAAGTTTGTCACCCCCCCCCCCCTCCCAGTAGACACCCGCCCCCTATTTTGCGGCACATTCAAATATTCTTTTCCGCGTACAAATTTTCTACTTTGTAATATAAGCGCCGGATTTGTTGTATTGTTTGCATCTTCCCTTGCCTTTGATATTTTTGTTTTTTGTACGCGCGTGCTATGACGTGATATTGGTCTGCGGTATGTAATAAAATAATAATAAATAAATAAATAAATAAATAATAATAAATAAATAAATAAATAAATAAATAAATAAATAGAGGCAATGTTTAGAGCATAAAACGTGTGGCATGAACAGTATTCTGGTCCACTGTAAGAGTCCAATCCATATAATTTTCATTCCGCAGACTATGCCGGAAAATCAGATAGCTTTTTTTTGTAGTAGGGTGCTCCCTTTCAAATTTCATTTTTGTTTCGTTTTGTTGGGTCGAGAGGCGACGAGAACACCTGCGCGCATAATTTTGACACGTGACTTCGCTCACTTAACGCGGAAAATAAAAAAAAAGCGGTACTTGTTTGCGCTGTCAGTGAACCAACTGAAAGAAAAGCAAAGATATGCAAGGCTGTAAAGCTTTCACGAAAATTTGTCACTTGAAATAAATGGTTTCACAATTTATTTTTTTCCACGATACAAACGCATACGTACCTATAGGATTCGCATAAACCAGTTACTGTCTTTTTACGCAGCGGCGAGAAAGAGGAAGGGTTGTGTTTATGATACCTTGGCTATGAGGTCTTTTGATAGTAAAGTGAACGTTTAAACAGATACTAACATGCTGCAATGGGGAAAATGCGCAGTCTTTGTGACGAAGAATGACCAATACAGCAAAACATGTTCGCCCGGCTGCCATTTTGGATCCCGTCGACGCAGTCAACAATGGGAATAGATCTTATCAACGCTGCGAGAAAACGCATTGGCAATGCCGATCCCTGTATACGCTAGACCAAGCGGCTTTCGTGATTGGGAAGCGCGACAGGGCGCTACAGGTGCACGAACCGGAGCTGAGTTCAGCGAGCGGGGAGCATAAATTGTACTGTTTGCTTCAACTGACAGCAAGCGACGGCGTAAATGCAGCCCGTTGCTGTCTAGATCAGGGCGGTCATCAGGCGTCGGGAGAATAAAACTGTTCTAGGCATATTGTATATTTGCCCCATGCCCGACGCTTCCCCCATCAATCACATTTATGAAATCGAGGTAAAACCTTCTACCCGAAAACTTTCTGTTCAGAAACAAATTTATGGTCCGAAAATTGGCTGATTTGTGGCACAAACTTTTTCTGACATTAATTAGATAAAGCTGAGCAAACAACCGAAGCTGACCAAGCAAAGCTGACCAAACGAAAAAAAAAAAAAAAAGTCGCGTGCTGATTTATTCCGTTCTACTAGAAAACTAACAAACATGCTTCAAAACGAACTTTATTTATTCATGTTAACAGAGAATTGCCAGAACACTAGCAAGGTCTGTAGAGGAACATGGCCCTGGCGCTACTGACGTCATTGTTATTACTAATTGAAGTGGCCATATCACGAAGATGGCCGCTTTCCCAATAGGCTTGCAGTTACTAGTGTCCCGCTTGGCGAGCTCATCTGCTACCGGTTGTTGGTTTAGTATATCATAGGGTTGTTCGTTTTCGGGTAAAACCAATTTTTACACCATTTTTCACACCGCGAACACGTTGCAGGAGAATCGATTAAGCTCGATTTCTCCCCAAATAAACCTTTTCAAAGTAGCGATCTGCACAATTGTGGGCTGACGGTCCGCCGCTCTCAATTACACTTGCTGTAAGCAATCCCCACAAATGAAGTTTTCGAACTCATTGGCGTGACTCTGCCGCTCGCTGCCCCAGGCCGGCAAATTCTGACATTGTTGTACCCAGCTGACGGAAGCTGTGATGTCGAGAGAACTTTCTCCCAGCTGAAATACTTCGAGCGATCGGACAGGCCTCGAATGAAGACCGACATTTTGCGCATATAATGTATCTACAGAAGGATGTCTCAACAATCGACGACCAGCGTTTTCTGAATAAAATGTTTCACCTCTCTGAAGGTATCAATGCTCTTTACTGTCATCATTACCTGTTCATTTGCAAAGAAACATCAAATTTCCGAGAGTACTCGCTTAAAAAAACCCTGATGTCCCCCAGATTACCAGCTTGAAACAAACACCGATTTTAACTCGTTAGAGTTAAGCAACTTGTCATGTCTTGTAAAGCAAACCGAGTGCATTACATAGCACATCTGTATATATATTTAACCCGAAAAAAATCCGAATTTCGAAATGGTTTCAAGAAAAACCTGATTTCTCACAGATTATCGGTTTGACAAGTTGAAGCCGATTTTTACACCCCGATTAAAAATATATATATTAAACCCGAAAACAAACAACCATAAGTATATGTGACCGAGGTGAAAGCTTCTTCCAGCATAGAATATATTATGGTGTATGGTGCAGAATACATAACTGCAGAATATATATGGTGCAGAATACATAACAGCACTCGTATGGCGTGCGTGGTGTTGCGTATGAACTATTACCCTCTTACCTAAGTCACCGTCAGTAGTACGTATTAATACGGCGAGCATTCTTCTGACCTAAAATCTATAATCACTGGCGTGCCGCAGGGCAGCAGTTTGGGGCCTCTTTTATTTTCCGTTTACGTAAATGATTTGCATACCCTCTTGTCAAGGCCGCAAGTTTCGGTAATATGTTATGCTGATGACACCACTTTGCTGATCACCGGTAAAACAACCGAAGAAATAGAAACAATATCGGTTACAACACTGTCGACGCTCTTGGCGTGGACACAGCGCAGCTCCATAGTGATAAATGTGGGTAAAACAACGGCAGTGCTTTTTCGGCCGAAAAACAAACTTCGCTGCCTCACCAAAGGTGTACCTTGGCAGAGGAATAATCCAGGTGGAGGACAGTGTAAAAGTTCTTGGCGTACATTTTTCTCAAAATATGACCTGGGACTCTCACGTCGAACAAATCTATAAGGAAATATGTAAAACTGTTGGTGTCATCAATAAATGTAGGCATATCTCACCTGAACGAATTAAACTGTTATTATATAATTCACTACTTTTACCGCAACTCACGCATGCACACTTGGTCTGGGGTCACGACGACCAACAAGAACTTTAACCAGCTTTTTCTAGTCCAAAAAAAGTTGCGAGGGTAATAACGAATGTGCCATGTAATTTCCACACGTCTGAACTCTTCAAGAAGTTTAAAATAATTAAAGTTGGCAATTAATACGAATACCGGTTGGCACAGTCATACCTTGGAGCTGTAAAAAATAACACCCGCTTGTACGAGGGCTCAGCGAAATGAAAGAAAAATATTACAGCATACAACACACGCAATCCAGACACATGGTATATTCCTGCACCCCACAACAACTACGACCGTAAATCCTTAACCTTCACTTTAGCCAAATTGTTGAATATTTTTGCAAGTAACTCAATTGAGATCGGTAAACTCTCTAAATCGGCTTTGAAATAATATTTTTTTGTAACGCGTGCAGTATCTCTGTTGTATTTTTGTTGTTTTAAATACCTGCGACATACACAAGTGTAATTCATTTTGCTGTTTCTGTGTACCCTGCTAACCATGACTGTTTAGAACTTTTTGTTAAGTCTACTTGACACGTGTTTCAAGTTTCTTTGTCTTTTTTTTTTCTTTTCCCCCTCTCTGCTGTATCTTTTAATCTATTCGACTGTATTGCTGTCAATCACATGGTGAGCAGCCTCCCCGTCAATCTGCTCCGTGCAGCTTTTTGTGGCTGCTCCTTTCCCTGTACCCATCTGTAAGGAAAATATAGTTGATTTGATTTGATATAAATTTAGATCCCCGATTGAAGTGTTGGTACGAAAATGCCGCCGCCGTCTCCCCCATAGGTGAAGGAAGAACTAAAGAACCCGTGCTTCAAGGTGCAGTTACGTGCGGCTTGCGCGGCACGTGATCCTTCCCCTACACTTATCGTTCAAGGCCACCTCTCTCGGAGACGTCGGAAGCGTAAAAGCAGCAATAAAAGTTCTCCCGCCGTCGGCACGCGAGCAACGGCCGCACGGAGTCGCTCCTGTCAGCACGCCGGGGAAAAAAAAAATACAATAAAAATGAATGTGCAAACCGTTGAAGTGGCGCCAGGTGGCGGGGCAGTAAACGCGTTGGCACGGCAGCAGCGCGGCACCGTCGCACCGTCGGCCCTCCTCCCTCCCGTTCGAAACAGGCTTCGAGTGAGAAGCGACCGGCGTGTTCAACAAGTGGGCGTTGTCAGAAGCAGTTGTGCTCGATCAAGCTACCATGGCCCCTGTGCTGGGATACTGGGACATCCGAGGCCTTTGCGAGCCCATTCGCTACCTTCTGGCGCACGCTAAAGTCTCCTACGAGGATAAAAGGTAATCTTTTTTTCTCTCGTTTTCCGCTTCTTCGCGTTGCTTTGTCCCGGCCTTATTTAGTGACACTACTCCCGGCCTTCTACGACAGGCGTGCGCGCCGGTCGGGCGCGCTTTGTTGAATTCAAGCGTCGGCGTCTTGTCAGTGGACGTTGCTCGCAAAACGCGGCGGGGTCTTACTAAACGCTGCTCAGCATGCGACCGCCAGGGTAACTATATAATATATATAAAAAAGGTATGTCTGGGCACCGGGGTGGCGACAGCATGCTGCGCTTAACGGAAACATTGGCGCGCGTAAATTCCGCGGAATGCCGGTAGCTGTTTGTCACGGAATGCCGCGAACGACTGTTGGCAGAGTGCGGTACCTGCAGCGTACGCCTTTATGACGGTGCTGGTAAAACGAGTCTTTTATGTTTATTAGGAGCGCTCGATAGTCTTATACGCGGGTTTCTTTGCTGCCATGGAATAAAGAAATGACTCGCAGAGTTTAAATTTGGCGGGTATAGCTGTGATGCTGGGTTTGGTGTCTGGGCGAAATTTCGAAGTTGTAGGTGGATTCGGCGTGTCCTGGAAAATTACTGGAGGTACGGTTTCGCTTTAGTGTGAAGTTATAAAGAAAGCACGTGGTACCCACTTCCACTAAAAAAACTAAATGTGGCGCTCAATTCAAACTTCTAAACAAAGGACGTTCGGGCGACGTTTGAAAGGCATGGCTTGATTGCGGCTTATAGTAGCTTAATGCGAATGCACGCGTTCCAAACGGCTAACAGTCTGTACGAAGCGCGTTGGTTATTTGCCCGCCCGATATTCTGGCATCTAGTTGCAATTTTCAGGCGGTTGTGGCCGTGTTACGGGGTTTTTTGCAGTACGCCTGGAGCCGTTTGAGGGATGGGGCTGGTAGCTGGTTAGTAAGAGTAAGTTAATAAGAAAAAAGCGCCCATGCGCAGCAACAGCTTCGCTGGAAATTGAGTTGGGATTCGGCAAAAGCGCCGAAGTCTACTGTGATTTTTCTCTCCGTGACTTCGCGCAGAGCGCAAGCAGCGTTATGGTTCAAGGAAATCGGAAAAAAAAAAAGCGCCCATGCGCTCCACACGGATAGTTAACAAGCGAAGCTGTAACATGCGACCGGTTTTTACCCGCGATTCCCTCCCTCCGATGCTCCTTCACTATCGGTAGATGCGAGAGCGTAGCTACGTCATCTCTAAACCTAACCAACCTCTCTCCTTACCCGTAAACCATCTCCGACCTTGTTTTTTTCACATCATGCGCATGGGTTGCGGAGAAGTTTCCTGCGTACACAGGGCCGCCAGATTATAGCCATGTGGCTAGCTTTTCGTCTAGCCATGTATGGCTTCGCTCTAAAAGCGGATAACTTGGGACATTTATTGCCGTACAGGCATGGCGAATGGTTCATCCCAGAGGTGGGCTAGGTAACCGCGGTTCCGTTCTAATGCCGACAAGCTGGGTTCTACTGTCCATTCCCGTCTGAAAACAATCTCGCCCCGTTTTTTTCTCTTCACGATGTCCTGTACAAATTTTTGTTTTCTAACAGCGCGCTCGGCCACTGCACGAGTGCCAACTTCGTGGAGTTACTTAGCGGGGCAGGCAATAAGAGCTTCATGTCTGGCCGTCATACTTTTCACGCGTTACCAGGTATGATTCTATCGTCGAGCCAGCCTGTTTGTTCCACACGCGTCAATACGTCGTGCTCTAATAATAGGGAAAGATCGATTTACATACAGTAGGCAACATTCTCTATGCTCTCATTCTGCGGGCAGTGACACGTGCGTGGGGTCATTTTTCAGTCGTCGTACGAATAAAGGGCTCGGATGAATTTGCATCAAGTTTCTGGGCAGAAGCCAACAGCTGTCTTGTGGTCGACATAAGGTCATTTTTTTCTGTAGAACAGGGATGAGCAAAAAAATAGGGGTGGCGAGGCTTGTCAAGCGATCGTTTGGACTGCTTTTTTTTTCCACCCGCAGTTTTTTGTGACTCCCGGGCCAAAAAAAAAAAACTGGAATAAAGTATGACTGATAAGTTGTCTGTATTCGAGCCACTTGGCAATGCGTGTCGGAGGGACTGACTTTGGCGTCAGCTCTGAGCTTAGGCTGTAATGCCGCAACTGCCTTGTGCCCCTTTTTTTCTGATGCCTACAGGTTTTTACAGCGGGCCTCTTAAAGGTAACACGGGCGCCACGACGGGCGCCGCGAGAATGTTGCGGCGCATGCGCAATCAGTGCCAGTGGCTGCGCGATTTTCTATACTCGTTACAAAGCCCCCGTAGGTATCATTTCCCCAAAAACCCACCGTGATGTCATGCGCGCGCGTTTTGAAAGTTTGCATGAAGCTGATATCGTCTGTCTTGTCTCACGCAGTTTGTTTGTCGTCATTGGGGCGTTTATAACATTCATCATACAACCTCACGCATGTTCATCCTTGTAACGCCCGCGTCGGCGCGGGAAACTACGTATAAGGCACGGGCAACTGTCCCTTAAGTTGTCACCGAGTATACCACTTCACTGGGGGAAAGTACAAGTTTACCACAGACTTTTAACAGAAAGTTTTAGAACTGAGTTACAAAGCACGTGTGCACGCTGTGCACCGAAATTTAAAGCTCCTCCCACTCCGGAGGGTCATTTTGTGACATTGGGTCGGTTCAACTGCTTTTATTGCTAAAAAAATGCATACGACAAATTTTAAATTTGTAAATCTATGGTTTAGATTTATATAGGATAAAAACTGTTACAACGACGCGAGACTCGTTGACGATGGATGCCCCGGGAAAAGTGGGGAGTGTCGCAGCAAACGTCTAGCCTATATAACCGAGCACCAAGCGTTCTCTTCGGCGTCGTTCACGAGGGGTCACCCCACGTGCTCCAAGGCTTCATGTCCTCGTCGTCTGCGATGCTTCCTCCAAAAGGTGTGTTACAAAGCGAAACATTTGGATTTTCTAGGTGTCATCTTGTATGCGTATGCGTGCCTCGATAACTGAGTTCGAATACTTTCTGTTAGAACACCATGGCTATACAGTGCTTCATAATAGGCATGAGTGTGAAGTGGGAGGAACTGTAGCGAACGACGCGCAGCTATCTTCGCATCTGGCACTTATTGCGCATGCGCCGCGAGGTTCCCGTGGCGCCCCGCGGAGTGCGGCAAACGCGACGTGCATGGCCGCGCCTGTACAGGTTTTGGTTGACCAGATACGTCGTGCCTTTGGCTGACTTTGGTACAACCTAAGTCTGACAAGCGTTGCAGGTAGAGCAGGCAAGCGTTGCAGGGGGCGGCAGAAAGTTAGATGGGCAGATGAGATCAAGAAGTTTGAGGGGATAAATTGGCGCAGTTGGCACAGGACCGGGCAGTTCGAGAATAAGGGGAGAGGCCTTTGCCTGCAGTGGGCGTAGATAGGCTGGTGGTGAGAGATGTTTGATGATGGCACAACCATGAATTTTCGACAAAAGTTCACGTAGCTGACGACGCCCGTGGAGATATGTCCTGGAAAAGAAAATGCCCTAAAGCGGGGGAGAATTTTCCAGAAAGCCGCATGAAAATGTTTTGGCAACATAAGCTATTCGTTTACATTCAGGTTGTGCAGTTTTTGAAATTGGGGCTTACAAATTCCCTCCAGTGTTTTTTTGGGGGCGTGGGTGGGGTGCTGTAAGAGTTCCCCAACTCGTGTGTGGTGTTGCATTTTCTAGTGCAATACATTCTGCTGCGTCTTGGCTCATCAAAGGGGTCATGCAGACAAAATACAAGTTTGCTTTATTCGAAATATTTCGCGTTTTCTGGTGTCCCCAGCGCTTGTCCGGAAGCAAACGATGCTTTATTCGCTGAAAAATTTTAAGTTAAAATTTTGGTTCTCCTGCCAAATCGTGTTTTCGCGACGCATGCGATGACAGCGTAAGGACAGGTCTTCAAGTTAAACTTGGTGTGCTGGGGAGCCTGTTTACTGTTAGTCAACCTAGATGGCGCCACCATACCGCGGCCGGCCGTTTTCTGCCTTTGCTTCCTTTTTGACCGTATCTGTACCTGGCTTGTTTTTGTCAAAGTAGAAAATAATCGTTTCGCGAAACAAGATGTTCGCTCGACAAATATGGTCACGGAAGACACCGGCGCTTACGCCAATCGGCCAGTGTCTTCTGAAACAACCCCACAGCGCCGCACTGCTGTACCGCTAAAACAAGTATAGTGCGCCCGTACCGACAGCAGTACGCATCGGTACTTCTGTGTTTACGTGTACTTTCGTAACTTTCATTGTTTGCCCCACCATTTGTACGGCTACAAAAAGAATGTGCCCTACATTTAAGCGCAAAGCTTATAAGCCCTGCCTAATTGGCGTTTTCTTTTGCCGGCCTCAGCCAATCGCAGAGCTGGCACATGACATCGCAGGTTTTGTTGCGGGAACTGAGCTAGTGGGTCGGTCGCATGGTCATTCCCTCTTTAACACGAAAGTGTTTTATTCCGGGATTCACGAAGATTTCGCCTACGTCATATCCGCCACGGAAGTGACGCCAGTACAACGAAGCAAGCGGCCTGTAAAGGGTGCACCCCTGCACACAGGTCCTTCTTGCGGGGAAGCAACCTTTAGTACTAAGGAATATGTTGTACTTACGGTTGTTCGTTTTCGGGTTTTATAGTTTAACACGAAATGGTTTTATGCCGGGACACACCAAGATTTCACTGACGTCATATCCGTCACGGAAATGACGCCAGTACACCTTTGCCGAAGCGACCCGCCAGCAGGACGTCGCTTGTCAAGCACTCCGACAAGACAGCCGCGTACCCGCAAATCATGCACTTTCGTGCTTACTGACTCATATGACAGAGTAATCAACCAGTTTTAAGTGCGAATGCACTTTATAAGCGACCCCAAACCATCCACCGCCGGCGGCGTCCGCAGTGCTCCTCTATATTAAAAAGAAACAGCATCCGGCGCCAGGTTTCGATCCGAGAACTTTGCGGCCGCACCGCGACGCTCTACCGACCAAGCCACGGACGCGACGGTGATATCAGTGTTAGTGACGCGCCTTATATCTTTAACGCATTCAAACTACGTCGTCAGCGGCGTGCGTTGGCGACTCAGCGGCGTTATAGCGCTTGATAACTGCGTGGTGTACACGTGATACTACAAACCCGATGGAAGAGATGGAAGAGAAGGCGGCGAGGCGGTGGGCTGCGGGGGCCGAGCGCAAGCGCCGCAAGCGGGCCGACAACCGTGCATTCGCACTTTCACATTCCCCCCCTCGGGGAAATGCGGGGGAATTTTTTTTCCTAATTTCCCAAAATAATTTTCCCAAATTAATGACTTAAAAAAGAGCGCCAAACTTTTGTTTGGCTCTTTGCCCCAGCTGGCCTTCCGCCGAAGAAATCCAACCAACATTTTCCTAATGATGTAGCTTATTTTCGCTAAGTTTACGTTAAAAGTGGGGTAAGTGATTCTAACGAGGCAATCTTTCGAATGAACCAAACTTTTGTTTAGCCTGCATGGCCCCCTTAAAAAGGAACTGGGAAATAACTTGTTTTGGGAGATTTAAAACGTGCAATGTCAGGAAGAACTCGATTACACTGGTTGCATAGTTTCATAACTGAATAGGTCACTGGAGGAAACGTTCCGCCGTGGTGCGCGGCCGTGCGGCAACTTTTCCGGCACTAAGTTTATGCACCACTCGATAGGGTCCGTAATTTGAACCACATACACGGCTGCGTATAAACATGTGCGCGGCGTACAGCGGCCTGGCAGCAGCTCGGGGCGTCTCGCGATGACAGCTGGCGGTTATTTACATGGACGGAGTCGTTTTCTGCGCTCGCTGCGGGCACAGTTGCGGTGGTGTCATGTGCTTCGCGGTCATTCCCTTTGCTGGCTGTCGATGTATGCTGTTCCCTTTCGTTCCTCGACAGCGATAGCCGGCAGACTCGGAACTGGCCGACAGTTCAGCTTTTCAGCCGAAGGCTGCAGCCTGTTTTGCCCTAATGCGCGGAAGAGAAAACAGCACGCGCCCTCTGCGACGGCGTTGCGTACTGCCGTTGTGACGTCACATCCGGTTGAAAGGCCATTTGGGACGGTCTTCGAAAACATTTTTACCCTATTGCAGATAAAAATGTCCCGTTTCTTGGTCCACGCACTGTTTATGCAGACTAAACATGGTCGCAATCAGTTTGAAACCTCGCTTTGAGGACTTGCGATAATGTCGTATGGAATCCAGAGATGCGGCACTTGCGTTTTTTTTTTTTTTTTTGTTTTTGGTGAAAGAATAAGCAGATCGAGTAAGAGGACAGAGAACATGGGCTGCGCGTTGTAGACTTTAATCTGCTACGGCAGTCAGACTTAACGTGTGGGTTCGAGCTAGTGGTAATCCTTTGTACAAATTTCAAGCGCAAAAATTCAAACAGGGGACGAACGGGGCAGGCTACTTTCAGCTGAAATTGCATTTCCGAAATGACATGTAAATGCGACGGTGATAACAAAAAACAAAGTAAAACAGTATGTGCGCAGTGTACAGACGCGCACGTTCCTCATCCCTTCTGTCATGCGCGCACCCAGGAAGGCCAGCTCTTTCGCTTTCAAAGATAGGGAGGCAATGCTGACACAATCCTCGCCTCCACAATGAATCGTAGCCGCCTCCACAATCTCCCGTGTGCGCTAATCAGGGTCGCGAAACACAACCGTACATTCGTTAAACGGAGGCGAACACTTGCAATTCTGGCAATGACTAGCTTAGACGATATGCTTACAACTCGTTCTAGTGCCGTTTAGGTGTGCTTTTCGCGGCATCCTGTGTCATTGTCGTGCTTGTTTATTCCCCAGGTGGGTTTCGCGAAGGCGGCTGGCTAAATGCCAGCCCAGTGCAACGGACGTACTGCAATCAATTGAACGGGACATAGTAACGAACGAACGCGCGACCCTCCGACTTGCCTGATGCGCGTGACACGTACAGGATATAGACGGCAACGTCGTCAATGCGATAGCGTTTCGCCACTCACAATGGGTGCTATACGCGCGCACGAAGTGTGATGAATGGGCGGATGTAGGCGCATGGCGAAACGATCCGCACTGCCCGGACGAAGCGTAGCCCGATCCGCGCGGTACGTCTACCGTTGCCTACACAGTGTTCTTTTGTGCTGCATGGGCCGCCACGAAGGCGAATTCCGCGCCCGTCCGCCGCCGCCACTTGCCGATGTCTAGACAGGCGGACGCAGTTTCCTGCCACGCGCGGTTGCCGAGCGTGCGTCGCCACCCTTCACTAGGTCCTCAATAGATAGGCTTTGCGCTAACGACCGGGCCGGCGCGGCCACGTTATCAGGGGCCGGCTTTCCCCCCCGTAAAAACCGTTCGGCTTCGTCGGCGGTGCGCGTTAAAAACCAAGTGAAGAAAGGGTGGCTTTACCCTCGCCCTCCCCCGAAGACCGATAACGTTGCGACTCGGGAGGAGGTTTGCAGAAATGAGTTAGTGTCTCTGTTCAGGGAGCCCAGACGCATAAAAAGTACAGTGGTTCGAAATAAAAATTGACTGGCGGTTACGATACTCCTTGGTGCGAAATCTGGGCGCAGCTGTGTAGCTGTTTTGACTGTGCAAAATATGTTGAGGCAAAGAGTTTCAGACAGACGTATTTGTCTGTCACAGCTCCAGCTGTAACGCATACTTGCGTTTCCACGTTCGCTATGTGTGACGATGGTCTGGTTCATTCATGGGCACCTTGTTTATTGCGTTAGCAGTAGGTGGGTGCATTTCGGTGCAAATTTTCCGCGTAGAGTCATAGAACCGAGAACGACAGAGCGACAGGGGTGACGTGAGCCTGAGCCGGCGGCGGCATTGGTTGCGGTGGCGCCGCGTTCACACTGCTGCCGTTCTGTAGTTGGCAGGGGGACGACAAGTCGAAGCGGCTTCGGCTGGCCCGCTCCATAGGCGTCTCGACGCGTCCCTTCACCGCCTGCACGCAGTGTCAAATGTAGTGTGCAGATCCCCAGGTGGTCAAAATTAATCCGGAGCCCTCCACTACGGCGCGCCTCATCGTCTGCGTTGCGTCAATCAAATGTATCAATCAATCAATGAATCAATCAAACGTAATGTTCAGCGAGTGCAGTACAGCGAGTGAGTGAGCCACAAAAGAGGCAGTGGGAGTGCCGGCGACGAAATGCCGATACTGACGGACAACAAAGGGGGGACAGGCAGCCGGTGATAAAGCGAGCCAGCGTGGCCCCGGAGACGGTTGGAGCGCAAAGCACGGTTGGCGTGGTGAGAGGGGCGTGCGAGAAACGCCGCGCTAGCGCGGGCTTCTAAAGCCGGAGCAAGGGCCCGAGCCTTCGGGCTTGCGATTGCGAGAGATGAGGTGTTCACGCATTCGTAAAGATCCACCAGTGGAGCTTCCGTTAACCTTTTGGGCTACTACAGCGTGCTTAGCAGTCGCCCATAACAGGTGTAGTAGAGGAAGCACGCCCTGATAGCTGTTGTAGTCGATATCAGGCTTTCGGTGTCAAAACCAAGCATGTTTTAAGCTGTCGAAATTCAAATTCCGGAATCGTGTACACGATAAAACAGAACTTTTCGGTTTCTACGAAAGCCTCCAGACAAGTAAATCGCAGACAAGTAAATACATTAAGCACTGTCGATATAATTAGGGAGAGGCGCTGGGTATAAATATGTGGAGTTAATGGCGGACCTTTCGGTGTGAAATATTTTTATTCACCCGTTACATTGTTCGTTTACCCTTCAACTGGATAAAATGAGGATTGGAGGCTCTACCATTGCGTCTGAATGGTTGAGAGAAATGTTTTGAATCTGGTTCATTAGCTCTCGGAATTGTCAATTGTTGGGAAATCTCCCGAAATATCCGTCGTTCTAACAAACCCGGCGCTAAAGTTAGGGATATAATGCTGAGCGGTCATGTTCGAAACCTTGTCTTTTACGTTTCTCGCTACCTGTTGCGCCTTCGTGCAGCTTTATTTTTTCCCACGCATTTCCGGTTTTTTTTTTTCACGGAAGAAAGTGTGTACTGGAAATGTAGGGCATTCTATAGCAATCAAGTGACACCACGGCTTCCTAGCGTTGGTCACTGCAGATTCAGTGGCCACCATATTTAGGCATTCACAAGCCGCCAGCCCTGGGAGTTGAGGAATTTTTCACAACTTGGGGGTGGATGCCATGCCCCTACGCACATGCGCGTTCAGACAGGAACACCTGTGGACGAGCCAGGCTGATCTCCCAGAGCCCTAATTGGGTCATGATTTCTGATGGAGGCGAAAAGCAAAAACGCCCGTGTGTACGAGATTTTGGCGCACGTTGAAGATCCCCAGGTGTCAAAATTAATCCGGAGCCCTCTACTATGACGCGCCTCATCGCCTGCGTTGCGTCGGCGCGTTAAAGCCCACAATCGATTAAATTGTCGTGAGACAAAAATACAAGTTAGGTTCATTATTTCCGCGTTATCTCGATAATCCGAATTTATCGCAAACTTTGAACAAATAATCGAGATATCACGCAAACATGTGAAGCAGTGGCGACTACCTAGTCATTTTTCGGGAACTTTTCTATGACGTCACAGAATCTTGTATGTGCGATTGGAGGCGGCCGACCAATGCCACAGCCAAGACACGACCGGGCGATCGTACGCTCCGTTCCATTGATAGTACTACTTTAATACTAACGCGCAGTTAACACCTGGATAGGTATGTTTTCAGTGCTGGCCCATATCACGCCAAACCTGTCATAATACGCCACTTCAATGAGAAATTGGAATGTTTTTCTATTTTTGCGTCTTTTCGCGTAAGGGGGGACACTTCTCTTAAAACGGCTTCCTTTAATTTTAAGCTCTGTGGAGCTTGTCAACTTGGTGCTTTTTTCCCACTGATTTCAAATATGTCATTATTTTTTGAGTCAGTCAATTAGTTCCCAGGGTAACTTGAGATAGGTCATTTCTAGAGGAACAATAGACAAAGCAGTGCTGGTCATAAAACCGCCATCTTTATATTTTCAATACTATGAACCCTTGTGAGTGCAATAAGAGAATCGGTTTTTTGGTGCACCGCTTGGAACTAATTTTACAGCTCATTGAACTTTGGTGTTTGAAACGGGTATTCGAAATGGTTCCTTGCCGCCAAAGTTTAATGAGCTGTAAAATTAGTTCCAAGCGGTGCACCAAAAAACCGATTATCTTATTTCACTCACCATGGTCCATAGTATCGGAAAATATGAAAGATTGCGTTTATGACCACCACTGTTTTGTCTATTGTTCCTCCAAAAATGACGAAGTATCTCAAATTATCTTGGGAACTTCTTGACTGACTCAAAAAATAATGGCATATCTGAAATCAGTGAGAAAAAAGCAGCAAGGCTGACAAGTTTCACAGTTTACTTAAAAATTAAAGTTTTAAGAGCCATGTCCCCCCTTAAACGCCTTTCGTGGCTGGAATACAGCTGAGTAAGTTACCAACGGCTACTTTTTCAAACTGAACAAACCTGTATTTTGTCTTTATGGTCCTTTAAGCACCATGCCTCTCATCGGTTGAGCCTACTCCAGATGTCCCTTGAGGCTTATCGGGTACGTATGATTCGCAGAACAATATATATTCCTCTGGATTTTGCGGGGCGTGAGGTGAAAGCGTACTGGATAAGACTGTGCATACCCCAGCCCAACAGCCCAACACGGGCTCACTCAAGAGGCACTCCCCCAGATCGATAAACGCCACACAAGTAGACTCCGCTGTTCCCGTTGGGTTCTGCCGCTGTTATCTTTTACAGCGACTTACGAAAGTGCGCACTCCACTAGCGTCAATACCTGTACAAATGCCTGTTGGCGAAATCAGTGCAGCCTTGGCCCTCCGTAACATCCACCTTCCTCTCGGTTTTATCAGCCAGCCTAGGGGCTGGACTGCATCTTGCCTTCTGGCATTGCGGAAATGGATACGGCAGCCACAGTACGAGTGGGGCGCAAGAGAAAGCGAAGCATTCATTTGGGCATCAGAAAGGGACACCAGTGTAGGCGTCCGACGATAACAGGGCGTGTTGCTTGAGGTCGCGAAGGCCCAGTTGGTGAAGTGCATCTCGCAGTCGTGGTCCTCCGTGTAAGGTAACGCGAACGCTTGCTGCTGCTCGCACACCCCTCGACGCTGCTGTGGAACGGCGTCCCGTTATTGCATAGTTTCAGCGGCTTTTCGTTTGCGTATGGTGTTCCGCGTTCGTTCGTCTGTGGCAGCGCGAGCCTCAAGCGGGAGGCACACCAGCAATCCGGTTTCCGACGCGGCGCGGCAAAAGCGGGGGACACGTGTGCGGAAAGCGACGCGTTCCCGCGCGTTTTTCCCTCTCAAACCGGTCCTGTAGCCTTCACGCGTGCTCCTGGCCGCCGCCGGACCGGTTTCCAGAGTGCGAAGACGCACTCCGGTTTCAGACCGGTTTCCGAAACCGGAGTGAATTTTGCCCGAACCGGTTTCGTGCGAAGCACGAAACCGGTTTTCGTGCGTCTTCAGGCAGGAAGTTTTAGCATAGAGGGTACCGTCCGCTAACGCTACGGCGGCGGGTAGCGGGGCTCGACTGGGCAGGTACACTTTCGTTCCGGTAAGGGGGATTAGTTCCGCGGGCCGGCCTTGCGTCAGCTGCTTCCTACTGGTGCACCTTTAGCGGAGGGGGCCTAAGGAGCTGCAGCGAAGTTTCGCAGGGAAGCGTTTTAGTTTTTCTACACTTAACACACGGTCATTATCATCGTCAGAAAAAGTTGGCTTTCTAACGTCATCTGGTGTTTTCGCATAGGACATCAGTGAGAGGCTGAAAGCATCGCTTTAAGTCCACGGAATAAGGGGCCCTCGCTTTTAACTGGGATAGTGTTCCGTGTACTAGCAGGTTAAACCAGAAAAATGGGCCATCTCCCCGCGAGGGGGACTCGAGTAAATGCGTCGCATAGGGGTGGGTGCATTGCGTTAACGTTTAGTGTTTGGGGAGTTGGTGGTAGTGAATGCGTTGTATCAGCAGCTTCTTGGGCGTAGTTTGAATGAGTCAAGGATATAAGGCGCGTTCGTAGCTCCTATTCTGTGTCGGCTTTGTGGCGCAGTGGGTAGAGCACCATGTACATTGCGTTCCGCCCGCAGGGTCGAGGGATCGAAACCAGGCGCCGGATAGTATTTTTTTTTATATAGGTAGGGGGAGGAGTGCGGACTACGACTACGGACGTCAATCGCGGGTGACATCGTGAGTTACTGAAATGCTCTTATTTAAAAGCTAGGCGTTTGTATCGTTTCTCTTGCACTAGTCCTTCAGTTTCATTTTTTCTCCAAATTGCAGCCTGTGTGAGCCTCGGCTACTTGAATTGGAGGATCCGCATGCGACACTTTTTTTTTGTCAGTTTACCTTAATTTCAAGCGTGACGGAAGCCCATCTTTTCGGGATTATCAATCGGAGATGGATGCCTGGATGCAGACCACAGTTAGTAATCACTAACGTTTCGGCTACCCCACGGGAGTCGCAATCAAAGTAAAGCAGGAAATGCCCACCCAGCGGTGCGGCTCGCGACCCTATACCCGAGATTTTGGGCGTCGCGATCCAGCGTGTGCTTTCGCCTCTGTTGAGCGTCTTGAGCATGAAGCAAGAATATATGGTATTTTTGCGATTATAAGCACCCTCCCCTACTTTCGGGGAAATAAATTGGAAAAAGTTTGCATGAGAATCTAAGCACCCCCCTTTTGTATCATCGTAAGGTGGATTTCGGACTCTTGGAAGCGGTCCAAGTTAACGTTGTGGCCAAGTCATTTCTAGAGTTTGGAGCAGACGACAGCTCGCTCGCTCTACGGCGATCGTCTGCTTCATACGCACTGTAAGCAGTTACGGTAGCCGTGTCATAGGTGAGTGTGACACCTTCATTACAGAGCGATGACTTGCGTACATGACAGCGACAACCTTGTCATTGCGAGGATAAAGACAAGTCCGCACAGATATCTCGGAGCTCGCCCGCGTCGCAGAAAACATCACGACGCTTCGAATTACGAGTTCCAACCAACGCTGACGACGCGGATTCGGGCGAAAGTTGACGAAGGCACCCATACATTGAATGTCCTGCCTCACATCCTACGTTTCATTTTTTCTCCGAATGCAGCCTGTGTGAGCCTCGGCTACTTGAATTGGAGGATCCGCATGCGATCCATTTTTTTGCAGTTTACCTTAATTTCAAGCGTGACGGAAGCCCATCTTTTCGGGATTATCAATCGGAGATGGATGCCTGGATGCAGACCACAGTTAGTAATCACTAACGTTTCGGCTACCCCACGGGAATCGCAATCAAAGTAAAGCAGGAAATGCCCACCCAGCGGTGCGGCTCGCGACCCTATACCCGAGATTTTGGGCGTCGCGATCCAGCGTGTGCTTCGCCGCGGTTGAGCGTGCGAGCATAAGCAAGAATATATGGTATTTTTGCGATTATAAGACCACCTGGATCTCCTCATCGTAGCGGCTCTTGGAGGCTCCTCGTTGGAGGGCCGAGTGGAGTTTTTAATGACAAACCCTTCAAGGGCTCAGAGGAGGCTAGGCGGGGAGGGATCGAGAATACTGAGCATCAAACGTAAGCGATGGGTTCACTGTCTTTAGCTATTTTTTTTCTATGCTTGCTAACTAAAACATTGTTCCTTGTGCACGTCTCGTCAGATACGGCCGCAAAAAAAAAAAAAGGGGGGGGGGGCGTAGGTTTAGGTTTTTCGAATCTGAGCCCTGTCCTCTCTTTGGGCATTGCGGTCGCGGAAAAAAGGGGTGCTTAAATCGAGTAAATCGGTCTATAGGAAGCGAAACTGCATATTGCAGTATCCCGGGCGGGGACCAGATTATTATTATAATTCTTTATTCGGAAGGGGAGACTCAAGGTCTAGTCAGGGATGGGGAAGGCGGTGGTGTAGTCTACATTCTCTTGTGTATCCCCGTGGTACAAGCGAAAGTCCACAGGGACATAATAATGTTACAATGAAAAGCAACGGGAAGGCTTCGTATTCGGCGGCGAAGGAGGGTATGCGGCATTTGGTTGACAATTCTAGGGCTGCGCAGTGAAATGCTGTTGCGCAGCGCTTGTGACGTTATCTGGCCGTCCAGGGAAGCGCCGTTTCCCTCCTGTCGAGCCCTTACTCCGTGGAACCTTTACTTGCCTCCATGCTCCGTGGTCTTGATAAACGCGTGAAGTGGCATCTTCCTTCCCAGGCGCATGCGCACTTACGTGCGGAAGCGCTTTTAGCCTGCCCCGGCCGATTTCGCGGATGTAGAAAATCGGTCACTCGGTGAAGCCTCCCGTATTTTCCAGTTTATAACTCGCGAGGCATCCATCCGGGCTGCGTGCCGCCGCCTGTCTGTGGGCCGCACGAGAGAATGACGAGAAAGATGACGAGAAAGGCGAAAGAGGAAGCTTAAACAGCGGTTGTGGTTATACCGTTTTACTAGCGCACCAAGCGCAAGATAAGCACGTCACATGATAATGTCGTTCCTCTTTTATATCGCTGAATGTGCAGCACGCGAAAGTTAATTCAGTTGAAATAGAGGCCGTTTCACATAGGGATTGATTGGAGAAATGCTCTGCATGGGAATTTTTATTCCGGCCTGTATAGCGCAGGAGGAGCGCCATAAATTATCGACTGCGAAGTGCATATCGATCACGCCACGCGCCACGCTGTTGCACAGCGCCTTGCGGTGGACTGGCCGGTGCACATTTGACGTCACCCGTCTGGAGAATTGATTGTTCTTGCCGCGCGTGTTGGTGCACGTGACGGCGGCGCCACAACTTGCGGACAGGTCGGCGACTCCGTGGCATCCGGCGGGGGCCCGCGCGCGCGCGTGCGTGCGTGCGTGCATGCATGCAGGCCCTATTTTTACTGCCTGCCGCAAGCAAACAGTAGCGATAGCGCGCTGGCTTCGGGACGAGGACTCCACTTCGGCATTGCGCAAACGCGCACGCCCAAGGACGGCGCTCTCGGCCGAAGAGATTGACAAACACGCGGCCCTCTTCTTACCGCAGATGGGACACCTGTGGTTCGGTTCACATTTGCGGGAAGCAGTGTGCGTTTCTGGACTCCCTCGCATACATTCAGAAGTCTGTTAAGAGATCGGGGGCGGTATTCTAATGGTTTGTCCGTTTTGAGCAAGCCCTGATTGGCTAAAAGCGAACACCCGGATGTGACACCATGCAAGTAAGGCGGAGCTATGAGCCGCGGCTTCTCGGAGCAGACGATTTTTCGTCGCCTTGTTGTTGGTTCGCTGGCGGAACAATAAACACATAAGATAGTTTAAAATAGGTTTCGTCGTTCGAAATGTCTACAAGAACGGTTGCGCCAAGGTCAACCCAAAGCCCGCCCACAACTGGAAGTACGTCACAATAAAGCGGAAGCAAAACGGACGTTTCCAAAACCGACAAACACGAGAATACCGCCCCGGGGCATGGCGCAGATGCGGCCCTATCACCGCTTAAATCATTCGGTCTACTAGCACGGGGCACGGACCCGCCGTGGTGGCTCAGCCGTTGGAGACTCGGAAGGCAACCAGCAAGTTAGTTTCAAACGAAAGCCTGACCTTCCCATAGCCATTTTAGCGTTGATTCGGTGCCGAAAGATGCCCTAATTGCTGGGAGATCAGCGGCCGGAGCAGCTATTAATAGGCGCGTGAACGAAATTGTCTGCTTCTTCCACTGCTGTTAGGCTGGACGGGATTAAATAGTTCCTGTCTGCTCGACGTGGGTTCTCACCCGCTAAATGTGGAAGCCCTCAGAAGTATACTGCAGTCCCGTCACACCTTTTCTGTCAACTATGCGCCGAGTACTACTACAACTTTCTTACAATGCAAGTGAGCAGTGTTTGGGGGCTTGGTTGTGGCAAAAGTACCGCTGAACAGCGTTCCAGAGCCGGCCGGTTCACGCAGTCGCGTTGGCCTAGCTGTACCCTCGACCGAATGCTTTCTCTTGATTAGCTTCCCAGCTCTTGGCTTACCCGCGCAACCCTTTTCAGTTGGCACTCGCTATTTCAAGTGACGTTGCAGTCCATGACTGCGCACTCGCCGCAGCCGACATCACCAGTTCCGTGTGGGCAAATTAAACCACGTGCGCTTCACTCCCTGTCTCTGTCACCTGCAGGTACGGCTTCGGCAATGGTCCCGAACCCAGCCGCGACGAGTGGTTGGCCGACAAGTACAAGTTGGGTCTGGACTTCCCCAACGTGCCGTACTACATCGACGGCGACGTCAAGCTGACGCAGAGCATGGCCATCCTGCAGTACCTCGGCCGCAAGCACGGACTCGCCCCCAAGGACGAGGCCACTCAGCTCCGCGTCGACGTGCTCCAGCTCACGGTGCGTTCATCGACGGGACGTGCTCCTCGCTAGCTTGAGGGGTTAAACATATTTGCACACTACTTATTCCCCACCCCGCAGCCATCCACGCTCAGCAACCGTGCAGTGAGAGCGCCGTCTGCGGCGGTCTCGGTGTTTGCTAAAGCAAAGGCGGAAGGCGACACCGGGAAGCACCACGGGATTGCAGCGCGTAAATCGAATAGCTGCCCTTCTGGCGAAAAGCAGCTCGATCTTGACACAAAAGAGAAAAGAAAAAAGCAGAACACGCCGATGTGTCTTGTTTTTCTTCTCTTGCGTGTTGTGTAAAGTTCGAGCTGCTTCTCACCCGCCGCGGTGGCTCAGTGGCTAAGGCGTTGCGCTGCTGAGCACAAGGTCGCGGGTTCGGCGGTCGCTTTTCTGATGGAGTCGAAAAGCAAAAACGCCTCGTGTGTACGAGATTTCGGCGCTCGTTAAAAATCCCCTGGTGGTCAAAATTTATCCGGAGCCCTCCACTACGGCACGCCTCATCGCCTGCGTTGCGTCGGCGCGTTAAACCCTCCAATCAATCAATCAATCGATCAATCGAGCTGCTTCTCACCAGAAAGTACTGACTAGAACATGTTAGAAAACCCGTTCTACAAATAGCTGCATAGGGACTAATAGTAGGCCATAACATTGTGCATGAGGCATTAAAAAACTCTCCAGATCGATATGGTTCGACCACCGATGGAATACCGAAGCAGCGGGGCGCCGCAAGTGCGTAGGCGAGATTGCGCTCCGACCTTTTTGGGAACGTCCGTACCCCGCGCATTCCCAGGACCCGAGGGCAGCTAGCTGGCCGAAAGGTCCGCACACGTGTCCCCTTGTCGTGCGACGCCACGCAACCCTTCTCTCATTGGTGGCGCTGAAGTCGCAGTACCGGAATTGGGCAGGGCAGGAATTGGTACAGGAGGAAAAGGGGAAAAACCACCACCCTCGCGAAATCGAAGCCGCTTGGGCTGGCGGCGTGCACCCGCCATGGCTGCCGTCGCGCGAGCGTGGCGCGTTGCGCAACAGCGGCTGTAAGGAAAGGTAGCCCAAAAGCGAATTCGTTTAGAATTCGCGAACCCCACATCCTTTTACAAACCGCCGAAGTGAATTCGTTCAGTTATTTCTTTCTTTATTTCGCACTTTGGCTCGTATAATCCATCGTTTGAATGTACGACGGAAGTCTTATAGTTTGCCTGCAACGGGTGGCGCGATCGTGAAAGCCGCAGTGACGTCGCACTAGTTTGCAGTGGGTTTTCGTGGCATCTCAGCTTTCAAAATTTCAATCAAAAAAAAAAAAAAAAATCATCCCTGATAAAAATTGGGATTGATTTGTTTTATAAAAGAAATGGTAACATGGATCACGCCAGTTCATGCATGTATGGGTTCCCTTTATTCCACCTCCTTCTGGCTAATGTGAGAATGTTTCGCAATGTTCTCTTGGGGATATTGTTCCAATCCTGGCTCACGAGTGGGATGGGCAGTCACAACCACGCTTTGTGTAAGCTATATAAAGATCCCACTAATCATTGAGCGGTGCGATGACTGCACAGACGTTGGGACATCCAAAACGGGTAGGTTGCCATTACTTTTTTGGCGGGTCAAAATATATCAAGTTTCGGCTCCGTATGTGCCTGCTTGACAGATCCCAGATTATTTTTCCCCACCTCTAGCACTTGATGTACCATGACGCATGCTTTCGTGTTGCTTTATTTTTCGCAGGCGTTCGACGTGATCATGTGGGCAGTGCGCGTCTGCTACGACCCCGAGTACACCGAGGAGAAGCGGAAGCAGTTCCTGGTCGACGTGGCCGACAAGCTGAAGCAGTTTGACTCGTACCTCGCCAAGTACGGTCCTTTCGGCGCCGGCAAGTCAGCCACTTACGTCGACTTCTTGCTCTACGAGGCTCTCCAGGTACGCGAAGGAAGAACAGTCGGCGTGTAACACGCTACAGCGGGGCATTCCCTGTTAAGGGACGGCAGTATTTCTGTGACTGCGTAAACACGAGATATTTAATAAGTGACTATCTGTCTTACTTCAACTATAGTTGCCAGCCAGCAGAAATACACGGTTTTGCTACCAACCACGGTTTATAATCTGAAAGGAACATTCGATCATTCCAGCTTATAAGGCGTTCATAATCTAAAAAAGCGAGGAAAAAGGTAGACAATACACAGGACGATGCGCTTTCTGCGTATTTTATAGTCTCTGTCGCAGTCATCTTCCACAACTTTTTACATTATGAATCGAAACCAACTTTTCAAACTTTCCAACAAGCTGATAGTGGTTTTCAATACGTCACAACCGGTATCTCTACAATGTGGGTACGTTGCCAGACTGACAGCAGCAAATGTTGAGTATGCATTGGCTTATGCCTAATGTTTCGATTTGAGGCTTTGCCTCAACCGGCACATGGGGTAGTTTTTCTAATTGTTACCCTCGGACATCGTTATTCTCAAAGCGTTGCCTTAGGCCTAACGTCCTATCTTCAGGCTTAATGTTAGCAACCATCAAGTTCGTTCTTACAATGTGCCAAGCAACGTTATACTCGTGCGTCGAGCTGCGTGTACTGGTTGACCCCATGGACCGTAGGCCTAATGTTCGGCCGTCGCAGGCCAGTTTCGCCCGTTCCTATGTGGCACATCAGTCTTTGTGCTAGCGGGTTATACACTGGAAAACGTGGGAGGTCTTTGTAAAAGGTTTTGCGAATTTACAGTGAAATCAGCAAAGGTAAGGTGATAGTTTTTCGAACTAAAGCAACTCATTGTGTCGAAGAGGCACAGTAAAAGTGCGCTGTCTCAACAGATGGCGCACGAGTAGTGCTGATGCGGGAAAGTTGAGTTGAGCACACCTCCATTACATTCGTCATGGGAGGAGCGATAGAAGAGTGTGCGGGGTGGCAGGGGGAGAGAGGTGAAGTTGTACTTGCTTAGCGGAGCGTGTTTTTCTGGCGGCGGATTATCGGTTTTATGGGCCTGGTCGGTTAAAAAGGTGCGAACGCGCACTACAGTCTTTCGTTCGGCGTGCTTTTGCGGCACGTTACCCATTTTGTTTGCATTTAAGTATGCCGCAAATGTTGGGCACGATTCAGTTGTATATTTGGCTGTTGTCATTTGGGAAAGTTCAATTGCGTTTACATTCACGGTGAATGTGCCCTTGATTTATTCTTTCGGCCTACAATCTCAGCACCTAAATGGTAGTTTATCTGTAGCTGAAACATGTATTTGTGAGCCCCTCGTGCTGTCTTTCGTGTTCTTACACCTGATTTTGCTTTTTTCTCGGGAGGAGGGATGTAGTGGGACGCCTTCGTGCGTCGCTCTTGTGACGTGTGTTAACGTCGTTTTGTTCCAGCCGAATTCATCTGCTGCATGCCTGTGGCCGCAGGCAGCCAGTGGGGTTCGCATGTGTAATATGTGCAACACGTGTAACATTGATCACAACGCTGCTTGTAGTAAACTTATAAGCGTGAAAAATTTCATAGCTTATGCGATTCGAGGTATACTTGTTTTATGTTGGCTGCCATCACGCAACAGCCCAAAGGGACACCTCCGGGCTTTTGCGTGGTGGTAACGCCGTTGTTCTGTAGGTGCGCTCAGCAGTGATACACAGGGTGCTTGCTAGAATGAAATGCTTCTAGTCAACTTGGTGCAGATTCACTTTCTTTGGAACTAGACAAATCAACTATCTCCCGGCTATTACCATGTGCACAATCGAGCTAGTGCTTATTCTGTCTACTTCGAGCAATTATTGGGAGGATCTATAACATCTAGACAACTCATCTACTTCGTATTGGTGAGAAGGGACTACTGAGTTAGTGGCCTGAAATAACGCAGGTTCCTTCACTATTCTCTGCCTGTAAGCTCAGATGAAATATCGGCACAATAGCTTCCCAAACCGAACCGCAGTAATTGCTTATGGGTCGGTGACAACTGAGACAATCACAGCTCGTACATTGGAGTTAGTTTTATGACTTTAGACAAATTGTTGTGTGGGTTTTATTGCCACACTAGTTTAATTTTTAGTTTTCATTGTGGCATCGCTCTGTCTCGTTTCTAGATTGTGAAAGTTTTCCTTGTGACACCAATGTCTTGTTTCCAGATCGTGAAAATTCTTGGCCCAAGCACGTTCCGCAAGGGCTACCCTCAGCTCGAGGAGTACTGCCAGCGCGTTGCTGCCCTTCCGGGTATGAAGGAGTATCTGGCCTCGGATCGCTTCAAGGCTTGGCCCATCTGGAGCCCGTACGCAAAGGCGCTGGCGGCGCAGCACAAGCCGCCCGCTGACGACTGCTGAGCGATCCCCGCCGGCCGTCGTGCGTCGCAAGCGTTGACCGCAGTTCTAGTTTTTGACGTTGTTAATCTGGATGCGACGCTGTATACGTCTGTTACATTTTCTTTCAATAAACGGTTGCGTCGTTTTGAGCGCTCTTCCGAAATGGCTTGTTTTGCGGTATTGTTTGTATTTGCGGGCAGCCCCTGTGACGGCCATGACTCAGTCTAAGGAGACAAAGTAAGTTCGCATTTTTTCCAGCTGCAGAATATTGTCCAGTACAATTACTTAATACTGGAATAATCGGTGGGCGTTCGCGACAATTAATCAAGATGTTTGCTTCCTTAAAGGAGCCATGAAGACAAAGTACAAGTTTGTTTTATTCGAAAGAATTGTTTTATATTGCCCCCAGCGCTAGTCCGACAGCAAACGATAGTTTATGCACTAAGAAATTAATCATTTATGTTAAAATTTTGTTCTCCCGCCAAATCCTATGTTTCGTGAGGTCGTCCGCGATGACGTCAGAAAAGCAGGCCTTGAGTGAACGCGAACGCGGCACAGGCATCCAGCTAACTACAGAGCCTTGTTTACCGTCAGTCCTCCCAGATGGCGCTACCATACCGTAGCTGACATTTGCCCGCCTTTGCTTTGTTTTTGACCGTATTTGTGCCTGGCTTGTTTTTATTCCGGTAGAAAGTACTCGCGTTGTGAAATTTGAGGTATACTCAACAAACAGGATCACGTAAGACAATGTCGCTTGCGCTAATCGGCCTGTGTCGTGCCAGACAACCCGAAAGCGCCATACTGCTGTGCAGCTATGACAGGCCAAGTGTTCGCAGTACCACCAACAGCACCTGGTACTTTAGTGTTTACGTGTACTTTCTTAGCTTCCATGCTTACCCCACCATTTTTACTTCTATAAAATGAATATATGCATTACATTTAAGCGAAAATATCTCGTGAAGGAAAAGCCTTGCATAACTTGCATTTGCTTTTGCCGGCCTTCGCGAATCGCAGAGCTGTCTGGTATGACATCATAGGCTCTGTTGCGGGAAATGAGCTAGTGAGTCGCATGACCATTGCTGTTTTTCGTAAGTATGAAGCCTATTTGAGCGAAGTTTACTTTAAAAGTGGTGTCAATATGATTCTAACGAGGGAATCTTTCGAATGAACCAAAGTCTTGTTTTGCCTTCATGGATCGATCCTTCAACCAGAACAGCGAACGGAAAGTCCGAGAGGTTAGCCAGGCGTAGAGCCCGGTTTGCTACTCGGCACTGGGGGCGAGCTGTTCAGGGGATGAAAGAGGGCAGCCGAAAAGGAGGGGATAGGCGCATACACGCGCACGCACTCTGCTCCCTTTTTGGGCGCTGTAGTCAGTCATTCAGGAAAGTTTGCATGCCCGCAGATGTGTACGCACAGGTTGTAAGCTTGTCACTAGGAGAATCATTCTGCGAGGTAGCCTGCCTTGTAAGCATGGACAAGCCACCGTTATGTTCGGCCACCTTCATTGCCGAAACTAAGGAGCGTTGCATCCTGTTGGCTACGGAATGCAGACACCCGTACGTCTGCGACATCTTTGAATGGGAGGTCGTACTCTTGTGGCTCGGGCGCCTCTCTGCCTCCCGGAAATCGCGGTGGCGCGCGCATATGCAGAGAGGGCTCAACATCGCCTCGGAGCACTACTGTTGCCGCACCGTTCACTGCGGCCGTCCCCAGTCAGGGCGGTCTGCTTTTATGCGGGGAAATGGGCAGACAAACGGTATTTCACCATTATCCCTGGACCGTTGTCGGTGGTAAGTTTACTAGCCGCGCCGGGGAACGTTGTGAGAGCCCCTGCCGCACTCCTCGCCGCCCTGCCTTCCTGTCGACTTTCGCCGAGGCTTTGCACATAGACGGCTTGGTCTCAGAGGCTAGACAGGGGCATGCATACCGTGTCGGGTTTCGTACTCCACTTACTGTAAAGCGGGTGAAGCGTGCTGCTGAGCCCAAGGACTCGGGTTCGATCCCAGCCGCGGTGGCTTCTTTTCTGATGGAGGAGAAAACGCCCATGTGTCGAAATTCCGGTGCACGTAAAAAATTCCCAGGTGGTGAAGAGGGCGCGCCATATAGCCCGGAGCCCGGCGTGTTACTCCCACAATCAATTATGTAGACGGAAAAATCGGGCACACATCCCTCTAACCACAACGATGGTTGAACGCGATATCTTTCTCGTGACGGATCACCGTCTTTGCACGGTGGGGTGCAGCATTTTTCTGTCTAATTTTGTCCCGTCCGTGCACGCCTCTCTTGGTACAAACCGTTTTCGACCATGTCAAAATGGAGAAATCGGATAACTCCTGCCAAAACGCGAGGGACCCGGGTTCGATGCGGCCCGGGAAGCGTTTTTTTTCCCATTTTAAAAACCCGTTTTCGCGGTGCATACCATTAACGGGAACAAAAAAGTTTCGTTTTAAAGTTCCGATAGCAGTGGTGAGACATCACAACACTGTTTACACGCATAAAACATTCATAGGGGGGTGTCGCAACATAAGAAGAGCATTCCTTTGTTCGCTCAAACGTCATCCCAAGGTAGCATTTGGTGGCCTATTTTGTTTACCCAAAAGGGCCCAAATTCCAGTTCATTGAGGCATCAAGAATAAATTTTGGGCGAATGAGGGGCGGGCGGCCTTTTTTAAAAAATGGCTACTTGAGCGGCGGTGTCGTGTGGGGCATTCAGGGAAAAATCGCGACCCCCCGCGGTTTGGGTCAGTGGCTAAGGCGTTGCGCGCTGAACACGCGGTCGCGGGTTCGATTCCCGGGCCCCGGCGGCCCCTTTTCTGATTAGGCGAAAAAGGGAAAAAGCCCCGGGGTACGAGATTTCGGCGCACGTTTTTAAAATCCCCAGGTGGGCAAAAATTTAATCCGGAGCCCTCCCACTACGCGCCCCCTCATCGCCTTTCGTTTCGTTGGCGGGGTTTTAAAACCCCACAATTTATCCCCAATCAAAAAAATCAATCAGGGGCAATCCCCCAAACAATCAAGGGGGCAATCGTCAATCAATCAAAAGGCAATCAATCAATCAATCAAATAACAAACAAACAATCAATCAGGAAAAAAAAAAAATTTGGGGCCCCCAAAGGGGGGGGGGCCCAGTCGCGGGCGGCTGGAATATTTGCAAGCAGATGAGACAACAATCCCTCAAATCCAGGCATCCATCCATCATTAAGGAATCTCAAGCGGCATACAGAAATTATGCAAGGAAAATTTTTATGGTCGCTTTAAGTTAGCTAAACATAGTCTTTGAACACCCACCCCGGTGGAATATACTATATTACCCTTGCCCCTTCCTCAGCGGATACAAGGCGGCGCACGCATCCGCTTGAAAAGTGGGTTTTTGCCGAGCCCCGCTTGAAGAGAAAAGGATGGACTACCCCCTTCTTACGTGCAATGGCATCGTGGAACGTTACAGGCTAGGCCAGCAGCAATACCCTCCAGTCTCCTGAAACTTACCAGGTTCCAGCTGCTTAACGAGAGAGCAATACGTATACCCCACACCCTACCAGGCTACACATCATGCAGCCCCACCTTCTTTGATCCCCAATGGGGACACTGCAGCGTACGTGCTACATGAGAAGGTGAGTTGGGGAATAGGCCTTGCAAGTTCCGCCATAGCAGCACAAAACCAATCACCGTGACTCACATAGGTTTCTGTCCTTCAAAAGCTGGAGAGGTGCAATATGTGTGGCCTAATGATAACAGGACCCTTTAGGGAAAGAACGCCCTTCAAGGAGGCATGCGGGGCAGCTCTCCTAAGTTGTTTAAACAAGTCTGACCGCTCCCTTCTGTGTTCCAAACAATCCATGAAACAAAATGTCTGATGTCACCTGCATCCACACGTTGGACACGGGGGCGGTGAGTTACGCTCCAGCTTGTAGAGCCACCGCTGAGTTCGTGCTGAACTAGTGCAGACATGATGCAGCAGTGACTCCTGCGCCTTTTAAAGCGAAGCTTGTTACCTCTGCCCCCCAAGGATTCTGTCGCGACCGTTGGTGTCAACAGAAAACTCCCGCGAAGAAATAAAAGACTTACTGACACCGCCAGGAATCGAACCTGGAACGAATAGAGAAACGGAGCGAGAGCCCGTTACCTTATTGAGATATGAGCCCACGCGGAGATGGGAGAGACAGACGGTGCACTCACCGAGCACATCTACGGGTTTACCCCCTGCGTCCTCGCTGAATGCCACGTGATAGCGTCACGCGAACTCTCGCAGCGCTGTGCGCTCCGCCCATGGCACGTGTAGCGGCCGTGTGCGCGCCTTGCGCATGCGCTAGGAGTTCGTAAAAATTAAAGGAAGCTCACACCAACTCATGGCATCTCGCTTCTCCATCTCTGCCGCCGATCTCGTCGCCTCCGTCGGCGGCGGCAGAGACGCAGGAGAAGTGAGATTATCTAACACCGGGTTTGAGCTTTCTTTACTTTTACAAAAAAAAGTTTCCACTCATGGGCTTCACCAATACAACTCAACCAACCAACATTCGTGGATCATGCATTCAGTTGACCTTTGCAAAGAATATCTCTGAAGTGGCTTCACTTGTCTCTGGTTTCACTGCTTATAGAGCCGCGTGTGGAATTCAAGTAACGTTGCATGGGTAATCGTTGTGGGTGTCGCTTACAGCTTCGCTTTTCAACCACCTTCGCAGGGTGGATTGGCGTGCATTTTTTCATTCCTTTGGTAGCGCAAGGCTGGAACGTGGGCCTCGAAGGTACCTGAAATGTTTGTTGATAATCGGCTTTAAGATGCGCCGTTGGTCTGGCACCACTTCCAACAAGCGAAAGTATGAGAGCACACATAGGTCCTACTTCTAAGCGGCTTCGTCCCCTAGTACCCCTACGTGTGAAGGGAGCCACTGGGAAGGAACACAAAGACGTTTTCCTTTGGCTGCCGGAAGACGTAAGAACAGTTGGCGCGTAATGCATGCCTGTGGGAACTCCGCTAACACCACATAGTATGGGAATGTCAGAACACCTCTGTGTCTCCATTATTCCAAACGCCTTCCGAGAGCAGTGAGACAGAGCTTGGCAGCCTATCTCCGGCAGATACCTGTAGCTGATCGAACCGAAGACAGCCGGTTTCTCCATTGGCACTCCGCACTGAACGCTGCCGCCAGGGCAGTTTTTGCAGTTCAATAAGTTCTACTGGCTCACTCGTTCACTGGATATTTACTGCATGGCACAATTTGCCACTATCTATACGATGATCCTTTTTCGTGTTCCCGGAATCAGAGTTGCATGTGCAAACTGATTGATCAGGAGGAAGTTTGGTGCCACACTGGCGGCTGCGAAGCGCACATGCTTGAAGCATACGTCCACTTATATAAACAATGTCGATGTAGTATTGCCGAAAAATGCCTTAAGGTGATGCAGCGTACATCGGCAATCTCCTTCTTCTGTCGAAATGAGACCGTTCGAGGCCTGTGGTTGCCTTGAAAGTTATAAAAATTCTGCAGAAATTCAGAGAATTATCTACTAATGCGTAGCGTTCTTGTGCCTCTTGTCTTGAGTGTGAGTTTATTATAGCCAAATTTTTTCGGTTTTTAAACACTCTCCGACCAATTACCTCCATTTACGTTGTGATAACCATTTGAAGTGGAGCATTCGCGAAATCTGCATTATTGTGGAAATGCAGCGCGTTACACGGTTCGCCATTTTCCGTATTTTTTATATTTTTCTCACCTATTTAGTTTTTCAAAATTCCGTTTGGCCATGCAATTATCTCCATTTACACTATTGGAACGATTACAGGCGAAACTCGCGAAATCGTCATTATTGTGGAAATGCCATGCGTTATGCGTTTTGCCGTTATGCGTATTTTGAAATATTTTCTTATTTTTCAGTTTTTCAGAATTTCGTCCGACCAATTATCACTTTGCGTTATTATTTGTAAGTTTCCCCATCCGCCGCGGTGGCTCAGTGGCTAAGGCTTTCTGCTGCTGAGCAAGAAGACGTGGGTTCGATTCCCGGCCACGCGGCCGCTTTTCTGATAGAGGCGAAAAGCAAAAACGCCCGTGTGTCGATATTTCGGCGCACATTAGAGATCCCCAGGTGGTAAAAATTAATCCGGAGCCCTCCACTACGGCGCGGCTCTTCGCCTGCGTTGCGTCGGCGCGTTTAACCCCACAATCAATCCATCAAATCAAATTGTAACTTTCCCGAAATCTGGATTGTTGTAGAAATGCAGGGTGCTACGAGGTTCGCCAGTTTCCGTAATTATTTTATATTTTTCTTTTTTTTGTAGTTCAAAATTTTGTTCGACCAATTATCAACATTTCAGCCATTATAACGATTAGAGGGGAAACTTTAGCGAAATCTGCATTATTATGGGAGTGCAGGGCCTTGTACGCTCCGCCCCTTTTCGTATTTTTTAAATATTTTTGGTATTGTTTAGTTTTTAAAAAATTTTGTGCGACCTGTTACCTCCGTACGCTATTACAGCGACTAGCGGTGGAACTTTCGCGATATCTGCATTTTTGTGGAAATGCAGGGCGTTATACACTGTCCTGGCTGTGGGGGTACTCGTCAAAGGCATTAATAATTTCAGTTTCGGTGGACCCATCATGCGAATGCGACGACGGCAACGTTCTTTATACGAAAGGGAAAGTAAGTTGCTCGGGCTTGTGATTATGTTAGGCCAGCTGCAAGGCTGCTATAAGGTCGGGATGCCTCATGCGGCGAAGGGCAAAGCTGTCTTGCGGTGGAAGGTAAGCCTGGCTGTAATTCCGGAATGTGTAAGCCGGAGGTGAACGTCGACTCATCTGTTATCTTGAGGGCGGTTTTAAGACTCGTGAAGACTGCAGGACATATTCCCGCTGAGCTGAGAAAGAACACCAGCTCTTTTGCTGCGGCGTGGGCAATGGCTTTTCGGCGAGGCAATCGATAAGGGACGATTAATAAAGTGAAAGCTTGGCTCGCATAAATGTGCAGCGAGGGGCGCAGCCATGCAGATGACGTCGGGCAGCCGTTCCAATGACTACACGGAGGCGCACGCTGGTTGCTAGACAAGCGTGCGCCCTTCGGGATTTCCCCATCTTTGCCCGCGATTGCCATATATGATTTCCTCAACACGTCCTGGTAGCGAACACTCACTTAGTCTTACGGCTACACCACTGTCGGCCATGAAGAACCTTTACCAATGTCTTAGCTGCTTGTGAGCCAGAATTGCCGTCACGAGAATTGACGCCCAGCTAAACCTTTCCGACCCTGCCAGAATTTCACCTTTTGACAGCGAACCTGGTTAGCAATTCGTAATTTTTCGTGTCCGCAGTTAAAACACCCAAAAATTGGCGAGCGCGCACACGTGAGGAGGAGGAATCAACTTTTACTGAGCCGAAAAAGATTTCGGTGGTGCACGCTGGCACCAGACGGGGTATTTCCCCCTATTAAGCGGGATTCACACGACGGAGAAACCCCCTCACGGAGGCGGACGGATGGGTGACGTCAACAGCACGTGACCGGGTTATCCGGCCTGGCGGCGCTCCACACGTGCGGAGCTACGCGGAGTGACTAGCAGACGACAGCGCCGAGGAACAGGTTCCATTCCCCGCCGAGGGCCACCGCCGTCGACGAAAACATGCGGAGGCATTTTCTTTCGCGGAGCCACCGCGGGCTATCCCCACCGAGGGCGGAGCCTAAAACCGGTCACGTGAGCGGGTCCCGCGGCCCAAAAGAGAGGGTTTCTCCGCCGTGTGAATCCCGCTTTACGGACCTGAGCGCGGGTCCCGCGGAGACCGACTGGCAGTTAAAAAAACCAAGAAATGCCGAAGCTCACGCGTGCGTGCCTCGCGACGAACGCCCAGAATCCCGGCGCACGTTTCCAAGCCAAGCATACCCACATAGAGAGATTGGACGAGATTACGGCGACCGCTAGGCACTTTAAAAAACCAAGAAAATGCCGAGCGCTCATGTGTGCGTGCTCGCGGCGACCGCCCGGCGTACCCGGCACTCGTTTGCAAGCCAAGCATACCACTTAGAGAGATTGGCCAAGATCAGCCAAAAAAAGAATAGCTCCCGCGTTCGCCTTAAAGGGGGCCTGAAATACCTTCCGCCGATACATGGATGTATATGTAACCAAATAGTCAAAGTATTAGCAACTCCTCCCGCGAAATTTTGTTAAAGCGATGAGTATTAGCTGAGAAATCGTAAATCAAAAACCGCGATTATCGTCGCGCCGCGTTTCCTCCTCTTTTCAACTGTTGACGGCGCGCGGCACTCCCTCCATGATGCTGCGCTAGTCAGCGGTGACGTACTTCCGCATTACGCTCTCCGACTGCCGTCTGCTACGGGCAAGTTTTGTTGACACCATGAATTCCGCACTCCGCTCAAGGATGGATAGCGAACGAAAAATGTGGCCGCATGTGTGCGGTGGCCTGGCCTTGCCCTTTCGCGGTGTGCGTTGCTGCAGTGCAGCACGTGACTTTTAATCGGCGGCGAACTCGCAGCCGCTGGGGAGGATCTTGCGCTCGGTCCCTTTCATGCACCGCGCACTGTTTATCGAAAAAAGCGCCGTATCAGATGTGGCCCCGCTGGTGCCGGGTCTTATTTTGCGGTGGTGGTAATTCCTGCCGGCGCCATGTGAAAAAGACATTTTAAACCGATACAGAACCCGTGCACAAAACGCTTCAATCATGTGACCAGTTCAGCTTGGGGCGACGCATGGTGGAGAGCGGCAACGTTGGCAAAACATGCTCCGGCGTGGCTCTGAGCTTTATAGCGCTGGAGCGAGCGCCATTTCTTTGACAATCTCAAACATCGGTTGCCTTGGCAACAAGGAAACAACCGCCCCAGAAGTCAGTTACGGTTGCGTGATCCCGGTTCAGCTCGGGGCCCCACCTCGCGACATGTGGGCACTGCAGGCGTACCACTCACTCTCATTAGGAAGTGTGAGATGCGTTTGGCATTACAGGAGGCGATGGTGTGTGTGTTGTGGACGCCTTTGTTTCGCGATGAAATGCGACGTTGTGCTTCTGCGGGTGGATAGTGCTTCCCATGGTCTGGATTATCTTTCTCGAGCGACGTACGACTCAACCTCGCATGGGGTATGTGCAGTGTGCGTGGTAAAAGCCATCTCGGCTTGCGCGTCAGAGTTAAGTGACTTGCTGTTCGTCCCCGCAAACCGCGCGCGAGGTGAGTGCCGAATTTACGACGGGCAGGAGGAGGCAACCCATCGTCTGTCAATCGCGGTTCAGACTTGCAACGCATGTTGTGACGTTGTGTTCGTTCGAAACGCATCTCTGGATTGTTTTGAAGTGGAAAAAAATGTATCCGTCAAACCCGGGCATTCGGCTCAGGGCGTTCTCTGCGATTGCACGAAAAAGTGCCACGGGGCTTCAACGCTTTCTTTATGGAACGTACTCCGGTAAGAGAATATCCATGTCGTGTTATGGCCGTGTTGCATTCAATACGAACGGTTAAGCGTTTGTTTACACTTGTTTCGTTTGTCGTAAAATGTTCAAGCACTCCGACACTCCCCTGGCAGATCAGCCGGCGAGTCGACGCTGAGCAGACGACTCATCTCTTTGCCGGAAGTGCGTGAAAAAGCCGCCCAATAGCAGGATGTCTAGCTCATGACGAACATCTGGGAATCGATGATGTAGACATGTGAAGATGGCGGCTCAAAAACACGAAGGAAAGGGTGAGAAAAAAGCGACAAACTTTGCAACAAAAGTGTGAGCTTTCCGCTGCGCGTAAAAGAGTAATACTTGGCCCAGATGCCCTTGACGACCCAATCTAACGATTGCGCTACTTCTTTAGTGTGCTCAAAATGCCTTTCAGGGCCCCTTTAATCGTGGCAACACTTGCTCCGAACGAGAAAGACACGTCATGGCGTCGAAGGTGATGGGCAATGATCATCACTTCCAAAATATTGAGGAAGGTCACCACTTATAGCAGCACTGACGAAGTAAAGGTCGTTGTGGCATCGAAGAAGAAGTAAATCAGCTGCAATCGTCTACTTATACTTTCGCGATGGTCGTGGAGGTTGCGTACAGCTTCGCCAAGCCTAACGCGTTAGTGTGAGCTTTCTCCATTTTTTTTTATCTAGCTTGACCTTTCAGTAGACAAGCAAACCAAGCAGACCGGCATTCATAAGCTTGTCCCTAGGAATGGTCGTCAGAAGGTGGGCAAATCCTCCCCCCCCCCCCCCCAACACACACACACGTACACAGGCCGAATCAGAACAATTTCCCCCTACCCCCGACCTCTCCTTCACCCTCTGCGATGCAACGGTTCACCCCCCTCCCCGCAGGACAAAATCCCGCCGACTTCCATGTCTCTATATGATGTGGTAGCCGTCCTTGATACCACATTGCACATGAACTGGTTGGTCTAGAGCTTCAGCGCGGCTCCACCTTGAAGTCATGGTGCCTCGAGCGCTGCCTGTAGGGCGCCACTGAAATCCCCCTAGCGGCCCGTTTCGAAAGCAGTCGCGGGAGTTGCCGGGCCGCTCACCACTGTCGCCGTTGCTTTTGAGGCACGTTCGCGACTGATATTTTTCCCTTTGTATGCGTTGGAAATACATATTTATGTGGAGCAGTCACTCTGTTCGCAAATGTGGTGTATTTACGAGAGTGTAAATGCTTCTGACGCGATCTTACGTGGTACATTCGGTCCGCATAAGCGCCAGGTGTGTGTCACAAGCGGCGTCACGAAACCGGCATATATGCATGGATCTGATTGTAATTACACGCCCTGAAATTTACTAACAGTACCCCCGTAAGCAGCGTTCGTTCAGATGCTCATTCTACGGCTTTCACTGCGTGTAAATCGGTTTCGTGTGGTTTCATAATCTAGCGGAGCACTCATACCTGACCGCCCGCCAGTTACGCTTCATATCTCGGATATTGATCACTACCCTGAACAAGCCAATGTGGCATAAATATCACGGTCATTCCACGCAATAAGTAATATTGATAATACAAAATTACATGCGGGAGTCAGCACCAAGAATTTACGGCTGGGTCTTCTTGTCGCGAGGTGAGCTTCCCCAAACAGTCATCGGTTACATATATCCTCCGCTTATATCCGCGGCCGTGACTAAACGCTTTTTCGAAGCATCATCATATGAAACAGGCAGCCTGCCAAATTTAGCACAAAAGTGAAATCAGGGGACCCCACTCAATCCAACGACACCATTTATTGCTTGTGAACTTCCTTACTGTACTTTAAAAAATGTGTCCGCCGAATGATCCCCTGTTTGTTAAAGTCGAAAAACAAAATAAAGGTGAACGCGCAGCTTGTGTGTGATTTTCTAAAACGGTCTTTCCTTGATTTCGCTCCGCATTTGTATACAACGATAGTTAAGCGCCCCTCCTCCTCCTCCCCCTGTCTTGGAAAACATCAGTACATTTCGCATCTAGTTGGTCTAGTGAGTTCAACCTTGCTTGAGGTAAGATGAACGTCTCTAGGATTTGCGAAGCTGCACTGTTTTTTTTTTTCATTCTCGCACGGGCATTGCTTAATTGCTTCCGGACTTGGCAGACCATTTATTTTTCCGTGGTTTCATTAACTCCCCTTGGTCCGTTCTATCAGGCGGGAGTGGGCACATATTTAACGACCCATAGACTTGGAATATACTTAACATGTTCGCGTGGCCTCTATTTTTATAAAACACGCAAGTTATTGCCGGGTATATTAGGTATTCACCTCCCCGAATGATATTTTTGGACGACGTATACATTCAAAACAAGGCCGAATTTGTTGTCCGCGCTGCAAAACGAAACCTACCTGTGCCAATATCAGGTCTAAACGAGGCGTCAATGAATTCACTTGCGCCTGAGATATTCGGAGGTGACAGTGGTGATATGCCGCTGCCGTCGCCGACGCCCGTAAGAGCGGCGAAGAAGCGCGCAGTACCGCGTCCCCGGTTAGCTCTTGTCGGCGTTCGAGCACTCTAACAACCCTAATCAGGACGCAGCTGTTTTTTAAAGTGCCCTAACCGTACTATTCGCTTACAGACATCAGAATAACATGATGTTTAGGGCGCGGAAAGGCAAAAAAGAAGCAAAAGAGAACCAAAACACTGCATGGGCCGCTATCAGCTGCGCTGCGGACATCCCGTAAGCGCCGCGGAGAAGCGGCGGCAGGCGGCGCAGCGATCGCGAAGCTGGAGGCGTATAGAGGCACAGGCTAATACGGGCCTTACGTCGGCCCCAACTGCAACGGCGGCAAAAGACTCGTTCGATGGGGCAGTTTTTTTCTCTTGTTGCTGTGTCACGGTTCCTGTCGTTCAGGTAGTTCAACTAGGAGCTGAACACAACAAAGGCGCGGAAAACCTACAGTGCTACAGAAAACCTACAGTACGCATGCCTTGGTGATAGCCGCTGCAACATACTATCGATGTCCCATGCGGTTTAGAAGGAACCTATGTAATGCCTTTATGAGTCTCGATGCAAACCAACAGCGCGCAGAACATCTGAAACCTTGGACATGTGAGCCGCATGCCTACCCCACCGCAGCGTGCAGAAACATGTCCATGGCTTATGTTGCAACTCTTCCAAAAACTCTGCTGCCGTTGAGGTTGAAAAAACTCTCCTGCATCGTGGGTTCAATAGCATTTATGAACGCCTTTGAAAGAGACATCTGCCGGAGAATATAGGTATTCCATACCGTCTTCACTCTGCCACTTCCTAGAAGCGTTATTTAGATAGCGGTGGGTGGGATCAGGAAGGCGTTGACAGAGCTTAACCAGAGCTTGGAATGGGTACGGTGGGCTTTTAAAGACGATAGTCTTTCTTGGGCTACTAAAACGCAGAAATTTTGGTCTGTCTATATGTCTGTCTTTCTGTGACTCAATTCAGCCACCCGTCAAAGTGAAAAAGAATCCGCCCAATAGGTTGATGTACCGACAGCCAAATTTAAACGTCTAAGTCCGGTGGCAATGTTCATGCTTGTCAACATTGTTCAACAAGAACAAGACATTGCGCAAATTATAAGACATCTATACATAAGTGGTATTTTCAGTGTTCCTTTATTAAGAAATTCTGGATTCTTGATTTTTATGACAGCAAATGAAATGTATCCACTGCTAAAATAAATTCCCTCTATCGCCTGCTTTCGGCCGTGCCACATAGCTTGTAAGGGATTGTAAGAAATGAAACGGGAACAGTAGAAAAAGGTTCCACTAGATTGGTTCCATTATTTTCTTACTGTTTTAGTTTTTTTTTCAAAATTTCCTTCCCCCAATTATCTCCATTTACGCCGTTATAACGACTACATTTGGAACTTTCGGGAAATCTGCATTATTGTGGAAATGCAGGGCTTTGTTTTTTTTTACATTTTCTTATTTTTTTTGTTTCAAAATTTATTTGTACCAATTATCTGATTTAAGCTAATATATCGATTACAGGTCTAACTTCCGCAAAATCTGCATTATTATTGAAATGCAGGTCGTTATACGATTTGCCATTTTCCGGATTTTGCATATTTTTGTTGTTTATTTTTTTTTTTCAAAATTTCGTTATACCAATTATCTCCATTTACCCTATTATAACGACTACCGGTGGAACTTTCTGGAATGTGCATTGTTGCGGAAATGCAGGGCGTTACACGGTTAGCCATTTTCCGTATATATTTATATTTTTCTTAATATCTAGTTTTTCATAATTTTGTTCGACCAATTGTCTCCATTTACGGTATTATAACGATTACAGGGGAAAATTTCCCGAAATCTGCATTATTTTGGAAATGCCATGCGTTATACGTTTTGACATTTTCCGTAATTTTTCAATACTTTTCTTATTTTTTAGTTTCTTAAACATTCCTCGTACCAATCTCCAATGTGTATCTCCATTTGCGGTATTATAACGATTACAGGTGCAACTTTCGAGAAATCTGCTTTATTGTGAAATTGCAGGGCGTTACTCGTTTCGCCGTTTCCCGCAATTTTTGTATTTTTCTTATTTTTTATTTGTTCAAAATATCGCGGTCATGGACCAGTTATTTCTATTTACGCCATTATAGTGATTACATGTGGAACTTATGCGATATCTGCATTTTTGTGGAAGTGCAGGGCGTTACATGGTCCTGGCTGTGGGGGTACTCGGCAAAGAATGCCACCGCAGCATTGAAAACACCAGCGTCCATCGTCTGCTGCGTTTCAACCGGATTATCGGTAGTGACGTCAACAGATATATTATTAATAACCCTCACATTAAGTGGTGGCGCTCTACCTGCCCTCGGGTACTTCACATCAGCGGAGGATGAAACTGTGGCTGCGAACGGCGCGCCTAAGTCCGACGCTGCAGTTGGCTGCCGCCGCGGATGTCGACGCAAGTGCACCCGCACCGTATCCGCGACTTTATGTCTGGTAAGCGCCCTCTAATACGTGGTTGTACAAAAGTCGAATAATTTCTTTGGGGAAATGTTTCACGCCTACCCGATTTAGCGCTGGCTATCTCGTGCGCTTAATGTTTCACACTCAGCAAAACAACTCACCTTTACATTAGAGCGCGGCGGCTGGCAATCAGCTGATCTGCGGCGGCGACTTATACGCGTCTGGCGATAGGTACACCTATCGTACTGTGCTGCACTCAACAGTGCTTGGCGTCGAGTGGGTAACAGTTTGGAAATGGTGCAGTTCCTGCTGTCAAACAGACCACTGCGCTCGCGTTGCAACCTTTGTGCCACGACCAACTCGCACTCGCTCGTAGGTGTGCGCAGAGGCTGGGGTTAAATTGCAGATGAGGTTGTCACACTCGTGAAAGGAACCATGACCTTTCGCGTAACCAACGCTATCGCGGTCCAACTGACTATCGAATCACTCGCACACGCCTTGCACGGAAAACACCAGCTCACGTCGCAGCCCGCGGCCTGCCTGGCTGCAATGAAGGCGCACAACGTCGCCGTAGCAACAGACGCTTGGCCACGGATATGGCGGCGCACACACATGGTTGTCGGCATGAATTCCGCGCCAATGAACACCTTCTATAGCGTGGCAAGAAATAGAATGGTTTTTGTCATGCGTTATTGGAGTCCTGTGCAAAGAAATAAGATACGTTATTTTATTGTGCACCCCATGCTTACTTGGACGGAGACAAAAAAGATGAAAATAGAATGAACAAATGATTCCATTAGTAGCTGTATCAGATCAGATGAACTTGAGCATTAAAACAGCAAGAAAAATGGACCAACAAAGAGAAAAAAGTGTCTTATGGAGATGAGCGGAAAAGAAGATATGGGCCGGACAAAGCTTTATAAAAAATGGGCAACGTAGATAGGTGTTGTCTTAAGCGAGCACTACTGGGTAAGGTGCTCCACAGACAGTTTTCATTTACAGCGATATGGTCCACATCGGTGTCGTGGGCTCAGCAGTCGTCGGCCGGGGGCTTGTGCTGCGGCCCAAGTGCTTTAGCATACGGGCTCAACACTGGCCACTCCTTGAAGCGGTCAGAGGCCAGGTATTTTTTGAGTTTGGGCAGAGAAGCGACGCGCTTGCAGTACTCCTCGAGCTGAGGGTAGCCCTCGCGGAAGGTGCGTGGGCCCAGGATCTTCACGACCTGCGTTGTGAGTAAAAGAACGGATTTCCAACTGATCGTGCCACTACGTTTGCTTCAGTTCGAAATACTTGAACTCATGGTTAAGCGCAGCTCCAGAGAGATAGAAAAGATGTTTCTTAACGCAGTGGCTTCGCTGCTGCCACCTAGTGGGGCGAAAGGAGGGGTTGGGTGGCAATAATTTGTACAAATTAGGACAAGTTTATGTGAAGGACGGATGGGAGGGGGAGGGGCTATCTGATTGACGGTCTTGCTGTATGGCTCACCATCGCTCTGCCCGAACCGCTGCGCCTGAAGCTTTTAAATTGAAGTAGGGTACGTTCCTTTCATGACACGGAGGCCATCTAAGGCAAGCTCGCGTGTTTAAACTGTTTTCGCTGTTTCATTTCCATATGCTGTAGCAGGGCCCAAACTCGGTTTCGGCTGACTTTATCTTAAAAATTTTCCCCCTTCCCCCCCTCCCTCCCCCCCCCCCCTCCCTCCCTCCTCCCTCCCTCTCTCTCTCTCCCTCTCCTCTCCCTCTTTTCTCTCTCTCCTATATATAATAATATATAAGGTTTTATATAATATATTATTATTATATAAAATATTAATTTTATAATATATATATATATATATATACGTCCCAATCCCCCTTTTAAAAAATATCGGATATAACCCATGGACAACGATTGCACCGTCCAATTTTGTATGCTTTCAATGGTAAAATAACCCGCTTATTACGATGCTCCCGAGCCGCGATATCGGATATAGCGATTGAATCCGCTTACCGCGCGGCCGAAAATGCGAGCTGCCGCCGCGCTGGCGCCGGCACTCGGCGCCGACAGCACGCGACGCGCCTTGCATCCCTCCACCCCTCAGAAAACGAGTCGACTGCGCCAAGCGAGAGGAGGAGCAGCTTTTTTTTCCCGACTCCCCTCCCGGAGCCGCTGCTTTGGCCTCGTCCGCGCGTCCGGCCGAACCAACGTTCGGTTGGTTCGGCCAGTTCGGCTCGCACTGCTCGCAGCTGTGGAAGTTTCCCTCACCTTTTCTGCGCGCCAACTGAGTGCTTTTTTTTTCTCCCGCATCTGCCCCCGTTCAACGTTTCACCAGTTTCACTGCGGAGTCGGACTGAACGTTCGGACGCCATGGCCGATTCGCCTGCGGCGCTGCGGCGAGCATCTAATTCCCTTTGGAGCAATTAGATGCTCTCGAAAAAGATGTGCGTCAGCTTCGCGTGAAGCAGTCAAAGCTGACTGACTATGGCTTTTCTGCAAACGAGTATTGCACTCCTCACTTGCATGCTAATAAAATGTTTTGATCTCTCTTGTGGCTTTTTTTTTTCTCGACCCGCTTATAACGATTATCGGTTATAACGATGGGATTTTCTTGGCACTTGGATATCGTTATAAGTGGACTAGAATGTATATATTATATATATATATATTATATATATATATATTATATATTTTATATAGCGAATCAGAATAGGAAATGAGGGCTCGTTGAAATAACACAGAAATAAGGGTTGGCAGTCGAGAAAACCTCGGAAAGCAAAGGGGAGGATGTGGAGATCATTGAAACAGATAAGAATTTGGAAAGAAAGAAAGAAGTGAAAAAAAATGCCCGCCAGGGGGGGATCCGAAACCCCCGACCTCCCGAATACCGGTCTGGTGCGATAACCAATACGCTACCGGCGGGGCGATTTTCCCATTCACTTTCTGGGGGATTTATGTTAGGTATGTTTGGGTTTTCCCGTGCTTGGGGGTGGTAGCCAGCGCCATTCGGACTAATCGGGGTGGGAAGGGGGCCTTCTTTTTTACCCCCGGGCGTGACTCGAGTGTCTACGACATGTCGAGGTGGTGGGCCAGCGTTGAACCCTCTTTAGCTCCCTTTGGCAACAAGAATGCCAGAACAGAGGCCCTCGCTATGCATGTAGCGAATCAGAATAGGAAAAGAGGGGCTCGTTGAAAATAAGACAGAAATAAGGGTTGGCAGTCGAGAAAACCATCGGAAAGCAAAGGGGAGGATGTGGTAGTCATTGAAACAGATTAAGAATTTGGAAGAAAGAAAAAAAAAAGTGAAGAAAAAAAGCCCGCCAGGTGGGATCCGAACCCACGACCTCCAGAATACCGGTTTTGGTTTCGATAACCACTACGCTACCGGCGGGGCGATTTTCCATTCACTTTCTTTGGGGGATTTATGTTAGGTATTTTGTTTCCTGTGCTTGGGGGTTGGTAGCCAGCGCCATTCGGACTAATCGGGGTGAAGGGGACTTCTTTTTAACCCCCGGGTCGTGACTCGAGTGTCTACGACATGTCCAGAGTGGTCGACAAGCTTAGAACCAGACCGGTATTCTGGAGGTCGTGGGTTCCCGGGTCCCCCTGGCGGGCATTTTTTCTTCACTTCTTTCTTTTTTTCCAAATTCTTAAACTGTTTCAATGATCTACCACATCCTCCCCTTTGCTTTCCGAGGTTTTCTCGACTGCCAACCCTTATTTCTGTGTTTTATTATATTATATATATATATAGCAGAATCCAGGGAGTAGAGACTTTGAAGATGGTAGAGAACCACAAGAGAAGAAAAACTTCGAACAAGGTAAAAGCCCCGATTGTGGCCTACGTTTCAGCAAAGAGAACTTGCTTTCCTCAGCAGAACAGAGAGATACGGGACGGGGGACTCGGTAAAGGTACATATCAAGGTTGCAGTCGTCATTGCCAGTGCTATTTGGCTTTTTTCGAAATATTTAATAGTGCCGAATGACGTGGGGCTTGTCACGTTTCTTTGATTCTTGATAAAAAAGGGCGAAAATATAGTCGAGAAAAAATCCGCCGTTTTTCCGGGAGCGGGACTCGAACCCACATCTCCGCAAAACCCGGTGCGGTGCGTTCGCCATTACGCTATCCCCCCAGCGGCTTCTCTCTCGACTTTAGCGGGGGTTTATATTTACAAGAGCTCTGAGGCCGGTCAATAGCGCCGCCCCTCGACTACCGCGGGAGCTAGAACGTCTTTTTTCCCGCGGCCGCCACGTAGAACGTGGTCGGAGGTCGGGGTTAGCAATTGGCATATCCGAACTGCTGGAGCCAGTGCCTCGTAAGGATGTAGCAGAAACAGAGAGATACGGGACGAGGGACTCGGTAAAAGGGACATATAAGGTTGCAGTCGTCATTGCAGTGTTTTTCGGCTTTTTTCGAAATATTTAAAAGGGCCGATGACGTGTGCGTGTCACTTTCTTGATTCATTGATAATAAGCGAAAATAAGTCGAGAAAAAATCCGCCTGTTTATATATATTATATGATTTTTCTCTCTCTCTCAGTATATGCTGACCTGGTCAAGGGCACTGGTGCTTCCCGATAGGGGATCCTTTAGCCCATACACGAGCGAAGCATAGCGAAGCGCTTTTGTACTTGGTAATTGGCGCGGTAAACCCTTTGCTGGCATCGCTACTGGCGTGGTTAAGTGTTAAGACAAAGTCACCCGTCCGGTAGCAAGGCATTGAATATTGTACTGGGCCTTTTGTGCGCTTGGGCTATGCCAATGCTTTTCTGCGCCCAATAGAGGGGGAGGGTCAACCACGCGTTGCCACGCGTACAGAGAACGATCCAAGTGCGCGTTCCCCACACTATTTTGGAGCGTCGGGACAAATTATAACGGGTTGGCCAGGTGTCTCATAAAGAGTAACATACGAGGGGGAGAACCCCGTGGAACGGGTCACGCTGCCCGCATCGCGAACGCCAGATCGTTCAGGCCCCGCCGTAAGCCGGGCCAGTTGACAGTGCGACTGACCTTCGAGAAGTCCTTCGAGCCTCTCGGGGGACCGACCGCTGGTTTTCCAGGAAGCGTTACACAACAGTGCTCACTTGAGGAATTTTGGAAATACAACCTTGAACGGTCCCATGAAATCGTTTGTCAGTGGTGTCGTATTTCATCACTAGCTCGTCGGAGTTCAGCACGGCCGTATCTTCTACTCACGACCAACGTGCTTCTACTCTACAAGAAACGTAAGCTGGCTCAGGCCGTGTTGTGCCCACCGCGACGGCAGCAACGTCGCGGAGCCCCGCCTCCCCGAGGCGGGAGGAAGTTTCTATCTAAAGGAATCGTCCCTCTGAGCCTGTATGAGCTGTTCCCCACTGAACATGATACCGGCCTCTCCAAGGAGGAAACGAGCTTTGGAGACCTTGCACCGGCCAGAATCTCCTGGCTCATAGCACGGTGCCGGTCGGATTTTGGGGATCCCCTCGGCGTCCCCACTGGAGGAGCCAGCCTCGGCACACAGCGCAGAGTAGCACGCTCTCCATTCTTGGCGCAGGACAACACGCCAACGCGTTTTCCCTTGGGCGCCCGAGCTGCGCTGGCCTCCACAAAAAAAAAAAAAAAAAAAAAAAAGGGGGCCCAGCTACGCCGGCTAAGGCGGTGAAAATGCACCATCGGTTTTCTCCCGCATAGCCCGGCGGCCCGAAATTGGGCTTCGTCGGTGCTGCAGGTTCATTTACGTTTCCAGGCGAAACACCCCCTTCAGAACTGGCCTGGAGAAAGAGCTGGCTATGTCAAAGCATATCGGCGCCGGCGTTGGTGTTCTGCTCCTGATACTGCACGGGAAAAGCACGCAATGGCAGCATCTTGTGTGCATAGCTTCGACTAGCGTCACTAAATAAAGGCTTTTAGAGTATCGGCACTCTTTTCTCTCATTGTTATGTGCCGCCAGGATTTTCACTGGTCGGTCGGCACCACGTGATGTTTGTTTACATAGGGCGCAGCCGTTTTGTTTCTGGGCGCCTCTCCTCTCTCTCTCTCTCTCTGCTGTGCGGACGCTAGAGAGCGGCCGGTCACACTCTGCCCGTCACAACCGGCGGCGGTTTCGTTGGGAGAGATGGCAACACTGCAAGCCAGAAACAAAATGGCCCCCAGACGCTTCCGGGTGCACAGAGTGGCGGTACTCTTAAGCCTAGCTTATTTAGTGACGTTAGCTTCGACAACCCGGGTCATCGACAGCCATCCCCAAATGTTCTTAGGCCACTGAGCGGCCACCCGCTCCGGTCGATCGCGGTCGCAAGGACATCGTTTTCCGAAAGATGGCGTCGGAGGTGTTGGGGAATGCGGGGATCGTATAAGGTGTGCGGCCAGAACAAGAAGGGAGGACGGGCGCACGAGTGCAGTGAGGCATGAGCGGTGACGACCCGAAGGCAGGGATCAATGGAGTTCGGTGTAATTACGCTCTTTACGGCGATGAAGTCAGACGGTTTTGTCACGTGTCGAACTAGACGATGTGAGGAAAGGAGTTTCTCTCAAAACTGCAGCACGCCTCATTCTTTGGCATGCCATAGAAAGAACATCTACAATATGGAACTTAGACAGCACTGCCAAGGGCCCCACGCGTACTCGCCATACACTCCTTCTTTCCTCCGCCCCAAAGACTGCAATCTATATTGATTGTTCACCCATTATTTCTACCATGTAGAACTGCTGCCCAGCAACTGGTGCTTCGGTTGCGGCCAAAGTGCTTTTCCTGGAAGCCACTATCTCCTTAATTGCGCAAAACATTCCCCATAGTGGCCCGACTAAGGCGCGTCGTTGGCCTCTCACTGGAATCCTCACATCTGCGCGTAGCACTGCACAAGGCTTAAGAAGTGAGAATTATGATAGAACTAGTGAGCTATGCCAGCGAGAGCATGATAGACGAGCTCTAAAAAAATTAAAGCCGTTCCACTCAACGTGAAAGCTGACGGAAGTGCAGAGAAAGTGATTCGCCATAATGGGCTGTAACGCCGTTATCCGCTCGCTGCTACCACCCAAAATAATTCAAATTTCCTGCCTCCGTTATGCTCGCGCACCCCCTGCCTGAAACAGAGCAAACTGGAGTTCTATTCTTTTTGTGCTTGCTTTTCCTCCCGCACGTGCCGGAATTGCACTGCCATTTTTTTCCCCTTACTATCGCAAAAAACAATCAAACGAGCGTTCCGAACTAAATGAACGATTGATTGATTGTAGGGTTTAACGCGCCGACGCAACGCAGGCGAGGAGGCGCGCCGTAGTGGAGCGCTGCGGATTTAATTTTGACCCCCGGGGGGATCTTAACGTGCGCCAAAATCTCGTACACACGGGCGTTTTTGCTTTTCGCCCCATCAGAAAAGCGGCCGCCGCGGCCGGGAATCGAACCCGCGACCTCGTGCTCAGCAGCAGAACGCCTTAGCCACTGAGCCACCGCGGCGGGTCACTAAATGAACGCGGGTGCTGCCCGTTAAATACATATATGTTGCGTCAAATGTACCTCCAGATTTTCGTTCGCTAAGCAACGGGAGATATGTATGACAAGCGCCAGCATTCACAGCGAACGCTTAGACTGAGACCGGAATTTGGGCACTAAAAATTGCGGTTTGGCGCCTTGAATACATTAAAAGTGCGTTAAATTTATACCCCAAAGATACTGTTGTTTCGCAACAATAGGCAATTGTATTTACAAGCCCCAGCATTTCACGAAAATTTCGAACGGTTAAAACAGCAACTTTAGGCACGAAAAATTTTTTTTATGCGTAAGAGTAGGCACAAAATTTGCTTTAAGAGATTTATAAGAAACCAAATACTTGTTTAAAGGCAATAAGGCCCCAATTGGGGTAATTTCCCTGCAGGCGCATATTTTCGCTAAAAATTTACAACTCGCGGAAAAAAACCACGGGAACAATTTAAGTAAGCCGTACAGTTGGAAAAATAATTTTATTTTTTTCGTGTAATTCGCAGTCAAAAGTAGTTGCTATTTAAACAGATTGCAGCGTGAAATGCAGGGGATTCGACACAAAAGAAAGCTTAAAAGCAATGGGAAGGCACACCCATCTCAATTATTTGTCGGCCTGAAGTTGTACCTCATTTCGGTCGATAATGGTATGCGAAAAAACAACACTCAACGTTCACTGATATTGAAGGAGCGTGCTTGTTCTTCGGGACGCTTCATGATTCAATCTGGAATATAATTGTTTGGTGCTCGGTCAGCGATTTTAGCACAGGGAATCCAGGAATTTTATGTCAGACAGGAATGGCTCTATCGGACGCGGTCCTCTGGGGATTGTGGCGGGTAAGTCCTGGACCTACGAAATGGGCTCAGCATTCTTAGTCCGAGTGGCGCAAAAGCTTTTAGCTGCGGAAATGCTTTTTGCTAAGAGTGTGAAATAAGCACACAAATGTGCCAAGTTACGTTCGAGTGTAGTGTGGTGTAAACAATTTCGGCTGCGGCGCTTTTGTCGTCTGCAATGGTGTTAGTAGTACCGCGAGTGTATTTGTAGTAAATTTCCGCCCTTAGCCGAATTTTTAAGTCGTAGCAATAGGACATGTGGTAGAAGAGGCACAATCGGTAACTTCTGCTTGAAGACACAACTGCGAACCGAAAGAAGATCTTAACTGCAGTTATTATTCGTTGACAGAGCAAAACGACCTGCCCTGCTCAGCTCTTCACAGCACCGTTGAATCCCATAGATTCATCGGTGCCGTGGTTTTTATTGTGTTAGCATTGGAGGGGGACATGGGCAAAAGTTCTCGCCAATGGTCCGCGGACACAGCAGCGCGTCAGAAGGACATACAACAAAACAGCTCGTGTGGACAAGGGTGACGTCGGGGTAAGGTTGTCTGCGATTTGCTGCGTACGGACCTCTGGCAGCTCTGCCGATGTGACGAGGTCTATGCGGCGGTGGCTTGTGCACGGCTTGCGTTTCTGGGCTTGTTTGGCACGGCTCGCGGATTTCCTTTCTCTTTTTTTTTTTTTTTTGCGAATGGGGTGCAAGAAACACTTTGTTGGTTGCTGATTCCTGAAGCGAGAACAGTCCATGCAGACCAGCGACGCGAAAAAACAAAAAGAGCACATATAACACAAAAAAGGCAGTTTTAGGGGCTAAAAGCCCATATAGACCCATATAGGCCCATATAGTCAAAAATAGGCGCTAAAATGCCCATGTAACCCTAATAGGCTTTATAGGCACAATAAACTATCGCTTAAAATGATCCCCTTCCTTCAGTTCATGCTTGTATGTTAAATAGGCTTGGTACTGACTCAAGGAAAAAATAGGGATTTTGCCTAAACTTCCGGTCTCTAGTTATGACTATATAAACCGATTGGTTTTCGAAGCTTCTGCGGGACTCCCTACGACAGAACGCCGGGCTCTACTTGGGTCCGTTATCTCGCGGCACTGCCTCATTCCAGCAGTCGTTTGACATCGACCGTTACGGCGAGCTACGACGACAAGGCGAGTCCCTAAAGTGCTCTGCACTTAATATTAGAGGGCGACGTTGTATATCGCGCTCTGATTTTTAATACAAGGATGCACCAACTTGTGAAACAACGCTTTTCTGTTGTGGCGGCCATTTGTGGCTGTGTAAAAAGTTAAAACAAAGACTAGGTAGATAACACATGCCCCACGCAGATAGCGGAACGCTCGTGAGGATGGAAGTAGAAAAAAGAGGGTGGGACCGCAATTTCAGATTTAATAGAAACAATTCGGCTCACTCTTATTAGAGGTTGTTGTGTGTAAGTGCATACAAACGGCCTTCGCCGTGCATCACGTAAACAATAGTGGTGATGGGGACGATGACATGCACGTACCTGCAGGGTCTCGTAGAGGAGGAAGTCAGCGTACGTGACGACTTGTCCGGCGCAGAAAGGACCGTGCTTGGCCAGGTACGAGGCAAACTGCTGGAGTTTGTCAGCGGCATCGACCAGAAACTGTCGCCGCTTCTCTTCCGAGTAGTCCGGGCCGTTGCAGAGACGCAGGACGTACCTCAGCACGTCGTAAGCCTGTGGTACATCCGCCACAATAGAGTTACGGGTGTGAAAAATTTAAACAAACACTAGTTGTTGCTCTCAGGCCACGCAAAACATGTTTTAAATGCATATCTACAGAGTATTGCAACGATAAATGAGAGTCATTAAGAATTTCTCTAGAGCAAACAGTTGCTTCGTTCGTGCTCAAACTTTACAAGAAGGTCGCATGTTGTGGTCTATTATGTTTAGCACCATGAACAATCAGCACAGCACTTACCTGCTTACTTAGAAAATAAATAAAAACAATTTTCGCCTATTGAAAGATGGCGGCTATCTTTATGACCAACTTGGAACGGTGGCGCCAGCTGTCGGAAGCAGAACGAAATGCCCAATGGCGGTTCATGGTAGGAAGGAGTCATAGAGGGGACAGACGATAACAACCTCCTTAGTCGCTAGTTTAGGGAGATCACAGATAGTTGCATAAGAGTTCATACGAACCACAAGGAGATGTTCATAGTTGGTTTTATTTTTTTAATCTGCTGTCGGATCATCTGTCGACTGCTGTGCCAGATTATCCAGCTTTACAAAATTAAACTCTTGATTCTTTGTTTAGGCATGTTTTTTTGTTTTACTTTAATCGTATATATGCGTGCGTGTCTGTGCTTGTGACACGCCATTATAATACCTTTTCACTGCATACAAAACGGCTGCCTTTCGTCTGGCGCCGCCGTTTCGAGTTGGTCATAAATGGCAAGATGGCCACCATTTTTCCGTAGGCGAAAAGCATTTTTATTTATTTTTAAATACGCACGTAAGTGGCGTCTTGACAATTCATGATGTTAAACATAAAGACCACAAGATGCGACCTTGTCGTGAAGTTTGAGCACAAATGAAGCAACGGTTCGCGCAGGAATAATTTTGAAAGACGCTGATTTAGTAATGTAACACCCTCTGTATACAATTAAATAGTCACGGACACAGAGGGAGGGGCAATAACAGCGCTCTTTTTGCACCTCGTCATTGTCGCCCTCGTTTTTGTGGACTGGTTTCGGAAATATGAATGGACGGACAGGCGGGTTTCCTGGTTGAGTGCGCACATAAATACTTACGCATTCAAAAAAAAAAAAAAAAAAAGGCGCCAAAATCATGGGGCTTGCCAAAATTGGTCGGATGCCTCCATATGCCTAGTGTGGTCGGTATGAGACTAAAAACTTGACCAATGGACGGTTTTAAAAAAGGTATACTTGTCCGTACTGTTTACGGCAACTGAAGACCACCCACCGCTTATTTACGGATATATTAGCCGATTTCCGCGAGTATGGCTCGCGACGAGTGAGTACTGCTTACTCGAAGCAGTCACTTGTACTGGTGTGTGGCTACAATTTCTGTAGTACGGAGAATGCCGGTGCTGATAAGCTTCCGTTGTGCTGGCGCTGACGGGGATACGATAAGGCGAGTTTCGTTGCTTTCCGCAGCACTACCTAGGAAAAAACTGTTTTGACGCCCACCTGAAATGCAGCCGTATGGCCGCAAAAAAAAAAAAAAAGCAATGCAGCGTTCTCACAAACCTCACAGTGAAATTTTTATGACGACGAGCTCGTAAAACACGGCGGTTGGTATCTCACAGGGACATCGCTCATCACTGCATGCTAGAGCGGCCCCCCTTCCCACTAATGCTACCGTCAGTAAATGACAATCCGTGGCTTGGCGACTTTTGCAAATGAACTCGTACGCCAGCCCGGTTGCGTACAGTCACTGTAGCACCGCGCAATATTCTGACAAGTTCCACCACTGTAAGGCGAGCGAGAGAGAATGCGTTCAGTGGTAGAAGCGAGGTTAGCCGAGCCATTTCGCTTAGGTTGCGACACCATATGAAGAAATATAAACCTGAGGGTATGTAAACTAAAATAAATAAATAAATAAATAAATAAATAAATAAATAAATAAATAAATAAATAAATAGAAATTGAGGTAGTGTGCCCGAATTTTCAAGCACATACATCGAGTTTGACAGTGAACTTAATCACGACACTTCGTCCAACCCAGTGCTACGCAAGAACACCATCAGAGCTTTGGTAGCACGTACGGCCGTGCGGGGGTCCGACCAACGGCACCGAGCTGCTCTCAGTTCAAGGCCTGCGTGGTGCGGCGTACACAAAGATGTGAGGATAGTCTGCCTTGGCGCTGGGAAGTTTGGATAGATGCAGATATGTTTGATATTGCCGCGAACCATACATTGCGTTGTTTATTTGTGTTTTGCTTTTACCGCCCGGCTGCGCCGGTCTGCGTTATCTCTGCGCCAAGGGAAGCGCGTGTTCCATTCTTTCTTTCTGTGCCGCATGTCTTATCTGTTGTGATAGGGAGAGCATTCCGATCTAACGCGAACAGCCCAGAATAATCTTCTTGGATCTACTATGTTCTCGATGCGAATCGACGTTTCGAGAACCACGCGCGCCGAAAGATAAAAAGCCTGCAGTGCGGGCGCCGGGGCATTCGATTCGACGACACTCGCCTGTGCAAGTCACTTTGTTGACCGCTGCTTCGCCGCCTCTGTATTCTTTTGAGTTGTTAGGGGAGCACAAGTTCGCTCCAATAAACGTGTTTCTCATTCAACACAACTGCATCGTCCTTGTCTTCGTGACATCTGGTAGAGGTGCTGGGTACGCACCCTTCATGCCCACTACAACCTCTGGAAGCCGCCAAGCCAGTCCAACAAGAGCCAGCCTCCGCGTGCAAGATTTACCACCCGAGTTCGGTCTAGAAGACGAAGAAGAAAGACGTCGCAACCAGCACCATGCTCAACCAAGCCAATCCTCCTGTCGTTCTGACAGCAGCCCACGGGAACCGCCATCATTCCGAGGAGCCCCCGCAGAAGACCCAGAAGAATGGTTGGAAAAACTGGAGCGCGTCCGGAAATTCAACAGGTGGGACGACGCAGAAACGTTCCGGCCGTTTTCTTTTACTTGGAAGATTCGGCTCGCACGTGGTTCGAGAACCACGAGAGCTCCTTGACAAAACTGGGCTCAGTTCAAAAGCGAGTTCACTAAGACCTTCACTACCGTGGTCAGAAAAGAAACGCGCAGCGCTTTTACTCGAAACTCGAACGCAGCACCCCAACGAAGGGGTAGTGATCTTTGTTGAGGAGATTGAAGAGGTTGCTTCGACGTGCGGATCCGGAGATGACAGAAGAAAAGAAACTAAGGTTTCTCATGCGAGGGTTAAAGCAGGAGCTTTTTGCTTGCCTTGTCCGCAATCCTCCCAAGACGGTGGCCGAATTCGCGTCTGAGGCGGCCCGCGATGGAGAAGACGCTGGAAGCTCGAACGAGGCAGTACGATCGCCCGGTCAACGTGATGGTTTCCGAGACGATCGGTGCCGGGGCTACAAGCTCCGACACACTGCGTGAGACCATCCGAGCAGTGGTCAGGGAGGAGCTTCGGAAGCTTTTTCCGACGACGCCGCAACCTTCAAGTGGCTTCCCTGACCTGACGTCATCCGCGAAGAGGTTCAACACGCTTTCGGCACTTTCTATGCCATCCGAGGCACCCCGCGAGCCACAGCGATGACCTATTCTGCGGCTGCTCGTCGACCCCAGCCCTGCTCCAACCCGTCTACAAGAAGCTCCACCGTACCGCCGTGCACTCTCGCCGCCGTCCCCCCTCTCGCCGCCGTCGACCGTAACGCCGTACACAGCCCAAACCCAGACGCCGAGGAAGACTGACGTTGGCGAACGCCAGATCATCGTCCGCTGTGCTACCATTGCGGGGAGGCCGATCACATATATCGTCGCTGCCCGTACAGGAGACTCGGACTGCGTGGTTTCTCTCGTCGACGCCCCCACGCCCACGACCCGGCCAGCGCCCTACTGAGATCGACGAATACCTGTCCAGCACCAACCGAGGACGAGCCCAGTCACACCGATCGCCATCGCCCTACCCATACCAGTCGCCTAACCGCCGTAGCAATGCTGATTTCGCACGTGGAAAGTCCCCCAGCCCACGCGGGGGAAACTAAAAGAAGCACTTCTGGAGGTGAAGTTGCTCTACGGCGAAATACTGGAAACCCTCCAACGACGCAAGGACGCACCGAAGACAGTGATTCACGACATGCCCTCATCCCGACGACCCGACCCAGCCCTGACGAGACTCCTGAACACGACGACAGCTACACGGCGCGACGCATACCCGACCTGACCGAGACGTCCGTTGAGAAGACGACGACAACGACGATGCACAGTGCCCGACCGTCAACACGTACTAGCAGAGATACGACGCCCCGACGAACCCGGAACCGAGGAAGACTGCATCTGACGTCAAGGTGTCCATCGACGGCTTTGACGTAGTCGCCCTCGTAGACACGGGAGCTGACTATTCGGTAATGAGCGGACCATTTGCGTCTATCTGAAGAAAGTTATGACCAGATGGGACGGTCCGCATATACGCACAGCAGGAGGCCACCTCGTGACGCCAAGTGGAACGTGCACATCGCGCGTCACCATAGACGGCACGACGTACCCTGCCGCGTTCGTCATCTTGCCTAACTGCTCCCGCGACGTAATTCTCGGGATGGACTTTTTGGACGGACAACGGCGCAATAATTGATCTGCAGACCAAGTCGATAACTTTTTCCTCCGATCACTCCATGACGCCGGAACCGAACCCCGAACACCGTGCAGCTGTAAGGATGCCGATGATCATGTCACCCTGCCACCCCGCGCAAGTTTGATGATCACCGTCTACTGTGAAGGTGCTGCTCCTGACGTTGACGCTATCGTGGAGAGTGACCAAAGGTTGCTTCTCGACCGCGGTGTGTCTGTCGCAAGAGGCATTGCGCGCTTCAAGGAACACCAATCCCACATTTTGGTTACTAATTTCACCGAGGAGTACCAGCATTTAAACAAGGGCGCGGCAATTGCATTCCTCGAAGAAACGCAAGAAGCAAGTGACGTGATCGCGGTCGCCGACTTTGAACGCACCCCCGTAGAAACCTTCAAGCTCCCGCAGCCCTTCGACGTGAATCCGGCGCTACCGCAAGAACAACGGAACAAATTATTGGCTTTCTTCTGCGTCGCTATAGCGAATGTTTTTCGTCGAGCGCAAAACTACGTCAGACCCCTCTAGCGAAGCACCGAATAATAACCGAAGATGGAGCCCGACCTACCCGACAGTCACCGTACCGCGTCTCTTCACACGAACGGGAAGCCATCCGGACTCAAGTCGACGACATGCTTAGCGACGACATTATACAGCCATCGAAAAGCCTCTGGGCTGCGCCCGTCGTACTCGTAAAGAAAAAAGACGGCACATTAAGGTTTGTGTTGACTACCGGCGACCTGAACAAAATCACGAAAAAGGACGTGTACCCGCCTCCCCCCGAATCGACGGCGCCCTCGACCACCTCTGCCACGCGAAGTACTTCTCATCGATGGACCTGAAGACCGGCTACTGGCAAATTGAAGTGGACGAGAGAGACCGAGAGAAGACCTGCATTTATAACCCCAGACGGCCTATACGAGTTCAAGGTGATGCCGTTTGGGCTGTGCACAGCACCAGCGACGTTTCAAAGAGTCATGGACACTGTGCTAGCTGGCCTTAAGTGGCACACCTGCCTCGTATACCTCGACGACGTAGTGTATTCGCCCGGACTTTCGACAAACACCTTGCAAGGTTGGAGTCTGTACTCGAGGCCATTCGTACGTCGGGGTTGACGCTGAAGCCTGAAAGTGCCGTTTCGCATACGAGGAACTCAAGTTCTTGGGCCACGTCGTCAACGCCGCGGGAGTCCTACCTGACCCGGCAAAACTTCAGCTATCGCGAACTTCCCTAGGCCGAAAGACAAGAAGGACGTGCGAAGATTTCTCGGGCTGTGCGCATACTACCGGCGCTTCGTCGCAAACTTCGCACGCATTGCAGAGCCACTCACGCGCTTGACGAAAGACAGCACCCCTTTCAGCTGGGAAAACGACCAAGAAAAAGCATTCTGCGAGCTGCAAAAACGCCTGCAAAGCCCGCCCGTGCTCGCTCATTTCGACGAAATGCCGAAACGGAATGCACACGGACGCCAGTGATTTAGGGCTTGGGTGCCGTCCTTGTCCAAAAGCAAAGCGGCTGCGAAAGGGGTAATCGCCTATGCCAGCCGTGGTCTGTCGAAGGAGGAGAAAAAACTATTCTGCCTCTGAGAAAGAGTTCCTGGCTATTATATGGGCGATTTCAAAATTTCGCCCATACGTGTATGGAAGGCCATTCAAGGTTGTAACAGACCACCATGCGCTGTGTTGGCTCGCCAATTTGAAGGACCCCTCTGGCCGTCTTGGGCGGTGGAAGCTTGCGCCTGCAGAGTTCGACGTTACAGTCGTTTATAAATCCGGCAGGAAACACTCCGACCGACGCCGACTGCCTGTCCCGCGCCCCCGTCGACCCACCACTACAAGACTCTGATGAAGACATGCGCGTTCTTCGGGATCGTGACGGAGAGCGACCTAGCCGCCCAGCAGCGTGCCGACCCCGACTTACGCGTCATAATCGAGTACCTCGAGGGATGCAACGTTGCCGTTCCTAGGACCTTCAAACGCAGCTTACCAAGCATTCAGCCTGAGAAACTCCGTCCTCGTGAATAAGAATTTCAGCCCCGGAACAAGAGCGAATTACCTTCTCGTCATCCCCGCGGACCTTCGTGACGAAATTTTGGAAGCGTGCCACGACGACCCGTCTTCCGGACATCTCGGCACAGCCCGCACTATTGGAAAACTCAAGGCGAGGTACTACTGGCCCGGCCTTACCTCTGACGTCACCCGCTACGTCCGGAGCTGCCGTGACTGCCAGCGACGAAAAACGCCGCCGACAAGACCCGCCGGACTTCTACAAACCGATCGCCGTCCCATCGAGACCATTTCAACAGATTGGAATGGACCTTTTAGGCCGTTCCCTACGTCACGATCACAGAACAAGTGGATATTCGTAGCGACAGACTAGATGACGCGCTACGCAGAGACCGCCGCTCTTCCTAGGGGGACTGCACAAGAAGTGGCAAAGTTTTTTATAAGCCAAGTTGTGCTGCGACATGGAGCCCCGGAAGTCCTAATCACAGACCGCGGAACGGCATTTTACTGCGGAGCTGATGCAAGGAGTATTACGCTACAGCAACACGGATCACCGAAGAAACGACGGCGTACCACCCCCAAACGAACGGACTAACAGAACGTCTGAACAAGACAATCGCAGATATGCTGTCAATGTACGTTGACGTTGAACATAAGACTTGGACGAAGTGCTCCCGTATGTCACGTTTGCGTACACCACGGCTATCCAGGAGACGACGCAGCTGACGCCGTTCGAGCTTGTTCTACGGTAGAAGGCCGACTACGATGCTCGACGCCATGCTTCCGCACGTAGAAGACGACGACCTCAACGCCGACGTCCCACGGATATCTTCAACGTGCGGAAAAGGCCCCGCCAGCTCGCTCGAGTTCGTATAACGGACCAGCAGCTGGTGGATGCGGGCCGCTACAACCTCCGACGCCGAGACGCCGAGTACCAACCAGGGGATCGTGTGTGGGTTTGGACTCCCATCCGACGACGCGGACTCAGTGAGAAGCTCCTGCGACGCCTATTTCGGACCCTACCAGATTCTACGACAGTGTTGGCCAACTTACTTACGAAGTGATCTCTGATGGCGACTCCGGCACATCACGACAACGCGGGCGGCCTGAAGTCGTCCACGTGGTTCGCCTAAAACCTTTCTACGGAGGATGACGAACTTTTATTTTCATTTGTTCGGACTGTCGCTTATGTTAGCATCGGGTCGATGCACTCTTAGAGGGGGGGTAATGCCGCGAACCATACATTGCGTTTGTTTATTTGTGTTTTGGCTTTTACCGCCCGGCTGCGCCGGTCTGCGTTATCTCTGCGCAGAGGGAAGGCGCGTGTTCCATTCTTTCTTTCTGTGCCGCATGTGTTATCTGTTGTGATAGGGAGAGCATTCCGATCTAACGCGAACAGCCCAGAATAATCTTCTTGGATCTACTATGTTCTCGATGCGAATCGACGTTTCGAGAACCACGCGCGCCGAAAGATAAAAAGCCTGCAGTGCGGGCGCCGGGGCATTCGATTCGAAGACACTCGCCTGTGCAAGTCACTTTGTTGACCGCTGCTTCGCCGCCTCTGTATTCTTTTGAGTTGTTAGGGGAGCACAAGTTCGCTCCAATAAACGTGTTTCTCATTCAACACAACTGCATCGTCCTTGTCTTCGTGACAATATGTACTGTTACAAGGCAGACCTATCACACATGGTGTGGGCCTGTCCAAAAGCGGCAAATTTAGTTGGCAAGATCGCTATTGTAGAGCAACGGGAGACCGTATTGCTCAGCTCCGACCCAGCAGATTAAGTCCGGGCCATTCATTCAGCCGAAGACGCTGCTAGAGACCAAAGGCTGTTGGCCTATGTCTACTGTTACTGGTTGTCACCCAGTGAAGTTATTTCTCTCTCACTTGGTGCAGGAAGAATTTTTCTTGACTGAAAACAGCGCTAAAGAAGGGAAAACAATAAAGAAAACCACGCAACACATGCTGTGGTGCTGTTCCGTCTTTACCGATGTTTTCCCTCAGGCGCAAATGTACCAGCTAGACTGCAGCTAACCCTTCCGAATTTTTAAGTTTGCGAGGTTCCCGAAAAAGCCGTAGCTGTACATTTGATGATAAATTTTCCCTCCGCCGAAACTGACTCCACCATGAAATTTCCTCGAACTGGCCAACTAATCGAAGGATTAGTGTGGCCATCCACAGTTTGAGGCTCGGTCCGAACTGCGCGCCTTGCTCCGGCTTTACAAGCCGGAAACGCAGCGTTTCTCGCACGCCCCTCACACGCCCCTCACACGCAGCGCCAACCGCGCTTTGCGTTCTAACCATCTCAGTGGCCACGTTTTTTAGCTTTAGCAGCTGCATTGGCAGTCTGTCTGTCCTTTTGTTGCCCAAAAGTAATGGAATTTTGTCGCCGTCATTCTCATTCCATCCTCTTTTGCGCCTGCTCGCCGCTGCACTCGTTTCAGACTCATTTTACGCTGAGACGGGGCGGACAAGAGGGTCGAAGCTGTCGCTTCGACGAGGAGCTATCGTTTCCGGGGCAACAGACCGGCAGCCGCACGAAGGCAGCGCCACCACCGCTGCGAGCTCTGCTTGACGTCACCCCCTCCGCACGCGCTATGTTCTATGTTCTGCCGCTCTCCGCGGATCGACGGCCCAAATTCCTGCCTTAGTGAGCATAAATAAATAACCAAATAATAAATAAATAAATAAATAAATAAATAAATAGAGAAAGAAAGCAAGCAATAAATAAATAAATACTGCCTCACCGAGAGCTCGACCACTTCGACCCGTCGCCTGGTATCTTCGTCTTTCGGAGCGAGCCCATGCTTGCGGCCGAGGTAGCGCAAAATGGCCATGGTTTGCGTTATCCTCACGTCTCCGTCGATAAAGTAGGGCACGTTAGGGAAGTCCAACTCGAGCCGGTACTTTTCCTTCAGCCACTCTTCACGGCTGGGCTTGGGACCGCTGCCGTAGCCGTACCTGTGATAATATACATATGCACGTGGACTTATACGTGGACTTATAGAAAGTCGCACGTGGCGTATGCGCTTAGTTATCTTACTGGGGAAGTGAGGGTAAAAATGTAGTTGGCTTACACCGATGTGGTACAGTGTGAAATGCATGGTAGTCGGCGACAGGTAAGCGTTTAATAGGAAAAGGAAGGAAGTAAAGACCGGCGCCGATCGCTTTCTGCACCGTGATTTGTGGGGCGCAAATCATAAAACATCATTAGTAAAGCTGGGTCTGAAGATTTCGTGATTAAATTTTACATGCATTCTATTCCCATGTATGTAAAATACCGCTATTGAAAATAAATAGTCGTCCCGGGTTCGTTTTAAGGCTCCTCGCCGCTGGCCATGGTCCCGTCTTCCCCTCCTTCGTCCGTCTTGTCAGGTCCATGCTTGGCGGTGTTCCGGCTGCTCCGCCAACCTTGATCTCATCCGTGCTTGGTTCGGGCTCTACTTGAGTGAGCTGGTACTTATTCGAGGTGTCCGCTGAGACCACAGACACAACCGCCTTCTCGTGGTTCTTTGGCTCAGTGCCTTGGGAAGGACGGGGAACATATGGGGTCACCTCCGCCTCCTCCGGGTATCCTGTGTTTTGGACTGCTGGTTCCTCTTCGGTTGCGTCCATTAAGGGCTCTGCAAACTCTTCGCGACCCACGGGCCCCGTGACGTTGGCGTACGTGCTTCGGTGCCCGCATGGCCGAAACGACGGCATTTCAAACAGCCAGGCACCATGCATTAACGGCGAACGTTACCAGTCCCATGGCAGCACAAACATGGAATGGGACTGCCTGGCCCCACCAAGAGGGCCATCTCGCCTGCGACCCGAATTTGATGCAGAAAATCTTCCATCGTCAACCCGGCCTTGAGCTTCAGCGTAGCCGCGCGCGTCGTGGAGCTCTTGTCCTGCACTCCGTGGATGCGCCATCTTTCCTTGGGGACTTCAACGACCTTGCCATAAGAAGCAAGGGCGGTCCGGACATCATCGTCTTCAACGCCGTGGAGTAGCGAGTGGAGTTTCAGCCTCACCTGCTGGTACTAGGGTCCACGACGAGGCACCGGCGTCCCTTCACTTCCTGCTCACCGGCCACCGACATCTTCTTTGTGGCCTCGGCACTTTTGGAGGTCCCCGTCCACACGTGGTTGATCTGGTACGCCCCCAACGCCATCATGCCAACACGTCCGAGCATGTCCCGGAAATCATCGATGCCGAACGGTCTGGCTTACATGCATCCGCGAAGTAACACCGCCTTCAAAACGATACGTCCGGTCGGCAATTGGGACAAAACAGAGAGTTATAGCAGAGCAAAAAATCGGTCCCGGTACGGCACCCGGTAGGCGACCGGCCTACTGCGCGTGCGCAGAGGTGTAAAAACTGGTTGTGCGCATGCGCAAGTGTACCTGGTACCCTACCGGTACCGGTTTTCCGCTCTGCTATAACTCTGTAATAACTTGATACGCCTTATCGCCGTTTGCTTCAATCCTGTCAACGCAGCCAGACTGGGCCGCTATTACCGCTCCGAGGGAGGTCAAGATTCCGCGCCCGCCCGCTTCGGTGGCAGATTTAGCTGGGTTAAATACAGTATGAGGAGCACGTGTGTACATGTTCAAACGTTCACCTAGATGGCGCCATCTGCCACTTGGTTGCACTAGTGTCACTAGATAATGTTGGAGAGTATCGGCACTCTTTTCTCCTGTGTATTGTTTCGTGCCACCGCCATGGTCACTGGTTAGTTCGCATTGCGTGACATTTGTTTACACTGCGACGGCTCATGGGCGCCGCCGTTTTGTTGTGTATCCGTTTTAGTCGGTCAACTCCGGTTGACTTAGCCCTCCCTGCTCTGCGGTTGCGCGCGACTGATGTCGTTCCGAACGTGAATCAAAGATAACACGTGTCAAAGATAACTTACATTTCAACAGCAGAAGGGTTTCTGAAAATGCCGTTTTGCTACATCTTCGGCAGTGTTGTTACCAAACGACGCGGACGAAGTTGGCGGCGAGGCCGTAGAAGCGGCAATCCCTCAGCACTGATAGACACCAAAAATGACCGCGGTTGCTCATTTGCGTGCCTCAATGACGGTACTCCGTATCTTATCTAGTGACACTAGGCTGCATTAACGTGACTGAGAACACTAGAAAACGCCTATGAACATTGCGGATAGGGCGGCCGTTTTTCTTGATGGAGGTGAAAAACGAAATCTTCGGTATGTTGAAATTTCGGAGCAGGCCTAAGATGCCTAGCCGGTGTTAATTAAAGTGTAGCCCCCAACTACGGCGCGCCTCATACCCCAGATGTGGCTTCGGAGCATTAAACCACCAATAATTTGAGATTATTGTCACGTATAATTACAGTGTCGTCTAGTGTTTTCTATTCAGTGTCTTCGTAAATTCCGCACATTTGCCTTGATTGATTGATTTATTGATATGTTGTTTGGGACACTCTTTTTGCATCGGGTGATGAACTGTCATCTCTACAGAGAAGCTAATACATCATGTGTAACGTGAAAACTTGGGCGAGTTGGTGATGCATGTTGGACCACAGCGAAAACGACAAGACAAAGGACGATAGCAAGAGGGCTCACAAAGCGCCGACTTAACAACTGGATTTTATTTTCTCCAACGGCGCCAAATATAAACGAAATTGAAGAAAACAAAACATGAAAAAACACGAAAAAACCGGCATGAAAAAGAACAGAGCCAATAACACAGTTAACCATAATCGGCACGTGCCCTGTCAAGATAATCTATCTCCTTCTTCGTGAGTGCAGTTGAGGCTATACTGACGGAGTTCTCACCCAGGCGTTCAATCTCAACGGCGTCTATGATTTCCCGAGTTAGCGTGCTCACGTTTCTGTCGATGACACGGCAATCTTCAAACAGCGGCTCGCAGCCGCATGTGTCGCGATGAGTGGCAAGATGGCCAACCGCTCTTTTTTTTAAACATTATTATGGCCACTCCCGCAGGTGGTCATTGAATCTTCCGGTTTGACCGATATACCTCTTTCCACAATTTAAAGGCAGGTCGTAACGACGCTTTGAACGCAATCAACGAAGGGCGTTCTGTGCTTTATGTGACACGAGGATTTTTCACTCCCAGAACCGTGGTTCATGCTGCAGCGGGCTGACAGCTTCTTTGGGGCAGAAAAACACACTTGTATGCCTGCTCTGTTAGCTATCCTTCTTAAGTTGTGCGACACGCCATGAAAATACAGCATCACAGCCACTTCTCCATTAGCCCTTTGTTGTTGATCATATGGTTGCCAGCCCCACAACCCCCTTTTTTGGGCTTAAGCATACCTTCTGCAACAGAGGCCATCACGTGCCCATGGTAGCGCAGACGACGCGCCATTTAGGTTCAGTCTGCCCTGGGCACGTGCTGGCCTCTGTTGCAGAGGGTATGCTTAAGGTAAAAGAAGCAGGAGTCCTGGGGCTCGAAAACAAGCCCGGGTTATGCGTCCCCACGACGCGGAATGCCACCGTCAACAACATGCCCGCGAGTGTCAGCACAAGCAGATCTAGAGCCCCATCGCGGCTAGTGCTTTCGATGACTGATTCGGAAGCTCTTGTGGCCCCCCCCCCCCCCATAGATTTATGTTATGATCCGACGTGCCAAAAGTGCGGTCAAGTCGCTTCGCAATGCTACGGGAAACTTTTCCCGACGATTGAGGGTAGGTTGAAGAAAGACAAACCCAACCCCACAAAACAAAGTACAGTATTCTTAATGTTACAGTGAAAGGAAAGTTTATTTCCAGGACAGGGAGGCTGTGCTGATAAATGGGACCCGGCGCTGGAGGGACCACAAAAGGGCCTCCTCTTCGCATTTCAGAGGAAAACTGTGTCTCGGGGAAGATGTCTAGCCTTATATAATTTTCTGGAGCCAGCTCAGTCTTCATTTCGGTCTCATTCTAAGTGAACACACTTCTTGAACAAAAACTGACATACACAAAATAAGACCTGGAGGACACCTAAGCCCTTCGTATGAGTTTCGAATGAGACAAAATTAATATGCAATTGCACGCCGCTTACAGTTTTGCGCGGGTTTCTCTGCCTGGTATGTTTTACAGGTTTGTGGTTACCGTGGTGACGGTTACTTTTTGCTGAGAAAAATCATGAATTAAAATCCTGAAATAACAAATTTTGGATGCATATAGAAGAAAATCTCTAAAATAAAAAAATTAAGCAAGCATCGATCATCAGATAAACAGGGATCAGAAATTTCTGTTTGAACTGATGCCAATTCTTTACAGCTAACGACATCTATTCGTCCCTTTCTCCGGTTAACTCGGGTCAGACCGTTGCTTTTCCCCATTTACATAAATGGCTTGCCGAATGTTGCTAACTCCTCAAATAAACTGTTTGCCCAAGATTGCGTTATCTACCAGGTAATTCCTACTAGCTCTGAAACTACGACGCTTCAAAATGACCTGGAGAATATTTCTACTTGGTGTACTTAATGGTAAATGCACCTAAATACTAATGAAAAGTAATGAGAATTTCACGCAATGAAGATAGTACCAATGTTCACAACTATCACCTCGAGGGTTGAACGCTAGCAAAATGTGATGTCGCTATCTTTGGGGGAGCACATTGAGTAAATATCGGACAACTCCAACCGCATGCGTTCCGTTTTACGCCGGAACTTTTACGTGACACCTTCATCGCTAAAGCTTTTGCCAGATAAGGCCCTTGTCCGCTCAAAACTTGAGTATGCCTCTTCGTTATGGGATCCCGGCCTTGATCATATTTCAAACACCTTAGAATCAGTTCAGAATCGCGGCGCACGCTTTATACTATGAGACTATTATCGTACTGCCAGCGTATCATCCGTGAAGTTATGATTAACTTGCCTCTTCTTTGTTTACGTAATAAACTGTCTCGCCTCAGTTTGTATCACAAAATTTATCATCACAACACGGATACTAAACGAGGATTCTTTTCCGCACCCGCGCACTTATCCGCGCGTAGTGCTCATGCAAACAAAGTGAATTTCCTTTTTACCCGTACGAATCTGCTCTATCACTCTTTTCTGGTAAAGACGTCTATAGAATGGAATGACCTGTCATCCACAATTGCAACTCTTGCTGATACCCTCGGTTTTAAAACCGCTGTTGATAATTTCTGTCTACCTTATTGACTATATTTTTGAATATTGTATAACATTGTAATACTTTGTGGGCCGCGTTTCAGTTTCCTTTCCTTGATTTTGAGTGTATTGCTGTCATCATATGTTCTCATTTTCTATGTATGTAAAGATTTTTGCTTTGCGATATTTTGAGTAACAGTTGCTTCCTTGTTTACTCCCTACGGACCCTGAAGGTATTGAAATGAATGAATGAATAAATAAATAAATAAATAATAAATAAATAAATAAATAAATAAATAAATAAATAAATAAATAAATAAATAAATAAATAAATACCTCTTGTCTTCATAGGCGACCCCAGCATGCGCCAGTAAATAGCGTATGGGTTCGGCCAAGCCTCGACAATCCCAGTATCCAAGCACGGGTGCCATGGCTGGTTTTCTCGCTACAGTGGCAATACGCGCAGTGCCCGATGTCGCCGTCACGTGCTTATCACGCTGTCGAATAGCCAGACTCACTGTGGCCTTGCAGCGATAAGCGACGCAGCGTCTCGCAGTCAGGACACACAATTGTGTGTAGGAGATCACCACGGAGAGGGCAGCAGGCGACCTGCAGAAACCGCTGCCATTTATCGCAGGCCATTGAAGGCGTTTAATCTGAGAACGAAACGCGTCGTTCGAGCGCTCTTGGCTGAGTGAGGCGGCTGCGTGGCTGTAAAAAGGAGGTTCTGCAACCACTAAGCCACGAGTACTTGTTTACTGTGAAGTGTTCTTCCTGTTCCTGGCTGCAAAAGCGTGGCCCCTTAAGCATCACGCGTCTCGAGAATAGGTATCGATACACGGGTAAAAGTCTCCCAACTACTGCCACTGGGGTTTGTGTTCACACATGTAAGCTATGTTTAAAATAGAGGAAACCTGAAGCAGATTTTTCAGTTAAAACAGAATTGTGCAACCGATGTTAGCACTGTTCTTTAATTAAAAAAAAAGATACCGGGATGGTTGTTAAAAAGTTCAGGGAGACACTTAAGACAACGTTCGTGTCGGAATGCGAGAGCGTAGGGACCTTGCAACACTTTCTAAAACTTTTTAAAGCCCTAAATGCTTTGGGGTAAATAGATCTCAGTGAAAATGGGGTAAATAGATCTCAGTGAGCTCAATGGTGGCACCTGAGTCCACGGAACCACATGCAGTAGCTCCTTCCCTTGCCCTCTCAATCAGCTCGCGCTGATCTTGAGGTAACGAGCTAGTCAGATCTGCCTCCTATGCTTCGAAGAAGTGGGATATGTTATGTTTGAGTTGTTTTCCCCTGGCCACACCCTTGGACGTGGCTAGGTTGCGCGCAAGGGGGTGGATGTTTCCCCTATTTTAGCAGAGTTTTAAGTTAATGTCTGATGTTCCCACCGAACACCTTAACGCACACGGATTTTCAGATAACGGTGTTGGTTTTTCGTCCACAGAGTTTGTGGTTTTTCGGCATTGAGACCCCGTTGTAGCAAGATGAAAGATTGCGTTCGTAGGCATAGGATGATGATTCGTTCAGGGCAGTGTGGTAGTCGTGGCCACTAGGAGCACGCTATGTGAGTTTGTGTGCCTCTTGCATAGTGCGTCGTTCGCTTCCAGACCATTGTATCGGGCTGTCCAGGTGACGTTGATGTTCTGCGTTATGGATGGGAATATCTTACCGCAGCGCTTGGTATTCTGCCTCCAGAAAACTGTATAATGTCCTTTGTGAGTCTGTAATGTTGTTGCTGAAAAAGATGACGCCTCGCCTCCCTCGTGGCCATCATCATCTTCTTCAGTGTTATGTTTCATGAAACCACTCATCAGAATGGGTCACGGCGGCTCGTCCCTTTCTGTACATTTTTGGTGCCGAAACCCGGGACCAAGGGACCTCCAGAGGTGCGCCACACCGATCGGCTTTGGCTTACCTTCGATCGCCTTCTCACCTCTGGTGAACAGGTACAAAGTCGCCGCCATTTCAAAGAGCCCGGGATAAAGCTGGGGGTCGACTTTAGAAGGAGAGGAAACGAGCCGTACCCATTCGTGCTGCACCTTTGCCGACACCTGAGATGCGCCTTCGCGGCTGCGTAACTCCCGGTGCGATGGCGTCGACCTCTGCCCCGTGATCCTGATCGCCAGCCTGGACCATGGAGGCCCTCATCGAAAGACGGCGGATCATGCGGGAGCGACTAACAGATGTGATCCGGAAGGTTGACGACTTTCTTCGCGCCGAGCAACCACCCATACGTGAGTTGACTCACCTGTTGAAAACTCTGACTGAGCAAAACGATTCATTGACCCAGATTAATCGAGAGGTAGAAAACACCGTGGATATTGAGAATCTGGAATCTGATATGTTTGACGCATTTGAATGAGAAGGCATGGTAATATCTGCAAAAGTGAAGCTGGAAATGAATATAACCGAGACCAGAACTAACAGGCAAGCTCGAATTGCGTCCAACGAAGCCCGAATTCAGTTAGAGCTCGGACAGCACGGGAAATATGATATTGTAGCGAGGCACAAACTCAAGAAGATGATAGTGGCGGTAAAATGACAAACAGATTTATTAAAAGGCGAACTTGTGCCTCACTAAAACGAACACCCTAGTGCCGCTGCCACCGAGCTCTCTCTCGCGCCGCCGGTAGACTCCCTTCTTCTTCTTCAGCACGTGGAGTAGTTGGCTGGGCGCTGTTGGTTGGTGGGTTGCTCCACGTTCTTTCGTTCCACGCAGAGAACCCCGCCGAGTATTTTTACGTGGCTGTTCTCTGCGAGGATGCCTTTACCTATTTTAGGGTGATTTTTGACGACGGCGATGATGATGCGGCTATTCCCTTTGTATCGGGTGGGCACAAGTTTGGCACCCGAGCCGTCGCTTCAAACTATAACTACAGGAAGAAAATTTCCTGGAAGGATAGTCATGACATGTGGCAGGCACTCTCTGCACGAATCACAGGGTGCCCTATGAGTCAGTGCCACCGTGTGCAGCACTTCGGTCTCTGAGCCCTGGTTGCCGGGTCCGCCACCATCACTGGCGCAAAAAAACAGGAGCTCAAAAAGGCCCTAGCCGCAAGAAAACCAGAATGTAACCAAAACGAACCCCACTAAACCCGCTTCGCGCCACAATACGCGCCCTAGCCGGAGACCCGGCAGCAAACGTACCCCCACATCACAAAGTAGGATCGACCCCGAGCTCACGCAGGCTCTCCACGCTATGCGAACCGACATTCAGCGTGAACGTACGACACGGCAAGATGACATCGGTAAAATTCGAAGTGTTCTCGAAAGTCACGTGCAACAAAAAACGGCATTACTGCAATGTTTTTCAGAAGGGTTAACCCCGACAGAGGCTCCCGAGGAACCCCCGCGTAAAGTCCTTATTCAGCAATAATAGCATCTGCTATTCTTCCGCCTGCTAAACGCAGAAGCGGCTTAACGTAAGGGGCATGCGCAGTGCTAACGACGCAAAACATAGCGTTCGCTAACTGTTTGTGTACGTCTGCGTACGTTATTCTCAAACTCTCTAATAGCTAATCCTACTATTCAGAGTGGAATTGCCGCAGCTACCAGCAGAATCATCTGCCATTGTTACAGCGCATTAGGCAAATCCAATCGCTATTTATATTGCTCCAAGAAACTCGCACAACTCCAAACGTTCGCGGCTACACGACCTACACCAGCCCCTGCATTACCTGCAAACCGCATCGTAACTCAAACGGATCCACCCTCACACCCCGCTATGCGGCCGTACTGGTCCGTGCAGATCTCATCTCGGTAGCCGTGAAGTCACTGTGCCGAGCCTCACGTCTACTCAGCATGAAGCCGTTGTCGCTAATGCTCGACTACCTTGTGGAAAAACCATAGTGGTTGCCTCGGCCTACTACAGGCCCATTACTGGATCCCTCCGTAATGTTAGTTTTAATTGGATAAGTCAACTTACATCTCAATTACCCTGCACAAATATGGTTATTAGAGGCGACTTTGATGCAAGAGCCACACATGGGGATATACCAATGCAGACAAGAGACGGGCGGCTCTTGAGGAAACTGCTGAACTATGCAATCTACACCTCGTTAACGACCTCGCTGCGCAACAAGGGTGGGGCTTCATCCATCTCAATGGGACACCATCCCTGACCTGACATGGACCACTGCAGCCTCATCCGTAATTGGTTCTCTACTCACTTGGTCAGGAACCCCACGTGCATTCCATCATCTCCCCTCTCATCACCCAACTCCATCCAACCCACCCCTTCCCTCTCATATGACATAGCACGCAAATTGCAAACCATGCGCCTGGAAATAGCCGCGCTACGAGCTGAGAATGCCGCCCTCAAAAAAGGAGATCACGCAGTTACGAACTAAGCAGCGAGAGGAGCCCCGCCCAAGCGGAGACAACTAAATCCACCCAATGCGAAGGGTCATCTCTCCCCCGAGTTCCCTTTGGAGGAGCGCCTGCAGGGTATAGAAAGGGTGCTAGCGGAGCAAAAGCTTGAATACACCCAAACAGTACACAGCATCCCGAGCGCCGAGGCCGAAATGCAGGCCCGATTTGAGAACATTACTCGGGAGATGCTGTCAAGTTTCAGAGTCCTGGCCGCACAAATAATTCCCCAAAACGTCCCAATTAATGGTATCACCGATGAAGGCCTCTAAGGGGCTCGTGATCTGGCAGTGGAACTGTCGGGGCTTCGTTTGGAAACGAGCGGAACTGCAGCAAATGCTAAAAGAGGTAGAGAATCGCCCGGACATAATTTCGCGGCAGGAACCCGGAAAGCGTGTCAGATGTCTAGGTTATCAGTCCTTGCAAAACACAACACGACGCTGCAGTTCTAGTACAGCGAAACATATCAGCACAACACACGCACTTTGATAGCTGCTGCATCCGCCATGACTTTGTAACGGTCCACCAGAAGCGTAGGTCAGAACAGGTCATTCATTTACTAAACATTTACAGTAGCCCCAAGCAACACACACATAAGTTTCGGTCATTGGTCTCGGCCGCTAAACAAGCCGCTTCAGGCTCACCCCTCATCATTACTAGAGACTTTAACGCTCCACACACTGCATGGGGTTATCCTAGAGACAGCAAAAAAGGGCAGGCTGCTCTTGGATCTGATTCAATCTCAGAAGCTCATGATCGATACTACACCGGATCTACCAACTAGGGAGGGAACGAGTGTACAACTGGACACCACCCCGGAACTCACGCTTACCTATAGAGTGGGCCATGCAGAATGGAGTAGGCTAGACTACACCCTCGGCAGTGATCATCACATAATACAGCTACACACGACACTCAAACACCCCACACCACCACAGTGTATGCAGCCTGTCATAACTGACTGGCACGCTTTCCGGAAGGCACGACAAGCTGGGGACCTGCCTTCCTCCCCAATGCTTGACCTAGCTCAATGGACGGAGCAGCTACTGGGGGATGTACGAAATCACCAACAAGAATTAGATCCCGAAATACCGCCGCCACACGTCGACTCTAAATTGCAGCATATGTGGGGAGCTCTCAAAGGCCTTAAAGAGGTGATGGCGCTCTCAGAAGCATAACAGGCGCCTAAGAAAGCGAATAGCCACCCTAGCCAAGGAAATTGAGTATTATGCAAACAAACTAATGAGATCAGGATGGGAAGAGCTGTGTGATAGGTTGAAAGGCGCTATGAGCATGAAGAGGACTTGGTCCCTTTTAAGGCACCTACTCGATCCATCCCGTTCTAAAAAAGAGCTGGCGAACCAAATTACCCGACTTACCAGACAGCTTGCGACCGATCCGTACCAGGCAATTCGAGTCCTCATCAATAGATATGTACCAGATGGGGAACAGCAACAGCCCCCGGACTACTCTGGGCCACCTAACCCCTCCTTGGACGAGGATATCAAAGAAGCAGAGGTCAGGGGAGCGCTGCAGGACGTGCGAACGTCTTCCACTCCAGGGCAAGACCGAGTCATGAATAAGATGCTCAGAAACCTCGACGATGGTTCGATATCTTATTCGCCAAGTTCTTTAGCAAGCATTGGGCAGAGGGCACTCTTCCTCATCATGCGAATGTTGCCCTAATCCCTAATCCGGCCAAACAGCTTTCGACAGAAAATCGCAGGCCGGCATCGCTAACGCCATGTATAGGAAAAATAATGGAATGAATAAGCATGGCTCGAGTAAACCGGCTAATAGAAGAAAAAGAATTGTCGCCCAACAGGGCAGGGCTTGCGACAAATGATGTCCATCTGAGGCTATACTAGGATTTGCTGAAGGACCCTCTCTCATGTGACTCAGCGGCCATTCTAGCCTTGGACCTGACAAAAGCATTCGATAAGGTATCTCACTCAGCCATCCTTTCAGGCGTAGAGCGCATAGGGCCAGGCGTACGGACGTAGAACTATGTTTGCGCCTTCCTATCACACAGAACAGCCATGCTGACACTGGGTGACTTACAATCTCCTGAAATACAGCTACCGTCATGCGGCAGACCGCAGGCGTCCGTCATATCCCCCTTACTGTTTAATCTTACAGTGTCACACATAGCCTGTTCTCTGGATCGAGTGCCTGGTCTTCAATACAGCATGTATGCAGAAGATATAACCCTATGGGTCACTCGAGGAAGTGATGCATACATAGAAGAAACCCTTCAAGCTGGCGCTACAGCCGTCGTGCAAGGAGCCCGAGTAGCGGGCCTGCAATGCTCTCCCACCAAATCAGAGATGCTTGTCTTACCAGCAAAAAGATCTGGACCTTCGCGAGAGGCTTCCATTCATGTTTTAGTGGACGGGAAGCCTGTACCGCGGGTCACGAAGCTCAAAATACTAGGACTTATGCTACAGAGTAATCAGCGCAATACGGAGGTAATCAATAAGTTCTCGGCGCATGTTACTCAAATAACTGGCCATCTCCGTAGGATCGTTGCCCGAGGGCACGGCCTGAAAGAACAAGGCCGCTTGAGACTCGTACAAGCGTTTGTTATCAGCCGACTAATATATGCTCTTCCCTATCTTCCCCTCAACGACAGCGAAATGAAGAAAGTTCATGGTCTCATCTCCTGCCAAGCTTACCGAGCCGCCTTGCAGTTACCACCGAATGCATCCACTGCCAGATTAGAGGCAACAGGGGCATACAATACGGCAGCAGAACTAATCGAAGGCCACCGCACTGGCCAAGTCAATCGCCTAGGGCGCTGCTCCGCGGGCAGACTCCTCTTGCAGAAACTTGGGATCGGCCCAGCAGAAAGCCCCAAGTCTGTGTGCTGCATCAAATAATCAATCAGAAATGATATCATCGTTCGACCGATTCCCAAAAACATGCACCCAAAACTTCATATTGAAAGGCGGATTCATCGAGCCACGGCACTAGATAACAAGTTTCCCCCTTCCCGAGCGACCCTCTATGTCGATGCCGCAGAATATCGGCATAAGGATGCATTCGCCATTGCTGTAATTCACTCCACGTCATATCCTCCTCTTGCAACCCTCACCATTCACACCCGTCACCCGCATGTCGCGGAAGAGGCGGCAATCGCACTGGCATTAACCCAAAGGCCCACCCCTGAAATTGTATTTTCGGATTCGAAAACGGCCGTTCAAAACTTTGCCGAAGGGCTCATTTCCGCCCCGGCACACAAAATGCTCGGTCTAAATTCACCATCCGACACGGTCGAACTCCAATGGTTCAAGGCTCAAACGGGCATTGGAGGGATAGAGACGGCTGTTACGAATCGGCCAGCGCCGCCGTACTGTCCCGCATCACTCCTCGGCTGTGCGGCGAAGCCCCTGCGTGCTTTTTCGAAAACAGGCGCAACCATGTCGGTGGCAAGTTGCGACAAGCCGCGTCAGACGCTTCGCTCTCAGCCCATCAAAACTTCGGCGGCTGGCGGCGTGGCTCGTCTCCACGCTCTTCAAGGACACAGAGGCCCCGTCGATCGCAACGGAGCCCTCCTCTCGCCCCTCTCTCGGACTCAACGTGCCCGAGGCTATGAACGGTTTACGAACTCTGGAAAGAGTGTTGTGCGTGTTGCCACTTGTTGCGTTTGACCGTTATCGCTTTTGGGTATAAATAGAGCTGCCCAAGCGTTGTAACTCATTCCTGTTAGAGCAGCGAATCGATGTTGTCGCTCTGCTCGAGTCCTGTATTGTAACCTCGCCCGTCGGGGCATTGTTCTTTGGCTTCGGCTCACCTCTCGCTATGAAGTAAACAGTTACGTTAGCCTACGGCTTCTGGACTTCTTCACGGCTGCAACAGCGGCTGGCCGCTCGCATCATACACGCTACCACTCGTATGTCGGAGGCCACGGAGCTCGGATCGGGTGCCCCCGCCCGGTCGCAACACGGCCCACACGGCAGCCCGAGCACTTGTCACCCGGGCGTACGATGTGGACTCTTCCACCACAGAGCCAGATCGACCAGGGACAGTCTCCTCACATTCCGAGAGGTCACACAGCATTGCCGCCTCTCCCGCCGCGAGCTTCCCCCGCTCACTCATCCCTCACTCTGGAGGAGGAACGCCTCTGGCGTCAACTTCAAATAGAATCTCTACCCTGCAGAGCCGTCCTTCACCATGTCCACCCCTCCTTGTACCCATCCCCACTCTGCCCCGCTGCGGTCAAAAAGCCACGGTCCAACACCAAATGTGGGATTGTGCAGAGGACCCATTCCCTCCGATTAATTCTCTTGACGAGTGGATGGAGGCTTTGGGCCGCTCGGACCCCCAGCTCCAGAAGGAGCTTGTGACTCGAGCGGCTGAAGTCGTCGCGACCCTACGGGTCTGCCCACGGGGCCCTAACCCTTTATGTAAACAAAAGTCTCTCTCTCTCTCTCTCTCTCTCTCTCTCTCTCTCTCTCTCTCTCTCTGTCTGTCTCGGGGTGGCGGGATGTCTTCTCTTGCTGCTCTGCCATCGCTGCTGTCATTCAGGTGGTTTCTCTGGGAACTAAATGTTAGCGCGACCGATACATCAAGAATCTGCGGCGCTTCATTACTTCGCATGCAATGATAGTAGGCAGTCAGACAGGCAACTGACGCGTCAAGCGATTTAGATGGAATATATCTGCTGTCTTTACAAGTTTCGGAGCGCACCGACAGTGCTAAGACGCGCCTTCCCCTTGGCTAAGAGGCCAAATTTCTTCCCCAGTGCATGGTATAGAAACATGTCTACAGCTTACGTTGGTGCCGCTTTAGAGGTTTCAGTGCAGCCGCTGGGGTAAAAAAAAAAAAAAAAAAAACCTCCCCTACATTGGGCAACCGAATTTATAGAAGCCATTTATAAAAAATGCACCCATGCATTCCATACAGATTTTTGACCATCTAAGCTGTAACGTGCGGCCGGTGTTTTCCATTGCCGCGTTGATGCTGCACCGCACGCACCTCCGCCGCCCCTGTCCGCCATTGTCGCTTGAGCTGGACTTCGCGAGTAGATCGCTGCGCTCGCTTGCTCCTTGTTACTCGTAGCGTCAATCTGACCTTCGCGCTCAGCGAGGGTCAAGCCACCCCGTAGTTCGTATGCGCAGTGAAACCGCGTAATCGCTCGTTCGTTCTAAGGGTATAGGCGAAAGTGTACGAACGTGTGCCATCAGAAAATGATACAAGGTGACGCTGGCTGCATAGAAGTCCGCTGCGAGTTCATGCGTATAGGGCGTACAGCGCCGAGCAGCGTCTGTGTTGTTTTGTGCTGCGCATTCGCTGCCCGCTTTCGGTGCGAAAATACAGCCTTCGCTCGACACACGTGGTTCAACCGCGTTCGACCATGACGCCTTTTTATAAGGACAGCTAAGCTGGCACTATCATTCGGCCGAGTTTAATTCTGTTGTCATAAATTATTAGTTTACAGTTACTTACCCTCTCAGTTAGTTACCCTACAATGGAATTCGGAAGGGATACAAACGTGGGGTTTTTACAGTCGTTTTGGCGGCCGTCTTACCAAGTCTGGTAATGCTACCGGAATGACCTAGTTTGCAGCGGCTGGTAATTATTGGCGATAACAACTTGCAGAAAACTACCCGCAGTTAGAAGTCGCCTGAGCATTTGAACTTCGTATAATTTGCTTTGAGATGGTTCAGGTTGCACACAAGTTACAACTGTTTCCTCCCAGAGAAAGCAACGCATTAAAAGAGAAACAAAGTGCGCCTGCGGACGCAGAATGTAGCCCACGTAGCAGCACGTCTCTTCTCTTCGTTGCTTGCTACCCAGAGTTACACAGAGGAAGATGCCTGCGTCCCTATACAGTGGCGCCGAACAACTTTAGCGGTGCGAAGACTCAATCCAAAGATTAGCCTTTCTCTCCCGGGGAAACCGCAGGTGTCTCTTGTCACTTGGCATTGCTCAGTACTGCTCCACAGCAGCTTCGTATTTTACTTGCCCACATAATTTATACGGCCGGAGCAGTTTGGAGCTGCTTATTAATTGCTACAACTCCTCTTGGCAGGCAAAAACTATAGTGCCACTAGATAAGGTTACAGAGTATCGGCACTCTTTTCTCCTATTGTTCCGTGCCGCCGCCGTGATCATTGGTCAGTTTGCATCACATGACATTTGCTTACACTGCGACGGTTCATGGGCACCGCCATTTTGTTGTTCATGCGTTTTCTGTCGGCCAACTCTGGTAGGCTTAGCTTGTCCTCCCTGCTCTGCGGCTGCGTGCGACTGGCGTCGTTCCGAACTCGAATCAAAGATAACGCGCTTCGCAGCATTTCGGCTGCAGAAGTGTGTCCGAAGATGGCGTGTTGCTGCGTCTTCGGCGGTGTTGTTTACAAATGACCTCGTCAAAGTTAGCGGTGAGGCCGCAGAAGTGTCGATCCGGCAACACTGATAAACACCAAAATGGCCGCCGGTGCTCACTTGCGTGCCTCAGTGACGGCACTCTGTACATTATCCAGTGACACTAGCAAAGTCCACGTAAAGCAACCGCAGCACAGCTGCTGCCTAATGCAGTGGAACAGCGGGCGTCTTCGATTTACCAGGCCTGGACAGCTTGTGCGCATGCTGCAGTCCCAGGAGTGCCACTGACCGAAAGTTGTATAAAATATATAGAACATTTGAGCGCCGGATAGCATTCCGTGCAGTGGGCGGACCATCCGAGATTAATAATCGAGGCCGCCCAGTGCTTTCCGGTGACTTCTCTGTGACGTCACAGAATCTTGTTCGTGCGATTGAAGACTGCTGACCTCAGTAATCGCCAAGAGACATGATTGAATAATTTCGGTGGGGCCTCTAGCTCCAATATTGTCTCACTTGCATGCTGACATGCGGTTAATACACCGGTAAGTATGTTTTTAGTGCCGGCCCATATTACGTCACTGCAGCCCAAATTTTCGGCGTTCTGCACTTTTTGGCGTTCTTACGTTTAGAAATGAATTTCGGGGCTAGAATACAGCTGAGTGGTTACCAAGAACAAGTTTCTTCGTGAACTCAAAGTTGCATTTCATCTTCGTGGCCCCTTTACTGCAAAATTATTTATTTTCGAGAGCGTAGTGATTGTTCTCTATGCAGTAGAGTCAAGCTTAACGAGTGTGGCAAGAAGCCTATTGTTTCTGATTTGCGATTTTTCCTCTCAGGCCTAACGGAATTCGGAAGGGCTACAAACTTTGTCTTTTAAATTAATTTTGAAGGGCCGTACGACCAAGCCTGATAATGCTACTGGGATGACTTAGTTTACAGCGGATAGGAATCATCGAAGATAACATCTGGGAGAAAACTGCCCACAGTTAAAAGTCGCCTGAGCATTTTGAACTACGTGTAATTTGTTTTGAGATGGTTCAGGTTGAACACTAGTTACAGCTGTTTCTCCCATATAAACCTATGTAATGAAACATATGGGAATTATCAAGCGTTGACACCTCCACTTTGGAGCAATTTTAACCGGTACAAAACCTAGACGCAATGGTGCTGTTCCACCAGTGATCAACTGAACAACGAGCCTTGGTTAAAGTACCTACACTAGACTAAAGGTAACAGAGCTTTTGGGAAAAACTTGGCTTTGTCGCAAAGCTCATTCTTTTCACAGCCGTGAACGAGTCTGGTCGAAGTGACACTAACAGCTTCGCCATAAAATGTTTTGTTGAAGGAATCACGAGCGAGCGGCCACCTCTTACCGGGACCGTGCATCGTCACCCATTGCGGAACCAGCAAGATTGTGTCTCGGCTTCAAACCATGCGCCTACAACCAGAATGTTTACTCGAACATGCCCTCATAATTGTGTATTGTCCTGTTCTTCATTCTCGATTTGTCATACCTTCATGCGTTCAGCCAAACACTCCGACTGGTGGAAGATACCCGTCAATAGGACGCCATTTGCGCATTCGTTAATGGCGTTTAAATTGAAATGTTTTCTCCAGCAGCTCAACGTCTGCGATATGAGAGCACAATGTGACTTTTAGTCATAAGCACATTAATCTACGTTTCGCTTCTCTTTTTGATGGCACTTCGAGCTGCACTGATTTGTGCAGTCACTCTCTTTTTGTACAGCTCTTGTTGCACAGCCCTCAATAAAAGGAGTGCAAGATTTCAACGTTTGTATTTACTCAGTCTTGCTGTGCGTTGTGTTTAGTGGTCTTTTCTTTTTTTCGCCTTTCTTGGCAGCAGGTAGAAACATATTTTTCAGGGTATTTCTTAGTTTTGCGTGTGTTGTAGATGCAATAGTTCAAAACCTTATTTTGGCCTTCATATTATAGTAAGAACTTTTCTGTCAGTCTTTGTTGTCCTAAAGTTACAACTAACATTGCGTAGTACTGCAATGAGTACATTTCACTCGTGTGTCAATGTTTTAAGGTTGGTCGACGGGGTTACGTCGTAAATTGGTTCGCCTACCACATGTTATTAGTGGCAGACGAAGCCGGAAATAAACTTTTTTTTTACTGGAATAGCAGGTACAGTTATAAGGTACGACCTTCCACATAAGTGGTCAGAAAATATGCGAAACAGTGTTTCCAATAAATCAATATCTGGGTATCTGTTTCACATACAGCCTTATGGATTTATGTGGGGCGTCGTTCCTTTATTAAAACGTTATGTGGGGCGCAGGTTGCACTTAAATAAGAAGAACTTGTCTGCAAAAAACAGTTTCTCTTACTAAGAGGAACCTATGTGTAACCAGATTAAGAGTATATTGATAGGTAGGTTTTGGGCTGCTCTAGAAAATTTGAGTTTATGTTGTCGGTACCACTAGAGGACGATAACTTCAAGGAATTAATCATTTTTATGATTCCTGGTAGGTCAAAAATGATCGGGAATATTGGGGGAAGCAGAATTGCCGGACTGCAGGGTAAAGGAATGCGATGGAGGAACAATTGAACACCTGCGAAAAAACATTAAACATCAAAGGACATTCCGAAGGCGCCACGGGTTTATCACAAGAATCAGCCAGAGCGATGATCTTCTCGTCTTTTTTCTTTACGCTATTCCACAATTTCTTCGGATTGCTGGCTAACATACTTCGAAAAGTGCTACGAAGATAATGTTCCCTTGCATCGCAGATTGCCGTGAAATATTCTGCGTCCACCTTACGATATAATTCCTACTTATCGCGTGTGTTGTGCTGCTTCGCCATACGGAGTAGGCGTTTTTTTTTTTCGTTGTTGTGCCTGGAAAAAGTTTTGGTATACCACGGTGCGCTGGAATTACATTAATTCCATCTCTTCGGCATGTATTATTTTTTATTGTAGGGCATAACACGCCGACGCAACGCAGACGATGAGGCGCGCCGTATTGGACGGCTCCGGATTAATTTTGACCACATGTGGATCTTCAACGTGCGCCGAAATCTCGTACACACGGGCGGTCTTGCTTTTCGCCTCCATCAGAAAGGCGGCCGTCGCGGCCGGGAATCGAATCCGCGACCTCGTGCTCAGTAGCGCACCACCTTAGCCACTGAGCCACTGCGGCGGGTCTTGTCGGCATGTGTGCACCTATAAGTTCATTTACTTTGGCGCCAAATAAATCCCAGTTTTCTTGCATGCTCCGCTGATGGAATTCTGCAATATATGTGTCAAGATATATAGCCAGCTCAGCATGGATAGCAGCACAATTTGCCTTACTATATTCGAGAATTACTTTCGTTGTGTTTATGCTGCGCGAGGCAGAGACCTCAGAGGCAAAGTGCAATCACTGAGGCCAGTTAGGCAGGTTGTACTAGAAAACACATCTTGGTGTGTGATTGATTGATTGAAGGGTTGAAAGCGCCGACGCAACGCAGGCGATGAGGCGCGCCGTAGTGGAGGGCTCCGGAATAATTTTGACCACCTGGGGTTCTTTAACGTGCGCCGAAATCTCGTACACACTGGCGTTTTTGCTTTTCGCCTCCATCAGAAAAGCGGCCGCTGCGGCCGGGAATCGAACCCGAGACCTCGTGCTGAGTAGCATAACGCCTTAGCCACTGAGCCACTGCGGCGGGGTACACCTTGGCGTGTCGTCAAGTGCTCTATACGAATCCCGGAAGCATCTGGTCGGCCCCGAAACCTGTCGAGTTAGTTGAAAACACGAACAAAGATTCGGAAAATTTTGAGATTGCGTAGCCAACAGGTTAAGGATCGGTCACGGGCCGGACCAGATTATATTTGGAAATTCGAAATCACCCCATTAAAACTAATGGTGAAGAGGTCAACCGACAGACGAGAATATTGAGAAGATCATGTAGTTCGTCAAAAACGCCTTCTGACGCGTTCGGAGGGCGGTAGCAGGCACCAGTTATAACTTTTGTGTTAGTGAAAGTAGCACAGTTTCATACTGTTTCCAAATGTGTTTGGAAATTTATGGAAAAAGACGGGATGCCATGAGCTATAGCAATAAGTGTGCCACCACCGTGTCGTCCTTCCCTGCCGCAGGGGTAAAACTCGTAACCCGTGCTGCCGTGAAGTATTTCGCTTCTGCGCACTTCAGCCGATAGCCATGTTTCGGCTAAAATAATTATGTGCGCGTCGCATGAGCTAGTTGGTCCCGTTTGTTCACAACGCTTCTCACGTTGGCAAATAAAACTTGAGCCGATGATAATATTCCAGCGCCTGCGCGGTTAGCAGAGGCTGATTGCTAAGAGTATCTGTGCGCACCGGAAGAAGCCTCTGCGCGATTAGAAGCAACTGTAGGGCTGCTGTGAGCACGAATGCTCGAGGTTGGTCCTAGGGCGTGGTAGCGTCGGCATTCGGAGCACTACTTGCATTATTAGGGGAAATGTTCCGCATGCTGTCACCGTCGGTCGTAGGCGTATGGTGCACCATTTACGGTCAGCCTGTTGTGACGGATTTTGAATTCAGGCGAACCTTGCAGCTCTTTGCCATATTTCCGCAGTTTTCTTTCCTAGTTAATCTTGTGCCGGTAAAATATCTCCAGTCAGTGATACATCGCATTCTTTTAGTTTTGATCGTTAGGATAGTATCTTTTCGTTATCTCTATATCTTCCAAACTAGACAATGATTGGTTTGCACTTCTGTGCTCTATACAGTCCTCCCAAGTGGTGAGCCCGCTCGATTGTGTTAGGTCCTAGCTCCAGGGCAAGGGGTTGGGCAATTATATCCAAACTTTTCTTTCCTGTTTTCGGCTAGGTTTCCTTAGCCTACTTCACCTCATGAAAGAGTAAGTTATTTCGTCGGTCCCTGTGTTGCATATTCTGCGCCGACGTCACCATTGCGTGGCGCGCACGGTTACGTGCGCATCTTTCTTTTATGTCGCGGCGGCAGCTATCGCCGCTCCTCTCCCTCGTCCCCCTTCCTCTCTTACATCCGAAACAAACATAAGCGAGCCTTGCTTTGACAATAAATCGACGTTCTGCTCTCTTGCTGACCGGCGTAAGCTCTGTTCTTCGGCGCGCCTTTGTGCGGCCCGTGGGATGCAACAGTGTCGAGGACTGAAGACGCGATAGTCGCGAAAAAGGAACCCGAAGACCGCACCACGCCGTTGGACGACATGGCCCATCTCAAGCTACCCGACTTCGACGAAAGCAACGATAAGTGGAAACCGTACCTTATCAAGGTTGAAGCTTACTTCGAAGCGAACGCCGTTGAGAATTCTTGTGGCGGCATTGAGCACCCACACGGTATAGACTTTGGCAGGGAAAGTAGCACCGCGCACGCCAAATTCCTTGACTTATGAAGAAGCAGTGGCCACGCTCAACGAGTATTATGACCCAAAAAAGAACGAAATTTCCGAAAGCTACAAATTTTTCAACCGGTGCCAAGCTGAAGGGGAGCCGATGCATGCCTTTTTGGTGGAAATTCGGCGGATAGCTGATAACTGCAACTTCGGAGGCGCTCTGGACCGGATGCTACGGGACCGCATTGTTTGCGGCGTACGTTCTAGTGCGTTGCAGAAACAGCTATTGTAAAAAAGGACTTAACGCTGGAAGAAGCAGAGGCTATAGCAATGGCAGCCGAGGCCGCAGAAACAGATGTAAAAAACATGAACGCGGAGGACACACCACTACTAAAAGTAGATGCGTCTAGAAAAATGTACCCACAAGGGGAACGGAAGACTTCTCAAGTCGAAAGCTGTGGCAGATGCGGTAGTGGAAAGCACGATGATGACGGTTGTCCCTGGGCCAGGTCACGGTGTTATCAGTGTAAACGTACAGGGCACCTTGCACGAAAGTGCCGAAGCCGTGCGCAGCATGCAAGCGACTCCAGAGCGGTGTGAACCAACACTTTGACTGTCACAGAAGGCTCCTCTAACGAGGAAATGGAAACAGCCCATATCTGGACACTAGCGTCTAAAAGGAAGAACGTTCTGGAGCCCCCGATTCGCCGAGTATTCACGTGGGGAGGCATTGAATTGCCAATGGAGGTAGACACCGGGTCACCAATTTGCGTCATTTTTCGCGAACTTTATGAGAAGCACCGCAGGCAGTGGCCAAGTCTGAGAGCCTCCAATATCAAGCTTTCCTGCTACGTAGGCCGCCTACCTGTCCTGGGAGAACTTCAGTTACGCGTCCGCTACGAAGGGGTGTCCGTGGACTGTTTGCTGACTGTGTTGGACTGTGCGGGGCCAAGTTTGTGCGGCCGTGATTTGCTTCGTTTGCTTGACAACGCAGGAGCTCCAATATTGCAGGTAGCAGCACTGGACGTCTCTCCGGAAGACCACGAAAGCAGCTACCGCATCAACAGCATCTTCGAGGACTACCAGGACGTTCTTTCTGCCGACCTGGGCCTTATCGAGGGAACCCCCGCCAGTCTGCACCTAAAAGAGGGCGCCATTCCAAAATTCTGTAAGGCACGGCCCCTTCCCTACGCTTTGCGCGATAAAGTAACGCAAGAGCTGGACAGGCTGGTTTCAATAGGAGTGTTGTCGCCAGTAAAGCATTCCGATTGGGCAACGCCAATTGTGGTGGTGTTAAAGAAAGATGGCACTGTCAGAATTTGCGGGGATTTTAAAGCCACCTTGAACCCAGCTTGTGCCACTGAGCAATACCCGTTGCCCGTGATTGAGGACATGTTTGCTCGCTTAAGCGATGGTGACTGTTTTAGCACTCTTGACCTGCGCGACGCATACAACCAACCACTCGACGAAACGGCAAGAAAAGTCTGCGTCATTAACACGCACAGAGGCCTGTTTTGCTTTAATAGGCTCCCGTTCGGAATAACATCCGCCCCGGCAATCTTTCAAAGAAAGATGGTTGAGGTGCTGGCAGGCCTGCCGGGCGTGCAAGCTTATCTAGACGACGTGCTCGTGTCGGAGAGAAGGAATGATAATGGCGAGCGACTAAGAAACGTCCTGCAGCGCTTCCGCGAACGGGGAATAAAGCTCAGATTTGATAATGCGAATTGCGCAGACCGTCTGTGACGTATCTGGGCACCGAATCGACCGAGAGGGTCTTCACCCGACAGAAAAGAACGTCGACGCTATTGTTGAGGCACCGAGTCCGCGCAATGTTACCGAACTGCGCTCGTTTCTTGGAATGCTGACGTTTTACGCGAAGTTCCTGCCTAGCATGTCAACTACGTTTTTCCCTTTATATCAGCTGCTGGAAAAGAATGCGCGCTGGAACTGGAAGGAGCAGCAGGAAGCTGCTTTTACAGCTGCCAAGAAAAGGCTTAAAGATGCCCAAGTTCTCGTGCCTTTCGATCCAAACAAAGAGTTCAAGAGGGAATGTGACGCATCCCCCCACGGTGTCGGAGCAGCTCTGTTCTACACAGTAGGCAATGTTTATAAACCCATTGGATTCCGTCCCAGAACATTGACACAAGCTGAGCGGAACTATTCTCAACTAGAACGAGAGGCGCTGGCGCTCATTTTTGGCGTAATAAAATTTCGTGACTACCTTCTGGGGCGAGAGTTCACGCTGGTGACTGACCACCAGCCACTTCTGGGCCTGCTGAGACCGGACCGCCAGACACCAACGATGGCCGCCGCCCGAATCCAACGGTGGGCACTTTGCCTCGGGGCCTACCAATACAAGCTTCAGTACACTCCAGGGAGGCAGATGTTCAACTCCGACGCCCTGAGCCGTCTACCCGGCGAGTTCCGGAACCTGTCCCGGATGATGAACCGGCCGAATACGTTCTGTCTCTGGAAACACTGGATGAAGGGGGAGTGACCACACGTGAGCTGACGGTTTTGACTGCCACTGACCCTGTCCTGTCTGAGGTTAAACGTTATACACTGAACGGGTGGCCTAAAACAAGACTCCTTGCACCATTTGGTCCTGCCATACTTTGACCGGAAGTTGGAGTTGTCAGTGGCGCATGAGCTACTCTACTGGGGAAACCGGGTAGTAGTACCGGAAGAGGTTCGTACTCGAGTGTTGCGTCTACTGCATGACACGCACCAGGGATCGTCTGCTATGAAAGCTGTTGCACGTTCGCTGTTTTGGTGGCCAGGGCTGGATAGAGATATCGAGAAAATATCGGCTTCGTGTCAAACCTGCATCCAGAACCTACCGATCCTACAGCAGCGCCACCAGTCAGCTGGCCAGCGACGAATGAGAGATGGTCTCTTGTTCACGTGGATTTTGCGGGCCCAATCGCAGGAAAAATGATTCTGGTGGTGGTCGACACGCATACAAAATGGGTCGAAGCCATACCGCTGGTGCACGCTAACAGTGAAACCACGGTAAACTGCCTGCGTACTATTTTTAGCAGGTTTGGTGTCCCACGAACCTTAGATGCTGATAATGGGCCACAATTTACCAGCCAGGAATTCGAGACCTTTGCAAAGAACAACAACATAGTGCATCTAAGGTGCGCCCTCTACCACCCCCAGTCGAATGGAGCTGCAGAAAGAGTAGTGCGAACTATAAAGGAGGGGCTTCGAAAAATGAAAGGAGGGAAGATGGAGGACAATCTAGTGCGACTCTTGTTCAACTACCGGAGAACTCCACAGAAAAATGGAAAGTCACCAGCAGAGATGCTTCTCGGTTACCAAATACGGTCCCGGCTGGACTCGTGTTTTCCTCCTACTCTTGCAGAGCCGTCGCAGGGTCAAGACGACTGGACCTTGCTACCAGAGACCAATGTTTACGTGCGGAACTATGGTAGCGGTGACAAGTGGATACCGGGACGGGTAAAGACTGCGTCCGGGTCCAGGATGGCTACCGTGGAAACTTCGGGAGGACTGGCCCAGCCACATGCCGATCAAGTGCGCTTGCAACGCAACGGTACAGTGGAGCAGCAGCAACAGCCTGACGGTGTGATCGAGCAACGACTGGCATCCAGCCCGCCAACGACAGCAGAGGAGGGTGACCCGGCAACCAACACGCCTCGGTGCGCAGACTCTCCGGTACCCTCCCCACCTCAACCTACAACCAGATCAGCCCCCACGGACAACACTGCAAGAAGCCCCCAACAAGTCCTCAGACGTTCTACGAGAACACGCCGACCGGTGGAGCGTTTCCAAATTTAAGGAGAAAGAAGTGTTGCATATTCTGCGCCGACGTCACCATTGCGTGGCGCGCACGGTTACGTGCGCATCTTTCTTTATGTCGCGGCGGCAGCTATCGCCGCTCCTCTCCCTCGTCCCCCTTCCTCTCTTACGTTCGAACCAAATATAAGCGAGCCTGGCTTTGACAATAAATCGGCGTTCTGCTCTCTTGCTGACCGGCGTAAGCTCTGTTCTTCGGCGCGCCTTTGTGCGGCCCGTGGGATGCAACACCCTGTCCTTATGATCTTTGAGGCCGTCATAAAAATGACGAGACACGTCATTAATGGCTTGTTGCACACTGTACAACGGACTCAATGCAATCAATATCGCCCGACTTGGCTTCAATTTTGTTCAAGTGTTGGCGTATATCCAACAGTTATTTCTCGAGAGATGCCTGTGCCGCTCTTGCGTAGTTTACCGCCAGCAGTAAGTTGGCTTGACCTCGTGCTAGTTCGGCTTGTGTTTTTGTAGCCTCAAATGATTGTTGTTTTATTTCTTCCGAATAGTGCCGAACTTTTGTTTGGGGATCGCTTTCACTCGACAAAGGCTGTTTTGCGCCTTCGAGGATTCTTTTGTAGGGGGGGGGGGGGGGGGGAGTACTCGGACAGTATTAACACACTGTTCATAAATATAACACCAAGCAGCTGGGGACACGAACAGCACTAGACAACAATTTTAATGTGTTTAGCATAGAGCGAAAGCCTGTTACAAACGTGGAAATGACGAAAGTGATATCGTTCAGCCATCTGAGCAGCTACGCCGCTCCTGTGCCCACTCATGTTTAGGGAACCGGGGTCGTTCGTGCGAACTTGATCTGGAGACAGAAGTTTCGTGCCTGCGATGCGCACCTGCTTGAGGGCATATGCCCACTTTACAGCCGATGCCAAAGCAATATTGCCGAAGTACGCCTTGGGGTGATGCAGCGTACATGGGTATAGTCACCCGGCCGAAGTGGGACTGTTCGATGCGTGTGGGCGCCTCGGAAATTAATAATTGCCGTTTCAGGGGGAGTGAAGCCAGTGGTTTCTACGATGGCAACTTTCTTTATATAGAAGGAAAACTAGGTTGCTTGGGGTTCCGATTCGCTAATTCGGCAAGTTCCGAGGCTGCCATGAGGTGGGCGGGCCTTATGTTGCGAAGGGCGAAGCCGTCTTGCGGTAGGAGGATGAATGTGGCTACAATGCAGGAATGCTTACATTGGAAGACAATGTCGACCCATCCGTTGTCTTGGGGGCGCTCCTAAGACTCATGAAGACATCACGAGGAACTCAACGATGAACGATGGACCAGGTGAGCTAAGAAATAAGTGTGTCTTATTTAGTGGCTCTATATAAGAAAGCACCCCAGCACGAGCACTAGAGCACGGGTGATTGCTTAACGGCAAGGCCATAAAGTGAAAGCGTATTTCTCAACGAGCGTATAGCCAGGGGCGCAGGCATAGAGCTGGAGTTTCATCCTATTCGGGCAATTGTTACCACGACGACACAAGGCGCAGAAGTTGGTGTCTCTCGTTTCTGATTTCTACACCACACTAGCACATGCCTCGCCTCACAGCTATGCCACTGCCAACCACAAAATACTACCGAAGCCAGAGCTTCCCGTGAGCCAAAATCACGAGGGCCGCAGCGACAATTGGCGCCCTGCATACACCACCCGGACCCGCGCGATCTCAATATTTCATTCTAGTTTGACATTGTTCTTGACAAGAAGACCTAGAATAGGGGATCTGTTACTTAACCAGGATATCCCATTTAAACTGTCCAGCAACAGCTATGACGTCAGTATTTTTGCAGGGCGTAGCTGTTCGCGAAACCGCTAACGGTGGTGGTGAAAACGTTTTACTGAGCTGGAACGGAGTTAGTTGAGCCGTTCCTCTCTTGCGAGGGGCCTCCTCAGTCCAGGAGGCCCTAGGCACGTGCGGCCAGTTGCGCCCGGGATATCAGCTCTTGCTGGTCACTCAGGTCGCCGCTAGCTAGATGGCCCTCCCACTGCTCAGGGGTTGGGTTAAACGGTACCCGACTCATTCGACGTGCACGACGGAGGAGCTCATGAAGAGCAGAAGATGTAGCCGCCGGCTTCCGTAACATCACACTTCCTTTCTGGACGCCGTTAAAAGCTTGGAGGCTACCCATGTGAAGTCGTAGCGACTTCATTCAGCCCAGTGCGAGCTAAATTCATCGGATGGCTCACCGCCTTCCCCTGGAAATTACGGATTGCTAGCGGCACCTCAAGAATCTCTGGCACACCGTCTCTATCGCCGTTTGTGAGCCGCCAGTGATCGTCGCGCTTTTGAAGCCGTCCTTTCAGTCAAGTTCACGTCCATGGCTGTCGCACCGCACTGGATACGAAGCCAAAACACACCGTAAGATCAGGCCGGTGTCCCGAGAAACCACAACTGGAACGAACGAAACCGTATCGCAGCCTGCATATAAAAAAATTAGCAGTGCTTGCTCAGCTATGCCAGGATGTACGTAGCCTGAGCTAAGGTTCAGTTGGTTATTCTTAGCTTTCCCGGTTGTCTAGGATTAGCTTGATTATCATGCTTACTGCTGCTTCAATGACACACACACGGTATACGCATTATGTGACACATGTATATTTATCAAGCGGCTCCGGCGCAGCGTCACCAATCGCCCCAGACCCAGAGCTAAGCTTGTTCCACAGGCGCACGCCGGTGTTGCTGCGACGCACGAGCCATCGGTTGCACACCCGGCCACCCCTCGCATGATCATCAAGTAGACCGGGCAGCCACGTGCAGAACGGAGGTCGGCGAAGGCGCTGGGCGCGTGGGGTGTGTGAGAGACGCCGGGCAGCGAGCAACGTTCGGTGCGCCGTGTGACGTCACTGCTCCTTGCGCGTGCGCAGCACTGCTCTCCAACAGCCACGCGAAACTGCTCAACCTCGGCCAGTGTAGCTCACGCTACAAAATTCTATAGATGCATGAAATCAGTGCCGCCCGCGTATTGATCGTTCTGCGTTGCGTCTAAACGAACGAGACGCACTTCCATTCGCTTAATGAATGTGTGCCTTTGCAATCTCAGCAGAGGCCTCGTGACTAACTGTGGAAACAACACGACCACAATGCAAAAGGAATCTTCCAAAAAAAATCGTATGCTCATGTGAAAGACAGCAACGCTGGGTTCAAGCACCAGTCACCCGGAGAACCGTTCCAGTGCCGCCAGGCCTCTGGAAGCCTTGGTGTGATCGGACGGGGCCGCATACTTCTCGTCTTCTCCGCTTCGCAGCAGGTCCCTAGGGGACAGGTAAACCGTGCTTGTTGCCACGGAGCCTGTAAATTGTCTAGGCTAGAGCTTCAGGTGGCCTCACCTTGCAGTTATGGTGCTTCTCATGCACAGGCACAGGGTAACACAGACTTTCACGTCTACCCTAGAGCCAATACATAAGCTATTTAGTGACACTAGTCTACCGTAAATGCTAAGGCGGCAAGAGACTGCGGGTGGCTGAACAGCTTCCCTCATTGCTGTGCCATCGCTCCTGTTTTTTAGAAGGCTCGTCTCGGAACTATAAGTGAGCGCAACAGAATCGACAAGATCCCGCGGCACTAGATCCCTATATGTACAACATGGGGACAGCCTGCGGAAATTGCCGCGTCTATTACTGGCAATGGAACCTATCTGCTGTCTTTACGAGTCTTGAAGTACACCGAAAGCACCCAGCCCCGTATGAACCTTTGCATAGAGGGCGATATGTCTTCCCGGTGCATTGAACAGAACAGAGACACGTCTGAAGCCCACGTTCACGCCTCTTCAAATAACTAATTTGAGGCCATTGCATTCATGGATACCTTTGAAAGAGACGGATATACGCAAGTAGAGGCTTCGTATACCGTGGTCAATTTGCCATCTTCTACCAGTGTTATTTAATTAGCCTGCGCGTGCCAGCAAGAAGGTATTTAAAGGGACACTGAAGTGATATGTAAACATTGCGGGATTACGAGCGCAAATTGTAGTCCGGAGTCCCCAGGCCATGTTTCGACCACTCTGGGCGCGTTTACGCGATTTTATTTAGTAGAAAAACTAATTCGAAAATGCTGTCCCCCTCTCTTTGCGCTCACCCATTTTCTGTTGCGTTTTCGTGTGACGTCGGGAGGAGCCGAGCTCGCAATTGGCTGCGCTACTGCACGGCTCCCCAGACTTCAGACAGAGTCAGTCGGCCCAGCGTTTCGTCCGCTGGCCGCCGACGGGTCGTCGCAATTCGTTCGCTCAGTTGAAACGAAGCCAGGACTCGTTTGTGAATGGAAGAATGTGCCTTTCTTTACTTGGTTAGTTTGTACACGGTATCTAGCTCCAAGTCAAGGTCGCTTCACACAAGCGCTGCACAAGCGCACATGCGACGCTTCGCTGACTGGTACGCCACTAGGAAAATATAAGGCCTCTTGAAGGCGGGAGAAGAGTCAGCGAAGTCAATATAGGTACTAAGGAAATAAAATCAACTGATATTTTTACTGTACAGCGTAAAACTAGGGTGCGGAAAGCACTTTTTTGCGCTGGGCGAACAAGCACAGCAGCCAGCAGCACGACTACGCATCTGCGAACGCTTTTCCGTCTAAGAAATGCAATTGCTAGACGTGAGAGAGAGAGAGAGAGAGAGAAAGAGAGAGAGAGAGAGAGAGAGAGAGAGAGAGAGAGAGAGAGAGAGAGAGAGAGAGAGAGAGAGAGAGAGAGAGAGAGAGAGAGAGAGAGAGAAATAATTAATTATTGGAGAGTTTAGCTCCAACCCAAACAGGAGCTGGCTACTCCAGGCATTGGAGTATACAAAAGGTACAATTGTGGAAACTTGGGGGATGCTTACTGCACGAGCGCAAAACAACAAATAGTCACCTAAACTGCTTGGAGTGCTAAAACTAAATAAAAGTGTAAACTGGTTATACATTATATACCTTATATTTCCAAGGTCGGCAAAGCTCGCCCGTGGCCGAGTGGTTTGGAGCGCTAGGTATGTCAGCGCAAGTATTTTGCAAGTCACAATTTCGAATCCTCGAAGGTACGTGCTTTTCTTTTATAAGTTAACTTTTTCGTTTTCCGCCGATGTTTTTCTGAGTTCACCTTTTTTGGGCCGCAACGTTCATTGCTCCACGAACTAGTTCACAGAACGCGCGCAGGCTGGAACTGGCGCGCTAGCGAGTTCTCGTTGGCGTGCTGTTGCCATAATCACCGACTTCTTGCGGGCAGTGGGCACAGGCCAGAATCAACAGACTCTTGGCCTGGTGCGAACACGCTTTTTACGATACAGGCATGAGTGAGGCAAGCTCCAAATATAGGGGAAAAGCGCATTGTATTCGAGCGTCTGCGGGGACGCGGAGGGCGTTCATGCACTGCGTAGGCCTCGGCTAGTGAATGCTACGATTCCAAGCTTATCCTATGCATTTTACAGCCGACAACATGGCTGAAGCACGGTACGATGATTACTGAGATATTGAGAATGCCCATCCAACAACGCTGTTTTACAGAACCGAAACCGAAACCGAAACTTGTTTGATTGTTAACCTTGGGCATCGTCCAATCACGGTGCCCCCTCCTCCCAACGTCACAGCCTTTGTTGGTGCGGCCGCCGCAAACCGCGCATGGTAGTTTTTTCTTCTTTCGCGCTTTGTAAAATAATTACCGATTTATCAACCGGATAAACGATGAAAAGTGTGCTAATTTGAGCCAGTCTACGCAGTGCAAGCAAAAACGGGAGCTTAACAAATTTACTTCAGTGTCCCTTTAAAATAGACAGGAGGCTGGGATCGCCACGAACGCAGAGTGTTAGTGGCATACGAAGCTGGCACCTGCTTCTGATCGGGCAATTGGGTCAATGGCTCCTGGGGTTTCCGGCGGTGAAAAGGTCACAGTGACATGGTTTCAGTGAAGTTTGCTGATATGGCACCAGGAAAAGAAATTGCTGGATGGAGTAATGCGAAGCTAAGCGGGCACGCCTATAGCCATTGACACACTTCAGACAAGCAGGTCTCCGAAAACAGACCACGCCTATTGGCGGGCTAGAAAGAAATGATTGGGCTTGCCGAACTAAAAGTAGTGCTTGTGTCTCACCCTTGTGCGTTTCTCTGTCGTTGACATGTATGGACGCAGTGCATGAAGAGATATCATCCTCACGGGTAAACAAGAGGTGACCTCACATATGATGAGGTGGCGGTACACTACGGGTATTTTTGAAACTTAACTGGCTGAATGGTGCAAGCAGTGCAGCATATGTTCTGTTTTCGCTAATTGATATCCTCAGTAGCACTCTGCACTGGTATGCACCAGTTCAAGTAAAAAAATGCACCTACTGATGGCAAGAGGTTGGCTAAAGTTGCAGTAGGTGCAGAAGTCAGAATTCCGGAGCTCTGACTAGTGACGCCGAGCAGAAGAAGAGTGGTTTACCGTTAAAGCACATTTCCATTCCGGTTCGCAGCAGGGGCCCAATTATCTAAAAAGGGGTCGTCGTTTTGAAACGGCGCGGTTGCGCCATGCAAATGCATGTGTTCTCTGGTTGGGGCGCCGCGCTTTGAGGAGTAAAGGAAGAAGGAAAACCCCTGAGGGGAGCACTCCCACAAGAGCGCAAAACGACACGCACTTCCCCCTGTCGTTTTGCGCTTTTGTCGGAGTGCTCCCTTCAGGGGTTTTCCTTCTTTCTTTACCCCTCAAAGCGCGGCGCCCCAACCAGAGAACACATGCATTTGCATGGCGCAACCGCGCCGTTTCAAAACCACGGCCCCTTTTTAGAGAATTGGACCCCTGGATTGGCTCTCCATTCGTTGCCCTGTCGGAGGGCGTGCCACGAAGATGCAGACCACTCAGACGCGTTGCACACGAAGCCGGGTCTGCATTCATGCTGAAAGGCCGGCGAAAAATCGTTTCCCAGGGAAACATCTTCTCCATTCTCAATGTCAAGTTTAAGGGTAGAAGAGATGCAGATGTTTTAAAGACCTTTCCCAAGACTTCCGGTTTGCTGAGTGGTCAATGCGAAACATTTGCAGTATATTTTCACATTAGTCATTTCGTAACAGCCCTGAACTGAACACATTACAGGCGCGGAATGATTATAGCTTAGCAGAGAATGGAATGATGCAATTTAACTCATCATAAAAGTCATTGCGCACGGGAACAGTAGACGTCAGGGAAAGAAATAGTGCTTATAACTTATAAAGGGGATTTTATTATACAGCACCTGCTTTTGGCTAGAGGCGAAAACGGTAAAAAATGCAATGAACAAGCGATTCCATCAGTCTTTGTAAAGGTACAGGTGAACGTGAACATAAACAGAGTAGTGATAGTGGAGCCAACAACAAAAAAAGTTTTTATATGAGCAGCGGTTTAGAAGACGAAATGGGGGACAAACCTTTTAAAAAAAAGCGACAACGTAGAAGATTTGGTAAAGAAAACGGATTTTTTCAAACAAGCACGAGAAGGTATGGCGTTCCGCAGTCACTTTTCATGTTCGCCCATCTCCTTTTCTTAGATTTCCAGCGCTCAGCAGTCGTCGGCCGGTGGCTTGTGCTGTGGCCCAAGAGCTTCGGCGAAGGGGCTGAATACTGGCCACTCCTTGAAGCGGTCAGAGGCCAGGTATTCCTTGAGTTTAGGCAGAGAAGCGACGCGCTTGCAGTACTCCTCGAGCTGAGGGTAGCCCTCGCAGAACGTGCGCGGGCCCAGGATCTTCATGACCTGCGTTGTGAGCAAAGGAACTTATTTCAAACTCATCGTGCCACTACGCTTGCTTCACTGTGAAGTGCTCCCGACAAAATAATGTCTCTGATACAATACCCTCGCTGCTGTCATCACTGGCGCGAAAGCAGGGGTTGAGGGCGATAAATTGTACAAATTAAGGCAAGTTGTCATGAAAGATTTAGGGGGGCGGGGACTTCCTGGCTCTCTGAATGGCTCCACATCACCCTGCCCGAACCGTTGGGCGTGGTGTCTTTACATCTAGGTAGCACGATCCTTTCATGACATGGGAGGCAAGGAGTAGAAATTTCAATAATACCCCATAGGAGGATCGGTGAATCGAAGTGGAAGAGATGAGCAGATAATTTCTGAAGATCGCGGTCGACGGCACACACGAGACAATGGGCTATTCCAAGAAGCAAGCTGCACAGTATGTACAGTCGTCCACAGGCTTATCTGGAGCATCACATTTGACTTTAGGGTGTAATATCTCGAAAGATCCTAACTAGAACTTTTCAAACGAATGTGGAGGACTTTAAGAGATCATTTAAAATTGAAAGACGTGCAGCAGTTGTGACTGAGTTACCTTACACCAAAGCCGGAGGGGACGATAAGTGGGTAAAGCGTTGCTCCAGCAAAGCTTGCAGACGACCTCTTCTTTATTAAACAGGCGCATGCATAGTTGATTTACACAAAGTATTTAAAACCTTCAACTCGCAGCCGACATCAGGGAAAAGAGTTCGGGCAGAGGCCAGCATCCGTCGGGGCTCCCATCTCTCCTCCGAAACACCTGACTGCTCACTGTAATCGCCAAAGCCTCGCCAACCGAAGGGACGTCACAATTTGAGAGGAAGGAGGGCCCACATGACGCCACCGATTGGCCACAACACCAACAAAATCTGACAGCCATACTTTTTACAGAGGATGAATGGATAGCGCTGAAGTCTGGTAAGCGCGGGTTGGTGTGGGGAGTGGGGCTCTCTCGGTGAGGCCGCCACGGCCACCCCGCGCAGTGAGGAGCCTTTGTACCCCCGAGTCCGGATTTACTCACCACCGCCACCCATTAGGAAAGGGTGTGAAAGGGTGGAAGGGTGGTTCAGCCGGAAATCCCACATTTGGTGGTGAAAGGTTGCCTTGAGGCCGCAGATTGAACATGTAGGTGTGGGAAACACCCAGGGGCGGATGTGGTGGTACAAGGACGGGGTGGGCAGGTATTCAGCTTACCGTTCATCAGCGTGCAAGGAGGGGTCCGTGAGGGTAAACAGGTGACGAGCACATTTGAAATGGGTGGTAAGATCCTCGAAGCTGAAGAGTAGGTCTCGGGAAAGACCGCATAAGGTTGCAGGCAGAAATCAGCCGCGGTCGCTGCCTGCCAATGGGTTTCATCAGCACCGGTGCACTACCACCGCGCGATTCTACGGACTAACAGGCATGGCAAACCGGCAGTAGCGGAAAATGTCCCACTTCATGCTGGGCCAGGGCGCAGCGTAACTGACCTTCGAAAAGGATTTGGAGCTGGTCAGACGTCTGGCCACTGGTTTGTCAGGAACGTAGCGCAGGAGTACGCACTTCAGACGTTTCAAGAAAACCACCTCCAACACGTCAAGGCACTCGTCATCGGTGTTGACGTATTTCTTCGCGATTTCATAGCAGTCTAGCAGGGGCGTGTCCTCTAAACTGCCAGAAATGCAAAGCTGGCTCAGGCTGTTTTGCGTCCGTCGCGAAGCCAGCAACGTCGTGGCGGCCCGCCTTCCCGAGGTGGCAGAGTTTCTCGGCGAAAAGAATCGTCCTGCTGAGCCTCGGTGAGCCCACCTTCTTCCACCCCCGCTTATTATGATACCGGCCTCTCGAATAAGGGAACCAGTTTCATTAACCCCAATTAGAGCTGAAGCACGAGCCATGATCTCCTGAGTCGTAACACGGGTCCATTTGTTCTCGGGTGACCCCCTTGGCGCACACGCGTTGCTAGCGTTACCATGGAGCGAGCTTGCCTCCAACCCACAACGCAAAAACAGCGCGTTCTTCATTCTCGGTGCAGGGCAACACGCAAACGGGTTTCCTTTTCGGCGCGCGAGATGCGCTGGCCTCCAGAAAAAAGGACGCAACCACGCCGGCTACCGGTGTATAGAATGTACTAGTGGTTCTTCCCTTGTAGCTATGCCCGGTGTGCCGCAAATGGGCTGCGGCGCTGTTTCCCGTGCATTTGCATTCACCAGGCGAAGCATCCCCTTCAGAACTGGCCGGGAGGAACAGCTGGCTTGTCAAAGCGTGCCGGCGACAACGTTGGTGTTCTCCGATACTGCATGGGAAAAGCACGCAATGGCAGTATCCTCCTTTTTTTTTCTTCTCCTCCCCGAATATTTGCCAACCTTATAACCGCTTTCCCCTTATTTCAACCGTGTTGACCCGCTACCCGACTACAAGTGCTTCTGCGGCGGCCGAAATGCTTCTTCTAAAAGCTACTACCTGCTGGATTGTGCCGAAACACTTTCTGGTGGCCCGATTTATGTGCGTCATTTACCGCAGACTGGTACCCTGACGTGCATCTGGACAGCACCTAATGAGTAAGAATTATCATATAACTCCTGAAGTATGCCGACGAAAGCATACCAGACGTCTTGCGGCAGTGAATCTGACCTTCACGCTGTCTGTGCCTGTCCCTGAATGTCACGAGTTCTACCTTGCATGAGACGACAACCGCTACTGTAGCGGAAGAGCGACGCAAGGCAGACCTGGGCCATGGCTAACTGTAACGGGGCTGATACTTTAATGGCACAGCGAGCTTGTTCGTGATGATGATAATGACTGGCGCATGCCCAGAGGGAGATTTAACAGCTGTCACCGGCGGCTTTTGTGAGGGGCCCGGAGCCTTCGTTCGTGATCATCTAAGACATTAACTCCGCGGTTCGGACTTGAGCTGCAGAATAAAGTTTCATCTCTCTCTCTCTCTCTCTCTCTCTCTCTCTCTCTCTCTCTCTCTCTCTCTCTCTCTCTCTCTCTCTCATGCGCTTGCGATTGGTGTACCCTGTGTATTTTGCATGTGTTGTAAGCCACGTGGCTGTACTCCACAACGCCGTACTCATCCTTTAGTGTTCAGTCTACACGTGTTTCGCGTGTGGGCACGGAAGCCACTTCCGTCTTCCGGTGAAATGCTCGGTTTCATTGCGCGTTTCTATGCTGTGCGTTCCTCCCGTGCTTGTGCGGACGTTGATGTGGCGTCCATATGTAACGGTGAACGTACTGAAGACCAGGATTAGGTAGACAACACATGCATCTTAGCTGATAGCGGAACATGCGAGAAGGTGGAAAGAGACAGAAAAAAGATGGCACGGCAATTTCAGATTTAATGGAAATAATTCGGCTCGCTCTCATTAGCGGTAATAGTGTGTCAGTGCAAGAGGCCTCCGTACTGCATTACAAACAACAAGAGTGAGGATGGTGATGATGACATGCACGTACCTGCAGGGTCTCGTAGAGGAGGAAGTCGGCGTACGTGACGTCCTGACCTGCGCAGAAAGGGCCGTGCTTGGCCAGGTACGACACGAACTGCCGAAGCTTGTCGGCGACGATGACTAGAAATTGTTTCCGCTTCTCCTCCGAGTAGCCCGGCTCGTAGCAGAGACGCAGAATGGACTTCATTACGTCAAATGCCTGTTGACCATACACCAGAATATATTTACGGGTGTGAAAAAAAAACATTAGTTGCGGTTCTCAGGCCATGCACAATACGTTAATATATATATATATATATATATAAATATATATATATATATATTATATATATATATATATATATATATATATATATATATACGGGGGTGTGCAATACCAGCTCTGTTTTGGTGAATACTCCCTGTCGAACTTGTTTTTTTTTTTGTGCGCTCACTTCTTTCAATATGAATGGATGGACAGACTCGTGTCCTGGTTGAGTACATAGAAATGCTTACGCATTCAACAAAGGACACGAAAACCATGCTGGAGTTCGGCAAGATCGTTTGGTTCCGATTTCTGTTACATTTGGTAGGCCTGCGTGCAAAATGTTGACCAATAAATAGTGTTGAAAAAAAGATATATTCGTTATGGGCGAAGCAGCTTATGGGCGCGGGCTGTCGGCGTTTCGTGTTGTCGTCTCGTGTCGTCACAGTAAATCAAGTTGTCGAACTATGGTAAAAATCAAGTGTACACTGGATAAAACCGGTTTAAAATAAACTAACATGATTTAAACTAACATAAAATACAGAAATAATCAGGATTTATTTGCGTTAATAGCAGAAATTTGTTAAATTCCATCTCGAAATTGGTTTATAACGCCAGTTTTTCTCCTGTAGAGCATACTTCTTAGCATGGTGTGGCGTGTGACTCGAAGACAGCTCTTACGGCCACTCTGTCTCTCATTTATTTGCTAAATCCGGTTCAACGCAAAAGAGGGCGCCACCGCCTCAGCAAGCGCGCGATTGCTCCTCCTACCCGCGCGTCTCCGGCGCCCAATCAGCGTGCGCCGTGTGACAAGAGAGAAAATTACAATATTTGAATACACTTATACACTGCATGCTTCGCCCCTCTCAAGGGTTCACGATAGTGGAGGTGACTCGGGACTTTTTTATAAATCCTCGTTGTCCACCTCGGGTCTGTGAGTTGGTTTCTTCAAATATGACTGGGCGGACAGGAGGGTTTCCCGGCTTAGTGCACACGGAAATGTTTAGGCATAAAAAAAAGTGGCACGAAAACCATTCTGGGGCTCCCCAGGATCGGTCGGTGGACGACATATGTCAAGTGTGGTCGGCCTTGGACCAAAACGTCGACAGAGGTACAGTTTGTAGAAAGGTATACTGTCCGTACTGTTGACGGCAACCGAGGCCCACCTACTACTAATTAAGGATATATTAGCCGAGTTCCGTGAGCATGGCTCGCGCCGAGTGCGTGCTTTTTACCCAAAGTAGTCGCTTGTTCTTATGTGTCGCTGTTACTTCTGTGGTATGCATAGAGTCCCGTTGCAAATACGCTTCGTTGTGCTGGCACTCACTACGATCCCTAAACACAATTATATATTTTTCAAATGAACACGTTACAGGTGTTGGCTGGCCGAAGCCACGCAAAGGCTTGTGGGGCCATGCCGGGCAGTTGGCTTCACATATAGATACACAAAGTTTGGCACATGTCGTTAAGGAGAGTTTTGCGTCTTTCCGTAGTGCTGCCGAGAGAATTTTTTTAATCCACTTGAAATGCAGTCATATGGTCGCAAAGAAAATAGGTTTCTCAGAAACTTGCCACTCGAAGTAAAACTCGTACTGGTCCAGGAAGGATTTTTTTTATTGGGGAAACACAATGCTAAAGAAAGCACAATAGCAAAATAGATCACATAAGACATGCGCTGATGTTCTGTCCTTAGCGCGGTTTTGTTTCATGCTCAAACGTTGTAACTTTACACACGGGCCACAGCAAGCCTTTGTGAAATTTTCTTCATTTCCGAAGCTTCTAAGAAAGCTATACAGTTTTTCTTTGCAGATGTACGGAGGCGTTACATTTTTCCTTCGCACAAACATACTCTACTTTGGCAATTTCCCCCCGAACTGGTCGACCCATTTTCGGATTAATGAGTCCAGCCCCCCCCCCCCCCCCCCTCCGCCCTCCCTTTTTTATTCTAGGGGGGGGGGGGTCCTGAAAAGCAAGGCTCGGTCCGAAACGCACGCATTCCTGTGGCTTTACAGGCCCGAAACACGGTGTTTCTCGCATGCCTCTCACACAACGCGCAGATCGTGCGTCGCGTTTTAACTGCCTCAGTGGTCGTGTTTTCTGGCTTAAGCAGTGGCATTGGCTGTCTGTCGCTACTTTTGTTGCCCACCAATATTCACATTTAGTCGCCGTCATTCCCATTTTATCCTCTCTTTCCCGTACTCGACGCCGGGCTCGCTTAACAGTCCATCTTACGCTGAGACGTCGGTCGACGGGTGCGTCGAAGGCAGGAGCCGGCGAGGAGCTGGCGCTTCCCAAGCAACTCGGCAGGCAGCTGCGCGAAGGCAGTGCACAACCACTGCCAGTTAAGCTTGAAGTCCCCGATCTCACCCTGTCGTTCAATGTTCTACTGCCGCTCTCCACGGGTCGACGGGCCTTTTCTTATCGACATGAACCACCTTCTGATCAAGAAATAAATAAATAAATAAATAAATAAATAAATAAATAAATAAATAAATAAATAAATAAATAAATAAATAAATAAATAAATAAATAAATAAATAAATAAATAATTAAAAAAATATATATTCTCATCCATGGCTTGGCGACTTGTGCAAATGACCACGGGCACCAGATTAATTGCGTATGCAGTCACTGTTACCCCTACCATTTATTTCGACAAGTTCCACCGTTGTAAGTCAGGGCAGAGCTAGCAGACATGTTGTAGGCCTGACCAGAGCCCACAACATCAGGAGTATACATAAGAGTAGGAGGCCATATTGCTTAGTTCCGACCGAGCGGATTAAGTCTGGGCCATTCAGCAGCCGAAGACGCCTCCAGAGCCCACGAGCTCTAAGCCGACGTCTAGGATGACTGGTTGTCACACAATAACGTCATTCTCTCTCTCTCTCTCTCTCTCCTCTCTCTCTCTCTCCTCCTCTCTCTCTTTCTCTCCTCTCTCTCTCTCTCTCTCTCTCTCTCTCTCACCGTGAGTTCGAGCACCTCGACCCGTTGCCTGGTATCTTCGTCCTTTGGGGCCAGCCCATGCTGGCGGCCCAGGTAGCGCAGGATGGCCATGCTTTGTGTTATCCGCACATCTCCATCGATGAAGTACGGCACATTAGGGAAGTCCAACTCGAGCTCGTACTTCTCCTGCAGCCACTCCTGTCGGGTCGGCTCGGGGCCGCTGCCGAAGCCATACCTGTAAAGATGTATTAAAGCAAAGCTTTCTACCTCTACCAGCCAACGGTTTTTTTCGTGGCGTGCGGGACAACAAACTCCGAACGCGGCAGAGGCGGCGGCGAGAGGGGGGGGGGGTGGTGGGCGTTCACTCAACTCACGGAGCACACTATAGATGACGGGGCGAGTTTACCCAGCGTTCCCAACGCAAGTGCCTGCTTGCCGGCGGCGGTGTTGGCGTAACGGCTTTGTCGTCTGCTCTAGCGACGGTTGTTTTGGGCTTGTTTTGGCGCAGCTTCGCGTCCATTGCGTGCTTCCTTCACACGGCTTGATTAACTTGTTCGACAGCACCTCCTGGGTAACCCGGACCCGAGAGAATTGAGTGGTCGTACAGAAAAGATACGTTAAGGACTGGTTTGGAGGCCGGGAAAACAAAAGTGTAGAGACCACGTACAGACCACGGCCACGTACAGACCACGGCCACGTACAGACCACGGCCGCTAGAGAAACGCTGCCTTTTGCGCACTGCTTGCCACGAATGGGACTCCGTTTTCCAAATTGGTGAATACCAATTCGGTTGTGTTTTAAGAGGTATTACAAAAGGCGAAAGGAGCAACTCATTCTGATAAAAAACCCGCCGCGGTGGCTCAGTGGCTAAGGCGTTGCGCCCCTGAGCACGAGGTCGCAGGTTCGATTCCCGGTAGCGGCGGCCGCTTTTCTGATGGAGGCGAAAAGCAAAAACTCCCGTGTGTGCGAGATTTCGGTGCACGTTAAAGATCCCCAGGTGGTCAAAATTAATCCGGAGCCCTCCACTACGGCGCGCCTCATCGCCTGCGTTGCGTCGGCGAGTTAAACCCTACAATCAATCAATCAATCAATCAATCAATCAATCAATCAATCAATCAATCAATCAATCAATCAATCAATCAATCAATCAATCGTTCTTATAAAAAGCGATTAGAAAAGTTCCCTCAGCTTTCTCGCAATTCTCGCAACAACCCGAATGCGATTTGCGTGTTTCAAAATCCCACTCTCAAAATAAACTGGCTATTTCCCCTCGTGTTCAAAATCCCTCCTCTCACATGCGTGGCCCCTCGACCTTCTGCCTCTCCTCAGCGAAAACGAGGGTTGGGTCGGCTTTTGTTGGCGCCAACACCAACAAAGTGGCAGTGGCTGCTGGTTCTATCTCACTACGGCGGACAGTCGCATTACGGCTAAGAGTGCATTACGACTGAACGTCGCAACACGGCGAAGAGTCTCACTACGGCGAAAAGTGCATTACGGCTGAACGTCGCAACACGGCGGAGAGTCTCACTACGGCTAAAAGTGCGTTACGGCTGAACGTCGCAACACGGCGGAGAGTCTCACTACGGCTAAAAGTGCGGTACGGCTGAACGTCGCAACACGGCGGAAGGGGGACCCTTTCAGTCGATCAGCTGTTCAAATGATCTTCAGTTAGTTTCGTTCAGCATTGTCACAGCTGGGCGTTACGTGCAAGAGCCTGCATACATATTTCGGCGTGTCTTTCCCGCATTTGCATTATTTTCTGGGATTTGTTTTATTTCTTGCGTATTTCGCGTGTTTATTTTTTTTCGGCTGAAGTAGTGGTACGGCTAAATACGTGTTCAATTTTTAAATACGTATTATTTATAGAAGCATTTGAAGTATCGAACAATATTCCTTTACTCAAAAAAAGGTCTCGCGGGGTTTATGCATAATTATCGCCTCAAATCTATTCTTTTCTTCTCCGATAAGGTTTTAAAAAAACTAATTGAAACCAGTCTTTTTCACCATCTTAAAAACATCCGCTTGCTCCCCCTTTCTCAGTTAGGTTTTCGTGCTGTCCTATGGACTAACATTATGACCGTGTTCCTAACAGACAAAATTAAATCGTTCATTGACCGCTGTGACGCTGACTGCTGGGTTTTATTAGAGTTCTCGTTAGCATTCGATACAAGGGATTATGATATTCTTTTCATTTTGCTTGAGCGTTATGGGGTAACAGGTCCTGCCATAACTTGATACGAAGCCGTCTACTAATCATGCAACAGAGATTAATTTCTACAGCAACATGATACCCTGTCACAGTTACTAGAGGAGTTCCACAAGGCTCGATCTTGGGCCCATTGCTCCTTTTAATTTAACAAACGATCTTCCTCTCTGTTTTAATTCCTCAATGCATACTGCATATAGGCGGCACCACTTTCTTTAACTGCCATCAAAATAGCTGTGCCTTGATCCAAATGCTAAAGGCTGACCTGTTTTTCTTCCAACGATTGTGTCCTCTTAAAGAAGCACTGACACCAATTTTCGGCGTTAATATAATTGCACAGTTCGCTTCCTTCACTGAACAGAATACCCTGGCTGAAATATGAGCGGCCTGCGACGCGAAGAACATAGTTCAATTGGATCTCATTTATCGCGCCGTAGGAGCGGCGCGCGGAGCGGCACTCAGCAAATGGACACCAGCGTGACATCACTCCAGGAGAGGAAAAAGAAGTGACGCGACAGCGCTCGTCAAAAACTCGTGACGTCACTTCACGCGCGCGGCCCCACGAGCGGCGAGCGGGCGCAACACCCTCTCAAGCGGGCGCTGGTGACGTCGCACAAAGCGGTGCGGTCAGGCAGGGAGTCTGTCATATGCGCCGTTCGGGATGAAAGCGCGGGAATTTGAAACAAACAATTTTCAGGCCGTTCAATGTAATTAACTATCGCGCGCTGAAGTATTTGAAGTGCTGTTTCAGGTTGGCCAGACCATTAAGCATCGATAAAAGCAATAAAAGTGTAACATAAAATTTTCGTGTCAGTGCTCCTTTAAGAAATTATCTTAACGTACCTAAAACTTGCTTTTAGATGAGAAACAGCTTATGGTCGAGCCTGTTCCCTCCGCCATTGTGTAGGCGCCGTTGTGCGGCGTCCACAGCACCACTGCGCATGCCTGGCCAGGCACCACTGATGATGATTGTGGCAGGATGCCCATAGGGATTGGCCAACCAAGGAATCCATCACGAGATAGCTTCGCGTTCAAATGAAGAACACAACTAAGGGATATTGCGCGCGGGGTAGGGTTGATGGCATAGTGGCTACCGTTTTAATGCAAAAACGTGGAAGATATGCGTTGAAGAGCTATCAATTAACAAACAAAAAATAAAACAAGTCCCAGAAAATAATGAAAATGTGGGAAAGACACGCCGAAATATATATGCAGGCTCTTGCACGTAACGCACAGCTGCGACAATGCTGAACGAAACTAGCTGCAGATCATTCGAACGGCTGATCGGCTGAAATGGTCCCCTTTCCGCCGTGTTGGGACGCTCAGCCGTAACGCACTTTTAGCCGAAGTGAGACTCTCCGCCGTGTTGCGACGTTCAGCCGTAACGCACTTTTAGCCGAAGTGAGACTCTCCGCCGTTTTGCGACGTTCAGCCGTAACGCACTTTTCGCCGTAGTGGGACTCTCCGCCGTGTTGCGGCGCTCAGCCGTAATGCACTCTTAGCCGTAATGCGACTGTCCGCCGTAGTGGGACGATGCCGTGGCTGCTGTGGGGCGCACAGCGTACAATACGTGCGCGGGGACGTACAATGAGTGCTCCCCTGCTATAACTGGGGGGAGGTATCTCCTCAGGACTTAGTAATCGGCCCGTATTTAGGCCGCGTCTTCAAGGTGTAAGTACCCTGCTATTATAGATTGATTGTAGGGTTTAACGCGCCGACGCAACGGAGGCGATGAGGCGCGCTGTAGTGGAGGGCTCCGAATTAATTTTGATCACATGGCGATCAATGAGTTCAGTACATGCGGCTAACAATAGAGGAACGCTTTTTTTCTGCGCGTCTTCCATCTCCCCTGGTAATCAGACTGTTCACGCGCCATTAAAAAAGACGGGTGCGTTCGATTTGTGTTCTGCAAAAATACGCAATGGTTGCGCATTATTTTTGTACGTAGATAGAAAGCAGCAATGAGTGGTCAATAATGCGGGTATTGTGTTGCAACGTTTTTCTCGCTGAATTTTTGTTGGTATGAACATGATTTGTCGGAAGTGTATGCAGGTTAATGGTCGAATCAACGCTTTCTTTCAGAGTTTGCGTTAACTGGCCCAAAAGGCAGGCCTTGAACCATACATGTGCATGCTTATTTTTTAAATTATAGGTTCCCGATTATTGTCTCTGAACTGAAAAGATTCTTTTGAACGTATAAGGAACATCCCTGTCTCGAGGCGAGACTAAGAAATCTCTAGATTGAGCGCAACTTTCAAGTTCTTTTCTTCTCCCGCCGAGCCGTGCGCGAAAAAAAATCTGTGTAGTGACTAGAACCTTCGAAGTTCTTCTTTCGTAATCAATTATTGTGCACCTAAATGTGTATGTAGCACGTTTTTTCGGATGGTGCAGTATTGTATGTCTAAATTTGCATATGTCATATTTTTGCTTAGAGTCCAATCGTATGTACATAAAATGTATACGCAGTATATGAGTGTAGTACATGTGTTTTCATGACCTTCGAATCAAAGACGTCCTCATATGAATTTTGAATAAACGCAAAGCGAACAGAATGTTTGCGTAACGCTCCAATGAATACCGCGACAAAGACAACAATTCGACACCAGAAAACACACTATTACCTGCATGTTTCCTTAGTTCAATTATGAAACAGGTTACTGTGCATACATACCCAACAACGGGCGGCGGCCATTCCGAGGCATCGGCTGCCGCTCGTCCAGCTTTCGCGCCTGGTGCCATTACCGAGTGGTCCATGAGGCAGCCACCGGCGGCAGGCGCGAAAGTTGGGGTAGCGTCGGTTGCTGCCGCCGAGGAGCGGCGGCCCGGCTGCCGCGGGAAAATGACGTCAGCGGTGCCCGCGACGTCACCAACCTCCTTTCTCCCCTCGCCACACGATAAATGCAACGGGTTTCAGACGCCACGTACCACTAGGGGAGGATTTGGCGCTGTTGGCGCGAATGACGGGGGACCACCGTGGATGCTACAGAGGCCGCGCCGTGGTTGTGTCTTCAAACGGCAGCTACCGATTGTGCCTCTTCCACGAGCGACCGCTGTTACTCCTCAAAAAATTGGGCCCATCTCCCCGCGAGGGGGACTCGAGTAAATGCGTCGCATAGGGGGTGGGTGTATTGCGTTAACGTTTAGTGTTTGGGGAGTTGGTGATAGTGAATGCGTTGTATCAGCAGCTTCTTGACGTAGTTTGAATGAGTCAAGGATATAAGGCGAGTTCGTAGCCTCCCATTCTGTGTCGGCTTTGTGGCGCAGTGGGTACAGCACCATGTACATTGCGTTCCGCCCGCAGGGTCGAGGGATCGAAACCAGGCGACGTTTAGTGTTTGGGGAGTTGGTGGTAGTGAATGCGTTGTATCAGCAGCTTCTTGACGTAGTTTGAATGAGTCAATGATATAAGGCGCGTTCGTAGCCTCTAAAGCTTCTCCGTGTGCGACTGCGTATTGTGGCCAGGCAATGCGACCACCCTTTAGCGCCAAGTTCAGTCCCTGAAGTGTGCGACTTCCTGCCGCAGCATTACCAGCCGCCATCACTTCATCTCCACCCGCCCTGGATGTTCCCGCCCATGAAAATAGTGACCACGGTGCCCGGAATAACACGCAAGGAGCATTTTCCACCTGCCGCTCTACGGTTTTTTGCTCTTGAATATATGTACAACACATACGGAGGTCATACACATCTGTACACTGATGGATCGGTGTCATCCACATCATCCACTGTCGCAGTGTGGATACCTTCGTCCCGCACCACCCTCAGTGCCATGCTCAGCCACAAAACATCATCTACGGCCGCCGAACTTGCAGCTCTGCGGATGGCCTTGGCTCACATCATCGAGCAGCCGGCACGCGTGTGGGCCATCTTCACGGACTCTCGGGCTGCACTGCAATGTCTGGCGTCTTTCCCCAAAGATCAGCTTGTGCTTGATGTACAAGCTTTACATCTTCAAGCTCTGCAAGCGCACCATCAAGTAGCACTTCAGTGGCTCCCTGCCCATTGCGGGATAGCTGGAAATGTGAAGGCGGACGTTGCAGCATCCAAAGCGCATGACCAACGCGGATCAAAAATACCGGTGCCATTTTCTCGCAAAGATGCTTCAGCCCTTGCATCTAGTGTGGCATGGAGCATGCAGCGATCGCTTTGGGCAGACGCATCCCGCCATTACGCGCCCCTCTACTCTATCGACCCGCATTGTAATTTTAAGATGCCACCGGGACTATCCAAGCATGATGAAGCAGTACTGCACCGCATGCGGTTGAACGTCGCCTACACGCGATACTACTGCTACAAAATTAATCAGTCCTCCTCGCCTCTGTGCCCACAGTGTGGTGTGCGTGAAGACCTCCAACACCTAATATGTGACTGTGTGCGCTTTACTACACAAAGAGTGTCTCTCGCAGTGTCCCTGGGCCGGCCGCTGTCCGCAAAACTACAACTGAGGGACGTATTAGGTCCTTGGAACTCTTCCAAACGTGTCGCTCGTGCAACGAAAGCCTTATTGGCATACCTAAAAGACACAAGTCTTGATCAGACTTTGTAATTAGTTAAAATCATATGTATTCCTCTTCATCATTATAATTATCATCGTCATCGCATTCATCTGGCGTAGCAAGCCAGGCATCTTAGCTGGGCTGACATCGCCAGTTTTCATTAAAGACTGTTCTCTCTCTCTCTCTCTCTCTCTCTCTCTCTCTCTCTCTCTCTCTCTCTCTCTCTCTTCTCTCTCTCTCTCTCTAATTCTGTGGCGGCTTTGTGGAGCAGTGGGTAGAGCACCATGTACATTGCGTTCCACCGGCAGGGTCGAGGGATCGAAACCAGGCGCCGGATAGTATTTTTTTTATGTAGTGTAGGGGGAGGGGTGCGGACTACGACTACGGACGTCAACGCGGGTGACATCGTGAGTTACTGAAATGCTCTGCATTTAAAATACTACGCTTAGAGCGGAAATCTAATAGAAACACTTGCCGTTTATACTGACAGCTTTGCAGACGACAAAATCGTCGTAGCCGAAATTATTTACACAACGCTACACTTGAACGTGACTTGGCACATTCGTGTGCTTATTTCCCACTCTTAGCAGAAAGCATTTCCGCAGCGGGCAGCTTGGGCGCCACTCTCTGCCTGAGAATGCTGAGCTCATTTCGGAGGTGCAGGACAGATCCCCCACCATCCCCAAAGGACAGGGGGCTGACAGAGTCATCCTTGTCTGAAAATCTCCCATTCTGTCTGAAAAAAATTCGTGGATTTCTGAGACAACTGCCGAAGGTTCTGAGATCCAAACAATCTGACATTCAATATGGAATCACGTCATGGAGCGTCTCGAGCAACAAGCGCGCTCCCGAAACTTCAGTGAACGTTGAGTGTTGTTTTTTCGCACGCAATTATGGACTGAAATGAGGTACTATTTCAAGCTAAAAATCATTGAGATGTGTCTGGCTTGCCATGGCTTTTAAGCTTTTATTTTGTTGTCGATTCACCCTGTGTTTTACGTAAACCTGTTAATATAGCTCTTGTGATGGTAGTTTTCCCAAAGAAAATAACATTGCTTTCCTACAGCACAAGGCTTATCCGCTGTTTTTACTGCACGTCAAAAATTCGTCGTAAAATATTCTGCTGAAGTAAGTACGAACTTAAACTATATCTGCCTAAACGACAGTATTTGATGCCTATAAATGCCTAAATGGAACTTTTCAGTGCCTATTATAGCGCGTAAAACGTTGATTTTTCGCGCCCAAAGTTCCGGTATCTCGCGAGCACGCTCGCCACAAGTACTCTAGAGAAAATCTCCCCGTAGACGGATTCAGAAGCTTGAGTAACGTCTGCGACAGATCGTGGTTTCAATCCGACCTCACAAAAGGCGCTGTCAAATCGTTTCCCACTGCTTCGGGAAGCAATTCCCGATAATTTAAGATAAGCAAAAAAAAAAAAAACACGAGACCCACGAAACAAACAACACTAATCTTAATGTCGCTACAGTGAAAGGGGCGTTTATTTTTAGTATAGGATGGGGAATCCTGCGGAGGAGTATAGTACACGGCGCTCTAGAGATCACCACAGAACCTTCTCCCGTTTGCAACTATAAGGAGAAAATTGTGCCTCCGGAAGGATGTGTTTCACCTGATGTAATTTGCGAGATCCAGACCAGTGTTCTTTTCTGTGTTTTCTAAGCAGAAACCCTTAATGAACAAAAACCTGACGCGACAACAAAAACCCCGAGGTCACCGAAGCATTCTTTATAAATTTTGAATGCGAAAAGATCGATGCTGCTGCATTCTTTTTGGAGTTTCGCGCTGCGATCGAGTAACATTTTTAATTGTTGTTGTGATGGTATGTTTTGCAGCTTTTAAACTTGACCAGTAGGGGTTACTTTATGCATGAAGTCTTAAATAAAAAACCAAAATTCCAAATTCTCGCTTATGAAAAAAAAAAAGGCAGCTTGCACCAGCGCGTAAGACTTGAAGGTAGCGAAGCTGTACTCAACCTTCACGACCATCACGAAGGTTGAGTCCACGATTGCACCCGATTTGCTTCTTCTTCGCTGCCGACACGACCTTTACTCCATCATTGCTGCTAAAAGTGTGAGCTTCCTTCATTTTTTGGAAGTGATTATCATTTGACACCGCATTGGACGGGCGTACGCTTTGAATTGTCTGCCTCGTTCCGGGCGCAATTGTTGCCACGGTTACGGCGAACGCTGGAGTGTTTCTCGTTGAGCTCATTAAATTAGTTCTCTCTCTCTCTCGTTGTGAGCAAGTGTTGTCGCCATTACGGCGAACGCTACAGTTTTTTTTTCGGCCAATCTGCTTGGCTGGACAAACGTGAGCCGGAAACGCTGGGCGGTCGTCGCGAGGCACGCACAAACCAGCGCTCTCCCATTTCTTGGTATTCTTAACTGCGGACACGAAGAATTGCAATTTGCTAAACAGCTTCACTGCTAAAAAGAAAAAAAATATATGTACCTCTTGTCTTCGTAGGTGACCCCAGCGTGCGCCAGTAGGTAGCGTATGGATTCGGCCAAGGCTCGACAATCCCAGTATCCGAGAACGGGTACCATGGCTGGTGTTCTCGATAGACTGGCAATACACGCAGTGCCTGATGCCGCCATCACGCGCGTACCATTTTGTCCAATGGCGGGACCTCACGCGCTGGGACCTTGCAGCGATAAGCGACGCAGAATCTCGCAGTCAGGACACACAATTGTGCGGGGAGGATCGCTGGGCCATTGTCTCTCTGCCATTGTCTGGAAGAACGTTGAGCGCGTTTTATCTGCTAATGAAAGGTTTCGTTAGAGTGCTCTTCGCCGAGCAAGGCGGTTGGCTTTTGCTCTGTACGGGTGCTCTGTTTGAATGTGCAACCACTGAGTCGCGAGTATTTTTAAAGACGATAGTCTTTCTCGGGCTACTTACGCAAACATTGTGGTCCTTTTGTATGTCTGCCTTACTGTCGCTCGATTCAACCGCCCGGCCAAAAATTAAAAAAAAAAATTCTTGCAGGAGGCGTCTATATAGCTGAACCATGTACGAACTAGTGAATCTGGTGACAGTGTTCATACTTGTCAACATTGTTGATCGAAAAAAAAGCTAAACAAATTCGAGGGAAGGCATCAATACAGAAGTGATTTTTGCACTTTTCGTTTATTTAAAAATACACGGCTGACTGATTTTTGCGATAACAAATAAAAATATACGTCTTCAACAAAATGTTTTGGCACAAGAATGCAAAAAGTGCTCGTACGCGACCGTAGCGATCCTGGCGGTAGGCATTTCAAGAACTGCAACAGTAACGAAAAGTTCCAGTAGATGACACACGAGAGAGAGAGAGAGAGAGAGGAAGAGAGAGAGAAGAGGAGAGAGAGAGAGAGAGAGAGAGAAGAAGAGGAGAGAAAAACGTTTAAAAGAGCAAACGGGGGGGGCTGAGCCGTCAGCCCGTCACTCGGTTTGGTGGATTCGCCTTAGTCCAGGTACACTTCGGCTGTGGCTGCAACCCTGGCAACGCGAAAAAAACTGGATTGTTTGAGCAAACCTCCACCGTGTTTATCGGGGAGGAGCAAAACGGGAAGGGATGACGCGAGAGGTGACGGAAAGGAAGAGGGGCACTTACGTCACAGGGGCGGCAGACGACTATCGTCTTCCGACGAATTCGCAGCGGAGTGAGCAGATACGCGTCCAACTTGTTCTTACCGTGCAGTATTCTTTCCGAACCCACTTCCGGCAAACTCATCAAAAAGATAATTTCGTGAAGCTAGTAAAAAGACCTGCTGTAGATAGAAAGTATATACACTGGTAGCCAAATAGCGTGGTATACATAACTCGATCGCTTTGCAACTGAACATTCAAGTACGTGACGAAAAGTCCACTAGCAAATTTCATGGCCCCAAAAGTCTGGGCTCTTATAGATTATGTGTTCAGGTTTTGATGTTCCGGTAGCATGTACACGGGCATACACTCCTCGCAACTACTAGCGCTCGGGGCTCCGTTCATAGACGGCAAAGCAATGTCATTGAGCAAAAAAGAAAGCTGAATCAGGTTTCAGCTAAAACACAAGAGCACAACAGGTGCTGGCACCGTTATTTTACATAAAACCATATATACGTGTGGAATCGCGAAAACAGTACAGTTCATTAAAGCGAAAGCCTGATACGTCTCATCAAATGCGAAAAGTGAACGCGGAGCGTGACCGTCGTCGACGTCAACACGAATGACACCAAAAGTCACGTGACCCCAGCAACGGGGCCTGCGCAGTGAATGAACGTCGTAGGGCTCCGGCGCCGTTGCCCGCCTATGGCATTCGCTGATTGCTACTAACCGCGTGTTCCTCTGTGATAGTACACCGCGACGCGGGTTCGATTCCCGGCCGCGGCAGCCGCTTTTCTGATGGAGGCGAAAAGTAAAAACGCCCGTGTGTACGAGATTTCGGCGCACGTTAAAGATCCCCAGGTGGTCGAAATTAATCCGGAGCCCTCCACTACGGCGCGCCTCATCGCCTGCGTTGCGTCGGCGCGTTAAACCCCCACAATCAATCAGTACACCGCGAGCACCTAACGGGGAACTGCGCAAGTGGAGGAGCGCGGTATAGGGTGACAACTACGGCGGGGTTCGCTTGCACCCCAAACACGGAGCTCGAGGGGTGCGACGGCGTGGAGAAGGGACTTCGGCTGCGGCGCTGGGCGCAACCGGTTCGTTGCTGTGAGCAAGAACATCACGACGTGCGGCGCCGCAACAGGCCGGCTCCTTCCCTTCCAGACTGGACCGACCACCGTCCACCGGTATCGATTCCGAACGACTTCGACCGCTCGAGCAACGTGGAATCCGTCTACGACGTAGAAGACTTGAACGTTAGGGTGGTTCTGGGAGTAAACCCCCTTGGAGGTTGGCCTCGGTTGCTTTTGTGTCTTGCCTGCCTCCCACGCCGGTCACGTGGACACGTGGACACGGCAGCTGCGTGTGGAGGATCGTACGAGTCAGACCGACACCACTATCTCCCCGTCTGACAGCACTCCGCAAGATACTCGGGGTGGACAGATCACTTCTCTCTTTGCTCTGTCATCACTTCTGTCACTCAGGACGTTCGTCTGAGAACTAAAAGTGAGTGGGAAAGTGGCATCAAGAATCTGCTTCACTAAATTACTTCGGATGCAATGGTGACAGTCAGCGCGGCGGGCTAATGACGCGTCGATTTAGGCATGAAACATATCTGCTGTCTTTACGAGTTTCGATGCGCCCCGACAGCTCTGAGACTCGCCTACACCTTGGCTGAGAGGGCCAAATGTCTTCCCCACTGCATCGTATTGCTTGTATTCACTGGCCAGGCGCGCATGCAGGAAACCATATGAGTGCGCTGTCACTCGTTGCGCCGGGCTCCGCGGGATGGCAGTACTTGTCCGTGCTAAATCCATGAGTGTGCTGCACGTTACAAACTCTACCTCACCGAACGCAACGTATTGCCTCGAGTCCAATGTGAGTGCAATTAATAACATCTCTCTTGACGCCACCGTTGAGAATTGGGTTGAAACAGAGTAGACGACGCACGCCGGTGGTTTTTTTTTCTTCGGCGTGCGGTCGCAGTGGCCAAGGCCGCGCCATGACCATGGCGCATCGGCCATGATGATGATGATGATGTTTTGATGGCTGTTCCCTTTGCATCGGGTGGAGCACAACGTGCCGAAAGATGTTCCGCATGGGTCCTAGCCTACAACGCCACTCCTCCTACGTCTGTGGCCATGTCTGTGGCCGTTTCCAGTGTTGCCAAGCAAACAAATTGACAGCTAAACTTTTCAACGAATGCCGCCTATAGAAACATGTCAATCTCAGTGCGGCCTTGAGTGGGGGGGGCTCGCCAAAATGGGACCGCTGCATTTACAAAAGCCATTTATAAAAATGCCCCAATACCCTCCGCGCAAATTTTTAACCAGCTAAGCTGTAATATGCGGCCGGTGTCTTGCGTATGACGCGTGGCCTACCCACATTGCCACGTTGATGCTGCACGGCCCGCACCGAACAAACAGGGAGGCGCGCGAGGCCCCAAAATTCACACTACTCTTGAGAGACAGATCGTGATATCTGTTACGGTGTTCTTGCGTAGTAGCTGATAAACACAGCGTCGCGTATTAGTCTCCCGGAAAGTAAACGGGCAGGAAGAAATGAAATGCACGACGCACTCCAAAAAAAAAAAAAAAGCCCCTGTGCCGTGTCGTGCAACCCTTCGGCTGCTTTTTTGTTACGGTTATCAGAGAGCTTTAGCCTTCCGTATGTTCTGCCTGTTCCGTGGTTACCGTGTTGACCGGGACCCGACTGCGGTTGCGGGAAAGGCGAGGAAGTTGCCCCTCAGCGGAGCGCATGCGCGGCATGGAAGGGCCGGCCCGCGGAACTAATCCACCCTACCGCGACGAATGCACAAGTGCCCAGGCGGGTCCCGGTCAACACGGTACGCACGTACAACACGGAGCATACTGAGTGCTAAAACTCTCTATTATGGTTTACAACTTATCGGAATAACGGGATAGAATACAGTCTAGTTCACTTATCATCATCATCATCAGCCTATCTACGCCCACTGCAGGGCAAAGGCCTCTCCCATTATTCTCCAATTACCTCGGTCCTGTGCCAACTGTGACCAATTTATCCCCGCAAACTTCTTGATCTCATCTGCCCATCTAACTTTCTGCCGCCCCCTGCAACGCTTGCCTTCTCTAGGGATCCACTCTGTTACCCTTAATGACCAGCGGTTATCTTGCCTTCGCATTACATGCCCTGCCCACGTCCATTTCTTCTTCTTAATCTCTACTAATATGTCCTTAACACGTGTTTGTTCCCTGACCCACAACGCTCTCTTCTTGTCCCTTAATGTTACACCTATCATTTTCCGCTCCATTGCACGCTGAGTCGTTCTCAATTTAAATTGAACCCTCTTAGTGAGCCTCCAGGTTTCTGCCCCGTAGGTAAGTACCGGTAAGATGCAGCTGTCATACGCTTTCTTCTTCAGCGACAATGGTAGGCTGCTATTCATTATCTGAGAATGTCTGCCATATGCACCCCACTCCATTCTTATCCTTCTAATTATCTCTGCCTCATGGTTGGGATCTGGGGTCACAACTTGGCCTAAGTAGATATATTCGCTTACCCCTTCCACTGCCTCGCCACCTATCTCGAACCGCTGTGCTGTCCCGAGGTTATTCATGATTACTTTAGTTTTCTGCATATTAATTTTAAGGCCCACGGTTCTACTCTGTTCGTCCAGTGCGGAAAGCATGCTTTGCAATTCGTCCCCCGAGTTACTTAGCAAAGCAACGTCATCAGCAAATCTTTGCTTACTGAGGTATTCTCCATTAACCCTTACTCCCACCTGTTCCCAATCAAACGTTCTGAATACTTCTTGTAAACATGCTGTGAATAACATTGGAGATACTGTGTCTCCTTGTCAGACACCCTTCCTTATAGGTATTTTACTGCTCTCCTTATGGAGGATGATGGTAGCTGTGGACCCATTGTAGATATCCTCTAGTATTCTTACATTATGCTCATCTACCCCCTGGTTCCGTAATGCCTGAATGACTGCTACGGTTTCTACCGAGTCAAATGCTTTCTCATAACCTATGAGGGCTATATATAGGGGCTCAGTATACTCAGCGCACTTCTCTATCACCTGATTGATCGTGTGAATATGGTCCATTGTTGAATAACCTTTACGGAACCCTGCTTGTTCTTTAGGTTGACTGAAATCTAAGATTGCAGAAATTCTGTTAGCGATTACCTTGGTAAGTACCTTGTAAACGACTGACAGTAAGCTGATCGGCCTGTAATATTTCAAGTGCTTCATATCACCTTTCTTATGGATTAGGATGATGTTCGCGTTCTTCCAAGATTCCGGTACACTTGCGGTCATTAGACATTGCGTATACAGGTTTGCCAGTTTTTCAAGTATAATTTCTCCGCCATCCTTCAAGAGGTTTGCTGTTATCTGATCCTCACCAGGTGCTTTGCCCCCTTTCATTTCTTTCAAAGCCTTCCTTACTTCTTCTGTCGTTACTGGTGGAATGTCTATCTCCTCTAAACTACTGTCTCGTTCGCCATTATCCTGGATGTCCAGGCTACTATACAGGTCCCTATAGAACGCCTCGGCCACTGTGACTATTTTATCCCTATTTGTGATGACATTGCCTTGCTTATCTTTAAGTGCATACGTCTGATTTTTCCCCGCGCCAAAACGCCTCTTCACTGCTTTCAGGCTACCTCCGTTCTTTACAGCGTATTCGATCATCTCCATATTATACTTCCGTATGTCAGCTGTCTTACGCTTATTGATTAACTTCAAAAGCTCCGCTATTTCTATTCTGTCAGCTGTGGTAGAGATTGTCATAGTTTGCCGTTTCCTAATTAGATCTTTCGTCTCCTGTGAAAGTTTACCAGTATCCTGTCTAGCCATAGTGCCCCCGACTTCTACTGCACACTCCGTGATAATGAGTGTAAGGTTGTCGCTGGCGTCCTGTGTCGTAAGCTCGGCTTCATCGTTAAGAGCTGAATATCGGTTCTGCAGCGCGATCCCGAATTATTCTGCTTTACGTCTTACTGTTAGCTCATTTATTGGCTTCTTTCGTACTAGCTTATTGCGGTCCCTCCTCAAATCTAGCCTAATTCGAGATCTTACCATACGGTGGTCACTACACCTTACCCTTTCGAGCACTTCCACATCCTGCACGACGCCAGGGTTATCACACAATATGAAGTCAATTTCATTTTTATGCTCCCCATTCGGGCTCCTCCAGGTCCACTTCCGACTCTCCCGTTTACAGAAGAAAGTATTCATTATGCGTAGGTTATTCCGTTCTGCAAACTCAACTAGTAGGTCCCCCCTGCTATTTCTACAGCCCAGACCATAGTTCAAAACTGCCTTGTCTCCAGCCTGATTCTTGACTACTTTAGCATTGAAGTCCCCCATAACTACGGTATACTGTGTTTTTACTTTAGCCATTGCCGATTCCACATCTTCATAGAAGCGTTCCACTACTTGGTCGTCGTAGCTGGATGTGGGCGCGTAGCTCTGCACCACCGTGAGCTTGTACCTCTTATTGAGCCTAATTACAAGACTTGCTGCCCTTTCGTTAAGGCTATAGTGTTCTTCTATGTTGCCAGCTATGCTTTTATTGACTAGAAATCCCACTCCCAGTTCTCTTCTGTCCTCTAGACCCCGGTAACATAGTACGTGTCCATTTTTCAGCACCGTAAATGCCTCGTCTGCCCTCCTAACCTCGCTAAGCCCTATTACATCCCATTTAATGCCCTCTAATTCCTCGAACTACACCTCTAGACTCGCTTCGCTAGATAAGGTTCGCGCGTTAAACGTTGCCAGGTTCAGATTCAGTTCACTTATAACAATATCCAAGTGCCAAGGAAATCCCGTTGTTATAACCGATAAGTGTTATAAGCGGGTTGCGAAATTAAAAGACGGAACAGAGCTCACAACATTTTATTCGCATGCCAGCAAGGTGGTACTACTACTAATTTGCGGAAAAGAAGCCACAGTCGATCACCTTTGTTTGCCGCGTGTGAAGCTAGCGCAAATCTTTTCCAAGAGCATCTATAGGTGCTTCACCTAGCTGAGGTAAATGCCCTTGGCGGAAACAAAGTCTCCGAGGGACTGTGTCACGCATTGGGCCTCCTACGAAGACACTACCTGAGTAGGCTGCGCAACCGCGTCATTAGAGTCGTCACTGTTGCACTTTTGGTGCACAATATCACCGGATTCAATCGTTATATCCGATATCGCGGCACTGGAGCATTGTAATAAGCGGTTTATTTTACCATGGAAAGAATGCAAAAGTTGACGGTGCCATAGCTGTTTATCGTTATATCCGATATATTGTTATAAACAGTATCGTTATAAGTGGACTCGACTGTACTAGAACTGCCTGTCTACGCGCGTGCAAAACGTCACCACAACACGACCCCGGTCGACATTGGCGCGAACGAACGGCCAATTAAACCGAAGTCGGTTGGGAACGCATGTACGTGCTCACTCTAATAGCAAATTTTGAAGCTTTGCTTTTGTCATTCGCTCATTTAAACTCCCACAAGTACCAAGACATGTCGTCTTCGCGAGCGCGCGGTGACAGGGTCGTTCTCTTTTCGCGTGATCTTTCGGTGTGCTGTGGAAGCCTAGGAGTCCCGCCCCATTCCTTTCATCGGTTTTTCCAGTCGTGAGCGGGGTGCAGCATTCATAAGCAAAATGGTAAAAAAATGGCCCTAAAGGAACGCAGATAGTCAGACTTCCCCGCCACAAAGCGATGCCGCGGCGCAGAACATCGCACCAGCAACAGTCAACGCCCGCAGCCGGATATAATTGCAGAGGTCACCGAAAAGCTAGGCATCATGAGCAGTCACGCTCGCGTGGTGCGAGGAGGTGGACGAAACGAGGAAGGGTCGCAGCAAGGGCGAAGATGCGATGCTTTGATTTGCAATAACTCCACTAATACTCATCGCTTTCGCAAAATTCTTAAAGGAAGTTATTAATAGGACGCTCATTTACCTGAAAATGTGAACACCTTTCTATCGGCAAAACCTCTTTCAGGGCTCCTTTAAGTGCTTCAGGATTGTCCAAGGTTCTCTAACCAACAGGTCGTGAGATTTTTTTTCCAGTTATTGCAGTTTTTCTTACTACGATTTTCTTCTTGCGTTCCTGTTGAGTGTTTTAACCTCATTTTCCCCCTTTTCTGCTTTTGCCTCATTTTATGTTTCCCCATCTCAAGTAGCGATCCCCACCATTAGTGGGGATAACCTCCTCAGTATTAATTAAAACTCTCTCTACTAAGAGACAGATGAACATCAATCGAGTAATGATCTAATGGAGCCAACAAAAAGTTTTATTAGCAGCAGTTTAAAAGGCAAAATAGGCGACAAAGGTGCGCAAAAAATATGCCACGAAAAAAATCGATTGAGAAAGGTACAATTTCAAGTGAGCACTAAAAGGTACGGTGTTCCGCAGCCACTTCTTATGTACGTTGGTCTCGCCCTCTACGGGTTCATGCGCTCAGCAGTCGTCGCCGGGTGGCTTGTGCTGGGGCCCAAGTGCTTTGCCGAACGGGCTCCATATTGGCCACTCCTTGAAGCGGTCAGAAGCGAGGTATTCCTTGAGTTTAGGCAGAGAAGCGACGCGCTTGCAGTACTCCTCGAGCTGTGGGGAGCCCTCGCGGAAGGTGCGTGGGCCCAGGGTCTTCACGACCTGCGCGTTGGGCAAACAAAACGTTTTTTCGTGCTCATCGTGCCACTATGCTCGCTTCAGTGTGCTTCAGTAAGCACACCGTCAAAAATGCTCGGGCCGAAATGCTATTACTATGTTCGACCAATACCGGGGCCACAGACACAAACTCCCTCTTTTAGCGAGGGAAATGAAGCACACTTTCAAAATATGAGAGGACGGCCCATCTGCGTTAGCTAGCCCTTTCAATACTTCATGAAGCCGAGTTGGTGTATCTAGAGAGGGCGGGATGGGGCTAATATCTCACGTTCACGTTGGACATTTAGAAAGACCCTCCGACACGTGCACTAGTGCGTTTTAGTGCGGAAGCACTCCTATACCATACCATGATTGCTTTCGCGGATGCAAGATAAAGCCTTAGCAAAGGCGTCAGGCTTGCTAAGGGGCCAGACGAACTGCTGGACAGGGGCATTTGGGCATGCTCCGGACTGACGTTAATACGAACCTTACGCTTTAAGGTCTAACGTCGTTGAACAGACCCGCAGCTTGGTGTAAAATGAGTTTGGCTTTGCATGACAGATAGTTAGGCTTGACTGCACGGCTGCCACGTTAAGCCTAAGAATGGGCCCAGCATGGGCAATTACCCGCGGCTATTTTTCCTAGTAACAAAGAGGAAAAGGAAAAGACAAATAGGAAAAGGGTGGTGGCGACTATTTAACAACTACATGGTGAGCTACATGACCGCGAGACGTCCGCCACAACTCGTTTCATGCTACCTGGCTTCGGCACATACACGCAATGGAGAATTGGGCAAAACGTCATAAAAAAACTAGCTAATCTACTCAACAATTTCCGTCAGTCGAGAAGTACAATAAACAAACGAACGACTGAATCTACCAATCAATCAATTAGCGCGCAAGAGCTAGGAGGGTCGACCGCAAGAACTCTGTGTGCATACTCCGAAGCCTAGTCCACAGGTACCACATGCCGGGGATAATAATTCGAACGACGCTTTATAAGCAAGAATATATGCTTATTTAGCGTGATAATCTGTAAGCGGCACAACCAAACCTTCTTTCGTTTGTTATAAGATACTTCTGCACGGACACCAGGACTGCGCATGCATTGCACACAATGATTGCCAGGATTGCACGTGCCAGGATTGGACACACATTTAAGTGTCCGTCTTTCGTAAAGTAAAACATCAGTTGTTAATCAACGTTTGTGTTGTAACTTCAGTAAGATTACTCCACAAAACACACGGGCAGAAGGAACAGATGCACCATACAGCGTAAACTTTCAACTAAATTTATTGTGCTACTGTGGTGTTTCCTTTTGATACATGTATGCAAGATATTTGCGGGCCAAACGATGGCTGGTGTTCCTTGCCCGTGGGAAATCATCTAGGCTTGGTATATCTATTGGTTATGAGAGCTGGCGCGCCGACGCTACACAGGTGATGAGGCGCGCCGTAGTGGAGGGTTCCGGATTCATTTTGACCACCTGGGGATCTTTAACGTGCGCCGAAATCTCGGACACGCGGGCATTTTCGCTTTTCGCCTCCATCAAAAAAGCTGACGCCGCAGCCGAGAATCGAAGCCGCGTCCTAGGCTTGGTATATCATTTCATAACGCGATCTTTATTCGAGGTATTACATACCCACGTATGGCAGCAAACAGAAACAAGTACGGTGGCCTCCCTACTGGTATTGCCAACAGCCAAGTACCGAACCATTTTCCGGTATTCGACCCCAAGTTTCTAAACGATGCTTACAATGTCATTGTTTTGCTTAAGCCATAATACACGTTGCCTCTTCAACAGTAGAAGTTGTAACCTGAGAGCAGCTGGAAAAGTTCAACGCGGATATGTGCACAAAGAAACTTGTTATTTGGATTATGTTTATGTCTAAACAAAACTAGCTTACCCCCTGCGAGTTTTAAATCAACGAACATTTTGCCAAAGTCGTCGCTCATGTACGTATGTAAGGTTGTCGACAATGAGCTGATGTGCTGTCAGGTAGATGTTTCAACATCCGTGGCTTATTTCACAGAGTACGTGCACGTGATCATGTAAGCCAATTAGGGGCAGCAAACTGAGGTATTCTGAGCACCTAGAAAAAAAAAGTTGGTCTCGCCCAAACAGCAGTGAGAATTAAACACGGGTGCTCGCTTAGGAATAAGGAGTGAGCACGAGGACTTGGAGCACTAACTACTGTGGATACTCTAGATTAACTGAAGTGAAGGAACGATGCTTTCATAGGTTGTATATATTCCGAAGACAGAGTAGGAGATGATTTTAGAGCGGAAGTACGGGTCTGTTCGCTAGCGCTAATGCGCAACGTCGTTTTCTTCTCTCGAACTTGCAAAGTGAATAAAACGACATTTAGTTGCTTTCTTGTCTTCAGTGCCCAAATTGAAGGCAAAACTAGGTGGATCACACGGCAGATACCGAAGCACGTAGGAAGACCCCTGTTTTAGAGCTCAAGGGAAGAATTTGACTTGCTCTTGTTAGAGGTGGTTGCGAGCCAGCGCGAATCGCCTTCGTAAAGCATTGCGGAACACAGTAATGATCTCGATGACGTGCACGTACCTGGAGTGTCTCGTAGAGGAGGAAGTCAACGTAGGTAACTGTCTGTCCGGCGGAGAAAGGGCCGTGCTTGGCCAGGTACGACACAAACTGCCGGAGTTTGTCGGCGACGTCGACCAGAAACTGCCGCCTCATCTCCTCCGTGTAGTCCGGGTTGTAGGTGAGACGCAGAGTCGACATGAGCACGTCGAATGCCTGTGGCCCGTCCGCCAAAATGGATTTACGGGGATAATATTGAAAGAAACCGTGGTTGTAGCTCTTAGGTCGCGCAAAATGGCATCGCTGAGAAATATGTTGGTTTAGTTCATCCATTATACCATAGAGAGTGAGAAATTTGAATATATTCGTCAGAATGCTGCTCAGGGGATGCGAATTGTGTAACGTTAGTCTATCGCGTCATGACATTTGCAGTGAGGGATCAATAGTGGCAAGATAAAACGGGTCTATATGGTATGACTGGTATGGGTGGAGCGTCAACTCACGTCCAGGCATCCCCAGTCCAAAATAATGAGGACGCATGGGCAAGTAGAAAATTTAATGGAAGATTTAATCGTGAATCTTTAAAACTGTGTAAGCATCTCATCTCTTTTCCTCTCGAACTTGAGGCTAGGCCGGGTGCGCACCTTTTCTCCGGCTTTAGAAGCCGGCAGCACGGCGTTTCTCGCACGCCGTTCGCACAGCGTTCCAATTTTGCGCTCTTGTCGTCTCAGCGGTCGCGTTTGCTCAGTCCTTGCAGGTATTGTTTTAATTCTTTACTATTTCCAATGGGGTTAAAATACAATCAAATTAGTATACAGACAAGGGTTCCATAGTCAGGGGACTGCAACGGGACCTTTGATTAAGTATTGCAACATTTAAAAAATACACAGACAGCAGTAAAAGCCAAGCAAACTAACTGAAAACAAGTCATTATAAAGAATGAACGCAGCTTAGGTAGCGCAAAAGTAATGATCCACCCACAAATATTATGAATGACCTAGAAGAGCGCTAAGCCGCGATTTTAAAACAAGGGTGCTGATTTGGGCTTGTTCGTGGAACATGACAAAGAATTGAAGCGCTAGGACAACGGGACATGCGAGTCAACACCCACAGGGCGCTCGCCTTGAGTGTGTTGACTCGCTCGTCCCGTTGTCCTTGCGCTTCAATTCTTCGTCATTCTTAAACAATCCCATTTCTGCACCTCCCACACGTTCGGTTATGGGTATACCACAGCGAGCACACGGGCGTCCACGCGACAGTTACAAATCAGTCATAAGTTGCCGGAGCCGCTCACGCCTGACCGACGCGCCTTCCCTTTCGGTCTCTTGTGTCACCGCTATAAACGCTCCGTTACTCAATTGAAGTCTCTCTAAGCGAACCTGAGGCGGCACCCGCGTAGACAACCGCTCATATTTGCTTAGCACATCTTGAATGTTCCTCAACGCTACGTCAATTACTTTAAGATGATAACCATGGGCGCAGCACTCTGAGAAGTCTGTTCGACACCAGAAACGTACGCTACACGTCATGGTACTTCGGCAGCACCCCAGAGCACAGCTGTCACTATGCCTCACCGTAAGCTCGAGCACCTCGACCCGTCGCCTCGTATCTTCGTCCTTCGGGGCCAGCCCATGCTTGCGGCCTAGGTAGCGCAGGATGGCCATGCTTTGCGTTATTCGCACGTCTCCATCGATGAGGTACGGCAGGTTAGGGAAGTCCAACTCGAGTTTGTACTTCTCGTCTAGCCACTCCTTATGGCTTGGCTCGGGGCCATTGCCGAAGCCGTACCTGTGAAGATGTATGTATATTTGCACGTGGACTTATCGACAGCTACGCGTGGAGTATGTGCTTAGCTATCTTACTGGGGCATTGAGGGGCAGAATAAAATTGGTATACATCATTGTAATAGTACTACCCACGTAAAATACACCGCAGTCAGCGACACCGGGATTTTCGATAAACTGAACCGCTATATTAACAGCGAAGCTGTTATTGCTGGCAGTGATGTGTGCGATAAGCGGCGCCATTAAAAAGCTATGTTATAGTTACTCTCTCCGTTTACCGTGGGCGTGAGCACGCACTTAACGAGGAGCGCCAGGCGACGTCCAGGCTTGGGCGTGGCGTTAGCAAAAATACCAAGAAAATAGTCCACCTGCGTCCGCACCTCAGGGGGGAGCACAAGACGGCTCGCGTTACAGGCGCCCAATTCGCGAAGCTGGGGCCGAATTCTCCATAAAAGGGGCGTCGTTTTGAAGCGACGCGGTGTCTGCATGCAAAGGCATGTATTCTTCGGTTGGGGCGTCGCTTTGAGAGGCTGGAAAGTCTAGAAAACACATGGGGAGAGCACACTTTCCGTAACAGGCAAAGCGACGCTCCCTGTTGCGGGTCGCTTTGCCTGCTGCGCAAGGTGGGTCTCCCCGTGTGTTTTCTAGACTTTCCCGCCTCTCAAAGCGACGCCCCAACCGAAGAATACATGCCTTTGCATGCAGACACCGCGTCGTTCAAAACGACGCCCCTTTTATGGAGAATTCGGCCCCTGGTTTACGCCGGATCTAGCGCGTGCTGACGCGTTCCGCATTGGGAGAAATGCGAAAGCCTGCGGACAAAACCATCCGGCCCACCAGTCATTCATGAGGAAGACGACGATGTAGATGGATACGACGATGACAACTACCACAGTGAAAAGCGACGACGGACATGTAAATAAACGATTTCAAACCTGATTAAATGCGTGGTGCTGTGTCCTTCGGTGCTCACATAGAAAGAAATCCTCTAGCGTCGCTATGGTTCAAGCCTTGCGCAACTTAGTGCAAGCTTCACCAATTGTTTTTATACTGAATTAACCATTTTTTGCTGCAACATTGTTTGCTCTATACGAGCGTGTTCGCAGAACGCGTGCAGACTGACACTGACGAGCCCGCGAGTTCTCGTTGGCGTGGTGTTGATATAAGCATCGAGTGCTTGTGCGCACAGCGTCTAACCAGAACACTCTCGGACTGGTGTGAACACGCCTCTTACGACACAGGCACTAGCCAGGCAATCTCCACAGCTGGGGGCGAGGTGTCGCGCATTTGAGCGTCTCCGGTGACGCGGAGGGTGTTCAGCCACTGCGCACGCCTCGGGTAGGGATTGCTACGACTCCAAGCCTTCCTGGTACGCTTATCTGACGCATTTTATAACCGACAACATGGCGGAAGCGCGGCATGCCGATTCCTCGGATATCGAGAATGCCCAGCCGACGAGAACGGAGCATCTATTTAGGCTCCTTTGCGGCCCTCCAGAATCGCACCTTCGGCAACCCGGACATGAATGAATTTCAATAAGCTCTCTCTCTCTCTCTCTCTCTCTCCTCTCTCTCTCTCTCTCTCTCTCCTCTCTCTCTCTCTCTCTCTCTCTCTCTCTCTCTATTCGGTGATCTAGGGTACCCTTGTCCGACTCCTTTTCAAATAGAGAACTTCGCAGTCTCCATAAGGAATAGCAATGGTGTAAATACATTCCTTCAATTTCGTTGTATCTGGTTTCCAGAAGCCCAATGTACCATCTCGTCCACTCCCTGGTCTCTTAACGCCTCCATCACTGCGGCGGTGTCTACTATATCAAACACATTATCCGAATCTGTTAATATCATGTTAAGGGAGTTTTGTGTATTTCGCGGGCTCCATTACTGTGGTTATGGCACGAACTGGATCTCTTGTTAAGCAGAAATTTGCCAAATCCAGCTCATTCTTTCAATGGTTCGATATCTAAGACGTTAAGTATATCTGGATAAACAACCGATATACAACAACGAGTAGCATGGTGATTCTTAAGCTCTTTTGGCATCACCGATTTCCTTAATTGGAACAAGAATGACATTTCTACAGGCTCATATAATGTCCCGGGGCATTCTGACAATAATACTGCAAGGTTTTAAACTACACTAGACTCGCGATAGTTCAGACGCGGATAACTGAAAAGTTTGGTTAATTCAAACTAATTTCAATATTTCTGTTGGCCCGCCATTTTTTAAATGCATTTTAAAGGCGCGTAATTCAAACTGCTCAGTTGCGTGAATTCGGCTAATTGGTACTTCTTCCTTGTCCTTGCCGGAGAATATCTGCTGCATTTACCGCTTCAAGCAGCACATTTGTATCCTTATATCACGAAAGGTCACAGATAAAGCCGAGTACCTGCGTACACGTATCAAATCGAAACCGCAAGTTCTTGACAAGTGCCGAAAACTCTCGCAATGAAGTGGCTGTGTTAGCTGGCACCGAAAACTATGTTTTGATATCTCAACCTAACACTAAACAGTCATCCATTCGGGATTTTTTCTTTCAAAGTGTCAAGAGCACTTCAGTATTTTCTATGAATGCTTTATTATAAAATCTATGTGAATGTTACATACCGCATAAGTCGGTATGTTGCATGCATCGAGTCATATTTATGAGAACTTCAGACAATTCAAACTGCTGAGGTCCCTGATCCTGAGGTACCTTTGAGTTTGAATTGTAGCGAGTCCACTGTACATGAACTCCATATTTCAGTCCCTCTGTGGTTATTCCATCATTGTCTGCCCCCCCCCCCCCCCTCTCTTTTTTCTCTTGATTGGGTTTACCCATCGGCTTTAAGTACTGGAGGAAACTCGCGGACAAACTTACTCTTTCAGTACTATTTCCTCGTTTTACGTTGCTATCTTGCAAATCAGCATAAGACCCTCCCGCTTGATATTTTACCGTTTTTTACAGAGTTTCTAAATAAGTTGTTTCGTTTCCGCAAGGGCTACGGTGCGATGAATCCGTCGGCTGTAGAGCCACTCACAAGCACGCGACAACCCCACCCTTTCGCCCATGCGCCGGGGCCACCCGAGCACTTCAAATATTAGCATGCGCCTACCGCCGACAGAGTAATGACGCCAGCTCTTCGTGGCCCCGTCTCCGGTGACGACCGCTGAGGGGCCTTTGCTAAACTTGAAGAGTCAAAGGAGACGCTGAACAGCTGTAACATGCCCTCTTTAAGAATTCTTTAGACGCAGTACCATCGCTATCATTCCGGCTTCATATAAAGATCTCGCAATGTTGTGGAATGGATCCTTACAAAAACCAAGAATTCAAAGCCGATTAAGCTGGGCTGACACCGACACATTTCTGCTAACGCTGTTGATGAGCCAGACAACGGCCCTGAGCTGCATTTTGAGCTTTACTCTAATACTGTATAGTGGTGAAGCCAAAGCAATACGGCCAACACATTTTCGATCAATCAACCAACCAGTCACTTATTCCAGTGACTTATTCAAGTAACCAATCAACTGGTCGGTCAATTATTCAATGACTCTTTTCGTTGCCAACTTTTTCTGAGTTAACGAGTTACCGATCGTACAGGCCGAACATCTAGCGGAGCTTACAAAAAGCTGTTTTCTTGAAATTAGGGAGCAAACTGCGATGATTAACAACACATGTCTCGATAACTGTAATTCGTTAGAGCCAACTCGGTCTTCACTCTGGTATCATTCTAAGCGGTAACCGTTCATTAACACAAAACCGACAGGAAGAAGAAATATAAACCAGCCCGCAAAGATGGTTACCGACTTTGGCCCTTTAAACTATTCTACTTTTGTACACGGCCGTTCGGTGCTCGTTATTATTCCGAAGCGGCGTGCCATGTCGGTGGAGAGGTACTGAGTTGAGCCTGACAAACCCTCCAAGATGGCGTCCATGACTGGAGGCAACAAGGCATGTCACCCTGCTGTCCTCTTCCTACAATCCTTGACCCCTTTTGGGGTATGAGCCTCCTCGTTACTAAACGCAATCAATCAATAAATCAATCAATCAACCAATCAATCATTCAATCAATCAATCAATCAAAGTGGCGTAAATTGCTCAGTAATCCTCGACTGGAGTCATCATTCGTTCAGAAAAGCCTAAATCCTTAAACACCTGATGAAAAATTCTCGCTTCTGAAGTAGAAAGAGCGTGTACCTCTTGTCCTCGTAAGTGACCTCAGCGTGTGCCAGAAGGTAACGTATGGGTTCGGCCAAGCCCCGAATATCCCAGTATCCAAGCACGGGTACCATGATTGGTTTCCTCGCTACGGTGACAGTACACCGACTGGCTGATTGCGCGGTCGCAGGTTGTTTACGCTGTTCGATTCCCGGACCTCACGTACTGTAGCCTTGGAAGGATAAGGATAAGATAACGGGAATCTGAATTTGGCGGCCTCTTACCCTACATCGAAAGCTTTGTCTTACCCGTGTTAGGAGGCACTTGTACGGGGCAGGTCGCTTGGGCAGAGGGCAGTAGGTGGCCCCGAACTCATCGCCATTATCTTGAAAGACTTGCGTTTAATCTGCGACTGAAAGGTTTAGTTTGAGCGCTACCAGAAGGGGAACGTGGCTTTCAGGGTGTCTGCAAAGACAGAAGATGACAAAGGAAAGCAGGCGCTCTCCCTGGACTGGATGGGAATTCGAGGCTGTAGATACCTTTATTGATAATGTCAGGGTATAGGATGACCGACTGTTGCCGCCACTACTTCAAAATAACAAACATTTTTCTTTGTGTTATTAGAGCGAAGCAGTCTATGGCTGCGTTTTGGGAAAACATGTCCCCGTGGGTATTAAAGGAATACTGACACGAAATTTCAAGGCTGAGACAACTATGTAAAATGCTTTCTTTTTATCCGGAGACATCTCCCAGCAAGTTTAAATAGTAACCGTTGAGTATAACATAAATTAAATCGATTGTAATCTTTGCCCGCACGAGAAAGCCCAGAGCAGGCCAGCACAACATCACCTGCTACTTGCCCCAAACTCGCTGGCTGCGGTTGGCGCGCGATGCTACGCCGTGTGTAGACGTCATGGTTTTGGGAGTGACGTCATGCTGCCCGGGTGCATACTTGTCAACATTGTTGAGCAAGAACAAGACATTACGCACATATGAGGCAGAAAATCAATACAAAAAGGATACTTGCAGTGTTACTTTAATGATGCTTACTTTTTGCGATAGCAAATGAAACACCATGTCCACTGCAAAAAATTCACTCCGTCCCGCGCGACTATAACTTCTGGAGGCATTTTAAGAAATCGTGCGGGACTGAACGGTTGCTGGTCAGCATGCAACGGAAGGGATAGATAATACCAAGCATTACTGCGCCGCTTTTCTTCTTCCTAAGTTTGTTTCCCTCGCCAAATATTGTACGTTTAGTTACAACAGTATAACCTGGCAAAATTATGCATTTTTATGCGTATTCAGGGTTACATGGTCGGCTGAATTTTTAGTATTTTAGCAGCGGAGCTGTTGTAACTGGCCGTAAGGTAGCGAGTACAGAAAAAAACACGAGGAATATGCCGAGAATCGGTAAAACACGAAAGTGAAATGCGCCTTCGCAGGATCAGTTGAATGTATATTCTGCGTCGATATGAACTTGCACATCGCTATTTATATTTCGTCGGTATGGCACCGTCAGACGCACCAACGTCAGACACTGGATCGCACGTGCCGGAGCGCTGCGCAAACCCGAATGAAACCACCCGCCAGCCGAACGGGTTGCCGAACGGGTTGCCAGCGAATCGTTTGGTGAGCTCACGGCCGCTACAGCGAATGAGCATAATTTTCGGGGCAGTTGTGTGTGTGTGTGTGTCGGGGCAGTTGCAGGTCGTCGCTTGGCAACCGACGACCTGCTGGCGCGTCGCGTTGGGCAATGTGCGACCACTGCGTTACTGCTCCGTGGAGTGTATACGGCAGACGCTTGCGTTGCGACAAGCTCAGCTGGCGCCAACTGTCGGGGCTCATTAGCATCGTGATACACTACTTCGCTTCACCTCTTATACGGCAGCAACATCTAGATGGAGGTGATAGGATGGATGGATATACGGCGCGTTCATTCGGTTGTCCGCGCTTCAGCTCATGGCGCAGTTGGTAAAGCGCCTGGAACCTCCCGTTGTGGCGACGGAGTTCCCGGCTCGAATCCTGGCGCAGCCGCGTCAATTGAACTTTCTCTGGCGATGTCATTTCCGTGACGGATATGACGTCAGTCAGATATTGATGGATTCCGGCATAAAACAAGTTTGTATTAAACGAACTCCAGCGCTCTAGTCAAGCATGCAAAACAAAAGAAAAATAAAAACTTCAGCGCTAATGCTAAAGTTGAGAAGACGCCCAGCTTGGGAGAGATCACCGCTGCCATCGCTTTCTCTAGAAGCCATTATAGATAATTAGTAAAGACATGGCTGCAAGAGTGCCACTCCTTGCCGAGCGGACTTGCAGATCCCACCACTGCTGCCTCAAGTCGGTTACGAAGAGCTGGTGGAAGTCTACAACGCTGAGTATAACTTTGCGTTAACCACTCGCCACGGAGACGACGAAGACCTTTTCGACGCATATAACGACGACTAGCTCCGCACCTATGCAGACCACTTAACCACCTAACAGAGTATTAGCGCTGTGTGGTCGCAGATACCCTTGCGTCATTATACACAAACATACAACTATGAAACTTAATTGTGTGTCCGAATAGGCTCACCCACAACAGCTTCACCATTCAAGTCATGCGCGTGAGTGCAAACTTCCCTGAATATTTTGATTGATTTTTCGATTTGTTTCGTCAGGGATTTTCATTTGTCTTCGTCCTGCGTGGCAGTGTTTAAGGAACATTGTTATCTAGTTTGCTGAATTTTCTTATTTCTTATTTTGATTTCTTGTATTTTCCGGTTTAAAAAATTTTGTTCGACCCGTTATATCTACGTTTATGTTAAAACGATTGAACACGTTAAATAACAATGCATTGTTGGGCATATGCAGGGAGAGGAGGGGGCATCGAACGGTTATCGTCATGCGTGGTTATTGTGGGCAGTGTTGACAAGTAGCGGTGTATTGTGTGGGAAAAACGGCGTGAAGAAGCGCGTTGTGAGGGGAAGCTGGCGACGGGAGCTAACAATAGGTTCCTGGCAGACGAGCTACAGGAACGAGCTTCGGAGGGTGCTATTTGGGGGCTGGTGAAGTTGTGATCGCCTCGGCCGCACAGTTCAGCATAAATCTCAACGGCAGGTCCACAGAAGGTCCAGGAAGGCTCTCGCCTTTATATCCTCAGAAAGATCTAAGCATCCCCCGTAATTTTTATCCATCCATTCGAATTCGTTGAGTAAACGGCACCGATGAACAGGAAAGAGATGAACTGCTACGAAGGCACGCGCAGCGAATACCCAAACGAAGAAGAAGCCGAGGATTGAAAGCGAGAGGAAGCCCACCATGCTCGCCGCCGCTGGCCCCGCAGCCCTAGTAAGCGGCGCTGCTCTATTCCCCATTGCTCTTCTTTGCGGAATCACCGGACATTCGCGTAATGGGGGAGGGGGGATTAACTTTCTGGAATGGCGTGAATATGGCTGAGGGCAGGACTGAACAGTAGACCTGCAACGTCGGCTAACGGCACCAGCTTTCCCCGCAGCAAGGTTTCTTGCCCTCGACTGAAATAATCACGCAATTGTTCTTTCGTCACGCGCCATTTGCATGGACGTCGCAATGACATCCAGCTACCTCGGCGAACAGTGAGCGTACAGCGATTGTTAGCCTAGTTATTTTCATGTGACGGCGTACATTACATCATTTTTATAGTTAGTAACGTCTTTAGCTCATGTACGAATTGTGTATTACGGAATTCTCCCTATTGTGGAGCGCACGTCGAAGCTACGAAAAGCTTCAGGTCAGTTGGCTCGCGCTACGGAGCATAACAGTGGAGGTATGTTATGACACTGACATATAGGCCTTTAGAGAGGACTCTACTAATGAGTGCGTATGTCTAAACTCCAGCATTGCGAGTTTCTATGCTGGGCTTTAACTGCGCAATTGACACAGTTTCTTTTTCATGCTAGCCTTAAATTCGAAGTGCCGCTTTTCTGGTACCGTCATTAACATATTCGCGACATAGGCTTGGGGAGACAGTTCAGAAAGTTCACAGGGCGCCGTTTAACGAATTTCGAGATGGTTCGATAAGCGTACGGGTGTACGTTTTGTTCGTTTATATTACGGCGGTACATGTCGTTACCCTGAGACGCCAGCGGCTAGTTTTGCTTGTTGTGGCGTTTGGTAATGTGGTATCACATCACGGAGCTTTGCTTGAAACGTAACACTGTTAGGTTGCAAAAAATCAATACTGTGCACTGTTGCGTAGAGGATACTACAAAGGTTGTAAAGAAGAACGGCAGGAATACGTTGCAACAGAAAATGTTGTGCAATTCAGTACTAGGGTATAGACAAGACAGAGCAGTGGGAATAAGCTAACAAAAACATCCACAATTAAAACACACATGGCAAGCGATGGGTCCAGTGTAGAAGAAATTTGTTGCAAAATATAATTTTGTTACGTGAAGGTTAACTTTGATTAATTTTATTAGAACCTGACGATGAACATACCGTCGCGTTTTAACTCTCGCGTACCAAAATGCGTGCATAACACGCTTAAAGACCAACTGCACTCAAAATTTCGTCCTCTTGAAAACCCGATTTTCGTACAGTCTGCTTAAAAATGAAACAACACGCAAAATACAACAGCTACAATACGCGCGTGGACGCCGCAAGCCGCCAGCAAAAATCGGCGATTTTGAAACCGAAACCTAGGAGAGCGCGGCCATTGCAGTGACGCTGCAGCCGTGCTCGGGAGAAAGTCCGCGCAAGCTCTACGCGCGCACGAGGCAGCGCGTGTTTCCGTCTCCAAAATTCTGTAGTAACAAAACTCCCGGTGACGTCATGCAAAAATAAAAACAAAAACAAAAACCAAATACGCAGAAGCCGTTTATGCATTAAGTAGTAATAAGAATGATCATTAAAAGTAAAAAAAAAAATTGCTGCGCGTGTAAGCATTTGCATCGAAACGTTTCATGCATTAACGAAAGTGGGGCGGATGCGCCACGAGCGCCTTCTAGTGGTAGCAGCAGTTATCAAAAAATAATAATAATAAACAGCGGGCGAGCGCGATCATCGTACAGGAGGCGATGGCGCGCTGCTTGTGTTTGCATTCTCGAGTGACAATGGTTGTGATCGCATTGGTTTTCAGCAGTATGCCAAGGTTTTCACATGGACCATTTCAGTGCGGATGATTGCCCCGAGGCCTGTCGCCGATGCTGTAATTATCGATTTAATTATTAATAGTATTTACTAATTAACAGTGAGCGGTGGCGGTTGGGTAAAAATGCACACAGACTGCCTTCACTGCGAGTTGTGAGCCGGGAACGCTGTTTGGCGTTCCGCCTGGACGGAACGATATAAGCAAGGGCTTTCTCGAACTCCCCGTCACCTTTTCTACGCTTTATAAAGAGCGCATCCTCGCCTGTTTTTAGTCAATCCACGTTTAGTTTTTAGTCAAGTTCACGAACAAAAACACAGCCTCCGAAAAAGTTGTAGTTCTGGGTATTGTATTTCTGAAATGTAAGAGCGGAAAGTACATTGCACGATTTCTTTCTCAGCCAGCTAACAAACGGTGATATAATCGCAGGAATAATATTGGAATACTGCAGCTTCTGATTTTGGGACCATTTTTACAGGGGCCGTGCTCACATTTCTAGAAATTTTTATTTCCCCAGAACGCGTATGTGTCAAAATTGGAAGCTTAGCAGCAAAACTAGATAAAGAGAGCGTTTAACTTAAACTGCACCTGTTGACTGTCATTTGCGAACGGTTTTGTTTATTGTCCGTACCAGTTAACAGTGGTTCAGAGACCAGAGTCACGTCACTTTGTTGGTACAGTGTAGGGTATGGGGCATCTCATAGCACCATTCTCTATTAGGCTGCATTGCAGGTGCTTAAAATATAAATTATAGCCTACATCTGAGAATGTAAGACCCAAAACCTCTGTCACCGAAATCATGCGGGTTCCATTGACAAAACATTTTTCACTTATTCTCTACAACTGCAATGCCGCTATCTACCACCAGCTGAGCGCCTATATATTTCTAAAATTTCAGTAATTGGCGACAGTGCCAGTGTTTCAGTAAACTACTTATGTACTTTATTGCCGCTTTCCCGTTTTTGCTACAAATGGCGTAGATTTCTTTTCCCATTAATTGCAATTGTTGAGGTGAAGATGTGTGCTAGCAGTCCCTTTTTCTTATATTGATTTGATCAATCGTGTGGCGGCACAAACCAAAAAATAAAATGCACTTTCCAGCCACCTCACTCCATAGAGGTGATTTCCTGTACAAGCTGGGTCAACTTTTCAAGCGTTGTAGTCACACGCCAGGAGCATCTTCTAGTGGTAACAAGGGCCGAGCGCCAGGCTTGTACCTATTTTCTCAATAGGTGCCCGGCACCACCAAGGCACACGAATGCACATGGTGACTTCCACAGCAACGCTGCACACTCTACTCAGTAACCGCCTGTGGTAGGACATGCCGCCAGACTATTCCTCCCTTCGGCAATGCGGTGTTGTAGGAGGCCGGGGCCCCACCAGATTGACAAAGGTCAGAAGCACCTCGAAAGGGTAAAGGCAGCTTTCCAGGCGTGAGTTATCCTTTCAAAGGTCCGCACTAGACCAGGGACTACTGTACCTATTAAAGAAACCAGTGGGTGCCTGGCGGTGCACGGATTCGAACCCAGTACTTCACCCATATGAGGCGAGTGCAGTACCTCTGAGCCATCGCTGATGAGGCATAGCAACATGACGTTCCTGCAGTGCGCTTCAGAAAAGTTGTGTCTCCATAATCCAGGAACACACTGACCGCCAGGCTCATAGGTTAACTGCTGAGGGTTTTCTGACGCCAGTGCTTAAAAGGCGGTTGCAGACTGCCTCCGTGTCAAGTTTAAAAGGCAAAACCAAAGTGCAGAGGCCCGATGAAAACAAAGTGAAAGTGATGTCGTATCTTCATAAGCCGTCGCACAACATAAAGAAAATTGTTTCATGGCACGGTGTTCGAGTAGTTTTTTCCGCGCAATGAAAGCTATCCAGGCTGTGCGCGCACATTGAAAACGCCAATACTGGGAGAGCTGGCAAAGGTGATGGCGGAGGTGTGGGTCCTGTACAAAAATTACACTGGTGTGTACATGAGAAGCACCAACTTCACAGTCTTAAGGCCTAGCATGAATACATTGTATTACATTACATAAGCATCTTCAACTCTCACCGTGGCTTCATGGCTGTAAACAAGAGGTGTGCTTGAGAAGCAGCGGCTTTACAGCCTGAGGGCCTCACATGAATCCATTCCAGCGTACTACATAAGACTGCAATTCTTGCCGTAGCCTTCTAGTCAGAAGCAACAGTCCACCTCTGCAAAGGAGCAACATTAGCACCTCGAAGGACTGACATCAAACCATTGTAACCTGCTGGGCAAGTGGTTCCTATTCTTACTGCAGCTGTACAGACAGAATTCTTGAAAAGCAGCGACATGAAGCGCTAAGGTCCTGAACTATTCTGATATGCCGCATCATTTTCTATTCTTACCGCAGCTGCATAATCAGATGCAACTGTGCATACGTGAAAATCAGTGACACAGCACTCTGAAGCCCCTCCAACTCGTCATAGCTGCTAGAACAATAACTTCCACGTGAGTGGGAGAGGTGTTGAATCTAAACAAACTAAAGATTTAGGGGAAGTCTGTGAAACAATTGTCCCACTTGGTAGAATAACAGCTCGATCATTACAAGGGGACGCTGGACACCTGACTGTTTCCCAATACACTTTGTAAACTCCTTTGGAAAAATTTATACTCTACTGTTAAACTGCACAAGCACCAAAATGTAATCATGAAACTTCAGCCATCACTATGAAACACGATTTAAAAAAACACCTTTTTATTGCTCACGAAGGCCATTCTACAAACTCCGAAAAAAAATAAAGGAAAGATAGAGTTCATTCCTCAGAAATGCACTGAACAATTCCAAAATAACTTTAATAGCTGACAACACTTCAGACAGAATCCAACTCTGCCAACAAAATAACCGCAATTTGAGATCAGTACACCCTTAGTCGGCCCCTTTGATGCCACCTTCATTAGCAAGGGGAAGAACGCACCAGCAGCGTATCAGGAATAATAAAACACTACGTGTATGTGGATTTTTAAAATCAATTTATCAAAAACACGTGAAGTAATGCCGCGGGGCCACATACTTTCAGCTTTCGGCAATAACGGGGTCCAATTCCAGCAATGTCTTTGGTACCTTTCTCATAACTTGTAAAGAATACTACTGTAGTGTATTATGTAGGGGCGCTGTCGTCCTGTACTCCGGAAACACAGCCGCGTGTGGAAATTGCGGCGCACAAAACTGCCAACTGTCTGTCCGCGGTTGAACCTGCTTCACGTGTGGCCGCCTCGAGGTCACTTTCAACAGTACTATCAAAGTTTACGTCGCGGGCGTGGAAGACGCCCGGCCCGAGTCGCCGAAATTGTTCCAGAGGAAGACGCTGAGATGGTCATGAATATTCTTACTGAAAATTAAGCGTACGGGTGTCTACTTTGATGTCGGGATTCAACCTGCTTCTCTGGCATCACCCCGACGCATCATAACATTTTAGTGGACTACATGGCGAACACATGAGAACTTCTTTGGACGTCATTGGTCAGCCGACAGCTGACTTCAGCACAACTCCTTTACGGGAGATGAGTCCGCTCGGAAAAAGAGTCGCAGAGTGTCAACGAAAAAGTAATGCATACGCTGAGCAACAGCGAGCTGCAAGGGTCCCCAAGTTCCAAGTTGGCACCTACATACGAGTTCCTGGACCATAGGGCACTCCAAGTTATGGGCCACTATTAAAAATCCTAAAAAATTGGCCGCTGGTCCTTCTATCTGGAAGACAATCGAACTTAGAATGCTTCACAGCTATCAGCGGTACCAAAGGTGGTGGTGGTGGTGGTAAAAACATTTATTCAACAGATTTGCGCTTGAAAGTGGGAGAAGCCCTCAGTCCAGGGCCCCTGCGGCGGCTGCGGTCCTGCGTGCCCGGTCCACCAACTGTCGCTGGTCCTCAGGGTCCGAACTGCACAGCGCGGCCTCCCACTGTTCGAGGGTGGGGGTGCGAATAATGGGGGCTGCTGGTGTGTTCTGGCAAGACCACGTGGTGTGGTACAGTGTTGCATGTTCACTGCAGTGTGGGCATGTTGGTGTATATATTGTGGGGTGTATGATGTGCAGGAAGCTAAGGTGGGGGTATGTGTTGGTCTGTAGTTGCCGCCAGGCTACAGCCTCTTCTCGGGTAAGCTTCTGGTGCGGTGGTGGGTAGGCACATCTGGCAAGGCGGTGGTGTTGCAGAAGTGCACGGAACTGCTGCTGGACAGGTTCTGGGTCACGGAGCGACTGGTGCGGTGCCCGGAGGGTGCATGCTCGGGCTGTAGCGTGTGCTCGCTCGTTTCCGTCGAGCCCTGCGTGACCTGGTGTCCATATCAGTATGGTAGGGTTCAGGGTATCCTTGTGCTTTTTTAGTAATCGGAGGGCGGATGTTGAGATGCGACCGTTGCCGTAGTTCCTGCATGCCTGTTGGCAGTCCGTAATTACGTGAAGTGGTTTATTCGAAGTTGCAGACGTCATTGCCAGTGCGATGGCCGTTTCTTCGGCTGCAACAAATGTTTTTGGTTTGTACAGTCGCAGTGCAAACGACATCGCCTGAGCCGTCGATGACGCTTACTGCTGCGGCTGGATGGGTTGAATAGTGGGCCGCGTCCGTGAATCGCACATGGGGGTGGGCAGAGTACTTCTTTAGTAGGAATTGTACTCGCGCTTGTCTGCGCTGTACGTGATGCTCAGGGTGCATGTTTCGCGGGAGCGGAGCAACCCTGATCAGCGTACGGATGTCCTGTGGCACAGTTTCCGGTCGAGGGTGGCTGGCGTCCGCTATCTGGTAGCCTAGTTGCCTCAGCACCGTGCGACCAGTCGACGTTTGCCTTAGCCGCTCTAGTTGGCTGACAGATGGGCATCAATTATCTCCCGCACCTTGTTGTGCACCCCGAGCGCTTCCAGCTTACTAGTGGCGGTGTGAGGAGGGAGGCCAAGCGCTTGCTTGTACGCCTTCCGCAGTAGTATGTCAAGTTGGTCCATTTCCCTCGGTTTCAGCGGGAGGTAAGGCGTAGAGTACACCACGCGGCTGACAACCAGTGCTTGCACCAACTTGATGACATCATCCTCCTTCATACCCTGGTGCCGGTTTGTTACTCGACTCACCATACGCATGATTTGCGAGGTAGTGTGGTTGAGGCGCTGGATGGTTAGCGTTCCTCCTCCGTCTTGCTGGATGTAAAGTCCCAGTATGCGGATGGTTGGGACTACGGGGATGTCGCTACCTTGGAGCTTTATTTGTATTGTGGTTTGTTCCAGTGGCTTGCCACGTGGCTTGCGCCTCAGAATGATGAGCTCGGACTTCTCCGGGGAGCACTGAAGGCCGCGCACACTGGCGTACTGTTGGACTGCGTCAGCAGCTTTCTGGAGCGCATCCTGCATGTCACCTTCTGACCCACCAGTAGTCCAAATCGTGATGTCATCTGCATACAGTGCATGTTTAATCCCCGGGATGGTGTTAAGTTGTTGTGGCAGCTTCATCATAGCTATGTTAAATAATGTTGGAGAAAGCACCGCTCCTTGAGGCGTTCCTTTGTTGGGCATGGTTTGAAGGTCCGTTCGTAGTGGTCCGATGCCCACAGTCGCCGTGCGATCGGTGAGGAATGCCTGGATATACTGGAACATTCGTTTTCCACAGTTCGTGTCACTTAGGTTTTCGAGGATGGCGTCGTGGCTCACATTGTTGAATGCTCCTTTCAAATCAAGAGCGAGGATAACCAAAGGAGGCATCACAAGGGCAAGAAAATAACAAGGACAACTCTTGCATGTACAACATGCCCCCGTTGACGGACTACCACACCATCGAAGACTTGGATCACTGCACCTGGGGGTCCGCCTCAAACACAATCTGCGAGTTCATCCGCAGATCAACTTGAGTCTTCACGCGCTGTACCACCAAATGTGCCACCGAGCCCACCACAGCCGCAAGGTCCGCAGCCACAAAGTCTGGCTCCAGGCTCTGGGCACTGAAGTGCAGTGTACCGGTAGAGGGAAATGAACTCGATGCCGGGGCCACCACCTGACTGGCCCAGAAGAAATAGACCTCCAGTGCGCTTCCAAGAGTACGTGCAGTGATTTGACAGCTGTCAGGGCTCATACAGACAGCGACTGTATTGGTGATTTCTGCGTAAAGACAGTGACCGTATTTGGTGATTGCTTTGTGCATACAGGACTGTCTAATGATTGTTTGTCCCCAGGGAGGGAAAGATGTAGTGGCCCGCAGAACCACCAGGTGCGGCCATATTATCCGTAGACGCCAACATGTGGCACCACCTCTTTAATGTGCGTTTACACGCACGCACGCACGCACGCACGCACGCACGCACACACACACATACACACACATACGATGTGTAGTGCAGTGCATCTGTATACGGCCGACATAACTACTTATGCTTACGAATCCCACGTCCGTAGAGTCATGAAAACTCGATCCGCCAGCCATTTGATTACCTGAACAATATTCCGCTCGTTCATACTGCTTTGTTTGTAAGCTGCAGTCTCAGACGATTGTGTACAACCATTTGGTGTTTCCCCCCTTTTCAACGGGATGCCTAATGATTGTTCACGTCAGGAGGAAAAAGCATGTTGTGGCCCCCCAAAAGAAACCTGCGAAACCGTGCGCCAAAGGCCGACCTCCATGCAGCGAATGTGGCGTATAAGGCGGCGAACGTACGCAGGGCGGGGGCCGCCCGCACCCGGCGTCAAAATACGGCTGTTCGTGCGGCATTTTACGCCGACACTACTATGTTCGAACGTGGGGGTAGCGCAGAACCCGAAGCGGCAAGCGCATTTTGAGGCCGCAGCAATTTCACGCCGTTCGTACTTTTTTTGTACTTCCTGTCCGGGTGTGTCCCATCTGCGCGTTCCCACGTCTCTTAAAGGGATTGGGGTGGACAAGCCTGAGGGGTCGGTCAAACCACGGCGTCCGCCGGCCGCCCGAGAAACCTGCGCATAGGTCGGCCTTAAAGGATGCTTCCGTTGTCAGTATAGAGTGAACTACAATATAACACCAGCTACGTAGGCCTAACGTTTAACATCGGGTGAGCCCGTGTTCACAGCCAGAAAAAAGAACCCTTGCAGCTTGTCACCGCTGCTGTCGTAGAACAAAGCCACGCATCAGGGAGATTGCGTTACACAGACACGCATCACACCAGCAACAAATAAAGCCAGGACGTTCTCGGCAGGATATAGGTGACGACGCTACGAGTAAAAACAGCCCACCACGACTTCCTCACGTACAAATGACGACTTGGCAAGACACACACGGCGCAGACGAGTTTAGAGCCTGATGATGCAATACATTCGTAACAGTTCGTACTACAAATCGCACACACCGTAATACGCCATTGTTTCTTTTTTTTACGGGTGCTTTCTACCACTAGAAGGCGCTCGTGGCGCATCCGCCCCACTTTCGTTAATGCGTGAAACGTTTCGATGCAAATGCTTACACGCGCAGCAATATTTTTACTTTTTATGATCATCCTTATTACTACTTAATGCATAAATGGCTTCGGCGTATTTGTTCTTTGTTTTTTTATTTTTGTGTGACGTCACCGGAAGTTTTGTTACTACAGCGTTTTGGAGACGGAAACACGCCGAGGCAGCACATGGGTTACATTCAAATTCCAATACAACTTATTTCGCGTTTTTACATATGCGAAACATTTGCACGACGGCTGCCAATATTTTCTGCGTTCGCTGTCTTTCACGAGATGCACTTTTACAGAAAAAGCTAACGTAGACTTTTGAGAGTCCGGCTACTTGTATCACAGAATAAAAGCAGCACTTTTGGCTTGGCGACATAGTGTCTTGCTCGATTTCAAAATCGCCCTTGGATTATCAAGCACTTTTTGCTGGGCTACATGGCGCTTGTCCTGAAAGGGGCCACGAAGAGAAAATGCAAGATTGGCTCATTAAAGAACTGCTTTGTCCCCAAAACAATGGAACCAAGTTTATCGCAAACTTCCAACAACAAATAAATATAATAAGGATAACAGATGAGGCACTGTGACTTCCCAGCCAATTTTTCTTGATTTCGCTATCTGGTTACAGAAAGTTGGTTGTGCGATTTGCAGGCGTCGATTTGAACCCCCGCCAGGAAACACGACTGGGCGATTGTAGTTGGGCTTTTAGATTTTTTTAGACCATACGAAGGCTCGTGTGCAGTTACCACACCGAGAATCATGTTTTCAGATTTAACCCAATACACGTCACTCCTGCCTATACTGCGTCACTGTAGCGCGAAATTCGAAAGTTCAATATTTTTTGCGATTTTTTTTTCGTCAAGAAATGTCTTTTGGTGCTGTAATCGAACTAAGTTACCTAAAGCTATTTTCTTTTCGAATAAACCAAGTTGTGTTTTGTCTTCCTGGCCCCTTTGAAATTTGTCGCCGCCGATTCCCTTGCAGAAAATTGCTTTAACGTTCACCCCTAGAGCCCGGAAGAATTCGCAGCGAAATCAAGGGTCTCGAAGCTAAAAAGCTGATTGCAGGACATTGTCTTCAAACGCGCATTCTAGCGCTGTTCAACGACACGAATAGCACAAAAAAGGTTCGACTAAAATCTGAACCAAGATGAAGGTATTTATACCTAGCCGTTTTTTATATACCGGAACTTTCGAACACGCAACAAAAATTTCGCCTTTTATAAATTCTGTATTCGCGCAAATAGAGCCGGAAATTACCCGCATTTTTTGTATTCAACGGATATTTTATCAAAAACGGCAGTATCCTTACCTGTTATTGGAACAACACCCGAATGGAACATACCAGGGATCAGCCTATACTTACGATCATTTGGAACCGACTCTTTGTTGTCTAGGCCAAATTAATAACCGGCGGTCCCGTGGACGCAGAAAATTCCTCCGATGAAAACCCGTGCGCATGCGCGAGAAAGGGAGTTTGCGGAGGAGTTGGAAGTAAGGGGGGGGGGGGGGGTATAGATGACGTTCTGGCATCTACCAGCACTGTTAAAGAGCACTGACATGAAAATTTCATGTTACACTTTTATTACTTTTATCGATGCTTAATGGTCTGGCGAACCTGAAACAGCACTTCAAATACTTCAGCGCGCGATAGTTAATTACATTGAACGGCCTGAAAGTCGTTTGTTTCAAATTCCCGCGCTTTCATCCCGAACGGCGCATATGACAGAGTCCCGGTTTGACCTCACCGCTTTGTGCGGACGTCACCGGCGCCCGCTTGAGAGGGTGTTGCGCCCGCTCTCCGCTCGTGGGGCCGCGCGCGTGAAGTGACGTCACGAGTTTTTGACCAGCGCTGTCGCGTCACTTCTTTTTCCTCTCCTGGAGTGATGTCACGCTGATGTCCATTTGCTGAGTGCCGCTCCGCGCGCTGCTCCGTCGGCGCGATAAATGAGATCCAATTGAACTATGTTCTTCGCGTCGCAGGCCGCTCATATTTCAGCCAGGGTATTTTGTTGAGTGAAGGAAGCGAACTGCGCAATAATATTAACGCCGAAAATTGGTGTCAGTGCTCATTTAAAGGGAATGGCGCGTCAAAGAAGAGAGAGAGGGAGATATATATATATATATATATATATATATATATATATATATATATATATATATATATATATATATGAGAGAGAGAGAGAGAGAGAGAGAGAGAGAGAGAGAGAGAGTCACGCAGCAGAGCACGTGCACAGCGAGCTGCTGCCCGAAGCACAGCTCAGTTAGCGTCGGAGTACCCATACTAGCGCGACACGCCGTGTTCGTACTTGCAGCGACCATCCCGGGAAGTTGACTTCGAAGGTGGCTACTCTCCGCTGGCTGTGGTGGTTGCCTCAGTCGTTGGAGTCATCGTTGGGGCGGTGGCTGGCGCCGTCGGCTACCTGAGCTTCGCGTACGCCACAAGAGTCGATCGCACAACCACAAACACGATTATGACCACGACTTCGGCCTCAGCGCCGACAACGAAGCAGACGGAGCCGTCCCCACCACAACCCCCGCCGCCCCCGACGACCCGACCGACGCCCCGTGACTACGTCGCCTGTTACACCAGCAGATGCATAGAAGTTGCGGGATTCCTGCGGAATGTGCTGAATCCTCTGGTGGACCCGTGCCGGAAGTTCTCTCAACACGTGTGCGGGCGCTTCGACGCGAAAGTAGGGGACACTTTCGCCACCAAGGTAGGTTTCAGTAGAAGAAACACATTCATTGACGAGCACCGCCAGCTTGGCTGCGACCGCCCGGGCTACCAGTGAATCTTGAGCCTCTTGTTCTGGGCAGTGCAACGCCTCTCCCACTGCTCAGACTTTGTTTTAACACGAAAGTGTTTTATTCCCGGTTACACGAAGATTTCGTTGACGTCATATTTGTTACGGAAGTGACGCCAGTGCAATGAAGCAAGCGACCTGTAAAGGTCTGCAAACAGGGTCTTCTTGCGGGGAAGCAACCTTTAACACTGAAGAGTACGTTACACTTAGGGTTGTTCGTTTTTGAGTTCTATATTTTAACACGAAGGTGTTTTATGCTGCGGTACCCCAAGATTTTACTGATGTCGTATCCGTCACTGAAATGACGCCAGTGCACCTTTGCCGAAGCGACCCGCCAGCAGGACGTCGCTCGCCAGGCACGTACGCCCAAAGAACGCCGCCGATGCGCAAATCATGCTCACCTGCAGATTTCGCTGCACATTTCACTTTCGTGTTAAGCTGATTCCTATGACAGAGTAATCAACCGCAGTTTTTTAGGAGCGAAGCTCCTTAGGGCGTGGGTCTGTCCATCCTCGACGTATGTATGTAGCCACCTCTAGTTTAGTTCTTGGATTGTTTACTAGATGGCGTGGCTACCTCTAGTTTAGTTCTTGGATTGTTTACTAGATGGCGGTACTTGTATATGATGAAAAGATGCGCTTGGATTGTTTTACTAGATGGCGTGGCTTACCTCTAGTTTAGTTCTGGATTGTTTACTAGATGGCGGGGAGCGTTGTAATAAAAATCCGTTCGCTGTTGGCGCGCGCTCGGAGTCGCCCGATGGATAAGGCTGCAGATGTGCGAGCCCGCGAGGCAGAAGCGCTCCGTGAAGCTGCGCTACGCCGCCGCCAGGATCCTGCCGTACGAGAGCGGGAGGCCGAAGCGTGTCGTCTGGCTGCGCGACGACGCCGCCAAGATCCCAGCGTTCGAGAACGAGAGGTCCAAGCGTCACGGCAACGGCGCGAGGACCCTGCCTTACGCGAAGCGGCACGGCTGCGGCGCGAAGAGGATCTCCAAAACGTCAGAGAACGGGAAGCGGCGAGAAACGCGCGTATCGGCAGGCAGACCCCGATGCAGTGAGAGCTCGTGAGGCGTCTGCAAAACGCATCAGGCGAGCTCAGCCCCAAGGTGCCGACGCGCGGTTTAAGCGAGACTTTCTAGACGTTACGTTCGGACACAGATGTAGTGGGCGAACTTTCACTGAAGAGTCACGGTTTTACCGATGATTTCCCCTCAGGAGCTTCGCCCACTCATCATCATTCACCCCGTGGATATGCTGTGAATTTTTTTTTGTCATTTCGTGCGCTTTTTCGGTTCAAAAACACGTCTTTAGTGGCTGCAATGGAGCTGAATGAGTTTCCAAGAGCTGGTTTTGTCAAACTGAACAGAGTTGTATTTAGTTTTCTTGGCCGCTTTAAAGTCCCTCATCATTGTTACGACAGATTTTCGGTGGTTTTAAACAACAATTGAGGCGTTTGTTTTCGTAATGAGCCAGATCCACCTAACGAGAATTTGAGAAACAAGGGGAAGTTTGGTACTGGACTTAAATTCAGCGCCGTCAAAACTATTAAACGATATATTTTACACGTCAGGTAGGGGAAGTTTATGGCCCGAAGTAATCAAAAATTACGTCGGGAATTTGAGTAATATTGGAGTGATAAGTTTAAATATGGCTCGTATTGAATTGAAACACTCAAGTTGATGGTGCGCTCTTGTGAATACTATATTTAAATTGACTTTCAAGTATTGTGCGATTGAGTTTTGGTGGAAAAGGCATTGAAAATATGCAACAGGGCCTCAAGAACAGTAGAACTGTACGTGGAGAGCAGGTGAGTCCTCTTGGCACCATTAGCTGCTCTTTCCGAATTCTTCTATAGGATAATTATCTTGAGCGCACTTCAAGGCACTATTAAGGTAAGCAAGATCTTCGCAGCTGTGCCCTGAATATACAAAACGCTTCACAAGAAAGTTGCTCACATCTTATTCTTCACCTTGATGAAGTGGATCGTACTCAGAGGGGGGGGGGGGGGGGAATTGCCAGTGCTTGTAAGGGGCGGCTGTTTAGATGAGTACTGAAGTGGCAAATATGGAAGTAAACAAAATAACTATCTCTAACCAGTGTTATTTTGTAGGAACGCGGGAGACGAAATGAAATCCTTGTTTCGAATTTATATGTCATTTCGTTCACTTCATCGTTGAGCCCTGGGGTCAGCTCTCTCGCCGATCTCCTGATTGCCGTCGGAATTCATAACAAGTCAGCTGCGAAACGCAAGAACAAGCTACCGAAAACACCCACGCAACAGTCTGAACGCTCAAGCCATAAGCAAACTCCCATTGAGCAAATGCATTTGGGTCATTTTGATCCGTGAAACATGAAACAGCCGGATCTGGTTCATTTTCTATACGAACTACGATCTGCGTACACGTTTTCAGGGCGTTATCTCAACTATTTCCAAGCAACCCCTTGTTTAGGGGAAAGTTGCCGAGTTTCTTTTTTTTTTTTCTCACTTCAGCCTTATCCAACTCAGTTGCGGTTTCTGGATCTGTCTCATTTAAAAAAAAACGCCTTAATTGATCGCGGCCTTTCTTGTTGTGCAGGAAACCACCGAGAGTATTTCTGGAGGATATTGGTGACATAAAAGAGAAACCAACTGCATAGTTAAGTGGGAAGCGCTTAAACTTTGAAAAATGAACCGGACGAAAAAATACAGCAACGCAAGACGGCAACGCATCAACAATTGACGAAACACGCCACATATATACACTGTATGCAAAACAAATGAATGTGATACGCGCTGACGCACATGTTGTTCTTATTTCAAGCATGCGCAGTTGAGGTTTCGACAAATTCTATCTTCTTGAAGAAGCTGATAGAAGGGGCTCTGACATCGTCTTCCCCTCTTGCAGGCACCATGCCGAAAGCCTCCCCGGTGTGACGGTTGTCATTGGACCTAAGGGCAGCGGAAGTATCTTCATATTCAAAAGTTCGCAGTACCTGGCACAGAGCCTAGCGAAACGTTCGTTTTTGAACTGTGAGCGCTCTTCCACTCAGCTACGCAGCACCAAGAAACGTCTCCACTGATGCGCTACTAACACCACCGCGTTGTTGCCATTTCCCGATCCCCAAATTATAAACCTGGCGATGATGCTTCTTTCAGCGAGACTAACGCAAGCTGAAAACTAGCAATTAATTTCATTGCAGTATTTTATGTAGCGATGTTTACGGCGAAATGTTGAAAATTTGACTCAAAAATTGTCCGCGTATACGCTCACTACGCTGCAAACGTCGGTGAAAGATGATAGTCTTCCACCAACCACGCCCCGTAAATGTCTCCCTACTCTCTCCCGCCCACCTCTCACCTTCTTCCATCTCGTCTCGCTCTTTCCACAATAACCACAGCGGAGGTTTGTTCAACTGAATTCAATTTTCCCGCATTCGCACTTCTCCCGCGCCATCTGTTGCAGCCTTTCGTTACTGGTGGACTTGGAATGCCACCTCCAGTTATTGGCTCGGAATCGAGGCCTCTTTCTATTTTAGATCAAAAAGTTTCCAACGTGGTTTAATCCACCATCTTAAATGTCGCGCACCCATCAATTTTAATTAGAACACTGCGGGTAAGAAGTAGGTATTGATGTTTCGCCTCAAATATGCCTAGTAGTTTGATTTTGCGGAACAATGTTGACAGGTACGATGTATGCTACCATATTCAGCAGTTTGGAAAAATTTTCCTTTGGAATTTATTCAAACTGTTGGCGGGGTGGCTGAGTCGACAAGCAGGCAGACAGACGAGCAGACGGACAAGGCAGGGTCGCCAGGAAGGCAAGCAGACAGCCAAATGTGCGGGGGAACGTGTAAGTCTTGTCACTCGAGCGTCGTAACGCGTGCACAGGTCTATACTCGGTTACAACTCAAGAACGGCACTACTGCATGTAGTGTATCACTCCGCTAAAGCGCCGGACCCGTGACGTCAGTGCGCGCGCGTTTTGAAAGGGGTTTGCTATGAATGCGTGATATCGTCTGCCTTGTCTCACGCAGTTTTTTTTGTCGTCACTGGAGTCGTTTATAAGCATATCGAGTCCAAAAAAATCACGGGAACGGCTCACGCCATGTTAAAAATATTCCCAGTAACACCCTACTTGCGCCGCGCGGAGAAACATCCAACTACGGTGATAAGGCACAGCGGCAACTTCCGGTGCCGTTCTTAAGTTGTCACCGAGTATAGTGCATCGCACAGTTTGCGCTACATATGAGTGTCGGGATTATTTTTGAATTTGGGGAGGGGTGCGAATGCGAGATCTTCGTTATACCTTCTTGCGGCCGTGAAGCAACGGCTTGACGTTTCTCGCTTCCAACTTGCGCTGAGCCGTTAATTTACAGGGTTACAAAGAGGGGTGAAGGTCGAGTTTGATTATACAACTGGAATACATTTTTCTAGATACCTTAGAAATCTTCACCCGAAGCCGAGATGAAATAACGGCCATTCCTTTCGCAGGATCTCATGACAAGGTTAAAGTCCGTATTCGACTCTGCCGAAAGTACGGGCAAGAAGATTAAAACCATCACTGACGACCCATATCAGAAGTTATCCTCTTACGTAGCGGTTTGCGCGGGGACGTTCAACGGCGTAGGCAAATATAAGGCGGAGCACGCAGCGCTGGTGCACTTCATGAGCCAGCTTGGGCTGTCCCTGTCGAGCCCGCCGCCCCCCGGCTCGCCGTCGACGCGGGACCAGCTGCTCTCGCTGCACGTGGAACTGGCCTTCGCGTACGGCTTGAGCGCCATCATGATCATCCGGCCACGCCCGTACAATTCCCTGCACGTGGCCTTCAACGGCAGGATGATGCAGGCGGCGCTGACCAGGGGATCCGACCCAAGGTGAGTGCGATCTCTAAAACCTGCTCGTCTCGTCGCCTTCGAAAGGTTCTCAGGAGAAAATCTGAATGGATAAGCTTCATTAAAGGAGCCATTAAGATAAATATAAGTTTCGTTCATTCATTACCAATATCGCAAGGTTGAGGCAGATAATGGGGATAATAATGAAAACATAAGAAGCAGTGGCGAGTCCCGATCCAGTTCCAGGCGATTTCTCTGTGAAATAATCGAATTTCTTTTTCTAGTTGAGGGCTGCAGACCTAAGCCACTGCCAAGGAACGTACCGGCGAGATTGTAGTAGGGGTGGTGGTGAAAAACGTTCTTTACTGAGCTCAAGGGGTAGGGAAAGGGGTGTGGTCAGCCTCCTTTGTCCAGGAGGCCGCGGGCCTGCGCTGCATCCGCGGCTTGTTGCACCAGCGCGAGTTGACGCTCCGGCGCCGAGCTGGTCAGCGCAGACTCCCACTGCTCAGGGGATGGGGATGGGATGGGGTGAGGGTGGTGGGGACAGGAGTATACTAGGTGGTAAGTTGAGAGCGGGATGTCACACTGTGGGCAATTGTAGGGGAACAGAGATGGGGAGATGTGGGACAGGATGGTGTGGTTGTAGTATGTCTCGGTTTGCAGTCGCCGGTTGATATACGCTTGATGGTTGGAAAGAGTGTGATGAGGAGGTGGGTATATCCTTCTTGTGTTTGTGTAATGAGAGAGAATGGAGCTGTATGTGACTCTCCTTTTTATTGTCTTATCGTTCCGTTTGATCGTATTACTTGAATGCTACCGCGTAGTTGACACACTGTTAACTATGCTTTGTTGCTTTGTCGATAATACGTCACTCGTGCCCATAGTACGTAACTGTACCATTAGAATTGGAAGTTTTTCAGTATTACGTTTTTTTGTTCCCGTCAAGAAACTTCTTTCGCGGCTGTAATGGAGCTTAGTGAGTTACCAAGCGCTAGTTCTTTCAAAGCGAACAAAGTTGGGAATTTTCTTCATGGCCTCTCTAACACAAATGTACGGCGACTCGCCCTACTTGTATGGTGGACTATCAAGCGATCTTCACAACCGTAGGTCGAGAGTAAAGTCCCACAACGAACTTGCTAGGCTGCGGCTTTTGTGGATTGTGCGAAATCTTGCAGAGAACGTAGAAGCAATGTCGATGTATTTGTGGCGTTGTTCGGCTTCGGATGCGTGAGCCGATGAACACGCGTTAGGAATGCAAGAAAAACCGGTCATCTTCATTACGTTGGTCTTTGTTAATTTTTACTAAAGTGTTGGCTTTACTTCCATGTCACTTTCATGTAATCAATTTGTTTGGCGCTCTTTGCTTTAGTGCCTTGCGCCAAACTCTAAACATCATCATCATCAGGAATGCAAGAAAACACCAGTGCTGGCGGACGGTCGGAGGAGGGCTCTGAAAAAGAATGACGCAGTGCGCGAGGGGAAATGAAACAGCCGCGCAAAGGGGGGTAGAAGATTCGAAAGTTGCGCTAGTCGGATACTATCCACCGCAAAGACAAAACCCAACAAACAGCCCATAAAAATAACAGCGCACAAACAGCTGGCGCTTGTCTTCTTGTGTTATCGTCTTGTCTGATCACCAGCAATACGAGCCGCCTTGAGAGCCGACCTGGGTGGCTAGCGAGTGGAACGACATTCCAAGGGTGCAGCCCCAGGGGCTGATTAAGTGATGACATGCGCGGCCTCGAAATACGACAAATAGTTCAACCGTATATGTATAGGTTGCCAAAAGGTACAACTATAGGATTTCCCCTTGACATCCTTAAGGAGTTCTAAGCATCTGCAGTCATTTTTTATAGAAAAGGAGGAATTTTAAAACGGCAGATAGAACACGAAAATTTTAAAGGGACAGACAACCGATTCTTGTCGCGTATATGTTCTCTAGCTCATATGAAAGCCAGCGTTTTATATAGCCCAGTACAACTATAGGTACAACTATAGTACAACTATAAGATAGCAATTTCCAAACTAATTGGGGGAAATAATTTTAATTTGGCAGCAAACTTCGTGAAATCGGAAGGATGGCGGTTCGTAGTGTCGGAACTTGACACTACAATATGTGTCCCTGTCACGAAACCTGCGAATCTAGTAGCTACTGTAACTGCTGAAACGTTTATGTAAGTATTGAAAACCTTTTAATACAAGTATTTGTACAAGGTTAAATTGTATATGTATTTCTAAACGTTATTTTGAAAATTTTACAAACACGCCGCCCACCGTCGCTGGGGTGCTTTCAGTGTGGCTAACTCAGCCTCCATGCCCAGAATCAACGGCAGCGTTCAGTGAACAGATTCAGTGAAGGAGCTTTGATGATTCTGCCTGAGGGAGGGGCGTTTGTTCTGCCAAAATATTTGATTTCAGTTTCCAAATACGCCAACGGCGGCTCTAAAAAAAAAAAAAAGAAACGTCGCGCCCGGGGAGAATCAAACTTCCCACCTCCACAACGTGAAGCCAGATTCTACCTATAGTCTGTCCCAACAGATGGCGCATTCGTTCAAAATAGACCGTTGCATTAAAAACACACATAAAGGAACAGGAAAGCCTGCGATTCAAACTTTTTTAGCGGGGGACAAGTTTTTAATTATCGTTTTTCATTTCGCATACAGACAAAAGTTCTATGTTGCCGAGCTACTCTATGTCGTGGTTGCCAGCATTATTTTTGGGAGGGACACATACGGCTCGTAGATCTAAAATTTTCGATTTAAAAAGTTCTAGGGCGTTATCAGCAAAACCGTTTCTCGTCAAGGTGCTTTAAGTGATGCCCTTTCATTTGGGATAGAGAATATATACTCGACAAAAATCGGTTGTCCGTCCCTTTAAGAAATATGCCCTCCGTTTGGGGTGGGAACACACAACCTTCTAATGAAGCTATTGAAGCTCTGCCAGTGAACTACAGAGCAGCTATATTGCCCTCCTTATCCTGGTTTATTTACGTGTAAGTGAGTGTACCCTTTTTTAATTGGTTATATCGGCGCCTCCGGTAGTGAATATTGTGAGATCGAATCCCACTCGGTGCTTATATTTTTACATTTGTTTCTTTCCTACCTATTGGAAATTTTCTGTTCCACCATAAAGGAGACTGACTACCATTCCTATGCCAGGTTTGTCGTACTGACTAAAAGCTTCCTTCGCAATGTCCATACGGGAAGCCGCTAATTCACACGAATACTGAGGCACGGCCGCTCGATGGAAACAAGGGTCCATCGAGCGGCCGTGACTGAGGGCTCGTATTCTTAGTGGTTGCTGTCACAGGGTAGCATGCGGGGGATTCCGACCAGTAGTCTTATTCTGGTACGATGGCGTAGACGCTCAAGGCACGGCTACGCGGCTAAAAGTTCCCCTTCACACCAAATTTGATCCAAGCTACTCTACGGGCCCTAAAGGAAGGGTGCCCTTTCAGGCACATGGATGCACCAGAAAGTGAAGAGACACGTTCAGTCGCTCCTGGAGCTCAATTGTTAAATAATCGGTCGCATAACCCGAATGTTGCAGTCGGATTCCACGCGGTGCGGATATTTTTCCCTCCAGTTCATTGCTCCCTACCATTTCGAACTCATTTTTTTCACAGGGCAAAGAAAAGTACTTACCAGATCGCTTCCTTAGCGACTTAAATGTTTCCTGTCCTTAGTCTTCCAATTTTAGTATCTCTGTCCGTACCGTCCGTCCAGTCCAGTCCGTCCGTCCGTCTCGTCCGTCCTTCAATCCATCCGTCAATTCCATCCATCCATCTCAATTCCATCCATCCATCCTCCATCCATCCATCCATCCATCCTCCCTCCATCCATCAATCCATCTATCCATCAATCCGTCCATCCATCCGTCCATCCATCCGTCCGCCCGTCCGTCCGTCCGTCCGTCCATCCGTATACGTACTCAAGCACGTGCACACCCACACACGCACACGTACGCGCGCACACGGCGCCACGCGCCACGCACGCACGCACACGCACAAGCCCACACGCACACAGTGGTGACAATCTAACAATTAGATTGATGGATGGGCGCGCTTGATGTCTACATGTGTAATTTGACAAGCTGCGTGTTATTACGTTCGCCAGTTATGCCACGAACCTGCAGGGTGGCAGGTGTCACGGCGGCCCGCTTCTTTGATAGCATGAGAACAACGGTCTACAGCAAGATGAGAGTGGCGTCAACCTCGGGCACTGGGCAGTTAGCGAAGCCGACTGTTTCCTACGCATTGGTCGTCGTTCAGGTCAGCGAAGCGCTGATGCTCGGGACGCTTTGAACAATTTCTAAGCGCGAATAGAACAAAACTGTGTGCATTCTGCCTGAAATAGCGTAAGCCGGTCGGTGCACCTACATCTGGCAATAGCCATGGACACCCTGTGTCATTGGACCTTTGCATTGTACACTTAGATCCTAATTCCCGCGAAAGCTAGGAAAGGCCGATATCTTTTTTACTTTATTCGGCGGCAAACTTACTGGCTGTTTAATGCGTAGCATGCTTTGTGGAGCACCCTGCATCCCGAACCGTCGAACGCTTTGCATGCTGATTAAAATGCACAATTGGCATTTCGATGCTTATGATCGCGTAAATAGAGATCGGAATTTCTAAAAATAAAGAAAGATACGAAAAGTTTAAAATTTAGAAAAAATATATGTTCATTAACAGAAACTCAGGTCTTTAACGAACCGCCCACTCCAAAGAAGCGTGTTTTCAAAGGCGAGTCATGGTGGTATGCATAACTGAAAACAAGGTTGCAAGCCAACGAACCATAGAAAAAATCTGATAGAAGCAACGCTCAGGGATTAGTCACGAGCGCCTTGGATCAAGGAAAAAACCTCGGCAGAGTCAGCCACAGCCACGAAACACCACCTGCGATTGTAGTGGGGTTTCAGTTTCCGTTTGACCGTACATGTAACTTGAATGCTAACATGCGTGAAGACACGGATTAACGCTGTTTTATAGTGTTTGTCGCTATTGGCCTCCTTCGATTTACGGGCGTTCGGGCTTCGGGCGGGGCTGCCAGAGTTTGCTCTCGGGCAAGAGCGCCATGATTACGTAGCTTCAGGCGCTTCGGCGACACATCGGAAGCCGCAAACCAATCGAGGGACAGGAAAGCCCAGCAGCAATAAACACTGAAGGCAGCAATCGTTTTTCCAGTCGTCTGCTAAGGTCCACTTCACAAAATGTTGGTATCGCTGCCTTGTGTCGTCTGTGTTTCGTCGGAACGCTCGGTCTCTGCCGAAACTGAAAGCGAGCATGACGTAGCGACACCAAGGAGTGACCACGGACTCATTTCGGCAGCCGCCTTGCCGTCGCTAGACATCCAGTTCTTGTCTACTTGAGAAATAGTCACGGTACTTTGGGAAGACGTAATTGTTTTTTCTCGGGAACATCCCGCCCGTTCCGCTTTATTCGAATCATTTCCTTGGTTTTGTTCCTCACGCAAATGAAAAGAGGATGTCCGCCTTAAGCCGAATTTAAAGTTCTTCTGATGTGCTTTGGCGACGCCTCTTCTTGAGAAGCAGCCGGCACCGCTTGCGGGGCACACACGAAAACATTCATTTTTAAGGCTCCTACGACCCTGTGTTCGCTGCCAAAAAAACAATTGCCTCACCTAACAGAAACATGCATGCTTCGTCTAACTTCTGAACGCTGCTTTCGTCTACCAAGCTGAGAAACGCTTGGCGTGTATAACACAAACTCAAATGAAAAATTACTACCTGGTGAAGTGGGAAGATTCTGTCTCTTATCGAACTTTCCAGACGAGAAAAAACAACCGCCATTGTTGCAACTGCTGTATCAACAGACAACGTTTTAATAAGTGAAATGTTGTGCTTGCAAAGTTAATTAAGAAGACTGTGAAATGGGCGCAAGTTCGGGAAAGTTCATTATTAACTATCAGTGCGAAAAACAAAACACGGCACAAAAAGAAACCAGAAACGGATATCATTAGAGTGAAGCGCTGTCCTCTCCGTTTCTTGTTCTTGTGTGTCGCGTTCTTTCGCGCTGATCTTTAGATATTGCAAGGTTAGGTTGCGCATAAGTTACAGCAACTTTAAACCTTAAAAACCCAGAGTAGCCAGAACAACCCCCCCAATGTTATGCTGAAACTGGCTGCACGGCACTAGTCAATCTTTTGTCGTCTGCTAGCAGCGTCGTCTGCTAACTTGCTTACTGGCATAGTTTCATACTAATATATAATAGAGGGAAATCTGGCGCCACTGTCTAGGGTAGCCGCGCTTCAGCGAGCGTGCCGTCATGTTACCGGGCGGCACATTCCACTGGCTTGCATGGACTCACCGAACAGGCCTGAAAAGTTGGCTTTGGCCTGCAGAAATGCAGCAATATCACTGCGGAAAAATTTATTCGAATTTGTTTTGTTATTATAAAATTAAAGCTCCAGAAAGATTTATTTGTCAGGGATTATTTAGAAGCTTCATGGAAGATGAACAAAAATACAAAGTTACCCCTTTTGGCTTCAAGACGAAAAAGAAGCCATGTGGCTAACCAAGCCAAGGAGGCGAGGAACGTCGCTAGCTGCAATGGCGCCGCCCACGGCGGCCCGCGAATGCAGCGCCAGATTCCCACTAGTATATATTAGTATTAAACTGTATGGCTTACTGGTGCCAGCTCTTCGCCAGATCACAAACGTCCTGGCAGCGTGTGGGGAGCCATATGGCTCGACCGAAAAAATCGAAGACTATCTGGCGCCGCCGGAAATGACGTATGGAACTTCCGAGAAAAAACGAATGACCGCCTCTGGACTGTGCAGCCGGCGGGCAGCAAGAAGTGGAAAATCGAAAGCCCGGTTATGTCTGTTGCCGCGATTGCATCACTACTAACTGCGTGTAGCGCGAAGCTTTCAAATTTTTCAAAATTTCTTGTGTTGTTTTCTTCTTTTTTTGGTTTGTTTGTTTCAGCTAAACGTTGATGCTTGGGCAATATCGTTTCCGATATTCTTGAATTCACTCTTGTATACAGCGTATTACAGCGTATTCTTGATTACGCCGACACAGTCCCCTTTCATCCCTGTTTTCTTACGCTGCAAATTAGAAGAAGTTTGGAACTAAAAATGTATTTCGTCACTGTGATAAATTTGAGCGAGTTAGCAAAGTCTAGTTCATTCAAACTGAACAACGTTGTAAATTGCCTCCTAGGCCTCTTTGGGTGCCAGTTAACACGCATTACCAGTTAGAGAAGGAGGGCGCGCAACTCGGCATCGGTCAGACGAGTCTGGGTGCTCCTTACACTGGAACTAATCCCAATTGCTTGAACGTTGAAATATGCCCTCAGGTGAAGGACGTTCGGTTTGTCGGCCCCAGCATCACGGCATTCCCGGATGCAGTCGAGGCGAAGACTCCGTACAAGCGCAGCGCCACGCTGTTCCATCCTGACCTCCTCGTCAGCGTCGTGAAAAGCGTGTGGGCCGAGCTCAGTGAAACAGAGCTCCTCCTGTGGACCAGCTGGCACGTAGTCGACGAAGTGGTCCCCTTCGCCGATGCCGCCAAGTTCTCGGGCAAAAAGTGAGCCGTTTACAGGGAGGCGCACTGGACGCGGCCATGTAGTACGCTATTACATAACTCGCCATAGCTGGCCTAGCTCTAGAACGCGTTTTTTAGATGCGACGCATCTCTTGCTCTGAGGCATGTACCTCCTGCGTCGGCGTCGGCGTCGGCGGCGTCCGCACGCCACTGCGCATGCGCGACTCTCTTCCGCTCTTCTCTCCGACAGCTGTGCGCAACACTCTCACTCCGTCTCATTATCATAAACAACAGCTGCGTGCGCGCGCTTCGCTCGCTTCGCTCCGCTCCCGTCGCGCAAGTGCGCGCATGCGCGACTCTCCTCCGCTGTCTCCTCTCCTTCAGGCGCTGTTAATTCTAAAGCGGGTAGCGCTCTGCGGCGTTCAGTCAGCGCTCCCTCTCGTTCGACCGCGTCACTTTGCTTGACGACTGCGTGCTTGACTTGATTCTTCCGATGAAGCCCTGATGGAAGCGACAGTCCCTTCAGCGAGTGGACTGACGCAATCCAATACCAGCGTCAGTCCAAACGCTCCCCCTGATGCGTCGCATCACATCAGAGTTCCCTCGCAGGAAGATGGGCGTAATTTTGCCATGGCGTTCGCGCTGTTGCGCATGCGCATCGGCGAATGCGGGCGCTGCGTCTTGCTGTGATTGGGAATTGGGCAGTCGACCAGGTAATGTGTGCCAACTTTTGGATATTGCTTACTCACGTAAAATACATCGCTGTTTTGATTGACGGCCGTCACCTAGGTTCCTGTTCCCGCGTTCCGTTTAACATGAAAACTGTCTGACGGCTGTTGTTTCATTATTTCGGGGGTACTGTCTTAAAGAAACGATGCCCTAACGGCTGGCCCGACGGGCCCGCCGGGCCCGTCTGACCAGCAAGCAACTTCCCGTGCACTTCGGTTCTTTGGTGAGTTGCTGTGGCTTCAGCGTACACGTGTACAAATCAACAGCCAGCGTGATACTCATCAGTGCGGATAAAAGTATTTCAATTGTAAAAGCAAGTAATGTTCGTATTAGCCGGTTGAATAGCGGGACGGTAGGCTTACTTGCAGCCTTTTCGTACTTCTATCAGCGAGTAGTAAACACCATGTAGTTCAGAGGCGCCAGAACTTCTGAACTTCTCCGTATGTGAAAAGAAGCGAAATTGAGGGCTGGGATGCGGATGTTTGGCGTGAAAGTTAGCGTTTGTATTCCTTCCTGAATTAATATCTTGAAAAGGGTCTGCTTGAATTCGTGATTTTTGGCTCCTCCCGCAACCCGCAATGCTTTCGGCACTGTTCCAGGTTAGTAGCATGTGTTGTAGAGTGATTGGTACGTGTTCTTGTCGCGGTAGTGTAACATAATTTTTTAGTGCAAATGGTGTAAGCAACAATGAAGTCGTATAGGTCGGGTAACAGCTCCGCTAAGTGCAGTCCCATTACCGCTCGTCCCAAGTGCGAACACCAACTCATCGCGCGACACGCGTTGCGCGAAGTGCCTGAGTCGCAAGGCTGGGATGTGCATCAAACCGCCAGGGCCCCTTTCCACGACGAGTTGGCTGGCCTATGAGGCAGCCAATCTGTCACTTGGACACCAGCTTCAACACATGCATTCGAAGACTGCAAAGCTGCTCTCTCTCTGCAAGGTCACCCTGTTCTCTCATCCAAAGCCAGATGCTCCCTTGGGACTGTTCACTGTCGCCTTTAGCACCACCGTTGGCGACTTCCTGGTGCAGCTAGTGGACAACAACTGGTGTCAGCTGACGTTCTTTTTCAAGAAAATCTCCAGCCCAAAGACGGCCTCGTCCTCCGGCAGCTCTGCCGATACAACGTCGGCGGCTGTTGAGCCGACCTGGCTAGCTTACTGCTGAGAGCTTTTGCCATCAACGAGGCGGCTCAGCACTTTCGCCACATCCTCGAGGCACAGTACTGGACCATCTATACCGACCACAAACCTACGCCTTCTCTCAAAGCCGCGATAAACTCCTACGGGTCCAGCAGAACCAGCTGTCCTTTATCGCCCAGTTTATCACAAACATCCAGCACATCAGCGGGAAAGATAATGTGGTTGTTGAAGGGCTCTCCCGTTTCTCCGCTGTTGAGTTGCTGCCCTGGACGACTGACGCCCTTGCCGAGGGTCATAAAACTGATGCATAACTGCAGCAGCTCCTTCAGAACGCCTCGTCTCTTCTGCATCAACAAGTTTCTGTCCCTGCGTTGACATAGTCTCTGCTGAGGCATATCCACCTGAGTGAGACCTTATGCGCCTTCACTGCATCGCCGCAGCCTTCTCAACGAGTTACTCAACTTCAGCTATCCCGGTATTCGCGCTTCTCCACGCCTCGTGACTGACCGCTACGTTTGGCCCGCAATTCAGCGTGACTGCCGCACCTGGCCACGCAATTGTACCCGATGCCAACGCGCCAAAATCACCAGGCACATCACTTTGCCACGGGGAGCATTTCCTCTGCCGTCGGAACAGCCGGACCTTACCGCTGTTGCGTCACAGCCATTGATCGTTTCCCTCCATGGACTGAGATATGGGATCTCGAAAGGACCACTGCAGAAGATGTGGCCTCAACTTTCTTCTACGGCTGGATATCCCGTCGCGTCACAACTGATCAAAGAGGGCATTTTGGATCTCAGCGATTCAAACTCCCTCGCAGGGGCACCTTGCGTGTTCAAGGTGACGGTATGTGGCGACACCGTGGACCCGAGCCCATGTGGGTTGGACCCACCCATGCTTTAGTCTGTGCGTGGCTTAGCCATGTCCGGGTAAAAGGGGATTCTGGTGGCTGCGCTGACACCGAGGTTGTTATGGACCTTAGGGCCCCTCGGTGAAGGCAACACGCCACTTTGGCCCTCGCTTCTCTTAGACGGCACCCCACGACTGACCCGGTAGAGGGGGAATCAGCCAGTCGCCATTTCCTGTCTCCCTCTCCACTCTTTCGCTTTCTTGTCTTGTTTCCCCATTTTTCCTGTCCTCTATTTTTTCTGCTTTCTGATCTCCTCTTGCGGATTTCAAGGGTTAACCCTGTGTGAATGCCACCCTAGGTTATAGTGGCCGCCTATGGCTAGCGCAGGTCTGCGTTCCCGTGTTTGGCTCCAAGGTGGGCGGCCAGAGTGGCTGCTGAACATGAATCTGATTATCTACGGCTACGACAAAACCTACTTTTGATCTTTCCCGGAAACGAGTCTGCACCGCAGTAAGCTACCTGTATCAAGGGTCCCATTCTAACGAAAAGAACGAAGCTTTCCAAAATTTCTTGTTATCGAATCCATCGACTGTCAGTGCCCCCTACTAAAGGCCTCTCCATTTTTATTCGCTAAAGAACTGGAAGCCGTCCTCGGCGGTAAATATAAAGCGACAAAGATGTCCTGTGGAGGTATCCACATTGAATGCGAAAACAAATCCCAGGCTGATGCAGTGCTGGCAATGCAAAGGCTAGAAATTTAAGTGTTAAACGTATCGGTTCACCGAAGCCTTAACTCATGCCATGGAAGTGATTTCGGATCATGACCTTGCAGACCTCATGGCAGGATTGAATTCTTGAGGGCCTGCAAGAGAAAATGTTACAGCAGTCAGGCGTATCATGATCCGACGTAACGACATTGACATCCCTACCAACTACCTGGTTCTGACTTTCAACTCCACTAAGCTTCCGCAATCTCTTAAACTCAGCTACGTGGTCCACCGAGTCCGTCCATATATCCCTAACTGGCACCGGTGCTTTAGGTGCCAGAGGTTTGGCCATACACTGCAGAGCTGTCGTGGAAAGAGAATTGTGCCAAGTGCGCCAGTACTGATCATCTGTCGAACTCCTGCGCAGTGCAGGAAGCAAAGTGTGCCATCTGTGCAGGGACACATCCTGCGTACTCAACAAAATGACAGAAATTTCAAGACTATAAAGAAATAATGTCACGATAAAATAAGGTCATTCAATTCAAGAAGCGCGACGACGCTTCTCATTTGTGCGAAAAGGCACTTTCGCCGAAATGGCGCACCGGCGGGCCGGGCCACCTCAAGGATGGTGGGGACGCAGGTTAGCTTTGCTGACCTTGCACCTTCCCTGCCTCCCCCCATGCAGCAGCCAGCACAGCCACAGCCAACTGCAAGTGTTTCGCAGCAAAGGCTGTGCGATCACCTGCCGTCTGCTGATATATGGCTGAGGAGGCCATGGAGGTTGTTCCCTCCACCTCGTCCCTTCCAGGACCCAAAAAAGGCACTGGAAGACGCTCGACGTCTCTCCTGCCAGTGCCTTCTAAAGGCACTGGAAAGAACTCATCCAAGACCCCTGCAATGAGTGACCCGCTTGCAAGAAAACCACCTGACAGAAAGTAAAAAAAAAAGTAATTGTACCCGACCCAGGCAAACCAAAATGCCAGTTCCCTTCATGCACTGGGACTGTAGAGGTCTAGTCTACAACATAGACGATAACCACGAGTAAATAGGAGAATATGAACCCCAAATGGTGGCTTTGCAGGGAACATATTTAACGAAAAGGCATAACAAACTTATCCGCAGTCATCACCTACTCACAAAGGACTGAGAAGACTGCACTTGCGCTTCAGGCGGTGTGGCTTTGGTTGTGGCACATGGTATAATTCTAAAGTTCATACAATTCAACACTACACTTCAGGCCATTGCGGCACAAGTTTGTAAACAAGCTGCTCACTGCTGTTTCACTTTATCTGCCACCATCCGATAATGTGTCATTACTGGAACTTGATGACCTTGTTGAGCAACTGCCTGCACTTTGTTATTACGGGAGACTTTACTGCCCATCTCTGCCTTTGGGGAGGTGACCAAACTGACAGCCAGGGAAAACTAATCGAACATTGGGTAACGACCAACAGTCTTCCAGTGTTCAATAATGGAGACATTTTTGTGGGTGTATAGGGGAACCTTTTCCCCACTAAACGTTTGTGTTGTGTCGCCAGAGCTCCAGGTGGACTTTTGAGTGGAGTGTATGTGAACGGTCCACACGCATGTGATCCCTTTCCTGCCTTGTTGTGAGAAGTGCATCGTTCTGCCCTCAATAGCTGTCTACCCTGATGGAGGCTCGAGAGAGCAGACTGGGGAAATGTTAAGGATCTGATCGGTTTTGAGGGATTTTTTTGACATGAGCACTATATCCATAGACGAGGCAAATGCCTACATCTGCTAGAAACTCGTTAAAGCTGCTAAAATGGCCTTCCCACGAACATCTGGTCGAATCTCTAAGCAACCAAAGCCGTGGTATAATGATGCCTGTCGCGAAGACCGGAAAAATCAGAACAAGGCTTGGGGTGCGTTCAGATCAGACGGTACCCTACCATGGAAGACTGCGTGAGTTTTAGGCTGCCCGGGCTGCTGGCAGGAAAATCAGGAGAAGAAGCGAAAAGAAACTCGTGGCAAAACTTTGTAGGCGCAATAAACATTACAACTCCGCAAAAAATGTCTGGGACCATGTGCGCAAAGTCAAGGGCAGCTACAGACGGTTTACCGTACCACTATTTCCTACCGACGGTGTTGGCGATTTGTTGCAAACTCCAGCGGATATTTTAGGTGCCCACTTTTCAGAAGTTCCTAGCGATTCAAATTACACAAAAGAGTTCATGAGACACAAGACTGGTGCCGAAAAGCTCAGGATCAAAAATAGTAACAATAGCAATAAGGACTGTAAGCAAGAATTTACGTTGTACGAACGTAAAATAGCCCTAGCTGAGCTGGAAAGAAGACGACGCTTGGCGGGCTGGGGTTTCGAGGAGCCGTTGGAAGTAGAGGAAAAAGAGGTTCCTGCTAAGGCCAACACCCTGCTCGCGTCTCTGTAAATACGTGTGTTAAATACACCTTCAATTTTTTAGGTATTCCGCTCCGCAACAATATGAATAAATCTAAAGTAATGAGGAATAAGCATGCCGAAAGTTCAGCTTAGAAAACGAAACGCTACAAGGAGTAAAAGAATGACTTATGTTTAGAGCTGACCCCAACCACGAGAGAAATCCGGCGCAAAATAGGTATGAATTGGGGAGCACTCGACAAGCACTCCCAAATAATGAAAAGTAAGCTACCTCTGTCACTCAAAAGAAAAGTCTACAACCAGTGTGTGCTGCCGGTGATGACATACGGAGTTGAAACTTGGCGCCTTACTAACCAACAAGAACGCAAACTAAAGTCCGCTCAACGGGCCATGGAACTGAATAATGTTAGGAGTAACACTCAGGGACAGGAAACGACCTACCTGGATCAGAGGACAAACTAGATAAGATATTGTATGTCGATAAAGAAAAATAGATGGACTTGGGCTGGCCATGTAATGAGACGAACTGACAATCGGTGGAAAATTATGGTAACAGAGTGGATAGCGCCCGTCCTGTGTTCCCTTCCTTCGTCTCGTGTTTTTTTTTTTTTTTTGTGTTGCGCTGAGTGTAGGTTTCAAAATAAAAAAAAAATGGATACCAAAAATGGCGTAACAGAATAGGGAAAACCATCAGCCCGATGGAGAGGAGAAATAAAAAAATTCGATGGTGAACTGTGGACTTGAGCAGTGCACGACAGGACCGGTTCGAGATCAATGGGAGATGAATTCGTCCTGCAGTGGACCTGAGTAGGCTGCTGCTGCTGAGGATAATGATGAGGATGATGACGACGATTTTTCCCCGTGTATTTTGAGGGCAGAGTTTTCAAGGGGCCGAAAATTTTGAGTGAAGTTAGCCTTTAATGTCTCCAGCTTACCTCGGAAGTTGAAAACACTCAGTTTGATGAGCATGCGGGATCTATTCATTTTGGGTCGTTTTCTCATTTTCGATTTTTTTTTATTTTGTACCTCATGTCTTCTCCTTTTAAGACATATATTCTAAACGAGTGCTATGTGACTTTATAGCAGGACTTTTTGCAAATGCTCCTTTAGTATGAAATAAGGGGCCTGTAACATTACTTTCACCGTGTTTTTTTTACTCTTTCTGGTAAGCTTTCAGAAGCCGTCAACAAGTGCACTCTAGTACAAACTTACCTGCAGCCACAAATTGGAAACTTGGACAAAAAGACTTTTCTCTCTGTCCTGGTGTTGGCCAAGTTTGAGCGATCGAATAGCGCAATTCTAGCGATGGCACTGCTATTGGACGACTTTCTTCTAGTTGCAGTAGCAAACGCATTCGATAGCTGATCCAATTAAAGAAAAATCACAGGTGAAAGCAAAGCAGTCACAGGAAGACGCATGGATCGGCTGCGACAAGCAAATCATGCAGGCGATAACTATAGCTTTCTCAGTACTTTCAGGCACAAAGGAAAGAGTGATGAATCCTTTTTCCGAAGTGTTGCAGGGCCCCTGAAAAGTTAAATTTAAATAAACCCCAATTTAATGGCACCTGTAGCTCAAGTGGCACCGCCTTTTTCCAGCACCCCGGCGGACAACAGGGCTCCGTACAAGGACCAGTTTCGTTTGGAGTGCATGCGCATGGTCGCGCACATGTTCGAGCCCGTGTTTGTGTCAGTCGGGTTTCGAGTAGACCAGGACACACGTTCCGCGGTGACCGACATGACGGCCGCGATCGCCAGCTGCCTCAGCGGACAGTGAGCACACTTATCCTCTGCCTGCTTGAACTTTCCGCTCGCAAACATGTGCCAGGCTATAGAACCGTAAGTGTGAAATGGTTAGTGCGCGCAATTTCAATAAATACGGCGAATAAATGTGGAGGGCATTACAGGCGACTTCCGGTTACAGAAATAAAAAGCTCGGCGCGCAGTCACATGTCAGTAGTAAAGTAGTACTTCACAGTTGTGCGGCATTGAAGAGTACCACAATGAAATTCAGCAAGAGGCAGAAAGCACAAATGGTGCAAGCGCTGATTCAGCTTGCACGACATGACTGATGACAGCCTCATAGAATGCATGTCAATAACGGGGAGTCTCCCTCGGTCGCTGCTCTTAGCGTAGAAAGAGAGTGGAAAAAAATTACACCATCTTCCCGTAGGGGAACCCTGAGTAGTATGCGAAGCAGCCATGGGGTCGACTGAAGTTCCCATTAGTTTTCAGTTCGTCGTTTCCGTTGACGTTCAGCTTCGCGTGCCTTCGTTGTATCAGTAGCTTCTTGACGTAGTTTGAATGAGTGAAGGACATAAGGCGCGTTCGTAGCACATGCTCCCGTCTCGGTTTGTAGCGCAGTGGGAAGAGCGCCACGTACCTCCCGTTGCCGCCAGAGAGTCGTGGGATCGAAACCGGGCGCCGCCTAACTATTTATTTTTATAGTGGACTGCGCTGACGTCAGCCCAAACGCTGACGGGGCTGAAGAGACGCGCATGCGCAGTAGAGTGCGGACGGTGGACAACGAGGGAGGGAGGGACACAGCCCCGAGCATGAGATGCTTCGCATGTAAAAGTATAGGGGTCTTTCCTTTCACAAAATGTTTGTTTATGCTGTAGAGCCAGCCCTGAATATCGTAAAAACTCACGATGCGCGAGTGTTGGGGAGGAAGCGTGTCTCATCGCCTTGTGTGTGTGAATTAGGTGCACAATTTGGAGCTTGTTACCGCTCCTCATTGTAGACAGCGTCGGATGTCTTGATGCTGCCCATATATATTCACATAGAAAGACGTAAGGATAATAACCACAGAAACTTTTAAAAGGGCGAGCATTACTTTTTCAATTGTACCCCCCATGGAGTTAAGCGGCCTAACAGCGAATAGCGACGCCTAGCCATACTGCTAGACCTAGGGACTCGAAATTCCGGCAACATATTCCTATAAGGGTTTAGAAACTCAAAGTCATCACTGTCTTTAAATTTCGTATCTCAAGGGAATGAAAAGAGCTAAACTGTTTTTCTCTTTTACAATTACCTGTAGGCTCTTTCATATATCGAACTACATAGTTTTTACTAATACCGGTAACCCATACGAATAGCTAAAAGCTGTCTTGAGAGGTTTCTTCCTTAATAACCCCGCTGGGGATAATCAGGATTTGGGGTTAATGGCGTATTTTTGCGGGTCCCCCAATATGTAACTTACCTCATGCATATAATCAAATGATTTTAGCCTACACATATTACCCCTGCTAATCCCCCAAGACCGGTTCCAAGGTTTTGTCCTAAGAAACCTGTAAAATGGCCACCAGTATTTTGAAATTACTAAGGATGTGCACCCGACTGAGATGCAATGTCAGCGCGCCGCACCAAGTGCTCGCCCTTGAGTTTTGACATTTCAGGAGTACGTTCCTATTCAGGCGTTGGAACTCACTAAAGCCTCACCTTTAGAATTAAACATCTAAGAAGGTTAAAAAACTTGGTGCAGCTTCGCACTAGTGGTACGAAGACTGGGCAGACAGCGTAGGTGGAGACCCCCTGAACCTAGCTTATACCCCTGTCAAACGGTGCCGCCTACTTTAATGTGGACTTCCGAGTAGCCCAACGCTGCGGGCTGAAGAGACGGGATGCGCAAATCGGACACAACGAGGAGGGAGGACACTTTAGCCAAGCTGAATCTTCGCATTTAAGTGATGGGGTCCCTTTCAAACAATTTTTTTTACGCCTACAGCCCAGCCTGATAATCTGTAACAGAATCCGAAATCGGAAAATTATGAAACGGGGTCAGCGCCTTTAGATGTAATAAGGTGCACATTGGAGCGTTACGCTCCTAATTAGTAGATAGTCGGATTGCTTATGCTGTATTTTACAAGAAATTGTAAGCATTTTACCAACAAATAAGTTAAAACAATTACTCTCTCCAATGTCCCCCCAGTAGCGGCCTAAGGTGGGTGATTGCTAGACATACCGAAATGGCACATATTCTTGGGTTTAAACTCAAAGTCACCTGTCTTGTAGGATTTCTATGTCAGGCGCCTGAAAGAGCTAACTGTTTTCCTTTTCAGATTACCTGTTCTTTCTATTCGAACTCATAGTTCTTTATAATTACCTAACCAATACAATAGCTGCTGATGTTGATTCACTGTCGCATGTAATAACCGCTGGGGATATCAGCGATGGGGTTAGTGGCGTCCCATTTTTTGTGGTCTTGTCTAGGCTCGTGCATTTTAACAAATGATTTTAGCCTACACATTTACCCCTGCATTATCCCCAAGACCGTGATCAAGGTTGTGTCCGGAAACCTTAATATGGCCACCAGTATTTTGCAAATTTAAGCACGGCTACGCAGTGCAATGCAGCGGCCCACCAAGTGCTCGCCACTTGAGTTTCGCATTTCAGGAGTACGTTCCTAGCAGGCGCGGACACTAAAGCCTAACGTTGTACATCTAGAAGGAACCGGTGCAGCTTCGCACTAGTGCGTAAGACTGAACCTAGCTTAGTCTTGGTTCAGCTACGTTTAGGCGTGGTTATAGTCGGAGACTCGGCCAAGTTTTTCCCACGGTGTCGTGTTAGTCCCCCAAAGTGCAACGGACACTTTATCATTACAGTATGCACAATGTACGCGTGATGCACACTCCGCTCCAAGAGTAGTTGAGGGCGCAGCGGGACGAGCATTTTCTCATATTTTAAAAACGATAGCCTTTCTTGGGCTACTTAAACCCAGAAATTTTGATCTGTCTGGACGTCTGTCTGTGAGTCGATTCATCCACCCGGCCAAAGTGAAACAAGGCCTGCGCAATAGTCGTATATAGTCACACCCAAGTGAAACAAGGCTGCGCAATAGTTCGTATATAGTCACACCTAAATCTACCCGTCTAAGTCTGGTGTAATATTCATACTTCTCACATTGTTGAAGAAGAACGAGACAATGCGCAAATAGAAGACAACAACTTAATACAGAAGTGATATTTGCAGCGTTTCTTTATAAAAAAATCATACATGCTTTATTTTTGCGAAATTAAATACTGCATTAACTGCAGAAAAAAAATCACTCCGCCGTCGCCTGCTGTCGCCCGCGCCATATAGCTTCTGGCGCCATTTTAAGAAATCAACCGCAACAGTTACGAAAGGTTACACTAGATAGGTTCCACGTTCTGCTTGGAACGCACGCGGATTAGGGCAACGCGGTTCTATTCGCCCCGAGATCGAACACAGTCGGCCCCTAGCGGCGGCGGGACGAACCGCTCCTAGTGTGGATGGCGCTCTCGCGTCGTCTGCTCGTTCACGTTGCGGCGGCGCAAAAGACGCGTGCTGCACACGATAAAGCAACCAATATGTGTACTTGTTTGGCAGTAAGCAATGAAATAGTTGTCTCTGCTTGCACATTTCGTCTAGAGACGGCAATAATCAGCGGCCGTTGCGGGTTAATGCGCTGGTTTAATTCCACGAAACATCGCAGTGGGAACCGCTTGAGTGTGAAACGTGTTATAAGCGTTGCTTCGACACATTGGACTTTTATTATTGATGAGTGAAGTCGTTCCTGTTCGGGAACATCAAAGGATGTTTCTTGAAGGTGGCGTGTGGTTATCTAAAAGATAAAAGTTTAATACACGAAATGGGTAAGAAGCGCGACAAGACCTGTGCATACCTGTGCATTTGCCACACCCTTGTAAAATTGAGCTGTGCCCTTATAGATAGAATAAATAAACAAAAACAATTACACTGCACAACCCGTGCGCTGTGGCTCATATGCATTACCGGGGACGTATTTTACACCCGCAAGCCCCTGTTCGACCGAATTCTTCCCGTACCTTTTTGAAAATAAATACCATTTTTGGACAGTCGTTGCTTATGCTGCGTTGCTAATTTTGCGTATTATTTAAAATACGCTTCTGCGGATGAGCCAAGAGCATTTGGGGGGGATTTCTCGGTAGAATTAAGCAGTGGTGTGTTTGCGCCTGTCCTGTGGCATTTAGTGTGTCGCCTTAATATATTCCATTCTCAAATCTCGACAGGAATCACCTTGTCCAGAAATGTTTCACTCAGCATAACCAAATGCCTAATATGGTCAAGTCTTAATCTCTTAAGGTGGACCGAAGTTTAAAGAAGGAGGAAAAATTGCGTAATATAAGCACGTTGTTGCCCACATTTGTGGAGGGTGTGTGCCGTGACTCGCTGGATATTTTTTTTATTTTTCCACAATGCTCGCGTTCAATAGAATTTTGAAAAAGGCGAGCCACAATTCCTGGACAATCTCGGGCCAAAATGGGGGTTAACCAGTTTTGAAAATACTGGCGTCTACTCGTTGAAGTACTTCTTTTTCACCGCTACGGAACACGACGCCCAGCGACTTTAATTGCAAGTAATACTGATAACAAACGTTTGGCCTTTCGCGTTACATGCGTTCTTTTCTCGCTGCGCTTAGAACGTTGGCAGAACCCCTCCCCCAACCCCCCTCCTCTCATTAATTCAAAAAAAAGAGAAATTCCATAAAATTTTTATCCGTACTTTTTTTAACCGATCCCGAGAATTAAATGCCAAGACAAAAGCGAGCTTCAGTTTACAAGACAAATCAGTTACCGGGAACCCGTCGCGCTGTTTCGTTACCGAGAAATAAAAAGGAACGTTTTACTACATCTGCTTCAGCCTACACGTGTCCAGGATAATTGCAGTAATATTCTTGATTTAGTTTTTCTTCCGAGAACATACGCTGATACTACGTCAGTAGCCGTTGAGCCAGGCATATCTGACCACTTGCTCGTAAACGTATCAATGCCCATCGTTCGGCTTAGAAAGCACTATAAAATACCATTGGGTTGTTTAAAGATTATTCTCGTGCAAATGATGTAGTAGTACATGGAAAATGCTTTCAGTATCTTTTGTGACGAAGACGTTTGCACACTCTGGAATAGTTTTAAGAATATGTGCCACTTCTGCATAAGTAACTTCATACCTAATAAGTTTAAACGCACCTCTAAACAGAACCCTGGATGACGCGTAGTATTATCCACCTTAAGCGAAAAATCAAGCGACTCAAGAAAAAGGACGCTCCGTCTTATCTTATAAGCCATGTGCGCGACAAAATTTCGCGCGAACTTAAGCGCGCGAAGGACATATTACTCCGGACAACATTGCCTGAACTTTATTAAACATGAACCTGAAAAATGTTCGAATTATTTAAGGAAAAAAAAAACAGCCCGTGTCAGAGCTGTCAGTTGAGGAGTATGTATTTGTGATCATGCGTCGATTGCAGAGAACTTGAATAACTATTTTTATAGCGTTTTTCTCCAGCTCAAATTTATGTCTACCGCATGTTTTCAGTTTTTGCCGCCTCTGATGTATCCTTTATTTCCTATGCTGGAATTGTTTCTATGCTATTAAACCTAAAAACTAAACCTGTTGCGGCCCTGATTCCGTGCTTCACTTATGTCTGGTATGCTGCCTGATGACTGGAGGGCAGCCCGAGTTGTACCAGTATTTAAGAAAGGTGACCGGTCCCCTGCCCCAAACTACCGGTCTATCTCGTTGACATCGTCTTGTTGTAAATTGATTGAGCATATTATAGCTAACCATATACTAAATTACTTAAAAGAACATGCAGTATTAACACCTTGGCAGCATGGCTTCAGGAAAGGATATTCATCAGTAACGCAGCTAGTACGATAACTCATTCATTCGCTTCGGTAGTTGATAATAGCGGTCAAATTGATTCAATTTTCTAGATTTTAGCAAAGCATTTGACAAGGTTCCCCATGACAAACTAATTATAAAATTAGAGAGCAGTAGGCCCATCGGAAATGACAATCAGCTGGATCTCTAGCTACTTGAGCAACCGCATACAGCGCGTGACTGTTGGTGCACGACTATCGGGCTGTCTTCCAGTAACTTCAGGTGTACCCCAAGGAAGTGTATTAGGACCCTTGCTTTTTTTACTGTATATTAATGATATTGTGTATGTCGTGGTGCCTGGTGTTAGCATTCGATTATTCGCGAATGATTGCGTTTTGTTCAAGAGTATCTCCTGTGCCAACGATCAATATGGGCTTCAAACAAGCCTTAATAACATTAATGAATGGTTATAATGACAATAGCTGGTTCTTCTGCTAACTTGAAAACCCAACGCCTTACTTTGGTGCACGATATCGGGCTGGTCTTCCATGAACTTCAGGTCATAACCCAAAGTATTAGTGTAACATTTACGGACACTCTTCCTTTCTACATATCATTAATATTTGTGTCTTCTTCGCAAACTCTGGTTCTGAGGCACAAACTCTCTAGAATACCTTCACGTAAAATTACTTGGCTATCTCTCCCTTATCCCCTAAACTTGAATATGCCTGTCATCGTATGGGATCCATTCACCGATCTAACATTAAAAAACTTGAAAGGATTCAAAGGAAAGGCCGTTAGATTTATTTTCTCCAAATTCTCCCCACTAGATTCTCCTCTGACCTTATGGCAGCCACAATATCCAACCTTCGTAAAAAAAACTTCCCATTCCTTTCACATATACGCTAAGGTCTTCCCCTTTGAACCAGGTCACTAACCATAAGTATTTAGGTGTAACATTTACCGCAATCTATCCTGGAATTCACATATCGACAACATTTGCTCGTCTTCTCTACGCAAACTCTGCTTCCTGAGGCACAAACTCTCTAAAACACCTTCAAACGTAAAATTACTTGGCTATCTCTCCCTTATCCCCCCTAAACTTGAATATTCCTGTATCGTATGGGATCCATTCACCGATGCTAACATTAAAAAACTTGAAAGGATTCAAAGGAAAGCCGTTAGATTTATTTTCTCCAAATTCTCCCCACTAGATTCTCCCTCTGACCTTACGGCAGCCAACAATATTCCAACCGTTCAGATAAGAAGGAAAACATTCCGCCTGGATTTTCTCTCTCAACTTGTTAACAACCAATTGGCCATTGACGCGACACTATATCTGTCTCCTTTAATGACTCGACAAACGCGCCATCACCACCCTCATTCCCTAACACCGTATTTTGCTAGAACAGACACATATAAATTCTCTTTCTTCCCTCGTACCATAGCCGAATAGAATTCCCTTACAGATCCCATGTATCGTTCTCAGTGATGTTTGTTGTTTTGTTTCTTTGTATTCATGTTCGCATTGTAGTTCCTGCTTTGATACTATGTAACCACCCACCCTGCATGGACCTTCAATGGTCCGCAGTATTTAATAAATAAAAATAAATAAAATAAATCTGCAACAGGGCAAGTTCATTTGCCATCGTTATGGCTCGTAAGCGGCATTATGCAAGGATGCAAACACATTTCGCTGTTCTAGGCACCTCTTAGATTGTAAAAGGAACGCAAATGGTCAGCAGCGCAGCCGTAACAGAAAATCTGTGCTCGACTGTGATGTCCCAGAAGCTTGGTTGTAAACACTGTAAACCTGCTTGTCACTTTGCAAGTCTAGCTAAACATGATATGTTGATTGTACTGCGCGCGTTATCAATTTATTTCGCAAGGTGCACTTGCGACGAAAGCCTTAAATCAGTGATCCGACACCGTTATTCATCAAACCTGCCTTCATAGTCGCTAAAATTTCATTTGACTGAAGTGCGCGCAAAAGACCTGTTTGAACGGTCGCATTTATATCTCTGCGCTGGTTAAAATTCAGTAATTTTATGTTGCCTTTCGAACACACACAAAAATATCGTAAGCTCATTAGAAAAAAAATGTCTGGCAGTTAAATGGTGTTACCACTTCAGGGCATCCCACAAAGGCAAGAATGCGTCATGCTACCAGTAAAATCGATTGAAACTGCTGTTGTAAACTGAATTCCAGAGATCGCGGCTTCCTGATTTGTTTCTATTTATGATTTTATTGAAAGCTCAAAGCCATAGTCTGGAAAGATCGAGCTTGCTACGAGCCACGGCGTACAAGTTCATTGTCATTATTGCGGCCATTCTGAGAATCTCAATGGGTCACCGCTTTCTTTTTGGTGTAGTAATGAAACTTATTGCCGCTTCCATGCTATACATTGAACGTTGAGGAACCGAACTACAGCATACCACTCGTGCCTGTGCCTTTCGTGCGCACATACGGCGCGAAAAAGGTGCGAAGCGCGCCCACAGTGTGCATTCTCCCGGATTGCTCACCGGAGCATCACCACTAGCAGCGCGACACTGTCGCCACCTACATGTCGATCTCGCGGCGAATAAACAATGAAGTACAGCGTCTCGATTCACGCGCGTCTCCGCTGCACTGCCGCACGGAAGCTTTGGCATCAAGGCCCCCGAGACCCGGCCTGGAGCAGTGGAACGCGGTAAATTTAAAATGATTCAAGCAAACCTTGGCGTTTTAGATGCAACGCATCTCATGCTCGAACCTCTGTCCTTTCTGCGTCTGTCCGGCGTTGTCCGCACAGCTGCGCCTCTCCTCCTCTCCTCTCTCCGATAGCGAACACTCTCTTCCAAACAGCTGCGGGTTGGCGCAGCGCGCTCTCACTCCGTTGCTAGGCGCCGGTGGGCGGCGCTGCGCGCGCTGCGCATGTGCAGTACTCTCTCTCTCTCCGCGCTCTTTTGTCGTCTTTTGTCGACATTTGCAACGGAAGAAGCAGATACGCGGCCAATTTTTTTCAACTCGTTCGGGGGCCACCGTTCTGTTTGTGTGGTCTGGCGTGTCGGAGGATGATTAAGAAGTTGATTAACGCTATCTGTTCTTGCCCTTTCGGCCTGCGGCAGCGGTGGCGTCTGCTCTTCCCGCAGTACCCCAGAAAAACCCGCATGGCGGCGCACCAACCGCGGCAAAAATTAAGTAGGGGCCTTAGGCAAAATGGACGCGCCCTGGGAGGGCCGAAAACTTCTGGTATGTACAGATTCGCTGTGAAATACTGAAGTGTTTATTTTCGATATCCTTCAATATTTCCTAGGCCCGTTCAGATATCAAACTGGTTTACGCTCATCCATGTATAACGCATACCAATGTCTACAAATAATTACGTCGTTTTCACGAAACAATACCGTATTAGGCGAATCTAGATTCAGGACCAAATAACGAAAATTTTTCACGGATTACTTATGTATTAACGGCGTGGTTACACTGGCACTCTTTGGCATCTCCGGGTACTACTACCGATAGTGGGAGATATCAAGAACTTCACATTAACGTACCTGGATGTTTCAATGCAAATTGGCTTGCATCACATCAGCGCCCCTCATCGCTTATCAGTCTAATGGGCGTGGTGAGAGATGAGAGAGTCCATTTAGGGTTTTTAAACACTTGTCTCATAAAAGGTGGTTTATACATTCATCTGCATGTACAATCTTTTTCGGGGTTTATCTCCGTGGCAGTCGTCCACGTCGGCGCAGTAAGTGGGGTAGGCCCTGATGGGGACAATTTCTTTTGCAAACAACGAAATGTCACATGGAAAAACGAGCGCTACAAACGAGGACAGAAAAAGCGAAGAACGACGAGACAGAAGCGCATCTGTGTCGCCGTTCTTCGCTTTTTCTGTCCTCGTTTGTAGCGCTCGTTTTTCCTTAAGCAATGAACCAACTAGCCCAACAGCATATTTTACTGTCACATGGAGGGTTAGTGGCTATAGCCGCCAATGGGGTGATATTACTATGCAAACGATCCAACAGATTTAAATCTACGTGGGTGTCTGTTGTTTTTGTCTCTACATTTCTGCAGTCAGTGGCTGGACTCCTTCACCAAGCCTGGGAAAATTCTTATCGGCCAGCCTTCTGTCACCGTCGATTCCGAAGAGTTAAGAAAATACTACAAGCCCGTCCCGCGGTCCAATCAGAGTTTCTTCACCAGCTGGGTACTGGGGGCCACTGAATGGCGCAAAATCATCAAACCCGACGACGATAACTTCGATCCGCTGTACACCGAGATCGAAGTGACCACCAACGGTACGTTGGTGATTCCCATGTTGTTCCTGAGACCCCCCTACTACAGAAAGGGCGGCCCTAGTGCGGCGAACGTCGGAGGAATAGGCCACCTAATCGCCAGGAGCCTGGCCAAAAGGTACGCCCAATCGCGGAGTTCATTCACTCACGGAAGCCGTTCTTGTTAAAGCTAAATATTTGTGAAATGCAGGTGGTGCAATTTACGGAATTGTTAGCCAGCGCAAAAAAAAAAAAATAAACAACGCGTGAAAAATGGAGGCAAGTTACGTGCTCTTGTACTAGATGGGGAACTAAGCACTGCAAGCGCGGGAATATTGAATTGAAATTGCATCGCACTAACATTGGAGGAGCGAGCGAGGAGAGGAGGATCCTCAGGGGTGGGAGGAGGAGAAGAACGTGTTACGTAGCAGGGGGCGGCTGAACACTGTCGTCTTACGATGTCATTTGCAGCGGAGCAAGCGGGTGTGGGGCAAAGTTTTGTGGTGACGTTGTCCAAGCGAAAAAAGGAGGACGGGGTGTACAGCTGTGAGGCGTTTATAGGGCCATGGAGACAAAATGCCAATTTGGTCCATTCGAAAGATTGCCTCGTTAGAATAACACGGACACCAGTTTCAGCGTAAACTTCGTTCAAATAAGCCAAATAATGAGGAAAACAAAGTAGACACGGGAATCACAAGCCTCCGTCCCGTTCTGAAGTTATGACAACGGGAAGCTCGTTGCCATCGGCCGAGGCCGGTAAAATCCAACGGTAAATAAACGGGGATTGTAAGCTTGCCAGACGAAGTATTTTCTCTTGAATTAGGTGCCTATTATTTTTATAGGAGTAAGAATGTTGGACTAAGTGGTGTAATTTACGAATGAACACGTAACCATAGAAGCAGTGAGTGCGTACGGCGCGCACATGCCGGCCGAAGCTCCACAACCATCTGGCGCGTTGGGCTTGTCTGGCCAATTGCCATACTTACACTTAACGTGACCACTTTTGTTGAGCCACGTCCAATGTTTCATGAATCAATTACTAGCAACCGTAACAAAACTACGCCAGGTACAAATCTGGTCTGACAAACCGAGCGCGGACGGCGGCCGTGAACAGAATCGTTGCGCCATTAAGGAAGGCTTACGGTAACCAAGGCAAAACAGGCGTGTTTTACCGAAAGCGGCAACCTCGATCAATACAGCAACTTTCGTTTTAGGTACCTGCATACAATGCGTCACTGATGACGTCACGGAACATATAACCAAGCGGGAGAATTGAAATTTGGCTTAATCACGTAATTTCTTACGGAATAAAACATCATTTGCTGCCGGCCGGACACGCGCTGCGGATACTTTAAACACCAAATCTTTCGAATAAAGCATACTTGTACTTCGGCATCACGGCCATTCAAGGTATTCTAGGGTTGGGTATTGCACTCAGCCTTCTCCAATAAATGGTGGGGGGAAGGCATAATAAATATGATATGTCTCAGCCCAGCGGCGTATACTTTATTTCTGTTTCGTTGAAATGTTTCGTCTTGCGTACAAGCGCAGTGAAAAGATGCATGCATGCGGGAAAAAGCGAAAGCCTACCGTATCTCCTGACCGCTAGCGGGTATATATGTAACTGCCAGTGGAAGATATTACTAGCGCAATCGACTTGAAACGAGGCTGCCGTCAACCACCTCGAACAAATGATGTGTCTTTTTAACACCTCCTCTTAGGTGGTAGCACTTTCCTGGAATATCTGGGAGAGCTTCGACGGCGTTGGCAGCACTGTCTTGGTGGTGGCACCCGAGATGGCGTTAAAAGACGCTTTGTGACTGGCTGTGGCGAATATGAAAGGCAGTCGGATCAAGCTTTAAGGAAGACGGCGACGATCGAGGGAAGTCGGGCTCTGCTGTGAAACGTCACGGAAAAAAATAAAACGGAAGCAGGAGAGAGAAATGAAAGCTCTAACTATTGATTTCTCTGAAAACGAGGCGTCGCTGGCTGTCGAACAAAAGCCGAGAGGGCTACGAAACGCGTGATCTTTCAGTTCAATCAAAAAATTGGCTCCAATCCACGCTGTGAAGGCGGTTGTAAAGCAAGGCCTTCACACCCACAACAATTGCCCATGCGACGTCACTTGGAATATTTCTGCCAGCCGTTACCTGGAATTCGCGGGGGCGGCGTCCCGAACGCAGCAGCAGCGTCGGCCACGGCCGGGCTGGAGCGGCGGACTGCAGCCCGGCCGTGAGTCAGGATAAAGAAAACGGAGAGGAGCGTCTTTCGAAGGGTGAGACAGCGGAACCTAGCCATCCTGATGTGCTAGCTTGGGGCTGCGCCACCGCGCGACGCAAGAGCAGACACCAAAACAGTTCGGCATGTGAGCTTAGTGATTCCCATTTATACCGATTTAAAAAAGTTAGTTTAGTATGTTTGAGAATTGCGAGAAAGCTGAGGGAACTTTTATAATCGCTATTTTTGAGAACTAGTTGCTCCTTTCGCCTTTTGTGTACCTCTTAAAAACACAACCGAATTGGCATTCACCAATTTAGAAAACAGTCTCATTCGGGGCAAACAGTGCGCAAAAGGTAGCATTTCTCTAGCGGCCAGTTGTCTGTATGTGGTTTGTAGATTTTGTTTTGCCGCCCTGCAAACCAATCCTTAACGTATCTTGGCGTGTAGGACCGCTTAATTCCGTCGGGTGCGGGTTACCCAGGAGGTGCTGTTGAACAAGTTAATCAAGCCGTGCGAAGGAAGCGTGCAATGGACGCGAAGCTGCGCCAAAACAGGCCGAAAACAACCGTCGCTAAAGCAGACGACAAAGCCGTACCGCGGACGCGCCTGCGGGCGAGCAGGCACGTCCGTGCGGGGAATGCTGGGCAAATTCGCCGCGCCATCTACAGTGTGCTCCGCGAGTCAAACCCTCCGCCCCCCTCTCCCCCCCCCCCCCCTTCCCCACTCGCCTCCGGCGCGCTTTGAGTTTTTTGTCCCACACGCCGCGAAAGAACCATTTGGCGGGTGGAGCTAGAAAGCTTTGCTTTAAACATATTCAGTCTTTAGGACCCCTTCAGTACAAAACCTTGTGTGCACGTGCATAATATTGGCCGAAACTTCTCAGCATCCACCACATCAATGCCTAGGGTTCTCCAATTCCAGCAGCTACAATGGCATTCGCTATAATGACGCCGCTGCCAAGTCATCGAATCGCTCTGTAATGTAAACCTCGACCAAACGCGGGTTCTCCGTACAGGTATGTGAAACCCGGTGCCTCAATCCCGGTCGAGTGCTTGGGACCAGGGGGGACCCTGCTGGATGGTGTGGCGGAAAACCTCCTCGCCTACGCCTGCGTTCGTCCCGCCATGGTCACTACTAACGCCACGCGAGAACTGGACCTTCCACAATTGCCGTGGCTTACCCCAGATGGGGTAATGTACGTGTCCGCCTGCCTCAAGGTAGGACAGACCACCGCTAGCATGCAATGCTATACCGGCCCTGTTTACCTTATCCTGAGGTTATTTATTCACCCTTGTGGCGAAGGAGTGCTAATACTAGCAGAGTGCTAATACTAGAAGCAAGGAGAACTAATACTAGCAGGGTTAATGTGCGTGAAACGACCACAAGGACACTTAGACTTTGCTGATGATGGGGGCTGATTTTGTTATAGTTCTGTAGGAAGTGTTCCTTTTATTTAAGATAGTGTAGTAACTAGATCGAGTGGTACGCATCGCTGTAACGAAATCTTCCGTTTGGGGGATAAGAACTGAATGATCCCGTGGGGTAAATTGTTAGACTGAAACTGCAATTAACGAAATCGGAGTGGGATTTAGAGGACACAAGTCCTCCGTGCAGTTACCGGTTAAACCAGGTCATACGCCTAAACGCATGCGACGCTTTTTGACCGCATTATGTCGCTATTCCATTAGACACGACATGGTCATGTGTGATCCCTAATAAACTGCCAAAGATGCAGAAATTCTAAGACTGCTAATTTTATGCACTTCAGGACTGCGTGAAAACTGACATAAGGGAGGCCGCGACGTGCAGCTTTCCGTTCGAGCTCATGAAGAACTTCGACGAGGCCTTCACCTGCAAGTCCAAAAAGCCTTTGTGCAACATCCTCTAGGAGACACGCACACAACGGCCAGCCTGTGCCTTCACGGAGCACCAGATGTTCAGATGTTTTTGCGTGCTTATTGTTATTGTTCACCACCGAAGACAGAGTTACCTTTTGAGAACTGTACCGGATGCCGTACAACGATTAAGTTGTTGGTCGGAAAGAACTTGATTAGTCGAACGAAATGCTATTTTGTTAAATACATATCGCGTATTTATGCACTGAATTCTTAAGTGAATATACCGACTGCTTTACGAGCGTGCACGCTAAATTGCTATCGGCTTCGGAACAATCTATTTGTATGCTGCCTATACCGGGCCACGCCCGCAGTAGAGGCGAAAAACCAACCTATTACTTACCTATAGGGACGTAACTCTTTATTACAGGCACGACAGGTGGAAGCTCCCAGCAACACACGCAGAACTCACGAAGGAACACCAAACTACATGCCCGTGACCTTAGTAGGGACACCACTGAAATCCCCCTAGCGGCCCGCTTCGAAAGCAGTCGCAGGACGCTGCGGACAGCTCCCCACTGTCGCCGCTGCTTCTGAAATTTACCTCTTGTATGCGTTCGTAATACATAATAATGTGCAGAAGTCACTCTGTTCGCAAATGTGGCGTATTTACGATAGTGTAAACGTTTCTGACGCGATCTTAGTGTGGCACATTCGGTCTGTATGAGCGCCAGGTGTGTGTTACAGACCAGCGTCCCGAAGCCGGCAAATGCATGGAGCTGCTTTTAATTCCACTGCCCTTAAACCAGCGTCTCAGTAAGCAGAGTTTCCTCGTATGGCCATGCTACGGCTATACACTATGATGTAAGTCGGTTCTGTGCGCTCACATAATCTAGCCGAGCCCTCATAGCTGACAGCAGGCCAGTTACGCTTGCCAATATCATATCTCGGATATTGATCCCAGGACAAGCAATATGTCATGAACTTCACGAACATTCTACGAAAGAAGTACGCTGGATCATACAAAATTATACCCCGGCATCATCACGCGACAAACAATTTAATGTTAGGTCGTCTTGTCCTGAGGTGAGCGCTCGCAAACATTCACCATCTGCTGCATATATCCTCCCTGAGCCGCGTGGCGGCGAGCCTATATAGTAACATCACCATTTGATACAGGGAGCCTGCATAAACTAGCATAAACTGAAATCAGAGGGCCGTATCAGATACGCCACTCTCGCAACGACACCTTTTATTCTTTGTGAACTGCCCACCCTTTATTTTAAAACATGCGTCTGCGCCTATTGGTCAGCTGTTTGTTGAAGCCGAAAAACCAAAGGAAAGTGAACGCGCAGCTTGTGTGTGTGATTACTAAACACGTTCACGTTCCTTCGTAACCAGCTTACGGCTTACACTATTAAGCTTCCTCCCTCACACTCCCCTCCCCCCATGGCCGCGGAATAGCAGCGCGTTTCGAAAGTTGTTGGGTCTTGTGACTCCTGTCTCGGTTAAGTTGAGACGAACGTCTTTAGCATCTCCGAAACTGCATTGGTCTTTTTGGGAGCGCTAAGACTATTCACTTGCTGATTGAGCGTTTCGCGTGTGCCGTGAAGCGGCCGTTTGCATCAATGCGGAGTGCATATAGCGACTTCAGAGTTTGCCGTATCGATACGATTCGCGAACTTTATTGGCTTGTGATTGCACCTTTATTAAAACATGGTTGGATTGCAGTTTGGATGGAAACAAAAATTCGGATTGTGTTGTGATTATGAAAAGTCATCCGATTGTCCCGCAGACGACAGAACTTGCCTGACCTTAGCTAGCACGCTAAACGTGAAATCCTGGTCTAATTGAGCCGACGTCTAAGCCACACTGCTAATTTTTTTTTCATTCCCTTAAGAGCTATTCTGTTTCTTGCTGACTTGCAGACCATTTATTATTCCGTAGTTTCGTTAACTTTCCTTCGTTCTCGCTATAAGGCATGGGTGTGCACATATTTAAGCGACTCAGAGCATTTACAGCTATGCTTATGATTTTCGCGTGGCTTATATTCCCTGAAAAGGAACAACTGGTTATCAGGTATTGGGATAATCACATCTCCGGGATATATTTTACCACCGCTATATTCGAAACGAAGCTGCATTCGTTGTACGCCCTGCCAGACGAAACAAACTTTTCACTGAGCCAGTAGCACGTCTAAACGAGGCCACAATACCATTCACTATTCACTTGTGCCGGACGTGTTCAGAGGTGACAGTGGTGATTTGCTTCTGCCGTTGCTGACACCGTAATAGCCGTCGGGAAGCGCGCAGAATCAATGTCTATCCAAATAGGTCACAAAGCTTCGTGTTATACGCGGTTCAAAACCTATTGCCACCAACATCAACACGGGGAATTATGGAAGTCGAGATTGAAGCGCGACTAGGTGTGGAGAGAACAAACACAAATAACAAAAACCAAGTTTTATTCAACAATGAAGCAATATTTATATTTTACGAACGGGATTTATTTCTCAATCACATTTATTGAGGCACAGTGTGCAAAGAATTTATGAAAATGTTTATTCATTCTCAAAAACCTTTTTTGTCGCGCCATCGGAAGAATGGCACATGCCATTGCTCTGTGATGCAGTCCTTGTAGTGTGCGAAAAGGCGCACGTAAAGATATCTGCTACGAAACGCCCCTCACGCGTTTCGGTGTTGCGCATTTGCATTCGTTTGAAAGCAAAGCTTTCTACCTCTACCAGCCAACGGTACTTTCGCGGTGAGCAGGACAATGAACTCGCAACGCGGCGGAGGCGGATGCGGCGGGGAGCTCCAGAAAGATTTGTTTGTCAGGAATTATTTAGAAGCTTCATGCAAGGTGAACAAGAAAACGATGCTGCCCGCTTTTGTTGATTTTGGCTTCGAAACAAGAACCAAGCCATGTGGCTAACCAAGCCAAGTAGGCGAGGAACGTCGCTAGTTGCAATGGTGCCGCCCACGGCGGTCCGCGATTGCAGCGCCTGATTTACCTCTAGTGTATATTATTATGAAACTCTATGTCGTCTTGAGATGCGCTCGGGAGACGCGCACGTCTTGTCCTCTCCATCTTCGTCCTCGTCTTCTGAGCAAACTTATTCCTTCGTACGTCCAAATTAGCAAAAGAGTTTTGCTATTTAGGTCAGTGTAGGGTGCTGCATGCGCTCTGATAGCGACAGCGCATGCGTGATGCCACACACGCGTTCTCTGCACAGCCAGGGATAAGTTAATTCCAGTAACAAACAATTGGCAGCCGTCGTTGCTGTAAGATCACGCAGTACACTTGCATCGTGGCACAAAGCAGCCCACCAGAGCGCTTTCGTAAAGCGGGCTTCTCCTTTCAAAGTGTAAGCTGGAGGCGGAGCACCCTTTGCAGGAAGCAGGCTGCTCTGCTGGCATTTGCTGATGTTATTTTTTAAAGGGGTCCTGAAATACCTCCCGCCGATGCGTGGATGTACATGTAACCAAATAAAGCAATGTATTAGCAATCTCCTCCCGCAAGAATTTTGTTGAAGCGATGAGTATTAGCTGAGAAATCGTAAATCAAAAACCACGTATTATCGTCGCGCCGCCTTTCCTCCTCCTTTCAACTTACTCTCCGCTGTTGACGGCGAGCGAGCCTTCCCTCCCATGATGCTGCGCTCCCCGGCGGTGACGTACTTCCGCTATTTCGCTGCTCACACAGCCGTCTGCTACGGGCAAGCTTTGTTGACACCATGAATCCCGCTCTCCGCTCAAGGCTGGAAAAGCGAACGAAAAATCTGGCCGCATGTGTGCGGCGGCCTGGCCTTGCCCTTTCGCGGTGTACGTTGCTGCAGAACTTTGCTATCGGCGGCACGCGACTCTTTATCGGCGGCGAACTCACAGCCGCACGGGGAGGATCCTGCGCTCGCTCCCTTGGATGCACAGCGCACTGTTTATCCAAAAAGCGCCGTATTAGATGTGGCCCCGCTGGTGCCGGATCTTATTTTGTGGCGGTGGTAATTCCTGGCGGCGGCATGTGAAAAAGACATTTTAAACCGATACAGAACCTGTGCACAAAACGCCAGTTCAGCTTGGGGCGACGCGTGGTGGAGAGCGGCAACATTGGCAAAACATGCTCCTCCGCGGCTCTGAGCTTTCTAGCGCTGGAGCGAGCACCATTTCTTTGACAATATCAAACATCGGTTGCCCTGGAAACAAGGCACAAACCGCTTTAGAAGTCAGTTACGGTTGCGTAATCTCGGTTCAGCTTGGGGCCCCACCTCGCGGCATATGGGCACTGCAGGCATACTACTCACTCCCATTTGGAAGTGCGAGATGCGTTTGGCATTACAGGAGGCGATGGTGTGTGTGTTGTGGACGCCTTTGTTTCGCGATGAAATGCGACGTTGTGCTTCTGCGGGTGGATAGTGCTTCCCATGGTATGGATTATCTTTCTCAAGCGGCGTACGACTCAACCTCGCATGGCGTATGTGCAGTGTGCGTGGCTAAAAGCCATCTCGGCTTGTGCGCCAGAGTTAAGTGACTTGCTCTTCGTCCCCGCAAACCGCGCGCGAGGTGAGTGCCGAATTTACGAGGGGCAGGAGGAGGCAACCATCGTCTGTCAATCGCGGTTCGGACTTGCAACGCATGTTGTGACGTTGTGTTCGTTCGAAACGCATCTCTGGATTGTTTGGAAGTTGAATAAAATGTACGCGTCAAACCCGGGCATTCGGCTCAGGGCGTTCTCTGCGATTGCAAGAAAGAAGTGCCACGGGGCTTCAACGCTTCTTTATGGAACGTACTCAAGTAAGAGAATATTCATGTCGTGTTATGGCCCTGTCGCATTCAATACAAACGGTTAAGCGTTTGTTTACACTTGTTTCGTTTGTCGTAAAATGTCCAAGCACTCCGGCACTCCGCTGGCAGATCAGCCGGCGAGCCGACGCTGAGCAGACGACTCATCTCTTTGCCGGAAGTGCGTGAAAAAGTCGCCCAATAGCAGGATGTCTAGCTCATGACGAACATCTGGGAATAGATGATGTAGACATGTGAAGATGGCGGCGTCCAAAAACACGAAGGAAAGGGTGAGAAAAAAGCGACAAACTTTGCAACAAAAGTGTGAGCTTTCCGCTGCGTGTAAAAGAGTAATACTTGGCACAGATGATGTTGAAGACCCAATCTAACGATTGCGCTAGTCAATTTAGTGTGCTCAAAACGCCTTTCAGGGCCCCTTTAAGTGCGAATGCACTTTATAAGCGACCCTGAATTCCGGCGACCGCCGTCCGTCCACATAGCAACAGCTGCGGGTGCGCGCGCTCCTCGTCTTCCTTGGCAACGGGGGGAGATGGGCGCGCGCTGCCTGGCCGCTGACATGGCACATACCCACGTGGGGGATTGGCCAGGAATCTCCTCGTCTTCCTTGGCAACGGGGGGAGATGGGCGCGCGCTGCCTGGCCGCTGACATGGCGCATACCCACGTGGGGGATTGGCCAGGAATCGGGCGTGAGAAGGGCTAATGCACCCGCTTAAAGGAGAACTGACACGAATTTTCAAAGCTGAGATCCGCTCTAGCAATCAAGTACAACGACAACACAAATAGATGTCTGTGAATAAATGCATATTTCTTTCTTTGTAGTTGTGTGTGTGTGTGTGATCTCTCTTTCGCGAACATTACCGAACCGCGCAAATTCAACTCGTGCATTCGCACTTTCACATTCTTCCCCTCGGGGAAATGCGGGGAAATTTTTTAAATGCGGAGCATTTTAGGGGCTCGCCTTGTCGTCGTAGCTCGCTCGATGGACCCAAGTAAAGCCACACGCCGTTCCCTCGTAGCAGCTGTCGTGGCCGCGTCCCAAAGAGGCTTCGAAAGCCGCTGGCACCTGTCATACATCTCCCCGTAGTTTAGCGCAAAAACTGCAGGTACATTTGAGGTAAATATACGCAATCAACCGGCAGCGCCCGCGTTCATTTAGTTAGGAACTCTCGTTGGGTTGGTTTTTGCGATAGTGAGCGATAAAATGGAGGAAGCTCAAACTAATGCGTAAGTCTAATGCGGGAGGACAGCAAGTTATGCCTCCCCCGACGGCGACCGTTGAAGAGAGCGGGGGAATTACCCCAGTAGTAAGCCATCGGCGACGTCGCCAATACGCGTCTTCCACAAAGGCGCACTGTCGTTAAGCCGGCGGCAGAGCGGAGAGAAAGGAGAAGCCCCGTCTCGGGGAAGCCGCTTGCGCTGGGGTGCCGATCGGCTTCGGGTACACTGTAATCGGGAATAAAAACGATGATCACAATAGCACTGCGCTACTTATGCGCTTGGCCAGAGCCAGACAGCTGGTATTAGGCGCTCGGAAGTCAACGTCAGCTGCACTGCTTTACGGTGCGCAAACTTAGTTCAACCAGAGCCCTTCAATGCTTTTGAAGTACGCTGATCGTGCTCAATGCAGACACAATTAAAATCCCCCATGAGGAGAATTTCCCTTCGTGTGCGAAGGAACTTTCCTAGTGATATAAAAAAGGAGTTACGCTCCCGACAATTCACTGGTGCATAAAGGCATACGATACGCCACTCAACTCGTACCATAACAAGGTCACAGCAAATAAAACGCCCAGAATCATCTATACTGCAGGAGAGACAGGAAAACTCAGCTTTCTTGCTTATAAGCAGAAAACACCCACCAGACAAGCCTGCAGAGGGACTGACACATACGCTGTAATGTTCTAAAAAGGGCTCTAATGCAGCAGCCATGTCTCATAACTGCACAGCTTTGTCTCCTGCATGGCCGCAACGTACACGCCCATCCGTTTAAGGAGGCGTAAAAGCTGGTATTGCCTTCTCCTGTTTCTTAGGCCTCTCAAGTTAAGTGTGGCAGCGTGCAATGCGGTGACACTTCCCATTCTGCCGGAGCATCTTAAGTGACCTTTTCACCTCCAGATATATCACCCTTGCGGGTGGTCTCGGACGACAGTGGCTTCCCGGCTTTTTGAAGGTAGCCAGCGGCACAAGACCACTAGCCGCCGCATTCATGTCGGAAGAATCTAGAACAGTGGACGCTTTTTGCCAGCGCTGAATGGCTTTTCCTCGCCGTCGGCAGGAGCTGGCCTCTTCACCGATCCATTTTTGCCACGGGGAATATCCTCTGGTAAGCCACAGAATCCGCCCAGGATGAGGACACCGCCACCATGGGACAGGTAACGGAACTACCATCCCCGCCCTCCACACAAGTCGTCCCTGCTCTCATCATCACTGGCAGGTAAGGGCGCAGCAGCATGAAACTCCTCTGAAGAGTCGTTCGAAGCCGTTGAATGCGTGTCCATTTGCTCTTCCCGGTTCTGGTCACATGACACTGTCGTTGGCTGGCCTTTCTGGGAATCATACTGCCGCTCGCGATCAGGTGGCACAGGGTGGGGCTCCGTTTTCTTGCAATCTCCTACTTAAGAATCCATAGGTACAGCCTCCAGATTTCCCGACAGCACCGACTGGTGAACTTCCCCGATGCGCCGACGGACCTCCGTCGCATCCATGACATGAACAGACACGTCGTCCTTAGTACTTGATTCCTCCCCGTGACAAAGCTTGTCTGCGTACGTCATGACGCACCTTTTTGTGGTATGACCGTCGTCGACATTCGTTCCCCTCCAGTATTCTACAGCGGCGCACCCTGCGTATTTCTGGTTTTCTGCCTTCTGTGCCTTCCGTTAAAAATATCCTTGCTTTGGCCACTATTGTAGTATTCCAGTTCACTGTACACGTGTTCTGCGGACCAAGATGGGGCTTTTTTTTGTACATTTTTACTAGACTTCCGGTTTGAAACTTCTGAGTCGTGTATTGCATGCATCATTGCTCTTTTCTGGGGGTGGTTCTGGTGTCTTTGGGAACAGTTTCGAAAGTGTTACTTTGTAGGTTTGAAGTTCTCGCATTGGCGCCCCGGCGGTGTGGTGAATCTCGTATTTTGTTACGTTCCTGGGACGTTCGGACGTTGCCACCGGTGCCACCGTTCGTACCATTCCCCGTGCCTACAATGCCGTCCTTCGCGGGGACGGGCTTAAGCCGACCTTGAAGCACCCGCAACACGTGGTGGAGGCGTCACGTACGTGCGGGAGCAAACAATGACCGGCCGGTCCTCCTTTGTTCCCCACCGTGCCATCCCTTCTCTCCACGCAACCCGTGGAAGGTAAAAGAATGCGTCGAGACAAGCCCTAGGGGTCCGCCTTCTCCACCCGGCGGCATTCGATTCTGCCGGAAGCCGGCCCGAGAACTAAACGAGGAGGAACGTCGCTCCTTGCACCGTCCACCAGTACGCGCTAGCCAGCCCGCAGCTGCACTCTGAGATCACCTCCACAGCCCAGCGGAGTACACGTTCCCCTGCTCGAGAGCTCAAGCCCCCGGTCCACCGGTGAGCGCTCGCCTTCCGCGTGCGGCCCTGTGGGCAGCCGCCACCGCCCATAACTTTAATAAATGGAGTCTCTTTCATCAAATTCTATCTCTCTCTCTCTCTCTCTCTCTCTCTCTCTCCTTCTCTCTCTCTCTCCCTCTCTCTCTCTCTCTCTCTCTCTCCTCTCTCTCTCCTCGCGCGCGCGCGCGCGCGCGCCTTCGCGCACTTCGACGCGAGAGCGACGGGTCTCGCCTCCACGGTCCGGAACCAGCCACCCACCTGATACGCTTCTACTTGACGAGGAGCAGAACGAGCGCCGACGCTATATACCCCGTCCTCGAGACCGGTGAGGGAGCCGACACCGTTCAACCCCTTATTGATTAAACCTAATTGTTATCTGTTGATACCCGTTTGTCTATGTCTCTTTTTCTCTGAACTCGGCGTGGACCCGCCCAAACGGGAAACAGTGACTCAGCCCCTGAAGGGCTCGTCGCATGCCTCTTTTTCAGCGGAACGCCCTAATGAAATTGTCGCCGCTGCCAGGCCAGCGAGATAGGACGGAAACTTATGCGAGCCCGGTGCGATATAGGACTGGAACTTGTGAAAAAAATAATAGTCATTTCGCTCTAATCATTCTGAATGTATGTATATATGTATTTATTGATCTTGGGAAAAGGAAAATCCACCAACAGGCGTAAATTGTCTCGCCTAGGGGGCGGACACCGGAACGCCTGCTGGTGTAGGGGGGGAGAGGGAGGATAGGGGGAAAAGAATCAAACCGTAAATCATACATTAAAGTGTTTGCAATGGTGTCGCGCTGAATTCAATAAAATGTTTAAAGTGATTGTGTTTTTATATTATTCCAAAAATTGTTTAAAGCATGGATGGCGTGCGTTGCGTTATATTTTGTCGCGCAGGGCACTGTTTCAGCTATTTTATTCGACAATGCCGTGTAGAGCGAGGACGAAAGGCACGTGATGGTCGTCTGTCAGGCTATTTAAATGAAGCTGTAACAAGCCAGCAAAGAGATTTTAATAGTATCCCAACGACCAGTTTTTAAACCGGGATTCTTCAGGCGTTTACAAGGCGTTCTGTACGCCGATTCAGTAATACATTGAAAACGAGTTTTACAGGTCCTTTATAATCCCTATTCTAAACCTGATTTTTCTCGGCGTTTACAAACCCAGATTTATATCGTCTATAGAAAATTGAGCCAGCCGGACATTAGCAGAAATATAAGACGTCGTCGCAACGGCGGTTGTCTACAGGTGGTCAAAATTCATTCGGCGCCCTTCAGTATACGCCTCACCTCATCGTCTGTGTAGCGTCGGTGCGTTAAGCCCCATAATCAATCAATCAAATATTTATTTTTAACAGAACAAGATACAGGAGTGGCCTTGATGCGTGCCTGAACTTCGCTTATCTGAGTGTACGGATGTGCCACCATATGCACGCACGACTGATATCTTTAGCGTCATTCCTTGAGTATAAGACGCAGCTGGGCCACAACGAAGATAAGAGAGAGGAAGATATCGAAGTGTGGGCAAAGCTGTGACCTATTTCACACACTTTCTGAAACGCGCCGCCATCCTGCCGATTGCCCCAGCTGAATGCTACAACCTTCCTTTGTGGATTGGCAGGAGGCAATGACAGAAAAGCGGTTGCCTCGTGTTTGCCGGCTGACGTGGTTGGAAATGTTTACCCAGCCGGCGTTCACCAAGCGCTTCCTTAAGCCACCTGACGAGGTCACCGAATATCGCCGTGTATTGGTACGCAAACCCGAAAACCAGAAAGGGAACAGAATATCAGAGCGAAACATAAATGCTGTTTCTGCGTCTTTTTACTCAGAATAGTTTTACTTTTTACACCAACATCGCAAAAAAACATAGGCGGACGTCCACGCCAACAGTGGATTAGAAAAACAGAATTCAATGAAAACTTTTGCTTTTTGAGTAAAACAGGTGTGGCTGCGATATTTGGAGAGAAGTGCTGTTTACTAGTATCCAGTCTTTTGTTAGTATGTGTTCAATCAGGTGTAAGCTTTTAGTTCCCTTAACGCATATCTGAGCAGGAGTTGAATTTGGGCCCCTGTATGAATGAATATGCAAATTCGCCGGATAATGAGCGTTATACACGGCTAATTACCCTTGGGCTAATTTCTGCTTGGCTGTGCTTCTAAAAGTGCCAGATGAACAAAACTAGCGTTTTTCACAATTTACTGTAAACCAGTGGGCCAGTTAATGTGACAATGTGCAGGTACTTGGAGCAAAATTTTCTCTGAAGAGAACAGAGTGACATTTATTCAAGTTTCTTTCAAAACTTACTCATGTATATTGTTATGAGAATGCCAAGAAGTAGACAAGGGCGCGTAGGGCCGGGAGAATCTACCACCGACGACAACGAAACAGTGGCTGGCTGCCACGTAGACATTTCTCGAGCTGTCACGGCAGAATTGCAAGTACTTGTGAATACATCGTTCACCGTACCGAATTTCAAAGCGCAGCTCCTCTTCTCCGAGTACTAAGAACAACTATTACTGAGACAAGAAATATTGTAATTGATCATTTTCTAATTTATTACAGAAAAAAAAAGTAATTGACTTACAAACCTCGTTTCCCCTTAAAGAAATATATTAGAGCGTTACAAATTTGCAGCGAAGTGTAACTGATTTTAAGTAATCATTACTTGTAAAGCGTTACATACAAGGCTGCTCGAGAGACACCGCCCGTCGTCGGGGTCAGACCGTGCGTTTCGCTCATCAGCTATGTTCCACTAAATGCATTTGATTTTTTTTCCTGCTTCGATGGGATAAGTGTAATAACCGAAACCCTATGCCTCGAATGTTAGCTAATGTTATTCTGAGTAAGCTAAACAAGTTAACCTAGCACATAAAAAAAAACCTTGTGTGCCTTATCGCCGGCCGCATCAGCATGCAACAGTAGCGGAGTTGCACACATCTCTACGATGTTGAACGTCATTAATTATAATATGAAATTGTCACAGAAACGTTGTTCATTACCAGATCTAGGCGTTATAAATTGCAGTCAGGAAGCTTTCACAGATAAGTTAATTATTTTATTAGCATGGGCGGCCATTGTAGGTCCATTCCTGGTCACAATAATGATTTTTTTTCGCCTAGTCATTTGAATAACAGCTTTGTCTTTAAAGAAATAACTGAAGGAGAAATCCTTTATGTTACTAGACAGATGTCCTCGAATAATGCCCAAGGGCATGGCGAGGTATCTGTGAATACACTGAAGGTTAATATCGATATATCGAGCAGTCCATTACAAAATATATTTAATCAAATACTTTTAGTGGTGGTTTTTTTAGATCATTCACAGCTCGTTTGTAATGTTGTGCGTGTCTATAAAACATGATGATATCAAACCTGTGGAACATTATCATCCAGTTACAATCCTGCCTGCCATTGCTGTTTTGTTTGAAATATTGGTAACTCATAGAATGGTAGGATATGTGAAAAATACCACATATTTGCCTCACAGCAGCATAGCTTTCGCAAAAGGTATTCTAATAACACCGCAGTTCATTCTGTAACCGAGATTGTAGACCAAGCTCTCGATAAGGCTCACATTTCCATAGATAGGCATATTTCTTGACAATAAAAAGACCTTTGATTGTGTTGACCCCATCATTTTGCTGGATAAGTTGCAGCGTTATGGGTTGCGAGGACCCATAACGTCTTAGCATGTGAGTAGAACATGTACACACCAGCCGCTCAAGACGATGATTGTAGGGCAGCTGTGGCGTGTGCCAGTGTGCCTGCTGACATAATGCGCGCCGTACAATGAAGAAGCGAAAGCGAAGAAGTGTACGGGGCAGCACAAAAGAAGCTGTTCGAAGTAATATGCGCCAAAAAATGAAGGAAAAGAGAGACGAAAGAGATGCCAATACGATGTACACGCTTAAAAAACAGTTGTGGCATTACGTAACGAAACACTAACAAGTTACTTGCCACAGTATACACTAGGTACTTAGTAACTGGAGGTAGTGAACGTAGCACTAGTCCAGGTTACTAACTGAGGCAGGCAGTAAGCACTCTCACTAGTAAAATCCTATTGATAACACCCTTCTTAGCTACATGCTTTAGTAACCGGTCATGCATAACCTAGTAATAAGCACAATACTATTTCTTACACTCAGTAATTCTCTAACCATGCAGTTGTTAGTGGAAGAGCCTGCGTACCGCTCTGCGGGGTAGTAAAGTTCGTAAGGAGTTCGTAAATACGGCCGTTACTGCCCTTTTACGACTTTTTTTATTAAGAGTGTAGGCAGTAAAGTGGTTGTTAGTAGGTATCGCCAGGCTCTCGCCTTCGAAGCACGTAAGCAGACTTAAGCGCCCCGAGAAATTTCGCTTGAGTTTTTGCATAGTTTCGAAGTCGTAAACATTTCATTTGTTCTGTCTATTTTCTTTTATTTCACATCGTTGTACCCTCGCGTTTTCCTAGTCATTCAGATTATACCCTCTGAAATGTACCGGATGTTTTTCGCGAAGTTCTTGACTTGTAGGAGGAGGAACAAACTTGTATTTTACATATTTAGAGCAGATGGGCGGCCGCCTTAGTCCAGGTAGCCGCGTGCTGTCGCTGCTCGGGTGGCCCGCTGGATCAGGCTTTGCTGGTCCTGCAGGTCCGAGCTGGTCAGCGCGCATTCCCACTGCTCGAGAGTAGGTGTGGGGAGTGGGGAGGGGTGGGGTGGGCAGAAGAATACGAAGTGGGGGGTTGTGTCTGGGGTGTGGCAGTCACGGCAGTTATAGGTGAAACGGCTGGGGGAGATATGGGAGAGGATGGTGCCGTTGTAGAATGTACTTGTTTGGAGACGTCGCCAGATGCGGGATTCTTCGTTGGTGAGTGCAGGGTGTGGGGGAGGGTATTCTCGGCGGGTGTGGCGATAGTGCGCTAAGATGTCGGAGTAGGTGGCTGGTAGTGGGTGTAGCGTGTCAGTCAGGGTGTCCAAGTCGCCGGGCCTCGTCGGGAGTGCGTGAAGTTCGCGGGCCGCAGCATGGGCTGCTTCGTTCCCGGGGAGGAAGGCATGACCTGGGGTCCAAACGATGGTCACGTTAGGAGGTGATACTACGGCTTGTAGAAGCTTGAGGGCAGGTAGAGGAATTCTTCCAAGGAGGTATCTTCGACAGGCTTGCTGCGAGTCCGTGATAATTGTGAGGTAGTCGCACGTTGCTGTATGCATTGCTAGGGCTATTGCAGTAGCTTCCGCGGCAGATGACTTGGATTGAGAAATAAAATGCTCTTTTTCATGTATCCGAAACCATAGATACATAAAAAAACATTATCGCTATGGATCCACATGCAAAGGCTCCTTTCACATGATTTACACATATAAAAAGTTGACAAATACAAATCTTTATTTTATTTTTCTAAGAATGTTTTAGCATTCACAGCTCGTAAGAAGTGCTTGCGTGTCCTCGGACTTCTTATAGTCCAGCTTTTATTGCGCTGGGTAAACGGGGAAATTTTGGTCTGTCTGTCTGCCTGTCTGTCTGTCTGTCTGTCTGTATGTATGTATGTATGTATGTATGTATGTATGTATGTATGTATGTATGTATGTATGTATGTGTACGTGTGCATGTATGTGTGCATGCATGTATGTATGTATGCATGTATATGTGCATGCATGTATGTACGTATGTATGTATGTATGTATGTATGTATGTATGTATGTATGTATGTATGTAGTATGTATGTATGTATGTATGTATGTATGTATATGTACGTGTGCATGTATGTGTGCATGCATGTATGTATGTATGTATGCATGTATGTACGTATGTATGTATGTATGTCTGCTTGTCCGTCCGTCTGGTTGTCTCTCACCCCAATCAGAGATGTAACCGGTAGGTCCACCAGCTTGTGGGTCACTGGCATGGTGGACACGAACCGTACTTCCTCGCCCAAACTGGAGACGGCCACCCTGATATAGCATATTCCGCCGCGGCACCCAATGCACCAACGTCCAAACTTCCGTCCCCAGTCCCAAGCAGTATAAAGAGCACCTGACCGCAACCGGGGTGTGGTCGCATGGTTACACCAGACGCTGCCAAGAATATCTGGGACCGGGCAGGCCGTGTCTAGAATTTGAGCCTGGCAACTTTCGACACTTGAACTGTGTTGAGCGAGTGAACTCAGCTGTGCTATAAGCGGAGCTCTCGGACAGGGCATTCAGTGACATATCTATAGGATTAGCGAGGTCATAAAAACAGGTGAGAGCTTTAAGGAATTGAGAAGCCGGCAGATTCTGTGCCATGGAGGACATAACGACAACAGGAGCCTCGGGTTCAGATTCGTGATTCACGAAGAGAAATCAGGGAATATTGCCGCGAACTATACATTGGGTTTGTTTATTTGTGTTTTGCTTTTAGCGCCCGGCTGCGCCGGTCTGCGTTATCTCTGCGCCAAGGGAAGCGCGTGTTCCATTCTTTCTTTCTGTGCCGCATGTGTTATCTGTTGTGATAGGGAAAGCATTCCGATCTAACGTGAACAGCCCAGAATAATCTTCTTGGATCTACTATGTTCTCGATGCGAATCGACGTTTCGAGAACCACGCGCGCCGAAAGATAAAAAGCCTGCAGTGCGGACGCCGGGGCATTCGATTCGACGACACTCGCCTGTGCAAGTCACTTTGTTGACCGCTGCTTCGCCGCCTCTGTATTCTTTTGAGTTGTTAGGTGAGCACAAGTTCGCTCCAACAAACGTATTTTTCATTCAAGACAACTGCTTCGTCCTTGTCTTCGTGACATCTGGTGGAGGTGCTGGGTACGCACCCTTCATGCCCACTACAACCTCTGGAAGCCGCCAAGCCAGTCCAACAAGAGCCAGCCTCCGCGTGCAAGATTTACCACCCGAGTTCGGTCTACTACCGGAGAAGACGAAGAAGAAAGACGTCGCAACCAGCACCATGCTCAACCAAGCCAATCCTCCTGTCGTTCTGCAGCAGCCACGGGAACCGCCATCATTCCGAGGAGCCCCCGCAGAAGACCCAGAAGAATGGTTGGAAAAACTGGAGCGCGTCCGGAAATTCAACAGGTGGGACGACGCAGAAACGTTCCGGCACGTTTTCTTTTACTTGGAAGATTCGGCTCGCACTTGGTTCGAGAACCACGAGAGCTCCTTGACAAACTGGGCTCAGTTCAAAAGCGAGTTCACTAAGACCTTCACTACCGTGGTCAGAAAAGAACGCGCAGCGCTTTTACTCGAAACTCGAACGCAGCACCCCAACGAAGGGGTAGTGATCTTTGTTGAGGAGATGAAGAGGTTGTTTCGACGTGCGGATCCGGAGATGACAGAAGAAAAGAAACTAAGGTTTCTCATGCGAGGGGTAAAGCAGGAGCTTTTTGCTTGCCTTGTCCGCAATCCTCCCAAGACGGTGGCCGAATTTGCGTCTGAGGCGGCCGCGATGGAGAAGACGCTGGAAGTTCGAACGAGGCAGTACGATCGCCCGGTCAACGTGATGGTTTCCGAGACGATCGGTGCCGGGGCTACAAGCTCCGACACACTGCGTGAGACCATCCGAGCAGTGGTCAGGGAGGAGCTTCGGAAGCTTTTTCCGACGACGCCGCAACCTCAAGTGTCTTCCCTGACTGACGTCATCCGCGAAGAGGTTCAACACGCTTTGGGCACTTCTATGCCATCCGAGGCACCCCGCGAGCCACAGGCGATGACCTATTCTGCGGCTGTTCGTCGACCCCGCCCTGCTCCAACCCGTCTACAAGAAGCTCCACCGTACCGCCGTCCACTCTCGCCGCCGTCCCCACTCTCGCCGCCGTCGACCGTACCGCCGTACACAGCCCAAACCCAGACGCCGAGGAAGACTGACGTTTGGCGAACGCCAGATCATCGTCCGCTGTGCTACCATTGCGGGGAGGCCGATCACATCTATCGTCGCTGCCCGTACAGGAGACTCGGACTGCGTGGTTTCTCCGTCGACGCCCCACGCCCCCGACCCGGCCAGCGCCCTACTGAGATCGACGAATACCTGTCCAACACCAACCGAGGACCAGCCCGCTCACACCGATCGCCATCGCCCTACCCATACCAGTCGCCTAACCGCCGTAGCAATGCTGATTTCGCACGTGGAAGGTCCCCCAGCCCACGCGGGGGAAACTAAAAGCAGCAACTTCTGGAGGTGAAGTTGCTCTACGGCGAAATACTGGAAACCCTCCAACGACGCAAGGACGCGCCGAAGACAGTGATTCACGACATGCCCTCATCCCGACGACCCGACCAAGCCCTGACGAGATTCCTGAACACGACGACAGCTACACGGCGCGACGCGTACCCGACCTGACCGAGACGTCCGTTGAGAAGACGACGACAACGACGATGCACAGTGCCCGACCGTCAACACGTACAAGCAGAGATACGACGCCCCGACGAACCCGGAACTCGAGGAAGACTGCATCTGACGTCAAGGTGTCCATCGACGGCTTTGACGTAGTCGCCCTCGTAGACACGGGAGCTGACTATTCGGTAATGAGCGGACCATTTGCGTCTAAACTGAAGAAAGTTATGACCAGATGGGACGGTCCGCATATACGCACAGCAGGAGGCCACCTCGTGACGCCAAGTGGAACGTGCACATCGCGCGTCACCATAGACGGCACAACGTACCCTGCCGCTTTCGTCATCTTGCCTAACTGCTCCCGCGACGTAATTCTCGGAATGGACTTTTTGACGGACAACGGCGCAATAATTGATCTGCAGACCAAGTCGATAACTTTTTCCTCCGATCACTCCATGACGCCGGAACCGAACCCCGAACACCGTGCAGCTGTAAGGATAGCCGATGATCATGTCACCCTGCCACCCCGCGCAAGTTTGATGATCACCGTCTACTGTGAAGGTGCTGCTCCTGACGTTGACGCTATCGTGGAGAGTGACCAAAGGTTGCTTCTCGACCGCGGTGTGTCTGTCGCAAGAGGCATTGCGCGCTTCAAGGAACACCAATCCCACATTTTGGTTACTAATTTCACCGAGGAGTACCAGCATTTAAACAAGGGCGCGGCAATTGCATTCCTCGAAGAAACGCAAGAAGCAAGTGACGTGATCGCGGTCGCCGACTTTGAACGCACCCCCGTAGAAACCTTCAAGCTCCCGCAGCCCTTCGACGTGAATCCGGCGCTACCGCAAGAACAACGGAACAAATTATTGGCTTTGCTGCGTCGCTATAGCGAATGTTTTTCGTCGAGCGCAAAACTACGTCAGACCCCTCTAGCGAAGCACCGAATAATAACCGAAGATGGAGCCCGACCTACCCGACAGTCACCGTACCGCGTCTCTTCACACGAACGGGAAGCCATCCGGACTCAAGTCGACGACATGCTCAGCGACGACATTATACAGCCATCGAAAACCCCCTGGGCTGCGCCCGTCGTACTCGTAAAGAAAAAAGACGGCACATTAAGGTTTTGTGTTGACTACCGGCGACTGAACAAAATCACGAAAAAGGACGTGTACCCCCTCCCCCGAATCGACGACGCCCTCGACCACCTCTGCCACGCGAAGTACTTCTCATCGATGGACCTGAAGACCGGCTACTGGCAAATTGAAGTGGACGAGAGAGACCGAGAGAAGACTGCATTTATAACCCCAGACGGCCTATACGAGTTCAAGGTGATGCCGTTTGGGCTGTGCACAGCACCAGCGACATTTCAAAGAGTCATGGACACTGTGCTAGCTGGCCTTAAGTGGCACACCTGCCTCGTATACCTCGACGACGTAGTGGTATTCGCCCGGACTTTCGACGAACACCTTGCAAGGTTGGAGTCTGTACTCGAGGCCATTCGTACGTCGGGGTTGACGCTGAAGCCTGAAAAGTGCCGTTTCGCATACGAGGAACTCAAGTTCTTGGGCCACGTCGTCAACGCCGCGGGAGTCCTACCTGACCCGGCAAAAACTTCAGCTATCGCGAACTTCCCTAGGCCGAAAGACAAGAAGGGCGTGCGAAGATTTCTCGGGCTGTGCGCATACTACCGGCGCTTCGTCGCAAACTTCGCGCGCATTGCAGAGCCACTCACGCGCTTGACGAAAGACAGCACCCCTTTTAGCTGGGAAAACGACCAAGAAAAAGCATTCTCCGAGCTGCAAAAACGCCTGCAAAGCCCGCCCGTGCTCGCTCATTTCGACGAAAATGCCGAAACGGAAATGCACACGGACGCCAGTGATATAGGCTTGGGTGCCGTCCTTGTCCAAAAGCAAAGCGGCTGCGAAAGGGTAATCGCCTATGCCAGCCGTGGTCTGTCGAAGGAGGAGAAAAACTATTCTGCCTCTGAGAAAGAGTGCCTGGCTATTATATGGGCGATTTCAAAATTTCGCCCATACGTGTATGGAAGACCATTCAAGGTTGTAACAGACCACCATGCGCTGTGTTGGCTCGCCAATTTGAAGGACCCCTCTGGCCGTCTTGGGCGGTGGAGCTTGCGCCTGCAGGAGTTCGACGTTACAGTCTTTTATAAATCCGGCAGGAAACACTCCGACGCCGACTGCCTGTCCCGCGCCCCCGTCGACCCACCACCAGAAGACTCTGATGAAGACAGCGCGTTCTTCGGATCGTGACGGAGAGCGACCTAGCCGCCCAGCAGCGTGCCGACCCCGACTTACGCGTCATAATCGAGTACCTCGAGGGATGCAACGTTGCCGTTCCTAGGACCTTCAAACGCAGCTTACCAGCATTCAGCCTGAGAAACTCCGTCCTCGTGAAGAAGAATTTCAGCCCCGGAACAAGAGCGAATTACCTTCTCGTCATCCCCGCGGACCTTCGTGACGAAATTTTGGAAGCGTGCCACGACGACCCGTCTTCCGGACATCTCGGCACAGCCCGCACTATTGGAAAAATCAAGGCGAGGTACTACTGGCCCGGCCTTACCTCTGACGTCACCCACTACGTCCGGAGCTGCCGTGACTGCCAGCGACGAAAAAAGCCGCCGACAAGACCCGCCGGACTTCTGCAACCGATCGCCGTCCCATCGAGACCATTTCAACAGATTGGAATGGACCTTTTAGGCCCGTTCCCTACGTCACGATCACAGAACAAGTGGATTGTCGTAGCGACAGACTACATGACGCGCTACGCAGAGACCGCCGCTCTTCCGAGGGGGACTGCACAAGAAGTGGCAAAGTTCTTTATAAGCCAAGTTGTGCTGCGACATGGAGCCCCGGAAGTCCTAATCACAGACCGCGGAACGGCATTTACTGCGGAGCTGATGCAAGGAGTATTACGCTACAGCAACACGGATCACCGAAGAACGACGGCGTACCACCCCCAAACGAACGGACTAACAGAACGTCTGAACAAGACAATCGCAGATATGCTGTCAATGTACGTTGACGTTGAACATAAGACTTGGGACGAAGTGCTCCCGTATGTCACGTTTGCATACAACACGGCTATCCAGGAGACGACGCAGCTGACGCCGTTCGAGCTTGTCTACGGTAGAAGGCCGACTACGATGCTCGACGCCATGCTTCCGCACGTAGAAGACGACGACCTCAACGCCGACGTCCACGGATATCTTCAGCGTGCGGAGGAGGCCCGCCAGCTCGCTCGAGTTCGTATAACGGACCAGCAGCTGGTGGATGCGGGCCGCTACAACCTCCGACGCCGAGACGCCGAGTACCAACCAGGGGATCGTGTGTGGGTTTGGACTCCCATCCGACGACGCGGACTCAGTGAGAAGCTCCTGCGACGCTATTTCGGACCCTACCAGATTCTACGACGTGTTGGCCAACTTACCTACGAAGTGATCCCTGATGGTGACTCCGGCACATCACGACAACGCAGGCGGCCTGAAGTCGTCCACGTGGTTCGCCTAAAACCTTTCTACGGACGATGACGAACTTTTATTTTCATTTGTTCGGACTGTAGCTTATGTTAGCATCGGGTCGATGCACTCTTAGAGGGGGGGTAATGCCGCGAACTATACATTGGGTTTGTTTATTTGTGTTTTGCTTTTAGCGCCCGGCTGCGCCGGTCTGCGTTATCTCTGCGCCAAGGGAAGCGCGTGTTCCATTCTTTCTTTCTGTGCCGCATGTGTTATCTGTTGTGATAGGGAGAGCATTCCGATCTAACGTGAACAGCCCAGAATAATCTTCTTGGATCTACTATGTTCTCGATGCGAATCGACGTTTCGAGAACCACGCGCGCCGAAAGATAAAAAGCCTGCAGTGCGGACGCCGGGGCATTCGATTCGACGACACTCGCCTGTGCAAGTCACTTTGTTGACCGCTGCTTCGCCGCCTCTGTATTCTTTTGAGTTGTTAGGTGAGCACAAGTTCGCTCCAACAAACGTATTTCTCATTCAAGACAACTGCTTCGTCCTTGTCTTCGTGACAATATAGAGGGATTATGCAGAATTCGCCAAAGGGTTGGTGTCTGTGCCAGTTACGTTAGTAGAAGCATATGCGCTGACCTCTAGCTACGGGGAGGGGTCTGTTGACACAACGAGGATGCCGACTGTGTAAATACCGACAAATCAATAAAGTGCACAGTGCACCGTAGAGATCGATAGGAGACGTTCAACTAAAAGTAGAACGATAGGCACCTAGGTGAAGTTGCGATGGGAGGGAGGGAGGGAGGGAGGGAGGGGAAGCTTTAATGAAAACTGAAGAGGTCATCCGCGCTAGCAGTAGAGCTTGCTGTTTCAAATGGAGGTGAATAAAGTTAGATGAATAAGATAGAAAGACTGAGGAGAGCAGGAGTAATACATCGCGAAACGCGTCGGGATACGGGTGGTCCTAATACGATAAGCCAAATCTAAACATCGCTACACAAAGCATGATGTAACTGGCCATCGAAAACTCTATATATGTACGAAACTTCGGCGGAATAGGTTACCAACGTAGTAGAAATGACGCACAGGCTGGATTTGCGGAAACAAATAACCCGAGGATTATGAACACATTCTTCCCCAAATCAACGAATATGAAAGGGGCATGGAAAAACACCGATGGTAATACGAAAAATTGGATCGACTTCATTGTTATTTCCAATCCAGGTAATTGTGCAAGACGCTATGGTGCTGGGAAAGGTCAAGAACAGCGATTACAGAATGGTGACGGCAGAGCAAGGATGGATCTGAACGGGGAAAGGATGAAACTAGAAGAAAAAGGACACTCAGACTGCGCTCAGCAAGTGGCATTAGTTCATAATTGAACTTCGGAAGAAATTTTCGGTCCTCGGAGGCAGCGAAGATCGCGTAGAAGCAGTAAATTACAACTTAAAAGACAACAATCACATACTGAGTAGGCAGAGAACCTACAAAGAAAACGAATAACTATAGAGGAATAAAAAGAAATCGAGAACGATGTTATACAAAACCTCACAAAAGCCTAAGTAACAAAATGCTTGCGACTATAATGGTAGGTGACTATAACTATCGTGATTGATATGAATTGGGAGTCCTTGTTTAGGAAACAAACTCGGGTGAAAGACATCATAGCTCGGATTAATTAATAGAGAAAAAAGTGGGCTCGGGCTAGGCATGTAAACGAAGAATTGATTACAAAACAAAAGGGGTAACTGAGTGCCTACCGGGGGGGGGGGGGGGGGCAGTACTTGAAGTAGGAGACCATTAACTCTAAGGGGGTATGAAAGAAGAAAATTCGGGAGAAAAGAATGGATTCGGACATCGCAAGGTAGCAGCGGAGAGTCCTTCTCCCGCAATGGACACAAATAACATGATAATGAGGTGATGATGGTGGCTGGCAATGAGAGAATAAGAATGGGAGGGAGGGAGCACGACGTCACATTGCCCGATCTTCGCAAGCGTGCCACTTCTGAAGCCGCTGCCTCCGTTCTTGTCGCTCTCCGGAACCTCCAAAGTAAGACCCAGTCTTCGTGTAGACCAAGAGTTCTCAACCGCGAGTGCACCTCGGGACCCCTTCGGGCTAGCAAAAATTTCATTTATCTATTTATTGTAGGGTTTAACGCGCCGACGCAAAGCAGGCGATGAGGCGCGCCGTAGTGGAGGGCTCCGGATTAATTGTGACCACCTGGGGATCTTTCAAGTGCGCGTAAATCTCGTACACCTGGGCGTTTTTGCGTTTCGCCTCCATCAGAAAAGCGGCCGCCGCGGCCGGGAATCGAACCCGCGACCTCGTGCTCAGCAGCGCAACGCCTTAGCCACTGAGCCACCGCGGCGGGTCAGGCTGGCAAAAGTGAAGGAGGACCCCACGACGGATCCGAGCTATGTTGATCGAAACTATGTTGGCCTTGCACTTCTAGCTCGTCTCTCGCACACTTATTCAATTCCGGCCATTTATGTGCAACTTTTATGCTGTTGCGTGCCATATTGTCAAACTATTTGAAGTGCGTGTACGTACGTGTGCGTGCGTGCGTGTGCGCGTGTGCGTGCGTGCGTGCGTGCGTGCGTGCAGGGCCGTACCCAGAGGGGGGGTTTGGGGGTTCGAACCCCTACCGAAATCTTTTCCAGGCAGCACGTAAACAATACTTACTGTTGCTTTCAGCAAAACTACCCCCTTCCCAAAATTCACAACCCCCCCCCCCCCCCCGAAAAAAATTTCTGGGTACGGCCCTGCGTGCGTGCGTGCGTGTGCGCGTGCGTGTGCACACTCGGAACAACGTTTATTCGATGTGATGATGATGATTGATAGTGGTATCCCCTTTGTAGCGCTTTCATCACGCAGCGCTTTCTTCTGCAGTAATAAAAATTCGTTTTTCCAGCTAGCTTTTTGCTTTTATTATGGAAGCTTCCCTGTGCAGTGGATCTTTGGTTACCGGCATTAGCTCTCATTTCATTGATCCTGCCTCAAATTTTCCACATTTCGCTTAACTCGAAATTTTCGGCGGACTTTACGACTCCGACTTAACCAGAGATTACAGTACACAAAACTTTCTATAGGTCCCGTGATAGGGCCGGCGTACGCTGATGAGAGAGGGGGAAAGGAGGTGTCCAACAGAGCCCAGAGTTAAACACACACATGCAAAAGCACTCTTGCAGAGCCGAAGAGGCAGTGTGTCAGACGCCGCCGCAGTCAATTGCTGCTCGGGAAAGCACCTGCGTTGCCGAGAAGGTTCTAATTCTGCCCGCAAGCGAAGTTGCCTGAGCGCTGCGAGTGTCTTTCTCTTCCGGCACCAGTGCTATGCGGGAAGGCATCTCGGTGCGCTGTCGAGCTGTCGAAGCCCGCGCACCGCGTCAACGCACGCACACACACAGTCGGTTCGTAACAAAAGCGTCTCTGTCATTCATGTGCAGAGGTTCCGTCTTCGCTTCCTGGTGCCAAGTATGGTGGTTAGAGACCAGCTCTTGCCTCAATTATTCGGCTAATATTTATATTGTATTATAATTTCCATGGTTCAGGTTAGTTTTCTGGGTTTTAAATTATTGCTTTCTGTTCGTTAGGTTATGTTACGTTGCGTTAGGGAGACCGATGTAGTGCGAGACGCGGCATTCTTTTTGATGAAACGCCGGTGTTCGTTGATAAAGTGGAGTGCGTATAGCACCGTCGGACGTACAGACTTTCATTAAAATCAGAATACCGTATTTTTGCGCGTATAACTCACTCCTGCCTATAATCCGCACCCTCACTTTCAGCCCGCCGGATGATGATGTATAAACTTTATTTGAGTCGAGGTGCTGATGTTACGGCACCCACCCGGTGGGAGGCTTCGTTAGTCCTGGATGCCTTGGACTATGCTGGCCATCCGCGCCCTCTCCACCAATCGTTGCTGGTGTGAGAAGTCGGAGCTGGTCAGCAGCCCTACCCACTGCTTTTCTGGCGGGCACGGCCGCAGGAAAAAAAAAGACCCTCACGTATTGTCGCGCACATTTGTTACAGTAATGGTTGCACCAAAGCTAGTGCTCAAGCAACGCATCACATACTATGTAGACCAGAAAAGCGTATATTTAGCAAGTAGAATACACCGACTGCAAGGCGAAAGTCACAATTCGATCGGTGTCAGCGCTCTCGCTACATGTGCCGGACGAGGCGAGGCCAGAGAATCGGGCGAAGATCAGGCTGAGGAGCGGCCCAGCTTTCCCATGAATATAGAATGTGGGATGGTAAAAGGTGGGGATAAACAAAGTGGGTGATCGCCTGGCGCGAGGACAAGTTCAGTAAGTGTGTTTAACGTCGGGATATAGGCACCGCACACCTGACAGTGGGGCGTGCCATCTCGGGTCATTATATAGTGAAGAATTAGGTCACAAGGGAGGGAGAGAGTCTGAGCCTGGCGGATGTAAGTGCCTTCGCGGCGTGTGAGGTCAGAAGTGGGAGGAGGAAGATTGCGGCGGGAACTGCGAAGGTCCTTCAGCTGTTGCCTCCGGGCCTCTTCCTTAGGGCTGTAGTCCTGGGGCCAGGGTTGAGGGTCGCTCGGGTTTCGATTCGCACGAGCAAGGGCATGAGCCCTTTCATTCCCTACAATTCCCTGGTGTCCGGGGACCCATTCTAGAAAGTACGTGCAGGTGACTGTGGGTTGCCATGTAGCATGTCAGCTCGTGATGAATGTGCGCAGGTAAGGAGTTAGTTGCGAATTCTCTGAGGGTTGAGCTCGGCGTCGTTTACGCTGCTGTAAAACTCGACGAGAGCGACGATAAGTACCAGTGTTGCTCGAAGTTCTCAGCCCGGCCGCTCCGTGAAACTATTGAAGATGGTAAAGGCAATCGAGACGAGGTATTGCTCAAAGATGTTGGGGCACGTCCATGGGGTTTGTGTGCCGGGAGTCGGTGGTTAACGAGCGAGAGGGGTATATATATAAAATTTATTTTGTGGAAGTGTCTCGAGGAGAACCGAAGTCCGAATGGTGGTGGCAGGTAACGGGCTGAAGGCCTGCCCCGTCCTGGACGCCTTCTCCTTGGCTTAGGTTGGTGGTCCCGTGGTGGACGTTGCCTGGTGCCGTTTGGCGACCTCTTCCGCCCTCGTGACCAGGCGGTTCGGGTCGGAGCTGCGAAGCGAGGCCTCCCATCTCTCCTCAGAGGGGATTTCGGGGAAAGGGTCCTGGGGGCATGCCCACATAATGTGGGCCAGGTTGGCATGGGCGCCACATAAGGGGCACGCCGAGGTTGGATAAAGGCTGGCGTGGATATGTGTCATGGTGGCCGGATTGCGGAAGACTCCCCTCTGGAGTTGGCGCCAGAGTAATTTGTCCGCCCGAGGATAGATCCGGTGGGAGAGGAGGTAGTAAGTGGTAATATCGTGAAAACCGATCAGACGGTCCCGCGCGGGCCGGGCTCCGTGCTAAGGATATGGATTTGGCCGCGCCCGGATAGTAAATCCTCGGGCTAGGTCATGGGCCGCCTCGTTTCCCTCGAGCCCGGAATGCGCGGGGGTCCAGATCAGTTTTACTGGGGATTGCGATGGGTTCCTGAGCAAACTTTTGAGCGCCGTTGAGGATATGCGCCCAGCGGCAAAATTTTGGAGAGCAGTTTTAGAATATGTAATGATTGTTGCAGGTATGGGGGTGAGTGAAAGGGCGAGCGCTATTGCTGCCTCTTCCGCCGGTTCTGGGATGGGCGTCCGGACTGTTATAGAATTGAGCATGCTGGCGTCGGGGTAATTTGGAACGGCGATCGGTGAAAGCCTCCTTGTGTCCGTACTATGCTGCATAGACGTACAGGACTTGCGGATCATTTTTATACTTCTTGTGCAGGGCGCGGGCTCGTTGTTTCCGGCGCTCGGAGTGTACGTGTGGTGCATGTTGCGGGGAAGTGGTTTGGCTACAATATAAGAGTGAATACTAGGGGGAACTGTTTTCGCATCCTGATATAGTGTGGGGTATCCCATTCCTTGTCTGCTGAGTATGTGTCTCCCTGTGGGTGTGCGAGCGAGGCGTTCGTATTGTCCCATTAGGTGGGCTCGTCTACGATCGGGATCGATGACTCCTCGGGTGACGTGGCCGTTTCCATCGCATCAGCCATGCTTGCGTTCCTCGGTGGCAGTTGGACGCTGGGCCTCCTCACACAATGCACTTAGGCTTGCAGGGGTGTCCCTCACTAGGTTTGGTGATGCCGCACTTGGGACACCTGGCCGTTGGGTTCGGGCAGACGTCAGGTCTGTGGCCTCGCTGCCAGCACTGCGTGCAAGCTTCTGTTTTGTGCCGGAATGGTGTGCAGCGGTACGTGGTGTAGCCGTACCGAATCCAAAACGGAGCCTTGTATTCGTAGAATAAGATTTGAGCGGCGTCTGTGTTTCCGAATCATTTTACTGGTAGGATGGGCAGGTCTGGATTCAAGTCAACCACGTTGCGAGTTATTTCTTTGGGAGTATCGTCTTCGTGAATTTAGAAAATAATCCCCAGCACAGTGTTGGCGGGGGCCGAGACATGCGTAGAGATTTCGTCGTACTGCTTGTTGTTGAGAACAAGAAATTTGATGCTTGTGAAATTGCGGGCTCCCATATGGTGAGGGGTACTGATCGGAATGTAGTTGGAGTTTTAGTGCACCCGAACTTGGTCTTCTGGACTCAGGGGGACTGGTGCTGATTTAGAAATGGTATTGGCGATAGTTGCCGGCGCTACCGACCTTAGGTCGAGCCTTCCTCCTGGTCGTAGGACAATTTTGATGTCGGTCGCCGGCAAGCGCTCCATCGCTGGACCTCGACGACGTAGAGGCCGGCTTTTGCGGGTATTCGGTGAGGCGATTCGGTGCGGGTATTCGGTTTGGGCGACGTGTTGGCATTTCCGGTGGTTAACGTCCCCTTTAGGGTCAAGGCTTGTTGCTTGCGCCGAATTCCGGCCCATTCCTCGCTAGCGAGTTCCTCAGAGGAGGGGGGGAGAGGGGGGGTGCTGTTGCCACAAGCACCGTCTGCTTGCGGGCAGTGGGCACAAGCCAGAATCAGCACACCCTTAGCCTGGTGCGAACACGCTTTTTGCGATACAGGCATGAGTAAGGCAAGCTCCGAATATGCGGGAAAAGCGCATGGCATTTGAGCGTCTGCGGTGACGCGGAGGGCGTTCATCCACAGCGTAGGCCTCGCCTAGTGATTTCTACGATGCCAAGCCGTCCTGGGAGGATATCCTAGGCATATTACAGCCGGCAACATGGCAGAAGCGCGGTACAACGATTACTGAGATATCGAGAATGCCCATCCAACGATGCCATCGGATGTCAAGCATGTTGTTTTACAGAACCGAAACCGAAACTTGTTTGAATGCTAGCTAACCTTGGACATCGTCCAATCACGGTGCCACCTCCTCCCGACGTCACAGCTTTTAGCTGGTGCGGCCGCCACAGACCGCGCATGGTAGTTTTTCTTCTTTCCCGCTTTATAAAATAATTAACGACATATCAACCGGATAAACGATGAAAAGTGTGGTAATTTGACCCAGTCTACGCAGTGCAAGCAAAACCGGGAGCTTGACAAATTCACTTCAGTGTCCTTTTAATTGAAGATTGGGCGGGTTTAAACGGGAGCCCATGCACTGCACGTCAACATGAATCGGCCACCTGGTGGCGAATCCTCGGTGGTTCGATTCCGGCTCGGGGCCACGGGGGTATTTTTAACAGCGAAGCTGTTTAGAAAATCGTCGTTTCGCGTGTCCGCAGTTCAAAGTACCAAGAAAATGCGTAGCGCACGTGAGCGGGTCCCCCTTGGCGTTCACCCGGCAGTTAACAAAACCAAGAAAATTCCGAGCGCTCGTCTGTGCGTGCCTCGCGAAAACCGCCCAGCGTCCCCGGCGCACATTTGTCTTGCGCTGATCCAAAGTTCGATTATCTGCGGTGTTAGCGGCAGAATGATCACGAACTTGCGACGTCACTCTCGCGAGTTCTCGCTGTCGTGTCGCGAATTTGACGTGTTCGTACCTTGGCTTCTCCGTGTTTTGTAATAAAGTAGAAATAATGAAGCATTTTTCCCTCCTGCCCGAGGTTAGAATTCCCGTTCAATGAATTGTTAGACTCGCTTTCTGCACTTCAATTCGACCATTCTGGGCTAAACTACTGGGTTCCGGGGTCACTTCCACGCGGTTTACTAACTGATTTCAGAAAGAGCTGGTTTACTGCGCTAGATGCATGCAATCTTGTCGGTCTCTCTCTTCAAAATGCGTACGCAGCTCAGTCGTATTTGACGCCTCTTCTGTCGTCGCTTTGTCTCCCCCGCTTTCCAATTCCGTCACTCTTAAAAAAAAAAGTCGGAGAATTCACTAATGGAATACAAAACAAGTTACTTGTCCCAGTACCCCCAACCTCAATTAGTGCTACCCCACTTCCTACACTCATTTAAATTTACTAACCATGCAGTTGTAGTGGCAGAGCCTACGTACAAAACCGCGGGGAAAGTAAGGTTCGTAAGGAGTTAGTAAATACGGCCGTTACTACCTTTTTACGCCCTTTTTTTTTTTATTAAGAGTGGTTCTCTTTCATTCTTGCCTGCGCATTTCATCTGATTTTATTGTTTTTTTCTTCGAGGTGGTAAAAAATATTGCTAAACACAAACCAAAAGAAATTAGGATGTATACAGCAATGGCGTAGCCTGAAATATCTTTCGGAGAATTGTTATACGCCGCAGGTAAAAAGAAAGCGGGCTCTCTCCACTAATGTGAAACCTGGGGAGGGGCGAAGCATGCAGTGCGTAAGTATATTCTTGGCGCATTGGCGTTTTTCCCACGGAGATGAAACCATTTGGGGGGTAGAGGTATACAGCTTTGCTGTAAAAGTCTTTTGTCTTTGAAGCACGAAGCTCTCTAGCGCGAGGCGTTGGAAAACGGGTTTCGGCCGGTGTGTTCTTTAGGTACGCGTTTTTGCCCGCGGATGTTAAAACGCTCTAGCGCGAGGCGTTGGAAAACGAGTGTCCAGGTGTTTTAGTGCCGTGACTGCATGAAACTACGACGACGACAGCTAGGAGTCACCGACAGCCCGAGCCCCTAAGGGGTTTCGCCGCTAAAAAAAGAAAGATTTCCAGTGCCCCAACAAAATTTTAATCATTTTCGGCGTGAACTCACTGACGCCCTCCTTATTTTTGCTTTTTATATTACAGTATATCGAGTCGGTGTGTAAATAGCCTAGGCGAAAATAAGGACGAAAGGAAGGGGTGGGGTGCACTGAGAAAATTTGGGAGTGTTCTGACATCGAACTCCGAAACACTGAAATCCGTACATATAGGGCTACGTTACGCCTCGGATGTACGGATAATACAAGAGCTACAGAACTCCAACGCAGCAAGCAGAGTGACCCGTACTGTTAACAACACATGGCAGCTACTGATCGATCTCCAGGGCATCTCCATCTTCATGGAATGGACCCCTGTACACCAGAAGAACCCGGGGGCCGCTCATGATATGTCATCTGCAGCGCCAGGGCCGGCTTTACCTCATTGGACGTCCTGCGCGAACTTCTGCCAAGACACTCACCCCATTCCCCCGCTCGTCGAAGTAATTTTTACAGCGGACGGCCAGGATCTAGCAGACCGTCTCCGACTACAGAGCGATGGAGACAAAAATACCGCGCGAGGGTAGCGCCATTTTGCGATCAGCCGTTCAGCCCACGCCATCAGCATAATCAATAATCAGGACTGGAGCTAGCTTCTGCTTCTATACCTACCAAGGACATCGACAACGCCGAAGCAGCAGCCATTGCCCTTGCAGCTACCCCTGTCAAAGAACATGTCACCATCATATCAGACTCCCAGACAGCCTGTCGAAACTTCCGATTTGGACGCATTTCATCAACAGCAGCAAAAATTCTATCGGACCACCCTGATTTACCCGAAATTTTTACCATATGGACACCGGCTAATTCACCCCTGGAAGGGAATGAGGCGGCTCATGCCACAGCCCGAGCTCATACACACCGGGCGCCTCCTTCTGGGATGACAGCCAGTCCTTCCATAAGCCCAAACCGAGAAATAATCCTCAGAAGGTACAGTGACATCCTGGCACGCTACCGCTTGGGACGAAGAACCTTCCCGCCTCCACATCTAAACATGTATCGCGAGGACACGGTCATCTACAGACAGCTACAAACTAACACATTTGCACATGGTACATTACTACGCTCAATGCATCCGACATTGTACACATGCACTTGTAAATTCAGCATAGAGCCATGCGCTCTCTACCACATGCTATTGGAGTGCTGCCACACACCACCCCTTGCCCCAAATCCAAATCCCTCATTTGAGCAGTGGCAGGGTTGGTTGACCAGCTCCAACCCCGATCACCAACAATCTCTGGTAGACCAGGCAAGACAGGCCGCCAAGACCCAGGGCTTCCTGGACTAAGGAGGTCCCCCCTTTAGCGATCAACCCAACAACATTTACTGCGTCAGCACACCGTTTAGTGAAGTCACGGTCCGCTACAGCGAAAGAAGCATGATTTGCGGGTCGGCAGCAGTCTTGCGGGCGTGCTTGGCGAGCGACGTCCTGCTGGAACGCGGCGGCGGAGTTCCACAAGCTGAGCGGCGTTCCACATAGGCGGCGGGCGGATAAACACAGCAGCTTCCGCTGCTATACGCTGCCCTATCCAGGCGCCAACTATGGGCGCTCATTCGCGTCGTGACGCTCTACTTCGCTTCACCTCTCCTAGACGGCAGTACCATCTGAATGAAGATGTTAGAGGAAGGACATAGGGCGCGTTCGTGCAGCTCTCGGGCATGACTTCATGGCTTAGTTGGCAGTGCATTATACACCTTCCGTTGCGACCGGACTATTCGTGGGCCCGAATCCTAGTACTGCCGTTCCAGTGGAACTTTTTCTCAGAAAAAGTTCCGCTGGAGCGGCTGACATACCAGGTGATGTCAGTTCCGCGACGGATATGACGTCGGTACGGTTTGTGTACCCCGGCATAAAACATTTCCGTGTTAAAAAAAGGAGGTCTTGGGGCCTTCATATCTTGAAATAAGACGTCTTAAATTGCTCCTGAGAAGATGTCTTCCCAGCAGTGCGTTCATGTTTAGTGCTGAAGCTAACTTTCAAGGTATCGGTGTAAGCTTTGGTCTTCGTAAGTTGACTTCCCGACATTACCTGCTCTGCAGTAAAGCATGACCATCTTCGAAAGGAGTATGATTACAAAAAGCGGCTCTAACTATTCTGTTATCAAAGTACCCCGAAACAAATTACATGACAATTACCCGCTAAGGCAGCTCTACAAGCGTGAAACCGATCTGCTATTGTGTAAAAACGGTCAGTCGAAAATTACGAATATAGGAAATGCTTTTAGATAACACAATACATGCATCGATCATGAAGAAGGAGTACGATAGTATATATATATATTATAAATCACGTATCGTTATACATTTAGATTGCTGGTAAATGCGCTTTTAGTGGCCAAAAAATCGTCGCTTTCGCGCTTCTCTCAACTTACTTTGGGAAGGGATGGTAGATTTCTTATAATTACCTTTTTTCGATCGGTTCTTTTGTTTTTTTGGGAGCATGTCTAATCGCAAAACAAAATTGTGTTTGACAGTTCATCCACGCCAACTATGTATCTCGGTGGCTGAAGCCTAGGTGCGACGGGGACCGCGAATCAATGTGCCAGTCAGAATTGGGACCTCATGCATGACACCGCCTAAGCTCCGATCAGGTCACAGACCATGTACATTTCAGGAAGACAGTGCTGCTTAAAGGAGCCATGAAGAGAAAAGACAACTTCGTTTAATTTGAAAGAACTAGGGTTCAGTATCTCACTCAGCTCCATTACAGCCACAAAAGATTGTTTTTAACGAAAAAAAGCAAGAAGTATTTAAAAACTTTCAAAATTTTGCTCCCAGCAGTGGCGTAGCCAGGGGGGGGGTAACCGGGCTCAAGCCCCCCCCGAAATTTTTCCGGCCGGCGCCGTGCTGCCTGTTATGCCTGGTACGTCGCCTGTGAACAAAGGGGCATAACCTTCGGATGTGCTACTATTAAAAACATTCACGACTGAATGCCTGTCCTGTCGCATTGGTGCTTACACAAAACGAAGCGCCCAGGTCAGGATAATTGCGGAGGGGTGCAGCTCCAAAAGCGATGGCGCCTTCGGGTAAGCTCAGCCCACGGGACGCCAAAGGCGGGGTTGTGTCC
>CM023456.1:116423688-116497619 GCA_013339765.2 Haemaphysalis longicornis | reverse complement strand
TTGTTTAGTTTTTGCGATCCTGCGATTGTTTTTGAAAGGTGTTCGTGCTTGAAAAACTGTTCGGCAAATAGTTTCCCCGTGTCTCAAGTGCTTCTGTGGATTTCCGGACAATTACGGGGCTGAACTACTACTGTCGGCCTCGCGTGCGCGAGAAGTTACATAGATTGTAAGTTCCCGCGCGCGTGTACGCCGTGAAAGAAATTGATGGGACAGACATCGTTGCGAAGTCCTATTCTCAGCAAGGGAAGCAATTCAGGTCAGTATTAATTTTTTCTTATATCACAGCCTAATAAAGTGTCCCCAGCGCATACAACGGCGTTCCACGACAGAAGCGTGTTTGTGTTGTTTCCTCTGTTCGCACAACCATACTACAGTTACTTTTTCGGTTGCCCTTCTTCAGCTCGGTTGGTGTTGTCACTAATTAACAACGGATTCCAAACGTTATTAGCTGATGACAATAAACGAACGCATTTCCACATAGTTGCAAATCTGCTGCAGAGCTGTGGTTGTCTTTACGAAGATTCCGCTTAGTTTCGGCTTCTATCTTGTGAGTAATGTTAGAGTCGTCTTAGCGGCTAATTGTGATACAGTTTGTTCAGGCCGTTCAGAATTCTCCAAAAACGTATTTCCTCCTCCTCCCTATCCTCTGCTTAAACAATAATAACCAACTTTCAGAGTACGCAAAACGCATTAAAGAAGTCAGCGCGAATGAATGCAACCTTGCCTTTGATAGCTTGCCACGCTCTCGCTTGGAATGCGTGGCCGAACTCTGTACACTTCGGGGAACAAAGTAGGGCAGTAAGCGGGATGCGTATTGACCGTCTTGACATTGCTTTTGGCATCACCCGCGAAGTGCTGTGAACATATTCTTGTGCCGCCTTTTGGCATCCATTCGGTGCCGTGAATGTCGCTAAAAAGGTTACTGCTGATAAAACAATAGTGGCGGAAGCCGTAATACCTTGTGTTATGCAAATACTACGACGGCATGCGATTCATCGCAGCGCGCGATGTGTATGGAACACTGAAAGCAAACGTTTTAGTTTTACGGCCCTTCGTGTCTGCGCTGCGCATAAACAGTCATCGTACTCATAATTTTACTCCTTCCACTGACAAAAAATGTCATGGCTTTTCTTACTGCTAAAATCCTTTCTTGCGACGCTTATTCTCCACGGCTGCCCGAGAAACCTGTACAGAACGATGGCAGGCTGCCTTTCGCGATTGTGGCAGTCCTTCACGCAGCAGTAGCGGCGCTGCCACTAATTCTTTCCTGCAGCATTTTGATCCTTTCGGACCCTGCAACTTGCAATTATAACTATGTTTCTTAAAAAACTCTTCGCCACACACGTCGAACCGCACGCAGCGCGCGTGTTTTTACGTGCGCTGAACGGCCGGTCGCGACATCCACCGACCCAGAGTTGCTGCGGTGGCGAGAGGCGGCGCTGCAGCGCGACGCGAACTTCGGCACGACTTCAGACTTACGCCATAGTTTTCACTGAATCTCCTCCTCTTTGCCCGGCCCTGTTGTCACCTACCACACCAGCTCTGCTTCGAGCCCCTAACTTTTGGTTTGCCCTTACCTTCACGATAACTTCCTTTGATATGGGCGCCCGTGGGCATGCAGGCGTCTTTCTTGATGCATCGGTGGACGCTGTGGCATTGGATGCTGTGGAAGTGGAGGTATAGTACGCCTATCAATTTCGTAACTTAGGCGTGGTTTCGTTGATTTAGATCACTGCCGCACGGCAAATTCAATGTCATTCGTTGAAAATGACATTTGTTTGCTGCCACACGAGAACATGTAGTGACATTCGATCAAAATGACATTAAGGACCGAATGAGTTTGTGGAACCCATTCAACTGCGTTCTGCCAACAAATGTATTATCTTGACACCAGCGACTCGGTGGGGATGCCCACCGAAAACAGATTACTAAACCACCAGTAGCATTATAATATATTTACATGCGTGTAATGTATGTCATTTATTTATTTATATGAAACAAGCCGAACGTATACCAAGCTTGACTTGGCTTGGCCCATCATGTTTAATCGTATTCAATAAGTTGCTGCAACGGTGCAAGTGCATCGAAAAGTGCAATAAAGGTGTTTAAGCGCTTTTCGCTCCATTTTCGCAAATATGGAAGCACTTACTAAAATATTTTCTCTATGCAAGTTTTTACTCGTGGCAACTGTCATAATTTGCAAATGACACTAATTTTGGCCGTGTAGCAGCGCGTCAAGAAAATGGCATTAAGTCGAACGAAGGACATTCGATGGGAAAGACATTAAATTTGCCGTGTGGCAGGGTATTAGCCTTCTTCAAAGCACGGCTTACTTGCGCTGATCCAAAGTTTGAACACCTGCGGTGCTTGCGGCACAGCCGCATTAAGATGACCACAAACTTGCGACGTCACTCTCGCGAGTTCTGGCTGTCGTGTCGCGAATTTGACGCTTCGTTGCTCTTATCTTGGCCTCTCCGTGTTTTGTAATAAAGTAGAAATAATGAAGCATTTTTCCCTCCTGCCCTCGGTTAGAATTCCCGTTCAATGAATTGTTATAACTCGCTTTCTGCACTTCAATTCGACCATTCAGGGCTAAACTACTGGGTTCCGGGGTCACTTCCACGCGGTTTACTAACTGATTTCAGAAAGAGCTGGTTTACTGCGCTAGTTGCATGCAATCTTGTCGGGCTCTTTCTTCAAAATGCGTACACAGCTCAGTCGTATTCGACGCCTCTTCTGTCGTCGCTTTGTCTCCCCCGCTTTCCAATTCCGTTCTCTTTCATTCTTGCCTCCGCATTTCAACTGATTTTATTGTTTTTTTCTTCGAGGTGGTAAAAAAGTATTGCTAAACACAAACCAAAACAAATTAGGATGTATACAGCAATGGCGTAGCCTGAAATATCTTTCGGAGAATTGTTATACGCCGCAGGTAAAAAGAAACCGGGCCCTCTCCACTAACGTGAAACCTGGGGAGAGGCGAAGCATGCAGTGTATAAGTATATTCTTGGCGCATTGGCGTTTTTCCCACGGAGATGAAACCGTTTGGGGGGTAGAGGTATACAGCTTTGCTCTAAAAGTCTTTTGTCTGTGAAGCACGAAGCTCTCTAGCGCGAGGCGTTGGAAAACGGGTTCCCGGTTGTGTCCTTTTAGTACGCGTTTTTGCCCACGGAGATGAAACGTTCTAGCGCGAGGCGTTGGCAAAACGAGTGTCCAGGTGTTTTAGTACCGTGACTGCATGAAACTACGACGACGACAGCTAGGAGTCGCCGACAGCCCGAGCACCTAAGGGGTTTCGCCGCTAAAAAAAGAAAGATTTCCAGTGCCCCAACAAAATTTTAATCATTTTCGGCGGAACTAACTGACGCCCTCCTTATTTTTGCTTTTTATATTACAGTATATCGAGTCGGTGTGTAAATAGCCTAGGCGAAAATAAAGACGAAAGGAAGGGGGTGGGGAGGGCGGCTGCACTGAGAAAATTTGGGAGTGTTCTGACATTTAACTCCGAAACACTGAAATCCGTACATATGGGGCTACGCTACGCCGTGGTTGTACGGATAATGTGTCCGCCATACAAGAGCCACGCAGCAAGCGGACTTACCCGTACTGTTAACAACACATGGCAGCGACTGATCGATCTCCAGGGCATCTCCATCTTCATGGAGTGGACCCCTGTACACCAGAAGAACCCGGGGGCCGCTCATGATATGTCATCTGCAGCGCCAGGGCCGGCTTTACCTCATTGGACGTCCTGTGCGAACTGCTGCCAAGACACCTACCCCCTTCCCCCGCTGGTCGAACTAATTTTTACAGCGGACGGCTAGGATCCAGCAGACCGTCTCCGACTACAGAGCGATGTAGACAAGAATACCGCGCGAGGGTAGCGCCATTTTGCGATCAGCCGATCAGCCCATGCCATCAGCATAGTCAATAATCGGAGACTGGAGCTAGCTTCTGCTTCATTACCTACCAAGGACAGCGACACCGCCGAAGAAGCAGCCATTGCCCTTGCAGCTACCACTGGCAAAGAACATGTCACCATCTTATCAGGCTCCCAGACAGCCTGTCGAAACTTTTGATTTGGACGCATTTCATCAACAGCAGCAAAAATTATATCGGCCCACCCTGATTTACCCGAAATTTTTATCATATGTACACTGGCTCATTCACCCCTGGAAGGGAATGAGGTGGCTCATGCCGCACCCCGAGCTCATACACAGCGGGCGCCTCCTTCTGAGATGTCAGCCAGTCCTTCCATAAACCCGACACGAGAAATAATCCCCAGAAGCTACAGTCACATCCTGGCCCACTACCGCTTGGGACGAAGAACCTTTCCGCCTCCACATCTAAACATGTCTCGCGAAGACACGGTCATCTACAGACAGCTACAAACTAACACATTTCCACATGCTACGCTCAATGCATCCGACATTGTACACATACACTTGTAAATTCTGCATAGAGCCATGCGCTCTCTACCACATGCTATTGGAGTGCCGCCACACACCAACCCTTGCCCCAAATCCAAATCCCTCATTTGAGCAGTGGGAGGGTCGGTTGACCAGCTCCAACCCGGATCACCAACAATCTCTGGTAGACCAGACAAGACAGGCCGCCAAGACCCAGGGCTTCCTGGACTAAGGAGGTCCCCCATTTAGCGATCAACCCAACAACATTGACTGCTCAATTAAATGTTTATTCCTCCACCTCCTCCGATTTAAAATCACACACTTCCCAGTGAAGTTGTAAATTTGGGGAATTCTCGTCGGCTGTCAATCTTCTACGGGAGGGAAACGAACAGGCCATGTTTGTGCGCTGGAATAAAACTCCAGTCCGTCCGAGTTCAATTCAGGTAAATAACTTGGAAGTATGCTCGATCGCAACTTTCGAACAAACGGGTATTGTTTTGTGCTCTCGTTGGACTGCACCCCGGTTAAAGCATATTGTTGCCCACGTTGCGGCTGGGCACCACAACTTCGCAAGTCATCCTTCTTCACAGGGAGGAAGGACATTAATTTCTTAAGCGAAACCTCCCTGGTGGGACCGATGGGGGCCTGTCAAAAAACTAATGCATTTCCCCTAGACTGCTTGATCTGGTTGATCCTTCTTGCATAGGAATCGGTAAAACAACATGGTGTGCCTTCACATCACAGTTGCAGTTTAATTCCTAATGAACTTGCCTATTTATATTTTTCACACCGGAGCATCAACATTTGAATGTTTATTGTGCGTTAGACACTGACCTGCGCACCCGTTGCCGCTATTTAAATATGAAACCCCAGGCGCTGCAAACCCTGCGAACGAAACCGAACCGTTCAGCGCACCGTTTGGTGAAGTCACGGTCCGCTACAGCGAAATAAGCAGCTCTCGGGCACCGTGCCGGAGCTTGGTGGGGTGCTTGGCGAGCGATGAAACCCCAGGCGCTCGCAAACCGTGCGAACGAAACCGAACGCTGGGCGGCGTTCCACAGGAGAACGGCGTTCACATGAAGTCACGGTGCAAGCGGGCGAATAAACAGTTAAATAAGCTGCAGCTTGCGGGGCACTCTTGTGGGTGTGCCATTGGCGAGCGACGTCCTGCTGGCCAATTACGCGTTGGCGGCGTTCCACATTCGCGTCGTGACGCACATATAGCGCGGGCACCTTCCGTTAGACGGCAGCACCACGCTGCCCTAATGAAGTTTAGAGGGAAGGCCAACAATGGGCGCTATTCGCGTCGTGACGCACAATTTCCCTTCACCTCTCCTGCACCATCTGAATGAAGGTTAGTGGAAGGCTCAGGGCGCGTTTGCAAAGCTCTCCGGGCATGAATCCTTGCAGAGAGCATTAGGCCGGACTATCGTGGGCCCTGTGGCCTAGCGCCGTTCCAGTGAAACTTTTTCTCAGAAAAAGTTTCACTGGAGCGGCTGACATCACCAGGTGATGTCAGTTCCGTGGCGGATATGACGTCGGTAAGGTTTGTGTACCCGGCATTAAACACATTTCGTGTTAAAAAAAGGAGGTCTTAGGGCCTTCATATCTTGAAATAAGACGTCTTAAATTGCTCCTGAGAAGATGTCGTCCCAGCAATACGTTCATGTTTAGTGCTGAAGCTAACTTTCAAGGTATCGGTGTAAGCTTTGGTCTTCGTAAGTTGACCTCCCGACATTGCCTGCTCTGCAGTAAAGCATGACCATCTTCGAAAGGAGTATGATTACAAAAAGCGGCTCTAACTCTTCTGTTATCAAAGTACCCCGAAACAAATTACATGACAATTACCCGCTAAGGCAGCTCTACAAGCGTGAAACCGATCTTCTATTGTGTTAAAACGGTCAGTCGAAAATTACGAATATAGGAAATGCTTTTAGATAAGACAATACATGCATCGATCATGAAGAAGGAGTACGATATATATATATATATATATATATATTATATATAGCAGAACAGAGAGATACGGGACGATTGACTCGGTAAGATACATATCAAGGTTGCAGTCGTCATTGCCAGTGCTATTCGGCTTTTTTTTCGAAATATATAATAGGGCCGAATGACGTGTGCTTGTCACGTTTCTTTGATTCATTGATTAATAAGCGAAAATATAAGTCGAGAAAAAATCCGCCGTTTTCCGGGAGCGGGACGTAAAACGGCGGATTTTTTTCTCGACTTATATTTTCGCTTATTTATCAATGAATCAAAGAAACGTGACAAGCACACGTCATTCGGCCCTATTATATATTTCGAAAAAAAGCGAATAGCACTGGCAATGACGACTGCACCTGATATATATATATATATTATATATATATATATATATATATATATATATATATATATATATATTATATATATATATATCATAAATCACGTATCGGTATACATTTAGATTGCTCGTAAATGCGCTTTTAGTGTCCAAAAAATCGTCGCTTTCGCGCTTCTCTCAACTTTCTTAGGACCCGCCGCGGTGGCTCAGTGGCTAAGGCGTTGCGCTGCTGAGCACGAGGTCGCGGGTTCGATTCCCGGCAGCGGCGGCCGCTTTCTGATGGAGGCGAAAAGCAAAAAACGCCCGTGTGTACGAGATTTCGGCGCACGTGTAAGATCCCCAGGTGGTCAAAATTAATCCGGAGCCCTCCACTACGGCGCGCCTCATCGCCTGCGTTGCGTCGGCGCGTTAAACCCTACAATCAATCAATCAACTTTCTTAGGGATGGTAGATTTCTTATAATTACCTTTTTTCGATTGGTTCTTTTGTTTTTTAGGAGCATGTCTAATCGCAAGACAAATTGTGCTGAAGCCTGCGACGGGGACCGCGAATCAATGTACCAGTCAGAATTGGGACCTCATGCATGACACCGCCTAAGCTCCGATCAGGTCACAGACCATGTACATTTTCAGGAAGACAGTGCTGCTTAAAGTAAGCCTGAAGAGAAAATACAACTTCGTTTAATTTGAAAGAACTAGGATTCAGTATCTCACTCAGCTCCATTACAGCCACAGATTATGTTTTTTAACGAAAAAAAAAGCAAGAAGTATTTAAAAGCTTTCAAATTTTGCGCCACAGTGATGTGTTATGAGCAAGAATGACGTCATACGGGCCAACAATAAAACATAATTTTCAGTGCGTTAACTGCACGTTAGCATTCAAGTGATGCGGTCAAATGGAACTAGAGGCCCCGTTACAGACGTCCAGTCATGTCTCGTCGCGACACGTCAGTTAGGCGACCGCCAATCGCACAAACAAGGTTCAGTGACGTCATAGAAAAGTTGCGGTAAATTGGCTAGGGGGTCGCGACTGCTTCACACGTTTTCTTTAATATCTCCGTTATTTGTTCGAAGATTGTGATGATATTAGTATCATTGTTATCAGGACTAAGCAGTCTTTCTAATAAACCTAACTTGTATTTTGTCTTGAGGGCTCCTTTAAAATGCACAAACAAAAAAAGGCTTGCCACCAAAAAAAAGGTTAGTTGTATCAGCCATAATTCCACACAAGCGCAGTTATTCATTGAGAAGCTAGCACGCACTAGCGAAGACACAGTATTGACTGATTGATTGTCTGATTTTGTCGGTCTGATTTTAAACCTTCTGTTGACTGACTGATGCTTTAGGAGCAACCAACTAGTGCCAGGGGCACGAATACGACGGGCATTAAAGCGAAACAAGTATACTGCTATAGCTGCGCTTAAATAGCGGGAGCAGGAATAAGGTCTCCGCACTAAAAGAACCGATAAAGCGTCCGTTTTTTTTTCTTCATGCCATTTATCCAACAGACTATCCAGCCATCAGCTACTGCCTAGCGCCCGTCGCCCTATAGGTGGTATTCACTGAAAAGTTGAGCTGTCAATTTCTTCGCTTGGAAACACAAGAAACAGCCACGGACATGGCCGAAGCGCCACGGACATGGCGCGGCTCGTGCCAATGCGCCCGCACCATGCAGGCAAAAAGAACCCGGTGTGCGTCGTCTGCTCCGTTTCAACATTATTCTCAATGGTGGTGTCAACAGATATGTTATTAATTGCACTGGCATTGAAGTCGAGACATTACTTCGCGTTCGATGGGGTAGAATTTGGAACGTCCAACACACATAATGTGCTTATTTGCACATTACCGCCATCCCGCGGAGCCCGACGTAATCAGCGACGGCTCACTCACACGGTTGCCTGAATGCGTGCCTCGCCAGTGAATACAACCAATACCATCAGGTGTGGGAGTGCCAGCAAACACCGGACCTGCCACCAATCTCCAACCCTCCATATATGCGCGGTTGACCAGCGAGGTCCCTACGTGCCAGTTTGACCTGGGGAAAAAGGCCCGCGCAGGCAGCCGCAGACAGGGGACCCGGGCCTAGGGATCCCTCCACTGGGCGGGTCTCCAACAACTGCACCTGCTGTTCTCAATAAAGATTTTATTCATTCATACGTAGGATACAGCCCGTAAAATTACGGATTTTTCTATAGTACCATACACGCGCGCCTCCTCACTGGTTAAGCTTGCTGCGCAGAGGACCAGAAATGCGGAAGTGGGGGTCTTAGTACTAAAGAACTAAAACAGCGGGTGCCACAGCTTCAGGTAGACACCTCAGGTAACATATTGACAGAAGGACAAAGTTTTTTTTTGTCAAACTTGATGACAGGGGAGGGGGGGGAAGGGGGGGGGGGCATCTTTTGGCTTTGCATACAAAATGCTCATATATCATTCTTGTAATCATGAATACCACCAGCGAGGGAGAGAAGGCGTTGATTGAACGGGTAATATTTACATGGTGAAGTTTTACCTCTCAACAACAGTGGGCACAGGTCTCGCCCACCAGCGAACAGTTTTCTTTTCTTTATTTTTTTCTCACTAGCCCCTCATTCTTCGAGGCATGGTGTTCGACCTCTCCTATCTAGATAAATTCAATCATTTCTTCATTCAGCATTGCTTTTCGCAAGCTAAATATCGTCTGAAGGGCAGAAATAATGATCGAGCTATTTTAAATTTACCGCGGCTCTGCGACGACTGCAAGGTACGAAAAACACCGACGAGAGGGCGCCACATCCGCTGTCTTTGTTGTTTTTATTATTGTAGTCGTTTCAATCCGCGCGGCAACTAGCCAATCCGGTGCTGCGGCCAATGCAGCTGCGGAAGGCGACGGAAGCAGCGGCTTGTCCCGAAGTTGTATGGAGTTGGGCGAGTTGGGGATTTCACCTTTGCTCGACCCGGCTGTCATCTGAGGGTTTCTCCGGAGCATCAGACGCACCGCAGTCGGCTGGGCGGCCCGCAGTTGTGCCCGCAGGTGCTGGACGAGCGCAACGCCGCCAATGTCATCGTGCTCCTGAGGCAAGTCGTCTTCTACCTGCAAACCCTACTGAACACCGTGCTCGACAACGTCGGTGGTGGCGGCGATACGATGAACGATTTCGCCAAGTTGGGCAACGCGCGGCCCGCGCTGCAGCCCAAGTCGGCGCCCATCACGCAGGATTACTCCATCTCGGACCAAGTGCTCGGACTCGGCATCAACGGCAAAGTGGTCGAGTGCTACAGCAAGGCCAAAGGTTCCAAGTTTGCCCTCAAAGTGAGTCTATTTTGGTGACACGGCAAACTGCGTGGCAGCTGAATCGGGGGGAGCCTTTGCTGCCAGTTGTTGTTGCAGCCCGATCTCTTGCCGTGTGCGTAGGCCGATTACATCTCGCTTGCCCGCGCACTAACCACGTTCAGGCGTCGTTTTCCGTTAGCTGATAGCGCGCGAATGAAGAGGAAAGGTTCAGCGGAAAATGAGGGCCTGTAGAGCCGGAGATACCCGGCCGCGTGGTCTGTGCTGGGAAACACTGCCGCGGATTTGCGCTGGCGGAAAACGGAGACGCGATTACGGGCGATCGGTTGCGGATTCCGTCGCCACGGCTGCGTGTTTCTCGTGTTTGGGATGAAATGGATGCGAGTCGAACCGTATTTGCACAATCGCCGTGCTATTTAATTGTTAAAATGGCACAATAGGCGCATCGGCGCTACCCTTCTTAGCCATCCTTAATGAATGCCATTTGCGCTTTGTAGAGTTTTATCGCGTTTCGGAGATGCCGGGCGTCTCGCCAGCGGAGTTCAACGCAGCGCGCAGCACCTTGCCTTGGCCTTTCGCGTGCCCCTCGAGCGAGACGGTGCGTAAAAAGCGTCGTAGGCCGAAGACCGGGAGTTGTCGCAATAACGACCATCCTTATCGGTTGACTAGCCGCCTCGCTTATCGCACGAGCGCACCGCTCGCTTCACTGAGACAGCGCGATGCTAGCCGTGGGCGATGATTGCACCGGGCGCAGGTCTGTTGCAGCAATCTCTGCTAGCTAGCTCGGTGTTTATTCGCGGCGGGTACAGGCTCCCCCTCCCGAAGCTCGAGGGAGCAACGCCGGCAGTTCTGCTTGCCTCGTACACACAAAACGCGCGCCGTGCAGCACTGCTTGACCTAATTCTTCTTCCGAGACCCCGTCCCACCGGTTTCCAAAATACCGCTGCCCAGGGGCGTCGTCTGATAAGTCGCTCCTGGTCCTCGGTGACGGCATCGGAAGTGAAATCGGGTGTTGCCTCATCCTGCTGGCAGCGTTGATCCCCGACTTCTTCTAACGGTGGTGCTCAGCATATTGGGAAACGTTAGCGCCGTGCCGCCAAGCTTGCACTGCAGAGTTGTTTCATCTTCAGGAGTAAGTTGTTTGGCGAAGTGCAAACGTCTTGCTCGAGGGAGTGGATTGTTACAAGCACCCACAAAGTAACAAAAGGCAAGCTGAGTACTAGATTAATGTGCTCACTAAAGAATAACGTTGATTTCGAAAATCAAATTTAACGTGAGTTGAAATGCAGAGTTGTACTTCTACACCCGATCAAAACGAATCGATGCCAGTCCACTGTATTGGGGCCAATGCTCCACGACCAGTTCTCGAAAACTTGTAATAACCTAGTGCCAGTGAGAGTATCAGGATAATTGTACACTTCACGGTTCTTGTAGAGTAATGACCACAATAAGTAGCACTGTCTCCACAAACTTTCTAAGCAGGAAGTGACAATGTGTAGATTTTGTGGCATTCCAATGAAAACATTAATAAACGTTCTCTCTCCAGTGGTATGTCAGAAGAGGTGGGAGTGGTCAACACAAGCGGTCTTCTACTGTAATGAATGTCAAGTGCTCACACTAACGACAAAAAATACTCAAGCCTTTTGGGGTATAGAAGTTACAAGCACGTACTCACGGCTGACATTGACATTATTCTGAGGGCTAGGATAGAATCTGTGGCCACTCCTTCGTACTTCCGAAACGGCATTTGTTGGAAGGTTTTCGGAGCACTTTGTCGTGGAGCTGTATAGCCAGAACGGGGCAGTGCAGTGAGCTAGCTTGAAGCTTTTTGTCCGCACGCTTTTCCCAACATTTTTGTTTGTTTTCCAAACACCGCGCACTGCTTCACTCATTGCTGACACCTTCAATCAAGGGATGCTTGCTCAATCAACCGTATACCAGACTGCATTCCTTGCTCAGTTTATGATGAATGCTTGGGAACACAGTGCAGCAAACATTTCCAGCAGCGAAAATTGTTTCTGATGTCTTGTTGAGCTCAAAGCATGCTGAAACGAGACGGAAACATTAAACTACGGGGTCCACTACAAGCTGACTAGTTGGACGCCCGAAAAAACAAAGAAAAAAATCCTTGAACTTGACAAGGGTTGTGGAAAGACAGTGATGCACGTAGCATTGTTGTCTCTCAACAGTGCTTGTCAAGTTTGTGGAGTTTCTTCCTTTTTGGTGATGACTCAGCCTGCCAGAAACTTGCCTTCTAGTGCGTGTCTCTTCTGTAGTGCTGGCACTTGTTTTACTTTTGCTGTTAGCTTAGCGGTTTGTCGAAACAGTGACAAGGCACTGACACCTACATCGCTTCATGTGAATGGAACGTTGCCAGCGGCATTATCGAGTTTTGTTTGGAAGTTCGCACATTTTGTGGAGTTTCTTCAATCGTAGTTGTGCACCTTAGGAAGGGCTACTGGGATGTCGTGCTTTCGTCTTTGTGAACACTAAGCAAATTTATCCCCACTTCTGGTCAAAATAATAGAATTCCCACGTGGTGAGGGTTAAATTTACTTACACTAAAAAAATGTTCAAAGTGTAGAGCTGTTTGAAACGACTTGTTCTCACACAAGAGCCACCAGTCATCAGTTTATGTGTACTGAATCGTCCACGGAGCCAAGGCAGGGTTAGGAAAGTACTTCATTTTAAAAATAAACACGGTTGAAACGATTCCTTCAGAATTCATGATCAAAGGAATCAACTACTGGGTTTTAGTGGCGCCTTATTGTCTTGGCAGCTGCTACCTGCGTGCGCTTGTGTTGCTTTGTTTATAGATTCGTTGGTTTATTTTTTGTTGTTTTTATTTTGGGAAAAACTAGTCGACAACCTATTATCAGGGATGCTTGCCTTGTATTTTTATGGCTGATATTAAAAAGAGCGACAGCAGCACGGAATTTATAACATTTATAAACATTATTGTTTTCGTGGCAATAAGTGCAGTATTTTCTAAATGCTCTTTGTCGTTAGCGGTAAACTAATAATTCTGGTCAGCCTTCAATGGACGCTCCCACAAATCTGCCCCTTTTGCTTGACTCCCCACGTACGCATCACTTTATGGTCATATTAAAGGAAAATTGGTTAAAATAACCTTTAGCAAATTGTTTACCTAATTTCACTAACAGATGTTCGTGGTTCACTTTATGGTGAAACAAGAGAAAGAAGCTCTACTTTGGGCTTTCTTTTAATATGCTGATGAAAGGTACATGAGCGATTGAGCATCTTAAGTGCTGATTTCGATATCTGAGATCTCTTTTCCTACAATGAAACAAGGAGCAGCATTGCTCGAGTATGCATTTGGAATAACAATGTAGGCTGTACACTGATAAATTCAGCATATCAAAAAACAACAAAAGCAGGGTAAACCAAGGTACAGTTAAACCAGGATGTAATGAAACTCTATGTAGTGAATTCCTCAATTTAACGAGGTTTTTCAATTCTCCATTGCACCCCCATTAAAGCCAGTGTGTTTGCAACCTCTATGTAACAAAGGCGTTGCAATAGTTAAGGTTAATGTAACAAACTCGCCTAGCTGAAAAGTCATGGTTTTTTGCACTTTTACTAAAAACATCGGCCAGAGGACTGCACTAATTGAGCAGGTCGATTGATTGTAGGGTTTAACACGCCGGCACTACACAGGCTCCGGATTAATTTTGACCACTTGGGCATCTTTTAACATGTGCCGAAATCTCGAACACACGGGCGGTTTCGCTTTTCACCTGCACCAGAAAAGCGGCCGCTGCGGCCAGGAATTGAACCCACGTCCTTGGGGTGACCAGCACAACACCTCTGCTACTTAGCCACTGCGCCAGGTTAATTTAGCGAGTCCTTGCAGTACTGTAAGGAGCCAGCAGCTGCGGAAACGTCTAGAATCGCCAAAAAAAAAAATTCGTCATGATGATGATGATGAACAGAGTGGCTAGTGCTATCACGTGGCTAGCTGAGCAGTCACTTCTGGTTTTGCTTGTGTAGTGTGACACCACAAGAGATACACTTCACTTTTTTTTTCGCCCGCACCGAAAACTACCTTGCATTTTCATGTGTGAGGGCGGTGTCCGTTAGAGACTTAAGGTTTGAGGTGCTAGAACTGCTTGTCGGCGTGTAGTCGCGCGTCTCCACTGCTATCTGTGGGCTTCGGTGGTGTTTTCCAACGCCAGAAAACAAAAAGTTTTGCCTCTCCGAAACAAGCTCACAATTTTAAATGCCGTGTCCGTCGGCGAGAAAGAAAAATGTCGCCACCCAGATTATCCCAGCTAGCACCCTCTCAACATTTTGAGGGCAGAAAAAGCATCAAGTTCGTGAAAACGCGCCCTTTCAGCATACATTTAGTTCTTTAAACGTGGTGAGGCACCGAAAAGGGTCAAAACGCAAAAGTGATGCTTAAGTTGCGTTTGTGAATAGGGGTTAAGTGACCTTGCTCGACAACGTCGGTGGTGGTGGCGATACGATGAATGCCGATGAACGATGAGCGCCGGCGATACGATGAAAGCTTAGGCACTACACGGCGTGCCGTATAGTGCCCAAGCTCGTGCAAAAGCAGCAAGCGCAACTCACGCAGTTTGTGACTGTGAAATAAATCCTTGAAGCGCGAGTTCACCATCACTGATGTCTAGCATTTCGCTTTCATTTCTGCTTCATTCTTGTGAGCCTTATCCTGCGAAACCTGCATGTAATGAAAAATAGCGAGCTTTTGAGGTTTAACTGTGTTTGGAAGAGGGTATGTTAAAGGAGCAAGACTGGTGTAGAGGAGAAACGATTGTGCAGTCTCCATCATTGCAAAACAAACTCTGCGCACTCATGCACATCGCCTCCCATTCAAGCAACCGTAGTATAGAGCTCTTTCTGTGCATGTTTTCCTTGTGCTCGTGCATTTATTTTATTCACTCTGTGGACGTTTTCCCCAAGCTTAGTACCTCACAACTCGAAACGTTTGCTAGTTCTCTTAAACTGCTGAGCAAGCTGCCTTTCCAAGTGGGAAAAGCTATGAAGGCAGTGGGTCTGGTCCCATCATGTATGCGTAAAATTTCAGCTTCATCTCCGGAACATTACCCTAGAACTTGTCGAAACCCATAAAAAAACATTCTAATAAAACGGACCTTTATTTTCCTCCGGCCCATAAAAGAAAAGAAAGAAAAACACGAGAACTGTGTGCAGGTATGTAGACAATAAAGGAACGTAACCAAATGAGCTCAACAGGTAACTAAGTATATAAAACTTAGTAATACAGCAAAAACTTAATCAGTGAGAAAGCATTCAATTATGCCAATCTAAAAAACACGTTCTTTGCGATTACGCTGTCAATTCGATATACTAATTGCATTGATGGTGGCATTGAAGAACGGGATATGAAAAATTAACCAGCGTCCCTGCAAAGGTGTCCATGGGAAATGCAAGTTGAGCCAGTGCCTCTCTGCTAATGCTGACCCACTAGGCCTTTGAAAAGAGAATGTTTAACGGTGGACATCTCACTTTTCGAATGTCAATGCACAAAAGATTTCATTGTAAAGCCAGAAGGGCAGGATATTTAAACTACTGACGCCAAATGAAACAGACCACAGCTTAAATAGCATGCAGGGACCTTTCCTGTTTCATGCGCAAAAATCTCACTTATTCCTCTTATTGCCAGGTGAGGAACATTGCTTTTTAGCTACGAAAGGTCTTGCTAGCAAGTCAGTTCTGATCGCTTTTGTGCGGGGTCGGTAGTGCTATTTGCCGCAGTTGTCTGGTTTCATGGTAACATTTTGTTTTTGTGTTGATAATGCAAGATGCTGTCCTCAAACTTTTGCTTGTATAGGTGAAAGTGAGCAAGTCAGCGTGTATGCTGCCCTTGATCACATTATTAAAAAAAGGAAAGCCAGTGGCGGCAGCTGTCTGATCGCTTTTGTTCTAGCGAAAATCAAGGCCAAGTCAGTGCTTGTCCTGTCCCTGTCGCGGTAGATTGTCTGGTGCCGCCAAAGAGTTAAGCTGTCTTCCTCAGTTCCGCTCGGTAGCCGCATGGTAACCCTGTCCTCAAACTTTTGCAGCAAGTCAGCGTGTATGCTGCCCTTGATCACAGCCAGTGGCGGCAGCTGCCTGATTGCCTGTGTAGTGAGATTTCGGTGCACGTTCGAAATCCCCAGGAGGTCTAAATTAATCCAGAGCCCTCCACTACGGCGTGCCTTGTTGCACAGCTGTAGCGTCTGGCGGTAATGCCACCCCCCTAAAAAAAAAGAATGCATGGGACCTAGCTGCAGATTGTAAAGGGGCACAAAAATTGCTTTAAAAGGTTACAAGAATGCAGCAGCTCAGAAGCTGTAGTCTTCCGTAATTTTCAATAAAATCAAGAAACTTTTACTGTCAAAATCACCCAATAATTGACAAAATAATGTGGGAAAAGCAGTGCAAAAAGCTTTCAAGCAGGTCCGCGTTAAAACCAAATTCTGAAAGATAATTTCTGAAATGCTATTCACTGTTCTGTACATTGATTGTGAATGTGGCGTTATTAGTAATTGTAAGGCACTTTTGTATGCTGCCTCATCTTGCCCCTGTGGGGCAATTAGAAAGTTTCATTGTAAACCAACTAGTCCAAAGCCTCAATTTTTCGTACTGCTACGATGCTAGTGGAATTAGCGGTGTGCTGTAGGCACATGACATGCCCCATGCTTTGGTAGCTACTCTGGAGAAAACGGGGAAAGCTAATGTATTGTTAATTTCCCAGCATTCCACTTTGTGTAAAAAGGAAGGGGAATATAAATGAGAGCAACTGAAAGCAATCGACATCGTTGCTCATGAGTGGAAGTGATCTCTTCTTGCAGGTGCTGAGGGACAATGTGAAAGCACGGCGAGAGGTGGATCTCCACTGGCGAGCCAGCAACTGCAAACACATCGTGAACATCGCAGATGTCTACGAGAACGTCTACGGTGGCAACCGGTGCCTTCTGGTGGTCATGGAGTGGTAAGTGCAGCCAAGGTTTTTTCGGCGACCATCCAAGTCCGTTAATTCTTTGAGAGGCACCCTTTGCTGTGTGCAACGGGCCACGTTGAAGCTATGCCATCGGTTTCTGGGTTATTTGTATGCCACGGGCGTTCTGGAGCATTTGTTCAAGTTCACCATCTTTGCGAAACACAACCACTGACTAAAGATGGTGATCTGGCTACTTAATCACGGCTAATCCAAGTCAGTGCTCACTAGGGCCTGACAAACCGAGACATGTATTCAAGCCACTAACCGTCTGTGCTGGCTGAGTAGTCAAGTGTAAGCCAGGACTGTGATGCACTGCAGCAAATGCTGCGCATGCACTTGGGAAATTTACCCTCTGGCAGTGGGACACGGGCTGCGGCTACGGCTTGATGTGCTTCACAATCCGTGGTCTCTCGTTTTGGCCTCACTGCCTGTCCCGTCATCTGCTTCACATTTGCTCTGATTGGCCCGCTTGGGGCTGTGTTCCTTTTTGTGTCATCCACTGCAGTTTGTTGACCACCCAAATAGCTCACTAGAGCACCCAAATAGGTTCTGTGATCGCATAAGTGGATGATGACAACAGACATCGCAGTGGCGTTGTGCTGCTGAGCACGAGGGCGCGGGTTCGATTCCAAGCTGCCGCGGCTGCTTTTGTGATGGAGACGAAAAGCAAAAACGGCTGTGTGTACAAGATTTTGGCGCATGTTAAAGATCCCTAGGTCTAAATTAATCCGGAGCCCTCCATTACAGCACGCCTTATCGCCTGCGTTGCGTCGGCGCGTTGAACCCTACAATCAATCAATCAAAACATCGCAGTACCAAAAGGCGTGGCTGAGCTGATTTGTGTGCGACAAACACAAATGCTTCTTGATGACATGGTTTAAGCCGAAAGTGTAGAACACTTGCCTGAATTCTTGTGGGATTTTTTTGGTCGATACAAAGAAGGCTTCGCGTTGGTTTTCCTTATTTTTATTGGCATGTGGGAAGTGGGGCTGGTCGACTGAACCAATTGACACCCCCGGTATTCGTAGCGGTGCGGATGACTCTTTCCTTTGCATTTAGTGATCAGCTTGAAAACTGCACAAATGACTCGCTTCGGCCAGTGTCTCGGGCCATTGTGCAAGATCCTTGATGTGTTGGTTGGATCATCCTGTGCACCTCACAAAAAAAAATCTTCAAGGTGGGCAACGCCTGTGCCATCGATGCCTTTTGTTGCTTGTAGGTGCTTTCAAGGCCTTAGGGTGTACTTTGATCATTATTATTTTTGTGCACAGGGGTGTTCAGATGCATTGCAGCTTTAGAATTGAGGTGGGTAAAGTCGTGTTCGTTCTGGTACAGGTATTCGCTTTAAAATTTTTCGATCTGGCTACCCTTTCAGCTCACAAAGGGCGGTCATTTTAGTAGCTGCCAAAACAAGCTGCGGAACTAAAATTTTCTTAACCACGTGCTAGTCACAGCTACTAAAGTTATGGCACCTTTTTACAGGCCGCACTAGTCAAGGCAACAAAGGGTGGCCACGTCATATTTAGTCAGTGTCTCAGGATAGTCGGCTGCTAGCCAAGTGTTAGTATGGGGACTTAAATAAGCTCCCTTGAGTCATGTGGGTCACGCTGTAGTCAAATTACACTTAGGCTTCCTGGATAATTTTGTTTGTACCGGCAGCAGAAAGGGAGTGTCACTAAGGTTTTGTTCTTTTACATCTAACGGACGTCACCACTTCCCTTTCCCAACAGTTTGAGCGAGCAAGTTAGCTATGGGAAGCCAGTAGTTCAATAGCTTGGCAACAACTGTTGTCTAGACCTCCCAGGGGTATCACTGCAGTAAACTGTTTTGTCCCACTTTGGTGGCCATTCAAGAAGTAGCTGTCCACTCCTGAAACGCTCTTCATTTGATGGCGGAGTCGACGTTTTTGTCAGCAACTCGGTGCCAGTCAGATAGCATTCGGTTTCATAATTCGCAGACATCATAACAAGATATCACTTGCACGTGGTGCGTCGCTATCTGGCTGCCGCCGTGTGTCCGAAAGTGGGCTCTAGAGGTTTGTTTTGCTGCTTTTCACGACTTATCAAAGAGGGCAAAATAATAAGAGGTAGGGCTGTTGTATCTGTATCTGCGCAGGATGTCAGCAAGGGCTAAGCATTTTTGTGTTGTTTGAGGAAGTATCTTTAGCCTACAGTGATAACACCTGGGGGTATTTTCGTGAAAAAAAATTGCAACCAAATAAATGCAGTGTGGTCGTCAAGGCAGGCTGTGATAACACCACTCTGAAGAAATATCGTAATTTTGTCACTGATTCTAATAAAATAGCACTGACGCAAGATATAAGTCTGCCTGCATCTGCCAAGTGTATAATTTGTATTTATGCACCCACCCAGACTATTTACAAATTCCTTACAACCCCGTATCAATAAGTGGTGTGCATTATGCTTCAAGATACTGTCAGCTTATTACCTACTGTAGCTCACTCATTTCACAAACTGGGCATTATCTCCATCTTTTTTAAGACAGAACATAAAATTCATACCGCTTTTCACTTTAAATCCTCTGATACCTCCAGAATTTCCTTTTTTATTTTCTTCAATGCAAATTGTGCACGTAAGAATGGGCCGGCCTAAGCGATTGTGCAATAGCCCGTCTATGACCTATCCAACCAGAGCTAGATTGCTCAGCGAAGGCGGTGTGTGGCAGTTATCGTTTCTCCTTCTGTCACTTGCTTTTCTTTTCTTTCTTTCCTATTGCGACGAATGTGTGTATGCAGGTGTGTATGTGCCAGATGCACTATAAAACCATTTGTTGAAAGTTGGTGCTTGTCGTGTCCTACCTTCATCCTCTGTCATTACTGCACCATGTTTTTGTGTAACGCTATACAGCTTTTAATGCTTGTGCGGGCTGTAGACAAGCATTGAACGGTTGCATCCACTTTACATAAAAGATAAATGCAGTTGTGCTTCACAGCATTTCAGCTACTGTGCCTTGCAGTGTATTGTTCACAAGGCTGTAATGGTTAATACAAGAACAGAGCATATTGCACACTGTGCAGACGGACAAAATTTTGGGGCAGACTGTGTGCACATTACCAAGGACACCAACTGCCTTTTTTGTTTAACAGGTTGAAGCGGAAGTTTATTGGCTCAAAATTTTTCCACCAGTTTTGCGGTGTAGGTGTATGTGCTCGGCATTTCTTCATGGTGAGCAATGCCACTCAGCCCCACTGATTACAGTGCCTGTCGCAGGTGTGTCAGACGTGTCCCGCACAACTGGTGACTCACTCTTAACCACTTGAAACAGCTGCGGCTCAGTTTCCACTATTTTCCTGGAAGAAAAAAAGAATGAAGATGGGAATAATGCATGTTGTGAAAACTTCCTGCACAGATAAACACCTCTATGCTTGCGGAAGGTCACAGCCAACATGATGTTCTCTGCAGTAGAAACATTTTAGGGGCGAAGCCCCATAGGGGCTGGGGCTGTTGGCGTCTCCTGTCGTCGTCGTCGTTTCATGTAGTCGCAATACTAAAACACAGGGACACTCATTTACGCCTCGCGCTAGAGGGCTTTGTGCTTAAAAGACAAGAACCTTTTACAGCAAAGCTGTATACCTCTACCCCCCAACATCTAAGTGTGCAAAAATGCCAAGGCGCCAAGAATACAGTTATACACTGCATGCTTCCACGTTAGTGCAGATGGCCCCGGATTTTTTTCTGTGACCCAATAATTGCTTGGTTCGTGCAGCAAGCTAGCACATAACCAATGATTTTCAGTGGGATGCCAGTCATTGGCTCGTACAGCAGATCAAGTAGTCGGTGCAGTTTTGGAACATCAGCAGTGGTGGTGGTGATGATGATTGACTTTCTTCTATTAGGCCCATGCCACGTGCTGTTGGACCTGTCATTCATTCCTCAAGCTGCGTGCCGCACAGTGTATGCTACGTGGCTCTCAGCAATCCTCATACAGAGAGCGTCTAACTCGCCGTGACGTTCTATTTTGGCCAGCGGAAAAGAAGTGGACGTAGCCATTGGCTTCATGGAAGATTTTAAATGCAGAGCATTTCAGTAACTCACGATGTCACCCGCGTTGTCCCGTCTCCGCACCCCTCCCCCTACACTATATAAAAGAAAATACTATCCGGCGCCAGGTTTCGATCCCTCGACCCTGCGGGCGGAACGCAATGTGCATGGTGCTCTACCGACTGTACCACAAAGCCGACACAGAACGGGGCGCTATGAACGCGCCTTATATCGTTGACTCATTCAAATTACTGCTGACGAGCGCTCTCTCGTCAGCAGTTGCCACAAGTGCAACTACATTAACGTAACGCAAACTACTTAACATCGTGCGCCCCCGGAAATGCTCTGCATTTGATGTGCCTCGCGAGGGGGATGTTTATACAGGAACTCCTACTTCTAGCGGACTCCTGGCGCCCTCTTTCTGCCATTGTAGAGACTATTAGGGCGGGTCTTCGAAGGGCGCAATTTGAATTCTACAAAATCGATTTTTTCTTTTTTGTCCCTTCATGGGGCAGCTATTTTTTTATATTTATGTTTAACTAATTAGAGTCGTTCTAGTCGGCGCAGCGGGTCGGGCTGAACCACAGTCCTGTAGCCGTGTGCTGTGAGCGGACTATTTTGCGGTGCACCCAGTAGTCGTGCGACGGAATTATTTTACCGCTACGGGATATCGAACTTGTGACCCCACATTTTTGCCCTCATCGAGGCTCTTTTATCTGCGCAAGCAAATCGCGCGAAGAGGGGTGCGATTAGTTCCACCGCGTTCGGCCGGTGGCTCTCGCGGTCGAGTGTGCGCTGTTGGCAGGCGGCCGGGCAACGTTCGCGGTCGTCGCTGCAACGCCGTCGTGGCAACGCCGTCGCGGCCGGCGCGATATCGTGCGACCTTGATGGGGAGCCAAGTGCGTCCCTGCACGGCTGGCTGCACGGCGACCCGGAGCGTAAACTAATGCAGACGGGACGACGATGGGCGCGTTGATTGAGGTCTGGCACTTACGGCCCCGCATCGGCGACTTGCGTCGGGCCTCTGCGGCCGCCGCCAGTTCTTGCCCGGAGGCAGTGTCAGTGCGGAACAGCCGCGCACTGTGCCGGCTTGGATCGCTTATCATAGCGAGCACGGAAGGACGTGCGACACCGCACCGGAGGAGACTCCCGGTAGACCGGGCGTGCGGCGGGCCCCCAGTGCGATGAAAAGCGATAGCGGACACGCTGTGGAGTGGTTTTTTGAGTTCGCACGAATGACCTCCAAAATGCGCCGCAGAAAAGTCTCCTGAGTAAACCCCCGCGTGCAACGGACATAGATAGGTGTGCGCGCCATAGTGCGCACGCCCCGCAACTAAACGCCAACTGTCAAGGGCGCCGAAGAAGGTTGTCTGTACTATATTTTTGCAGTGAGATAAATATTAGGTATATCATACACGACGGACAAATTGAAGGAAAACGTGCGCACCAAACCTAACCCACGAAGTTTCGGTGCGTGCACGTTGCTCTACGCTGCAGTTTTAACCTATTTATTTAAGTGACCAAAGAGGCTGTACTACACTCGGTTGTTTTGTTCTTTTGTGCACTTGAAGCCTGCACTGTTTTTATTTTCTCTCAGTGTTCTTCGGTGATGCCTCGGCGGGGTGTAGCGTATCTCGTCGAACATGAGGCGAGATCGTCTCAAAGCCGGCGTCCTTCTGAGACCTTTTTTTCACGGGACTCCGGACAGCAACCTTTTGTAGAGATAAGGCAGATGGCAGCCCCACTTCGGCAACGAAGTGGAATGCTGCAGGATGGCCTCGCAGCCCTAGATGGAGGCACCGTCCGCCCACCTGAAGTGCTGGGTGTTACCGCCGATGGAAACGTTAACTGGAGCGGAAATGTTTCACTTGCGAGGTATTTGACCCTTTCCACACAGTTTTTTGGGCTAGTTGTTGAGGGAACTTTGGCGTGGGTAAAAGAGCGCAAAAAAAGAAAAACATAAAACGGGGACACAACAAACAACACTCCTACCACCGCGCCCGTCCTATGTAAGGGTTTTTTCGTGTCCCTGTTTTCTTCGCGATTTTTACTGTGTCGAAGTCTATGACCTGCGGCACTGCAAAGGAACCAACGCCCGCCTTGCTTGTCTTGCGTCATATACGAGTCCTCTGCTCTTAGTTAATCAGAGCTCGCTCGAGGAGGACACTTTGAAGGGGACATAAAATGTACGCAACTAGAGCTCCGCCCCTTGTCTGCTGTGGCGATTAGCAAAAGGCGATGAAGAGGGGGTTGGAAGGACGTCACAACCATTTTCAGTCCATAATCGAAAAGGAAATAGCGAGTCTTAGTTATAAAGAATACGCAGCTGTAACTGAACTCCTTGCGCAGGCGAGAATGGAATTTCCCGTATCACTGAGTTCGAAGTGGGACGCCTCTAACCGTCATCGCCGTCATAATGTATGCTTTCGCTCACTGCGAGCCTCTAGTTTTCCGTTGGGCTGCAGAAGTCAAAAGCGCTGACTCGCTCAACAAGCGAAAGTAGCACGAGCGCTGGTGGGTAAAAAGAAAAAGAAAACTCTTGTATGGAGTCCCACATCTGGCTGCAACTCCTTCAGTTATGGCTCATTACACGCTTTTTTAGGCCTCCCTCCAGAATCAAGGAAAGGCTGTAATCTGTCTGTATTCGCCTGTACCCGCGTACCCATGTAAAGGAGGCGTTATTTTAACAGCGAAGCTGGTTGGCGAATCGTAATTTTTCGTGTCCGCAGTTAAAAATACCAAAAAATTGCCAAGCCCGCGCACGTGAGCGCGGGCCTCGCGGCGCCCCGCCCGGCAGTTAACAAAACTAAGAAAATGCCTAGCACTCGTGTGTGCGTGCCTCGCGGCGACCGCCCAGCGTCCCCGGCGCACGTTCGTCAAGCCAAGCATATCCAGTTTAGGGAGACTGGCCAAGCTTACGGTGAACCCCCGGACGTTAAAGAAAAAATTACACCATTTTCCCGTGGGGAACCCTGATGAGGATGCGAAGCATCATGGGGGTTCCGTGTGGTTGCCGTTATGTTGAGTGATCGGGTGTTTAGTAGCGCCAGAGGGAATTCCGCGTCCGGGTCCACACCGGTGGCAAAGGCACGCAAGTACTGTTGTGTGACGGTGAGTAGGCGGTGGTTCTCGAGGCGCCGAAACTCGTCCATCATGTTCTTGTCGATGTTGTCGTCTCTGTGGTAGAATAGGTGTTCTCCGTCAGTGTTGGTGAGGTAAAGGTTGTTGACGTTGGCGCACCGGCTGAGAGCAACGTACACGCCCTCCTCATCGCAGCTTTGTCTTCTTCTCCTCCTTCTCCAGCGGTTCCCCCACGGGAAGATGACGACGGTGGTTGAACGCGAAGCTATCTCGTGATGGATTCTTTGGTTGGCCAATCCCTAGGGGCATCCTGCCACAATCATCATCAGAGGCGCTGCGGACGGGGCACGGACGCGGGACATCCCCCCGAGCAAGAGATGCTTCGCATCTAAAAAAGAAAATATCGAGCGCTCGTGTGTGCGTGCCTCGCGGCAACCGCCAAGCGCACGTTTGTCAAGCCAAGCATGCCAACCAAAGGGAAATTGGCCAAAAAGAGAAAAAACTCCAGCGTTCGCCGTAATCGTGGCAACACTTGCTCGGATCGAGAAAGATACTTCATAGCGCACGCTCCTCCAAGGTAATGTCTGATCATCATCGCTCGCAAAAAAATGAACGAAGCTCACACTTATAGCTACAATGATGGAGTAAAGGTGGTTGCGGCAGCGAAGAAGAAGCAAATCGGCTGCAATCGGGGACTGAACCTTCGTGATGGTCGTGAAGGTGCGTACACCTTCGCTACCTTCAAGTCTTACGCCTTAGTGTGAGCATCCTTTCATTTTTTTTTAACCCGCCGTCGTCACCGGGCAACCACGACGCGTCGAGAGCTGTAGCATGAGTTACACGACACCGAGGTGATATTGCCTTAATTCCTTCCATACGAAAAGGGCTTTCCCGGGACAAATTCTCGAAATAGGCGGAGAAAAAGCAAAACGTTCAATGGCTAATCCGGGTTTGCGTTCTTTCAAAGGAAAGAGCGGATCTCGCCAGCTGAATCCCTTTGAAATAGCACCTTTTTCCCGCTGAGTATTTTAATTAAGTCACGGCGGCACGTCACGTCGAGCACGGTCGCAGTCGGCACGAGCGGCGACTTCCTTCCCGGTAAAGCGTGCCGAGAAAGGCGAGACCCTTGTCCGCTCTCACTTCTGAGTTCCTTCCTTGTCTGCGCCCTTTGTCTCCGCAATATGGGCCGCTCCGTATGCATGTGCGTCTACGAGGAAGCGAATACAATGGTCGGTCCCCTGTGGCCTGGCGCCTTAGCCTGGCGAGCCTCGGAAACCTTCGCGGTTCTATAAAATGGACGCCATAAGCGGACGCGTACGTGCGCCGAATTTAACGTTTTTTTTTTTTTTTTTTTCGCCTCGTGACGCTGAAGAGCTCTCTCGCGCCCGTACGAGGTCTTTCTTCCGCAAGACCTTGATGAAGTTCGCGCTGTGCGGTTTGTATTTCGTTACCACTTCGTTGTGCGCGTGAACACATTGCGTGGTTCGCGCATGAAATGCCTTACGGGACTTCCAGCGGTTGACGTGCTGTGCGCTGGCCGCTGGCGAGCGTCCAACATCCTTAACCCTGCGAGCCTGGGAAAGCCGCGTATTTTGTATGTCTCAGAGCGGTGTCGACACAGCAGACATGCTTGGAATCGGCTCGAAAAAAAAAAAATGACAAAAGAAAAACGTTCTGCCGTTTGCGTCATGTTTCGTGCTAGCAGGAGGTGTGGTACCACTATCGCGATATCTCGGCGATCGCTTCATTTCCTGCGACGTCTTCGCGCCGCGGTGATTGAGCGACTTCTCTCGCGCCTGCCTAAAATAAAGCCACTATAGTAAACTTAGCTGTGATGACTTGCGCAATGCGATCACTCCGCTGTTCGGCCTTTCTCGTTCGGTTTGTCGAGCCTTGAATGTATTTGCGGCTGTTTTATTTATTTTTTTTTTTTGTGTGTGTGGTTGAGGCGCACGTTAAAAACAGGGAGAAAGAAGAAGTTTAGGTTGCGAGCGCTAAATGGGATAAATTTAGAAACGCTACTCGAAATGTGGCAGTGGTTCGTGAAGCTGTCGTTCTATGATAAAGGGGCCATCAAGAAAGACAAAATACACGTTTGGTTTATTAAAAATATTGCTTCATCTCTAAACAGTAGCACCTATGGTATCGCAAACTTCAAAACAAATACAGTCGAACCTCGTCGTTATAACGAACAGGTATCGGGACAGTAAATTAGTTCGTCATATCCGATATTCGTTGTAACAGTAGAGGTAAAAATCGCGTGTAAGAAATCGGCTAAAATAAAAGGCTTAGATAAAAAAGGGATTATACTAATTCGAACCCACGCTAAACGAGGTAATCCTTACTTGTCTCCTTGTGGCATTTAAACTAAATGGACCGGGCATGAGAACGTGAAATTACAACAGAACTAAGTTCGTTTGACAAAACATGCCTGCGTTCTTATTTACTTGAAGCATGTGGTCTTTGTCTGGTGGCTTACCAGAGCACTGAGCAAAAATGAAGTTTTCCACAGTGTCCACGCACGAAAGGGCCTTTACTTTCTCTGTAGTTTTTCAAGCCGCTAAAAATGGTTGTGTTTTCTTTCAGTGTTTTCCTTTGTTTATGCTAGCTTTTGAGTTTTGAGCCTCGCGCGAACTAAATATTCCTTCGTTACAGCCCATATCGCATGGCGCCCGCGGTTTCGGTTTCGTGACAAAAAGAACAAGTACCATTGAAATGAAGTGTGAGCAAACAAACTTCGTATTTAGTTCGCTATATCCGGTAATTCGCTATATCAGTGTTCGCTATAACGAGGTTCGACTGTAACGAGATGTTATGGAAAACATGTCAAACAGGGGCAACTCCCGAGCGACTTTCTAGTGACTTCTCTGTGACGTCACAAAAACGTTTTTGCGCGGTTGGCGGCCGCCCTGCTTAGCCCTCAGTAAAGAAAAAAAAAAAAACATGACTGGGCATTACAGTGGGGCATCTATATTCCCGTTTGATCGTATCGCTTCAATGCTAACGTACTAACACCGATAACTATGGCTTTATGACTGGCCCAATCACGTCACTCGTGCCCGAATTACGTCACTGTGGCGCTAAATTTGAAAGTTTTTCCTTATTTCTTGCATTGCTCGGGTTAGAAAGCGTCTTTCGTGGTTTCAAATTAGCCGAAGGTTTATTTTGTCCTCATGGCTCCTTTGGTCATATACATGCGCGCTGTTGGTCGCTGTTGAACTTTGGTTTTGAAACGGTTGATTTCGAACCTAGAAAAGGCGACGTGCGTACATTTCCGAGTTGGGACAATATGTCAAATGCAGGAAACGACACGGAGTATGCGCGCGAAATACCGAATTCAAAACATTTAAATGCGGGCAGCGAGAAAGCTGGACTTCTTTTGTCCGGCTATACCCGGAACCTTTTACGCCGTTTTCGTGGAGCCTGGTATGACCTCCACAGCTGCTGACGGTTATGTTTGGCAATAAAATGTGAACCGCGCAGTGTTCCGTACCTCTGCAGCAGAACTTGGATCACTCCCGCATCCTAAAATTAATATCGTCTGGGCGATGTGTTTTTCACTCGGCGAGAGGTCGGTGCACTTCAAGGTCTTTTACCCGTCGCGGTGACGCACGACGGCGGGGGTTTGATTTTCCCGCTCATGGCGTTTCTGATAAGAGGTGGGAGTATCCCAGGCGTACGAAGTAATGAACCTTGCGCGGTTGAAATAAGACTGTCCTGCGCGGCGCTGATTTGAAGCCCACGCATGCTTGATTTGGCCGCTGAAGTTTCGTCACAGCGCCACCATGTTGGAAAGTTGCCCGATGTATCTGCGGATGCTCAAATACTGAGTTACTACTTGTGCTCACATGGAGGCGAAAAGCGAAAACGCCTATGTGTCGAGATCTCGGCGCACGTTAAAGATCCCCTGCACGTGGTCGAAATTAACCGGGGGCCCTCCACTACGGCGCGCCTCATAGGCAAGGTGGAGCTCCGGTGCGCTAAACCCCATAATTGGACCTGTGCTCGCTGTAAGCTGAAGATCGCTTGATGTTCACATTTTGTCGTGTACTAATGTATCAGAATAACGGCTTACGATAAAATTTGAACCGTGGTGGCACTGCATTGCTGGACAGAAGTTGTGCGTCAGTGCACCGTTGCTGTCCTTGGTCAAGAGGAAAGAGGAACGAGAAAAAAAAAACAGAAAACGACACAAAAACAAATAAAACCGCTATTTTTCTCTGAGGGGTGTGCGTCGTGGTTCTGTGCCGCGCGCGTGACATCGCTTTCCGCCCGTGGAAGAACGAGACGAAGCGGCGCGCGGCCGCTTTTAAGTGTGCATACGTAAATGCCATGCAGTGGTGTTTCACGCCTGGCGTCATATCCGAGCGTTTCCGTCTCGTCTAGCAAGACGCCACGCGTCGAGCAGGCGTGGCGGCTCGACCGCCCCGCTGTCTCGCGGCCCGTTTCCCGTCGACTCAGCCCACCACTACCGAGAACAGCCGGGCGTGATGTCACTTGCGGGAAGACGCGCTGAAACTGGGGGCGGAATTCTGAGTTCCGTCCACTCACTTTATGGCCGCTTCGGAGTGCCCACTTCGAGCGATCCCTGATTGGCTGAGAGCCTCGAAAGACCCGGATGTGACGCGGCGCAAGAAAGGCGGGGCGTCCGTTTCTGTGCACGTCACGTCACGACTGAAATGGACATTCGTGAAAACGGACGCACAACTCAGAACCCCCCCCAGGGGAGGAATTGAGTTTTATCCATTTTGTGTCCTCTTCGAAGTTACCGCTCCGAACGAGCTCATCTGATTAGTAGAGAGCAGACGGCACGCATGTGAGGCAAGATCGGAAAGGCAGTGGTACAAGTTAAAGGGACCATGAAGGCAAAATACAAGTTCGATTCACAAAAGGGCTGTTTCGTGTTGATATCAACAATACCAATATTATTGCCAACTTCTGGCAAATATTCGAGATATTAAATAAAAAATTCAACAGTGGCGACTCCACAGCCACTTTCCGGCACTTTTCTATGACGTCACAGAATCTTGTTTGTGCAAATGGCGGCCGCTGACCTAAACTACCGCCGGAAAACTTGGCTGGGTGAGAGGGGCCTCTAGTTCTCTTTGATCGCATCACTTAATGCTAGCGCGCAGTTAACACACTGATAAAAGTGCTTTTAGTTCCGATCGCTCCTGCCCATATACGTCACTATGGCGCGAAGTTTGAATTTTTTTTTTCAGTATTTCTTGCATATTTTTTTTTTCTCGAGTAAACATTCGCAGCTGGAATAAAGCTGAGTGAGCAACCAAAGTCAAGTTCTTTCAAATAGCACAAAGTCGCATTTTGTCTGCAACTACGTCGCGTCAATTGAAATGGACGCGAAATGAACATTTGTGAAGCGGCCATAACCGGGAATTCCGCGCCTGTGATCGTCGGTCGTGAAGAGAGCGACGTCCTGATCTGACTGGGGCCCTTTCGTGACTTCCCTTAGAGGCCGGGCTTGTGTATTGCTTGCAAGCCTGTATACAGCCGTAGTACGGTACGCCGATTGGCCAATGTTAAAAAGAAAAGCACGAAGAAAATGGGACGATAAATCTCGTCTTGTGAAGTAAAAACAGGATGCTTAGATCGAGAAGTTTGTGGTCGGGGTGTTCTAATAGCGAAATTTTCGAAACGAATACGAGTGTTCGAAAAATGGCGGTTCGAATATTGCATCGAGTGCCGCCTGTTTTTTCTGTCTGCATTATGGCGCTCACACACTCCAAACGCGAACTGTGCGTTTGCGCTTCCACATTTGCCGTTGTGCCACATTGGTCTTATCTATCCCCATGTGCTGGGTTTCTGTACCACGACCGCTACAGTACTCTAGCTACAGCGTGTGTACCAGTGCCAGTGTACCCGGGAATTTGTTGTATACGCCGGAATATTAGGCCACAGCCGAATGCTTATTTTCGGATTGCGCGCGAATCCAATAATAAGGCCTTTTAGATTCGCATTCAGAATTTCCAGTATTCGCGCGTGGATAGACCTTGTGATACGTGTGGCGAAATGGGTGGTGTTGGGACGATTGATGCAAGCATGTGCGTGGTCGTTTGTCAGAGCACCCCTCACCTCTCAACGTGCGGGCGTGGCCTGTATTTTTTATAGCGCCGTTATCGTGAAGAGGTGATACCGTCCTCACGCGCCTGATAATCGAAGCTGAACAAATAGGCTGTGACAGGCATGCCTCAGCTTAGCCTTCACCACGAGGCAAGAATAAGATAGGAGGGGAAACGAAGCTTCCTAGCGCGGCCAGATAATGTCACAAGTGCTCGTCAGAGGTTAAGCTAGCGGCATCTGCCGCGGGTGAAGAAACTGCGCGGCCACCGCGATCGTCATTGCACTGCGCAGCCACGGAATGAATTGCGGCCGCTATCAGTTCGTCCATCATGTGCCGCTACCCTCTCCTTCGCCGTCTCAGCTACGAAGCTTGGCACCCCGCCTTGGTTTTTAGTTGTGACATTATCTGGTCGATCGCCCGCGCTTGCTCCGTGGCCTTCACTGTCGAGGAAGTTCAAGAAAGGCTATTTATCTCCTTTCAACGTTCGCCCATATTATACGCAAGGTTATCTGTGTAGTGACTGGGCGTCGATTAAAAATTTTAATTCAGTTTGCCGAATGCCTTTAATGGATTAATTAATCGATTAATTTGACGTGTTCATTCAGAAGAAAAATGCCTTAAAATGGCCCCATTTTAATGGTTGTTTTCATTGTTAGGTTGCCGGTGCTACTAATACAGGTCATTTTATGCGATCAGCGGCAATTCGTCCGGTTGCGAAGTCCTAGAAGTTCGTTGACAATTTCCGGCAGCAGGAAGTTTCTTCTCCTGTCTGGCAGTCATCCTGGCTGCGCTGAACACACGCTCGCATTGAGGACAGGAATTGTAAATGGGATTAAAAATGGCGTTGAAGTCACCGGGACGCACAGAATCATTTTTACAAGTGGGATGCTAGTTCTAGAAAGGATTGAGTTCTGCACATACCAACCTTCCAAGGGATCCGGGTCGTCGTTGGCGCGTGGCTCGCGCGGACTTCAATCGATTAACTGACTAAAAAAAAATTAATCGCGACCAAAACATTAACCTTTCGGGCCTGGCAGGAGTCAATTGGCACCACCACGTAAAAGTTCCTATAGTGCGTACAGAACGAAACAAAAACTGCTGCTACTTTTTGGGTAATTGTTCTTGAAGGATGCCTATTGCGGTAGACATCACCGTTGTTGCGTTTTAGCGGGAGCTGGACGCTACAAAGAAGAAGCTGCGGTGAAGACAACACTACGACATTGAATATAAAAGAAACGGAGGTCCTTGTTTTATTTCAAAGCCTGTAAATCTATAAACACGTGCACTACGAAGGTCATTTTTTTGCTTGTAATCTCATGTAACCATAAAATTTAGGAAAACATGCAAAAAAAGATGTTTCTGCTCAACAAAGTTTTTGATTGCGAGATTTGCTAATTAATTTCCTAGGTAATAAATCAAGTAATATTTGCACTACCAGCTCTTTTTGTTTGTTTGCGGGCTTATGGGGCTCTACAATTTAAGAAAACACTCAGAAAACATTGTTTTGCTTCAAATAAAAAAGTCAGGGCCGGAAGGGTTAATAGATTGATCGGAGAATTAGTCAACCAATCGCCCGCCCCTACTATGTAGCGAGTAAAATGTCGATATAAAGTTCAGGGCTATTCCGTAGTGTGTCACACCGGTCTTCTGGCCTTGTGCCAGATGCGTTGGCTTTTCCTATCAGATATCTTCTGCGGCGTTCCACGTGTATGTGCGCGCAATGAACTTGACTGAAACACGCCGCTGGGCTCGTTAATCAGTTCGAAAGAAAAAAAAAAAAGCCACAAGGACGATGAAGGACGAGACAAAACGGTGCTCAAGACAGCAGACGGTCGTTTTTTTGTCTTTCATGCACTGTCCCCTTAAGTGCTGCTTGATCTTCGATTCTTCAGTCCTTGCCCTCATCGCTTTTTTTTTCTTGCTGTGAAATTTGATGAAGCAGGTGGGAATTGTGTGCATCAGATGAGCGCAGCTCTTTTAAGTTCTCGCGGAGTGTAAAAATCGTGTTCGGTTTGGTACCGTGTGCCACTGAAGGAGGTTGAGCGCCAGAGTGATGTGCCTCTGCCGCGTTCGAGGGAGCCCAATGCCGAGGACATCCACGCCTAGCATGGTGGCGGCGCGGCATTCCGTTTCCAAGTCAGAGCTGGCGGGGTGCTTCCTGCCACACCTAGCGCCGTCCAGTGGTTAGCTTTGAACGCTGCCGCAATCTTCTTGATCAACTGCTAAAACGAACCCAGACCTTACGTCCTGGGTTCGAACCCCAGCAATTCTGCTTTTTTTTTTTCTTCGGGGATTTTTTTTTTATTGGAGAGTTGCTCCCTCAGATCAGTTCTACATACGCATTCTTTTCGTAGATGGTGGTGGTTTATTATCCTTTAGATCGTTTCAGTTAGGGTTTATTGATTGATTGATTGTACATTCTTTAAAAAAAATGTCGGGGCACTTACTAGCTAAACACTAACCAGTTACTTGTCCCAGTATTGACTAGGTACTTAGTTGCTTTTACTAACTGGTCATGCATGACCCAGTAAAAAGCTACGCGCAACAGTGTGGATCTGCCGAGTGCGCAGCGCGACATAGACACGTTTCATCACGCACACATCACACGTGGACAATCAACAACTGAATTGAGCAAGAGAGCCCACGGGATGCACGAGGAGAGCGAGTATTACTTAGTTACCTTAGAAAGCATCTGATCTTGCTTTTATAGCCAACAGCTTGAGGTCCCCTGAGGGAGTAATTATGCATTTTAATGGGAGCGTATACAAGACAGCATGTGGATTTGCAAAAGCTTTTTAATCGTGATTTGGTGTGGAAAAAGAGCTGTAGTTATTATGTTCAATAATTCATAGAATTTGTTACTTCAGTGAATGGTAGTATCAAACCAGTAGCAGTTACTAAGTGCAACGGGTCTAGAGTAGTAACGGTTCCACGCTTAGTGGTAGGACCTACCTACCGTTCTGGGGGGTAGTAAACTCTGAGTTAGTAAATACAACCGTTACGACCCTTTTACGAGCTTTTTTGTTAAGAGTGTAGGGTTTAACGCGCCGACGCAACGGAGGCGATGAGGCGCGCCGTAGTGGAGGGCTCTGGATTAATTTTGACCACCCGGGGATCTTTAACTTGCGCCGAAATTTTTTCTTTCCCATATGGCCTAGCTGAAGAAGCTGAACTTATGGGTGTCCTGGGGGCTGTCCATTCCATCCGCGACAATTGTGACTCACTCTCATCCCGGAAATTTCGCATCATTACAGATCTCAACGTCGCCCTTAAAGAATTGAACCAAACATTTTCACCTAATTGGCCTACGGCCACGAATATACTACATGCCATCCGAGACCTTCAACTGGAAGGCATCACCATCCGCATCGTCTCCCGGTGCGCAGCGCGCACATGGGGCACATCGCCCTCATGACACACCTCCAGTGGAATCCACAATTGAATATACTACAGTGCCATTGCAACACCTACCACGACCAGACTGGCAACTTCATCTGCGGAAATTCAAGGCAGAGAGTCGCAAGAGGCTTCAAGATACCACCCCGGTGGGTGTACTGGGCCCGCTCAAAACGCTCACACCTCCTCGGGCGAGGTGGGGTAGCTAATAAGATTTACGCTAACACGGCCCTAACCCCTCATGTACTACATAAATGGACCCACGGAGCCAGCTCGCACATCCAACGCTGCCCGAATACTGTGACGAGAAGTGCTCAAAAACCTGTACCATTTGATATGGCTGTAGGTATAATGAGCACTTCAAGACCGATCGCGAGCCACTATTGGACCTCGGTTCCCCACCCGGAGATGAAGAAACGCACCTGCAACGCGTTCGAGAGGACCCCTCAGTGCTTGAGAAAGTTATTGAATACGCACTAACCAGTGGTCTTTACAAGCTGGTGTAATAACCTGGACCGACAACCTATAAAAATCCGTCGCACCTCTCATTCACGGTTTCTGCGAACTACATGTTCACGGACTGTACAATGCTATCCACCATTTCAGGTGATTGAACCTTGAACATTGTTCTTTTTTTCGATTATTCCCTCCCTTCTTTCATGTCCCTTTCCTTCCCCAACAGGGCATTCATGCCCCCTCTGATAATAAAGGCATTCCTCCTCCTCTTTCCCCCTCCATCAGAAAAGCGGCCGCCGCGGCCGGGAATCGAACGCGCGACCTCGTGCTCTGCAGCGCAACGCCTTAGCCACTGAGCCACCGCGGCGGGTGGTTGAGGTAAGGGGAGCAGTCTATCACCACGTTCTACATCGCATTAAAAGCGCCCGGCCTGCAGTGGCTTGCAAAGGGAATGCCGCAATGGCCGTGCACGGTGACAGTGCCTCGTCTTGCGGCACTGTTGTGCAATGGCACAAATGCTTTAAATGCCGTCGAACGGTCCCGGACGCTGCGAGACGCTTTCGAGGCAAAGCGTGGAGGAAGTTCGGGCAAGGCGCCCGTCAGCTCCATGACAACGCACCTGGTCGAGTCAGCTCAGGTGGCACGCGCGGCGTTTTTTATAGGCTACGAAATCTCGCCTCAGACTTCTCCATCTTTCACGCGTGCAAAGAGCCCATTGGGCGGGAAGATTTTTCGTGGCGGCGAGGAAGTATAGCCACTCAAGTGATCACGTTTGAGAATGAAGCTGTTGTACGAGCCTTAAGTTCGCCATTGCAGGAAAAAAAAAACACCGAGAAAAGGTGGAGCGCTCGTGAGTGTGTGCCTCGCGGCGACCGCCGAGCGTTCGCGGCACGCGCAGTGGCTTTAGCAAAAAAAAAAAAAAAAAAAAGAAAAAAAAAGGGAAACATTACGAGTAGCGAGAAAATACCGAGCGCTTGTAAGCGTGTGCCTCCCTGAAATGAGGCATAACGTAGACTGTCGCGTCGTGCGCATTCCCGGCTGCATTTGGTAAACAGCAACGTGGTTGGTATCAACACCTTTCGTTCCGACCTCCCCTCTCCCCCTCCCCTCTCCCCTCCCCTCTCCCCTCCTCTCTCTCTCTTCTCTCTCTCTCTCTCTCTCTCTCTCTCTCTTTCAAGGCTACTGAAGTCTTGGGGACAGGGTGTGTGTTAATAATGCAACGCATTTCAACAGTGGAATTTCAGAAACTACATTTAATGCAAATAACTCACCCCAGTATTTTTGAGCAATTTGGAGCGATTTCAATTCTGCGATTAATTCTTCGATAACCAGGAAGGATAATACAGTGCATGAAAGGCAGGGAGGTTAACCAGGTTACAGTCCGGTTGGGTATACCCTACGCATGGGAAGTGGGGAAGGAGAGATTTAAAGAGAAAGAAAGGGTATTGGAAAGACAGGAAATATTGCTTGAGGAGCAAGAAGAGAAAAATGAAAGATAACTACAAAATAATAAAGCCTAAACTGAAACGGTAAACTAACCAAATGACAGATGAACAATGATACACAGTGTCTCTACAATCGTTCAGACAGGCCTGTGTCCTTTAAGAAACGAAGTAATGCTTTTGTGGCCTTTTCGGATGTGTGATGGGCGACGCCTGTGACACAAAATAGTTTGCGCAGTTAATGGCTGGTTGTCGAGTTTCCGGAGAGCGGTTGACAGGTGCAGTCTCTGCGTTGCAAACCGGGCACATTGACATAAGAGGTGTGCTATTGTCTCGTTCATGGCGCACACGTCACAAGCAGGGCTGTCAGTCATGCCGATAGTGAACGAGTAAGCTTTGGTGGAAGCAACTCCAATCCACAGTCGGCACAGTAGTGTGGCATCCGAGCGTGGCATGTTAGTGGGTAAGTGGCGCTGCAGGTCAGGGTCGAGCAAGTGCAGGCGGGAGTTTGAAAACCCTGGCGTATTCCAAACAGTCAGCGTGATTTCGCGGGCGATGGAGCGCAGTGACCTTGCCGCATCATGGCGCGATAACGGGATGTCGGCCAATTGGGCACTTCCATGGGCATGATGAGCCGCTTTGTCTGCCACATTAATTCCCAGATATGCTGCAGTGGCTAGGGAGCCATTGAAAAATAATATTGTGCCCATGCCTTACTAGGAAGTCATTACTCTTGACGAATCTCGGCCACAGGCTGTTCGTACGGGCCGCGGCGAAGAGCAGAGTGCAGACACTGGAGAGCTGGCCTGGAGTCGCAAAGCAGAGCCCATTTTTGTAGTAATTCTTGCTTTAGGTACAGAAGAGCCTCGCGAATAGCTGTGAGTTCGGATGCAGTTGACGTTGTTAAATTGACAGCTGACAGCTTGAATTGAATGTCTACCGATCTGGCCGGCACAATTACAGCTCCCGCAGAACTGGAGTTCGTTACCGAGCCATCGGTGTATGCATGAATCCGGTCTCTGTAGGCTTCATGCAAATTCTTCGCATTTAAGGGCAATCATGCGAAGGGAATTTTGCTTACAGTTTTGTTTTTAGAGGAGCACAGTAGTCGCGATGAAGAAGCTCTTTTACCGCCACGTATTAATACAAAACACAACTTCGCTCAATTTGAAAGAATTAGCCTTTGGTAGCTCAATGAGCGCTATTCAAGCCGCAAAACACGTTTTTTAACAGAAAAAAAAATGCAAAACAAATGATTTCAAATTTCGCCCAGCAGGGATGCACCGTATTTTTGCGGTTCTAGCTACCGCCTGATTCTAAGCACCCTTCCCTGCTTTCGGAAAGAAAAATAAAATTGGAAAAAGAGTTTCCATGCGAATCTAAGCACCCCCTTCTCTGAGAAACCATCTCAAGGTGGGTTTCAGACGCTTGGAAGCGGGCCCGAGTTGACGTTGTGGCCAAGTAATTTCTGAAGCTTTCAATTACAAACCACTTCAACGGAACAAGATAACCTGCTGGGGGTTTTGCTGATAGCGGCGGTCCAAGCGGCACAGTGGACACGAATGGTTGGAGAGGGACTTAGAATCAGGCGTAAGCGGTGGGTTTATTGTCTGTGCCTATTTTTCTTTTGAATGTTTTCCAGTTATGACATTATTCCTTGCACCCGTTTCGTCGAGATACGACAACAGAAAAAAAGAAGGGGGGGGGGGGTGGTAATTGAAGTATTTACAAAATGATGGGGTATGCGTCCATGGTCTGCGGAAAAGAAACAGAAACTATGCGGCACATAGTGTTAGAATGGGAGGGTATCCATCCAAATCTACATGAAGGGAATATTGGGCTTTCAGAAGCCCTAGGATTTAAGGGTATCACAGAGGAAGTTAACTTCAAGGCTGTCGAGTGGACGAAAAGAAGATTAGAATGCTGGTGGACGAAAAGCAGAGAGGGGAATATTGCCTAGGACAGTTACCACCTGTAACAGGAAAAAAAAAGTATTTTGCGGCTAATAAGCTTTTTGTGCCTGCCCTAGTCAGTGCTAGTGTTAAACCCAAGAGTATAAAACATAGGTATATTAGCCCTTTTTGGTAAGATGACATGTCATCACCCCGCTAGAAAGGGGAAACCAATAGCATTCATCATCATCTTATCTAAGCACCCCCTCCCCCCCATTGGGCATCGTGATTGTAAAGAAAGAAAAAAAAAAGGGGTGCTTATAATCGAGTAAACGCGGTATTATGAGCAGTGATGACGTAATATGGGTCAGCACTACAAATGCAGTTATCATAGTGGTAACTGCACGTTACCATTCAAGCGATACATCAAAAGAAACGAGAGCTCCCCACTACAATCGTCCAGTCGTGTTTCTCGGCGGTGGCTTGTGTCGGCGGCGACCGATCGCACAAACAAGATTCTGTGACGTCATAGAAAAGTGCCGGAAAGGGGCTGGGGAGTCTCCACTGCTTCGTCTGTTTTCCTCAATATCTGCACTATATTTGTTCGAAGTTCGCGATAACATTGGTGTCATTGTTATCGCGACAAAGCAGTGTTTCTCACGAACCACACTTGTATTTTTTGTCTTCACAGCAGCTTGAAACAAAATCACTTCGAAGAACGCGCGTCGTCTCTCAGGGTCTCGTGTGAGATTGTGTTGTCCATTCACGTGCCTCGGGAAATTTCCGTTATCGGCGTGTAATCCGTGGATGTCCCAGCTGCCGCTGCAACACTGTCGGGCTTCGTGTCCGGCCGTCACGGTATCATGCACACTGCTTTGTACACCCGCCCCTCGTGACGGCCGCGCTGACCATTGTCTCGCGGCTACAAGGAAGTGCCTGCTGTTCCCGACGCTGGGCGGGTTCTGTCCATTCACTATACACCGTGGAGATTGCCGCAGCGTTCGTAACAACCTGTCCTACACGGACGCCGCCCGTCTGATCGCGGCGCTTGACAGGCGAGGTCGTTGGTGGGGCTTTACGCGCGGAGCCATCACTGGATCCATTCGTGGGCCCCTCCTTTCATACCCTCCGCGTCGCCACTGTGCCCTTTGTTTTTGTTCGGAGTGCACTGTCGTTTGTAGCTTTAACGCGTAACCTTCCTTAGCTACTTTTCACACAGGTGGTTTCTTATCATGGACCGCGGGGCCTCTAATGTGCGCTCATCACGCCATAGCCTTCACTGCAAGAAGCTCTACACACGCGCTCGCTCACTTGCTCGCTCACGTGCGTTCTAAAAATAAGAAAATTACCGTATTTTCGCTCGTATAACCCGCCCCTGCATTTAATCCGCACCCCCATTTTCAGCTCGCCGAAAAAAGAAAAAGTCCTCGCGTATTGCCCGCACATTTGATGCAGGAAAGGCAGCGCCAAAGCTACTGCTCAAGCAACACATCACATGCTATGTAGACAGAACAAGCGTATATTTAGCAAGTGCAATACACTGACTAATAAAATTCAGTTGTTAGAGTGCGCTCGTGCTTCTTTTTTCTAGGAGCTTCATGACACAACGGGCATTGCCGTGAAACTGATAGCGCCGTGGAACTGCACTATCCGCACCCCTACTTTGCCACTGAAATTTTCGCATTTTTTGGTGCGAGTTATTCGCGCGAAAATACGGTATGTGGTGATCTGACTCACATTCTTTGTAGGTGCGCAAGAACCCGTAATCTCCGTTTGCGTTACTAAGTCGGCCCAAAAGTATCTTCAACGTTCTGATTAATGTGTGTGAATTATTCAGATTGTGTTCTTTCTGCGTCTGTCGTCCCTCCCCAACAGTCGGATTAAAGCCGCTTCATTCTCTGGCACCGTTGCTGATCGCGGAGGTCGTACCCAGTGCGTTCAAACACCCTCGCGGCGCGTTCTGACCTCACGCGTCTCCTTCTCGGCTGTACCATCTCCGGCGTTCATTCGGTCTTGCCGAGGCTTCGGACGCATGCACGGGGGTCTTGTGGTCGGCCCGCCTAGTGCTTGCGCACATTCAAATACCTCCCCCCTCGCCAATTCCATGTTCGAGGGTGCTTATACGGCCTCAATGTTTTTCCAGTATGTCATTTCTGCGTAATTGTGAAGCCGACTCCAAGGGAAGCCAGTACATAGCAGTCAAGCTCACTAAACGGTTACTATCTGCGTAAAGTCGGCTTCTTGCGAAAATATTTTGGTGTATGTAGTGTAGAGTTAGCTAAAAATGCTTGCTAAATGCTTGCACCTTGGAAAGTGGGCTTTCTAGCAGCGCACTAGCGCGAAGCGCGAAGCGTGCCTTTACAGGAGACTGGTGTGCCGTACTGAAGGCGGCCACAAATGTTAATTTGGACGCCCTGGCCCGCTGACTAAAAAAAAAAAGAAAAGAACGAAGGAAAATGAGCCGTCTGAGCTAAAAACAGCGTGGAAGAGAGGTGAGAAAAGCAGAAGAAATAAAAAAAAGCGCAATGTCGCGTGGAAGAAGGGTGTTAACACATCAGGAATGTTTTTACGTGTGTGAGTGAGCGGGTAACGCTAACAGGGAATCACCGTGATTTCGTCTCAGCCTGCGGTCGCCAACAGTACTTACTGCCAGCTGGTGCACCTTGCGATGTTCCGCATGCCCCGTGCCCGTACCCAAACTCCTTCGTGTCCATGCCCAAATATGGCACATACCGACGTGGGAGATCCACCGAAATTGCCTACTCTATCGAAAAAATCCATATGAATTTCATATAGGGCTGTAAAGCGAGCTCTGTAGAGCTCTTTTTACCGATCCGGAGTGTATAGTGTGAGGAAAAATTCCGGGCCATCTCTACTAACGTGAAACCTAGTGAGGGGCGAAGCATGCAGTATATGAGTGTATCCTTGGCCGCCGCGGCGTTTTTGCCAACGGAGATGAAACCGTTGGGTGATAGAGGTATGCAGCTTTGCTGTAAAAGTCTCTTGTCTTTGAAGCACGAAGCGCTCCAGCGCGAGGCGTAAACGAGTGTCCCGGTGTTTTTTTAGTACGCGTTACGAAGCTCCAGCGCGAGGACGTAACGAGTTTCCCGGTGTTTTAGTACCGTAACTACATGAGACGAACGACGATTACGACGACGACAGGAGCTAGACGCCAACAGCCCCAGCCCCTAAGGGGCTTTGCCCTAAAACAAAACTGCCTGGACCCTTTCCCACACGGCAACACCACGGTTACCGAGGCTTCCATCAAAGCTACTTGCAAGCACCGTGCAATTAGCAATGCGTGATTGATTGATTGATTGATTGATTGATTGATTGATTGATTGATTGATTGATTGATTGATTGATTGATTGATTGATTGATTGATTGATTGATTGATTGATTTTGTGGTTTAACGCGCCGGATCTACACCTGGGATATGAAGCGCGCCGTATTGTGGAGGGCTCTGGGTCAATTTTCACCACCTGGGGACCTTTGACCTGCTCCGAAATCTCGACGCGCGGAATTTTTCGTGCTTCGCCTCCATTTGAAAGGAGAAATTCGTGACAGTCCAAGCGAAGTTAGTTTCCGCATTTGGCGCAACCGACGACTTCTTCCTGGGGGAAGGGTCACCTAACACTTTCTTTTTTTCGTTTTTTCCTTGTAAATCGCCGTCCGGGTGAGCACCTCATAGCCTAAAACGAACAAAAGGAAATCATGCACCATTTCACGCCGTGTGGAGGTGGGTGCCAGCGAAGCTGAGATGACAGAATTTTGAACGAAGTAGTACGAACTCTTGACGGAAGTTGGGCTGCGACTCGCCGTTCCTCGACGTCATTCCATTCCGGTAGATGTTCCGGAATAAGGGTGTAAGCGTATCCGTTCGTCGGGGAGAATCGGGGCACGGCACCTGCAAGCAAGAGAGCCTTTACAGTCCCCGACACGTGGAATTTTCGAATCTCCTACGGCGTCCGGGAGTCCATACTATACGCGGCGTCTTCATCACGACGACAGAAATGAAATTCAGAATGAGCAGCGGCTGCGTGTCGTGTTAAGGTGAGTGTGAAGCCGAATGAAAGCGAGCAAGCATGCTTTGCTTGGTAACAGCGCAAATAAAACAGGACACAAAAGGAAGAAGGAACGGACACAGCGCTTTTGTGTCTTCCTTTCTTCCTTTTGTGTCCTGTTTTATTTGCGCTGTTACCAAGCAAGACAATGTACCAACTCGCCCAGTCGTCGGTTTTGAGCAAGCATGCACAGAAACAAACAAGCGCGCCCACACGTACGCTTGGCGATTTGGTATCGCATTCGGGAGGCGAGTTTTTTGCACGCCGATTTATTCACCGCCTCTCAGTGCTTCTATATTCATGCGCTTGACATATTAGCGGTCGCCTATTTCAAGAAAACAAGCTCAGAGGAGAGTGTCGGTCTCGCAAGCCGTATATTCCGGACGAGCCACGAACCACACGTGGCAGATCGATGCATCCTGGCCTTGATAATCGGTGTTTCGTTTTTTTTTTTTTTTTTTCCGTAAACCGAAACCTTCTCTGTATTGCCTCCACCGGAAAGGCCGATACCCTACCGGAACTGCGCTCGGTGAAAAGACGGGGAACTCTTTTCTGATACGCGCAGCATGCCACGCGTTCTCGATCGACTGAGGGGGAAGTTTGTCTGGTTGTTATTAAGTTGGGCGTAAGTGAACTTTTTCTTTGGAGAGCGCTGGCTCTACGTGTCGAGCCAATGCGTCTTAAGTTTGCGGGTTCGATTTTCTAGGCCCTGACGGCTGGGAATAAAAAGTGCGGGAGTAAATGTATCCGCAGCCCGTAGCGTGGCCCTGTTGCTCCTGTCGCACGTAACTTGATCATTCACTGCGCCGTAGCGTGGCAGGCACTCTCAGACAATGAATGGCAGCCTACCATTGTCCCTGAAGAAGAAAGTGTATGACAGCTGCATCTTACCGGTACTCACCTACGGGACAGAAACTTGGAGGCTCACTAAAAGGGTTCAACTTAAATTGAGGACGACTCAGCGAGCAATGGAACGGAAGATGATAGGTGTAACATTAAGGGTCAAGAAGAGAGCGGAGTGGGTCGGGCCGTAGTGGAGGGCTCCGGATTAATTTTGACCACCTGGGGATCTTTAACGTGCACCGAAATCTCGTACACACGGGCGTTTTTGCTTTTCGCCTCCATCAGAAAAGCGGCCGCCGCGGCCGGGAATCGATCCCGCGACCTCGTGCTCAGCAGCGCAACGCCTTAGCCACTGAGCCACCACGGCGGGTCTTATCTGTAGGAATTGTCGAGCTGGAAAAGCGAATTGTCGTCGACTCTCTTTCATTGGTCAAGGTCATGACGAACTCAACGGTGTTCCGCGTGAAAGAAAGAAATGTAGTCTGGACGGCCTTCTTTAGGAGTACTGCATTCTTTAAGTAGGCCCTAAGAACTTGTATTAGTCTACCAAGAAATTTATGCTGCCGTGGAACGTTGTCCGTGGACCTCCAACCCAGTACACCTGTGAGCGAATCGCATGCACTCGGTGCGCGCTTCTTGCATCGCCCCTGCGATATCGTGAACCGTGTGTTGACGTAATTGGTTCCACTTCAAGAGCAGTCGACAGTAGCGCAACGTGTGTGCCCGATGTGATTTAAGATGGCCGCGAATAAAATGTAGTCCAAAATGCGTTACTCAAGTGCGTTTCTGTGACAGCAGCTTGATAAAAAAATTTATCTTTAACGATTCTCGGAAATCGATTGACAACCCGTATCGGGGGTGGCGTCTCGCTATTATAATCGATGGGGCTCTAAACCAAAGCGCGTGCCGAGTTCCTTGTCATTGTCTGGTTCGAAGTATAAGAAGCTCCAGGTAGGAAAAAATCTGATGCAGCGTCTTGAAGCACTAAAGAGAAATCATGTGCTGCGTGTTTGAGCTTACGAGGGAGGAAATTTGGAACTTCGCTAATAAGATTTGGATGGGCTATTCGAAAAGGGACTTCGGGGGATTAGGTAGTGAATAATTGGGCCTACGTTTTGGCTAATTCGAGAGATTGCTTCGTTGGAACAACGCTGGCGGCACTTTTAACGCGAACTTCACTCAAATAAGCTGCACACGGGGAAAACAAACACCCATGCGACACCCTGGCTACTTTTCCGCACTGAACCTATGACGTATTATGGGCAGTTAGTTGCGATTGCCTGAGGCCAACAAAATATAATGCAAATTAAACAGCTTGCACAAAGAACGATTCTTACTCAAATTTAGTGAGCATTCTTTTTGTAGCAGTAAGAATTATGGGGTGAACAATGGAAGTTATGAACGCAGATGTAAACGTAGAAGCACCAGTGCGTACAGCGCACACCATGGTTTTTACAGCTGCACAGCAGTCCGGCACTTTGGGGTTGTCGCACACGACACTGGCCGATTAGCTTAAGCGACATTTCCTTACGTGACCCTGTTTGTCGAGCGTACCAATGCTTCACGAAACGATTACTTTCATCGGTAACGAAAATAAGCTAACAAAAATAAGCCAGGTGCAAACACGGTAAAAAACAAATCGAGAGCGGACAGCGGTCATGAGCGGTATAGTGGCGCCATCTATAGGACGGACGGTAAACAAAGCAACGAAAGCCGTTCCGTGTCCGCTGAGCCCTGGTCAACACAGTGAACATTCGTTTGAAATGTACCTGCCTTGGACACGTCGTCGCCGACGTCACGAAACGCACGGTTCAGCCGGATAATCGACATTTTTAATTTCTATCCAAATTTTGAATTGAAATTTTAATTTATCAGTGAATAAAGCATCGTTAGCTGTTAGGCAAGCGCTGGTGAGAGAACACCCAGTCTTCCGAATAAAATAAATTGTATTTTGTCTTCATGGTCCCTTTAAAAGTACGACTTGACTCCGGAGCTGGGGGTGCGGTGCTGATAATAGACGGAACTCACATCCCAACCCTTCGGAGGCGCTGATAGCAAAAAGGAAACGCGCCATGGAGGAAGAAAAATGTTAGGAGGGAGCATGACGTCAGGCGGCCCAGCTTCGGCAAGCCAACCTCCTCTGAAGCCGCTTTCTCCTCTCCTCGGGCTCCTCCCGCACAATCCATTATGGAAAATCTACCACGCTCAGGCCCGCGGTAGCATTTAGTGGCTCCGGCTGGCTGCCGGTGGAGATGGAGGCGAGCGCCGTCCCCGAAGGCGCCGTACAAGATTGTTCGCCAGCGTTGCGCTCCAAGCTTCGTATCATGGAAGTACTGCCGCTGTCGCTGTTCAAAGCAAGGCGAGACTTCGATCGCATTCTTACGAAGCACCCTCACGAGCTGCAAGCCGAATTTCACTTCTGACGTTGGATCGCTCGAACGCGCCGCCGTAAACATTCACAAGCATGGAGCGGCCTACAGCTGCGCGGTGTTTGCCAGGTGTGCTGTGACGATCGCGTTTGGCATTCTGCTGAGTTATCGCGCATAACGAGTGTCGTGTCGGCGGGGAGGTGGTGAGACTAGTTTTGGTTTCGCTCGCGCGCGCTTTTGCATACGTTCGCCTTTTCGGTGCTCCGTCGTGGTGGTACGTTTCTATCTACTTCAGTGCACTTGAAAACAAAGGGTACAGAACCCTTATGTTGGGTGTCACCACCTCGCGTCGCAAGCAGTACACCGGCTGTTTGTCCGCTGAGGACCGCTCGATCGGTGCGATACGTATATGAAAAAAAAAAAAAAAAAAGAACGAATGCTAGATTACGCCTGGGAGGGACCTTGCTGAACTGTGGAGTGACTACGCCTTGGCAATAAATGGTTAAAGAAACGGTTGAAATGGTTGATCTTTTCAACTTTGCCTGAGCGGCAAAGTTGAAAAGATCATCTCCACTTCTGCACGCGGCGGCGGCACACAACTCTCCGACTGCGGCGTGAACTTCGACGGGTCCGAAAGCTCAGTAAACAAAGAGGTTTTCTGCCTCTCCCGTCCGACCACTTTGCCCGCACGATCAGGCCGCTGCGCGTTTCGGGTTGCAGGCAGAGCTGCGCGCAACGACTCGTCGCCGAAACTCGAATATGCGGACTGCCCGGCAACCAAACGGATAGACGCACGCAGCGTCGGCGAAGGGCCACATGAGGCGCGAAGAACTACCGCTTGCTTATGGACATCTCCCATCAGTCTTTCCTTTTTATTTTTTTTATGACTTGGCTTCCCGATTGTCACGTGACGCTCCCTCCTAAACTTTTCTTTCCTCCATGAAACGCGCGGACTTGCGCGCAAATCCGGGTTCTTTTTTGTTGTTATTATACCCGCTGCACAGTTGTCTTTCTTTTTATAACGCCTATGATAAATTTGCATTAGGCGTATTTTCACCTTAGCGCCTGCGTTTCCGGGTGCTACGGGGGGACAGGCGTGTGCACGGGCGAGCCGATTCCGCCGTTCCACTGCGTAAAAACTTCATACGCGTCCGTGTGCACTCCACGGGAAGCTGCCCATTTCAGTTTCTATTCGTGTAACGGCGCGAAAAGTACAAATTTAACAGAAAACAGGAAACGAAACGGGACCGTGCGCGCGTCGGATTCTCTGCATTCCGATTGCAGCACAGTCGCACTGGAACTTTTTCCGTGTTTCGCGGAACTGTTTGCGGAGGTGATCCGATTTCTGCAAGTACGTGCGTGACCGCGGTATCTGCACACACCGAGGCGGTTTCACGTTGCCTTGGCTGCTTGTCCTCGTAAAGGCTGCAAAAGCCAAGGTCGCGCGTGTGATATCGCGAAGAAAAAAAAAAGAAGAAAGCGCTTTAAAAAGCTAAACGGCGAGTCAGATGCGCTAGAGGGTGTGCGTATTTTGAAATTTAGTGCCTAAATTAAAGTAACCTGTAGCAACACCAACCTTAATTAACGGCACCTTTTCTTTTGTACCGCTCACACCTGTATTAAAAGCTTGGCATGCGCAGTAGTTTGTAAATGAATAAATACATCTCGGAAAGGCAGGGTGAAGTCGATTTTTTTTCTTGTCCAGTACAGGTCCATTACAGGTCAGAACAGGTCCAGAACAGGTCCAGTACAGGTCAGAACAGTTCAGGGGCAATCCTTGACTCTTATATCAAATCACAAATTCGGTCCTTGAAACGGGTCCGAATAAAATTCCATGATGGCGGATCGTCACCCCCTATAGCTTTCTGATGACCCCCTGCGCGCGCCATTTGTGTCTACGACTCTTCATCATCTTAGGGCGCCTCGCCAACTTCGCGAAACAAGTGTGTGGTTGAGTCGGCGTTCGTTTTCAAAGCGTAAGCGCTTTCCCTCTCATTTCTACGCAGCACAACTATAGCCCCCACTGATATGTTGGTGGCGTGTGTGTCGTATGCCCCTATACGGGCGTACCAAGCCCCGAAGCCCACAGGCGAGTTACCGGAGTGTCATGAACTAACTTTATCCCGTAACCAATTGTTCCGCTGTCCCACAACATGGCGTTTTGGCCTCTGAAGTCATCCATTCGGTTCCGTTTATTTTCCTGCCGAAAGTCACAGATCTCTCTGTTTTATAGAAATCGTGAGGCACAGAATGTCGCTGTGAGGTACACAGAATCGCACAGAAATTCGCAGCGCCGGGTAAATATGGTATACGCCGGGTATCAGGGTATATGCGAGAAGGAAGGGTGTTAGTTCGAAGGAGCCCCCGCAAGCGTTCTTCCTGACGAGGTGAAGGTCTGGGGCCCGGTCAAGTGGTGACAGGCGCGGCCGCGAAGTTCCAATAGAAATTTTGGCGGTAGATCAAGGGAAGGGCCAACGTTCTTAAAACGTTCTGAACATATTCCGTAATTTTCCGCCTCTGTAATCTTTCATGTACAGTTTTACGTTTCACACGTCACGGCGGTTGTTTGCAATGTTATGTCTCGTTTTCCCGCCGAAGTTTTGGAAATGTGCTCTCAGGATTAGTACCGCCTCCATCCTACAGCGCATACAAGTTGTTCATTGACGCAGCCTCCGCCGAATGCAGTTTAGCGCGGCGTCTGCTGTTCTTTTTTTTTACTCTCAAATTTGCACTGGTTTTGCGATAACTGAAAAAAAAAGGAGATTTCAGCCATGTGTGTGTGTGTGTTTGTTTGTTTGTTTGTTTGTTGCGATGTTTGTCCTCACTTCGGCCGTACTGTTCAACGCGGTTGTCTCGTGGAAAATGGGTTTGAATCGCCATACCCGATGAGAGATAGTTGATAAATGGACAGTGTTTGCAGCTATTGTTCGCGTCTAGTTGTTATATCTATAATCTGTAACGTTGCAGTAACATTGTATTAGAGTTTAAAATTTTAAATTGAGCCGTCGCGGTGGTTCAGCGAATGAGGCGTTGTGCTTGGACCCCAAGGACGCGGGTTCGATTCCCGGCCGTGGCGTCCGCTTTTCTGATGGAGGCAGAAAGAGAAACGACCGTGGGTAGATATATCGGGGTGTGTTAAAGATCCCCTTGTGATGGAAATTAATCCGGAGCCCTCCACTTCGGCGCGCCTCATAGCTTCGGCGTGTAACACACCCAGAATAATCATAATAAGAAAATAGTTTGAAGTGAGGGCTTGCACGGGCCGTGGAGTGGCATAGAGCCACATGGCGTGCGCCGCGAGCTCGTTCCCGGCGCTTAGGCATTGCTCAAAAACCCATCCGTCTTACTTAATCGCTTTGTATGACAGCTCCAGCGCAAAGGCGTTCTAATGTCACATCGCTTAGCGTGATCGATTGCGGACTCTTTGTTTCCGCCTCCGGCATGTGCCCCAGCTGGGCGTCATACTTTAGTCTCTTTATACGTAACCATTTGGGCCATGGGAGCACTCACGAGGAATGATTTAGTCTGAACGTGCTGTATAGAGGCAAGCAAGAATGGCGGAACTCCTCGTATACATTCGTTGTGCGCATCTTCCAGTCGGCATGCGTTGTCCGCGAATATGTGAACGATTTATTTATTTATTTATTTATTTATTTATTTATTTATTTATTTATTCGTTCCGAATACCCCTAAAGGACCTCGCGCAGGAGGGTATTACCAGCCGCAGTTTATTTTTCCATACTTTCAGCAGAGCAACTGTAAGGTGCGTCTAGCTGGCGCACAGTGGCGGGACATTGCAACGAAGAAACGTAAACGCCGTTCGCACAACGTCTTGGGTCACGATGTCTATGGCGCGAGATTTTTCCTAAGGTATAAGCTTGGGCGTGTTGGTACGACATTCTTTTGAACAGCGCAAGTAGACGAGGACGAGAAGTGGACAGGACACAGCGCAGTATCCTGACACTGCGCTGTGTCCTGTCCACTTCTCGTCCTCGTCTACTTGCGCTGTTCAAAAGAAAGATTTTTCCTGGCGTGATTTTTCCAGTTTACACGCGTGCAACCTTGCTTAACGCGTAAAAGAACGCTAATGTGTGTTTTCCCGACGCGCTTCACGCTTTTATGGAAGAAAACCACGCGTATTTTGAGTCACGCGGCGCTCAAAACGAAGTTTCCGGCGCCGATCGAGAAGCGTGTTTCAAGCTTACTACGCGTGAAAAGTTTTAGCGTGTAGTCGTTCCCGGCTTGCTATTGTGTCCGCACCTTGCGTTCTTTGTGGAGACTCCCGCCATATTAATGGACACTAAACCGTGAATGAAATTTTGTTTTAACTGAAAAATCATGCGTTGCGTAGCCCTCCGAGCTTTTGTTCGACTAGCAAGGATGCGTTATTTCCTGAAAAATCCGCAAAGAAAGCTGGCATATACAGGGTGTTGCGACGATAATAGGAACACTTTAAAAAATTTTCCTGGGCGAACCGCCGCTCTGTTCGCGCTCAAACTTGCCACGAAGGTCGCATTTTGTGTTCTATTTTGTTTGATACCGGGAACAACGATGGTACTTACCTGTGTATCCTGAAAATAAATAAAAACGATTTTCGCCTATGGGAAAATGGCGGCTGATTTGGACGTGCGAGCCAGCGCAAGTTGATGTTGGAACGACGGAACCACCTGCAGAGTGAAACGCACGTTTGGGATTCACGTACGGAGTCAAATGGTGCAGCAGACGATCAGAAAATGCACCTAGAAATGAGCTAACAGACGATCAGAAAACCCGGTTTTCGGGCCCGCACGTCCAAATCAGCCGCCGTTTTCCGATAGGCGAAAGTCGTTTTTATTTATTTTCAGGATAAACAGTTAAGTGCCGTTGTTGTTCCCGGTGTCAAACAAAATAAACCACGAAATGCGACCTTAGTGTGAAGTTTGAGCGCGAACAGAGCGGCGGTTCGCTCAGGCAAATTTTTTAAAGTGTTCCAATTACCGCCGCAACACACTGCATGCATCTCTCCCCCGCTGCCCTTTAATTTTTTCGTGACGTAGGGATCGTGTCACGAAGTAGGAGCGAGGCATCGGTGCCGTCTAGCTGCGTAAACGGTTGGCGCGAGACGCTTTCAGGCTTGCAGCGGTAGCTTTTACGTTACCAAGCCGTGGTCTACCCCCGAGAACGTCTGTTTGACGGAGGATGCTGACTTTCACTTTTATTTTTTTGTCACCGACTGAACGAGAGAGAAATGCTTTTCGCCGCTCCAGCGGCCGGTGTTCCCGCCAACACCGGACACCCAGACCCCCATCGCAGCCGGCCGCGAGCAAAGCACAGAGAAGCTGCCGTTTCAAATATCCCACAAGCGCTGCTTGCAAGCGGGAGCCTTCATCTTACCCTGTCTGGCGATCACGTCCATCTCATATATTCTATTCTCTCACGCGACCGCGCCAACCTGGCGTGGAATGCACACTAGCTTCCCGCAGCCATTTCGAATAGTTTTGCTTTTGGGGCCGAAGCTCCGCCCGGCCCAAGCATGACAAGGGTAGAGCCATGCGCGCATGGTTTGCGGATTATTTATCGACAGCGCTCGCAGCGAACGGAAGAGCACAAGTTGGGTAGGTCGAATTACTCTCCCTGCAGTAAGTACCCAAACCTTTGAAGGGCGATATGGTTTCGAACCGGGCGCGGGGCACGTTTTAACCGATAGCAACATTCGCGTGCCGAGAACAGATTAGAAGCTCAAGCGGGTCGTCCTAAACGCCCGCAATTGCATCTTGTTTCCTTTGCCGCTTCCTGCCGAAGATTGCTTGCAGAAGCTCGCGCGTTCACCTTGGGAGGTTATTGACTTCGCTAATTGCTCACCAATGCTCTTCCGGAACGAAACTGAAAGCACGATGGCTGACAAGCGTGACGTAAGCAGCCTGTTTCTCAGTGTAAAAAATCTGTCGTCTGCGTTTTTTTTAAATTAGATCAGCTCTCGGAAAGCTTTAATTTACATTTGTTTTTTGTGCTCAACCACTTCGGAACTGTTTTTTTTTTTTTCAGGAAAAAATTATCGATGCTTCTCCAAAGAGAACTCTCCCCGTTCACTTTTGTGACGTCACAAACCGTGGTACCCGGAAAGCGTGCAGGGCGTCGTCGCTCGCGTGTTTTCGCGTTTCTGGCGTTTTCTGCCTTGTTAAACAGCTGCTAGTTGCGAGAGTGCTGTACTTGGATTCTCGGCACCGTAATCTATCTATACAGGCCAACCTGTTTTCGCCCTTTAGTGTCCCTATGAAGTGACCGTGAAGACGGAATACAAGTTTGGGTCATTAAAAAAGGCTGCTTTGTCCCGATAACAATGCCGGAAATTTTATCGCAAGCTTCAAACAAGCGATGCAGGTATCAGAGAAAACGGATGACGCAGGAGGCGACTCCCCGTCCACTTTCTGGCGATTTCTCCATGATGTCAAAGAGCGTTATTTGGCGCTTGACGGCCGCCGACTCAATCTTTAGCCAGGAACCGTGACTGGGCCTCTGTATGGTTCCGTTTTGATCGTGCCACATCAAGACTAACGTGAGGTTAACAAGCTTCAAAATATGTTTTAGCACTTGTTGATATTACGTCACCCTTCCCATATTACGACACGGTAGCACGAAAGTTGCAAGTTTTCATCGTGTTTTGTGTGTTGTTTTGTTTGGGGGGGGGGGGGTAAAATATATTTCGTGACAGGAATGGGGTTTAGTGAGTTACCATGAGCTAGTTTTTTTTTAACTGAACAAAGTTGTGTTTGGGCATCATGGCCCATGAAGGCCAAACACAAGTTTTTAAAGGGGCACTGACACAAAAATTTAGCATCTTGTTTTTTTCGTTGCGATAAGTAGCTAGTGACCTACTTATAACCTGTAGAAACCTCATTTGCTTCAGCGTGCGACGGTTGTTTAATTAGAGGGATTTTAAATGCGGCCAGTCGCAGTTTCGGTTTCAGCGAGTGCCGCGAAACGATGGATTTTGTGGATTTTGTGTGAACAAAGCTGACCACGTGACCGTCGGAGGGATATCACAGAGCAGAGCCGCCGTAGCACTGTCGAATCCGCATCGACGGCAGTTTCTGCGAATGCCCCACGTTCTGATCTCGTGAGGCGCTTAATTAAAAAGCGACCGTGGATGTGACGCAGGCGCTGCGAGTGCAAATGCTACCCGCGGCTAAAGAACGACGCGCTACGCTCGAGGCGGTGGGTGGCAAGACGCGCGCGGGAGCAGCCGGCCGGTCTGCCTACAGGTCCGCCTACAGATGTGTTCGGCTCAGCACTGCGGTGGATATTCGAGTGCCGCTCTCGTAAGCGGTGCAGATGACAATTTTCCTAATGCAACCCGCCATCGCATCATTAACTCCTTTCTCATTTAAGCCACTATGGTCGGGACTTGGGGACAATTCGTGCAGCGGTAACAAGCTATCACTCGAGCTACCTGCGCCGGCCTGGGCCACTTCGCGGCCGTGGCCGCCGCCTGCACAGCGACCGTGCGGCTAGCTCAGTGGGCTTTTCGTGCCTCCGGCGCGTTTTCCGCATCCAATGGTAATAAACAGTAATAGAAACAGAGGGCCTGGAATCGCTGTAGAACTTTGGTCGCGGCCAGCTGCCCGATTAGCTGACCAAATCACGGCGCCTCCGCCGCCACGATCGGGTCGTTCGTTCTCGAGAGCAGAAGCTCCGCCCTCCGGCCTCCGATTGGAGCGGCGAGCCGGGAGAACCCGCGTAAAACGCCGGTAGTGCGGAAGCGGCGGCAACACAAACTCCGTGAAGTGTTGGGATGTTGTTTATTTACAAGTGCGCGTGGTCCTCTGGTGGCGGCTTCGGTTGGCGTTTTCGCACACTTCAAAATTGATTGTAAATATGTTCTAGGCTGATTCGCCGCTATATTTTGCAGAGTGATGTATACAATGTTGTTCCACCAAGCTAAGCTCCGACGTTATCTCAGCCTTCAAAATTTTGTGTCAGTGCCCCTTTAACAAAAACAAGTCAGGTACAAATACGATCAAAAGCAAAGAAAAGGCAGAAAACGGCCCGCCGCGGTATGGTGGCGCCATCTAGGTTGACTAAACGGTAAATAAGGCTCCGCAATCTGCTGCAGAGCGGTTCTTGTGATGTCCATTGCAGACGTCACGAAAGCAATGATTTGGGCGCGAGGAATTAAAATGTCAACCTAAATTGATGAATTTCTCAGTGAATAAAGCATCGTTTGTTTCCGGACAAGCGCTGGGGGGCAACTACAAAACACGAAATCTTTCGAATAAATCAAGCTTGTATTTTGTCTGCATGGCCCCTTATGAGTTCCAACGGAAACATAGGTGCTAGGCATGAACGTGCGCGTTGTGGGTTGGCGCAGACGCGCCCCCTCCGTCCGTGGCCCTTTCGAACCGTATTGACTCCCCCGTCTGTGCGTTTCCCCAGTTGTTGTCCCACCGTTGTACACGAGCAATAAACGCAGCAGTCTTGAAGTGAACCCTTTGGACCGTTTGCGTGATTTTGTTTTTCCTCTTGAGGTTCTTGCCAAGCGTGACTTGTGTCCGCCCTTCTCAATTCGAAATCCGTCGGGAATTTGTTTCTTCAAATAAGCAAGGCTGCGTATTCTATTTCGCGACTGCCCAAAAACACCTGAGAAGCTCACAAGGTGTGCACCGCCCTGGTCACGCAGGGATCACCGATCTGTTGCTCTCGCTGTTACGTTTCCGGCGGAGATCAGATATACGGACACCTGTGTACACATTCCTCTGAAAGCGCTGTGTGAAAGTGCGTGTCTGATGATTCAACTGGCTCTTCAGTCCAGACGAGCGTGGAGTACCGAACCCGGAAAATCCCGCACCGTGGTTCATGTTTGCTGACTTTCGACGTGCGGTAGCAAGCCCTTTTTCGTTTTAATGAGGGCGATTTCCCGACAGCGGAAACACTCCGCTGCAATCCTATCCCATCACGAGCCGCGTTTGCGTACGCGGACTACACGTGGGAGGGTTAATCAAACAATAGCGCGCTGTCTCCACTGTGCCCGTGCAAATAGTGCGGGGCGATGACGTTGTTCGGCCCGTAGCAACGAAAGCCGAGTCTGCGTGCAGTTCTCGCCTTGCCCGCGCCCCGACCCATCGGACTGCAACTGGCGGTGTTGAACCCGACCGGATATCGGTTCCCCGAACGCCCGGAGGCTTCCCGGAGAGCGTGGGGCGCTGCGACTCGATGCGGCCTTCCTTGTCACCTGTCACCCGCCCGCCTGATTTGTGTTTGCTGTATGCATGGAGGTTGGCAACCTCGCGAGGTCGCCGCCAACCTCAGGTCGACCTCTGTAACGCACGCTGTTGTTGAGGGAGGCCAGAGAGACCAGACGTGGTAGCTGGCCGTAATAAAAGTGGAACTGTTTATTTGCGGTCGTGTGGTGGAACTAGATTGGTGGCGCTGGCTGTCGCCGTGTGGTGCCTGCCCTAAGCAGCGGTAGTATTAAAACAAGAGTGTAAAACATGGGTATATGAGCTAAGATGACTGTCGCTACAAAGGGTAGCAATGGTGGGACTTTCAGGTGGGGGCGCGACACGCAGAGGAGCGGTAAGGGACCGTAAGGAGCGAAGTGGAAGTCTTTGCCTTTTGGGGCGAAAAAAAAAAAAAAAAAATGAAGCTCACACTAACGCGTAAGACTTGAAGGTAGCGAAGCTGTACACAACCTTCACGACAATTAAGTCCACCATTGCAGCCGATTTGCTTCTTCTTCTTCGCAGCCGCAACAACCGTTGCTCCATCGTTGTTGCTAAAACTGTGAGCGTGTTTCATTTTTTTTCGGAAGTGATAATCATTGGACATCACCTTGGAGGGGCGTACGCGTTGACGTGTTGCCACGATCTGGGCGAATGCTGGAGTTTTTTTAACTGCGGACACGAAAAATTACGATTTGCTAAACAGCTTCGCTGTTAAACGGACTCGTGACACACGCCAGAGCTTCCGCAGAAAAATAGAGTTCTGCGCGGCTGGGGTGCACTTATCGCCGCTAAATGAAGGCTATACCTTATTTAGTGTCTCCAGGTGCACCCGTTCTGTTCACGCGCCGTCACGGTCACTCGTCACGCGCACACGCACTGGTTTAAGTTTCCTCCCGCCGCTGGCAGCCTGCGGAGATAGCGTAGCGGTTGCTCACTGGGCCGGTGCTGTGGACACCAGGTTAAAATCCCATGCCAACTCAAACGGGCTTTTTTATTTACTCTTCACAGCAGCGGCCATTCCTTTTACCGGACACGCATAACAACAGAGTAGACCACACAATGAGGCTTCGGGCTGAGTTGAAGCACAATCGAGACTAATCATTTGTTTAAAGAAAAATTTTCAAGGACGCTGGTTTATTGCGGGTCCTTGTACATGCGCACAGGGTGGGGAATTATAAGACTACTTTGTGTTCTTGCGCTGGCTGATTGGCTGACCAGTTGCGCTATTGAACACGAGGTCGCGGGTTCGCTTCTCTTCTCCCACTGCTGCCCCTAGGTGGAGGCAAAAATAAAAGACCAACGCTTTGCGGAGAGAGAGAGAGAGATTACGGCGCACGTTACATTAGCGTTATACATTACGGCACGCGTCGTAACTCATGGCGTATAGCATCGGTGAGTCAAGAACGCGTACCCTGTCGCCGATCTCTATTTCGTGTCCGTGATACCAGTGGTGACGGTTGGTTGCATTCGACTCCATGCGTTCCACGTATAACAACTCAGGCGCTATTAATTTCGCCTCTACCGCGGCCTCATGGCGCGTCACCGACGAGTGAAAACAAAAGTGGCACGCCGGGGTATTTTTACCCGACGAACCTGACGCGTATTCCTGTTCGGGCGACATATGCCGGGCCGAGTTCAGGGCCGCTGTTCAGGTCGACGCCGCCGCCGTGTGGGTGACGTCTCCTGCCGCCAGGGATGCCATCTCTCCCCGCGCTTGGTGGGCGGGCGGATCCCGGCTCTTGTCGCCGCGCTGGCCTCCTCATCAACGTGGGCCGGCCGTGCCGTTGTTGCGCTGGCCCGATGTAAGGAGCCACTTAGCGCCGTGTGTTCTCAGCCACAGCGGCGCGGTGATGGGTGCGCGGGCCAAGGGCGCGTGATGTCCCGCCGCCCGGGCTCGTCACGCAACGTGTGGCGCTCGCCGAGCGCTTCCTGTGACAGCGGCGCGCTTTGCGTAATCGTGAGTTCCGTTTCGTATTAGGCAACGCCGGTACTATACGCGTGTCACCTCCGTAGCAACCGTAACAATGGTAGTGGCAGTTGTGGTGACGTGGCGAATTAGTTGGCGGGGAACGATACACGTGGGCCGCTATCGAAAGTGCCGGAAATGAAAAGCGCGCCGGCCCGTCCTGTAGCTACAGGATTGGTGCCTCCTGATGTAGAGGGGTCGAATTGCCTGCAATCCACACGCTATCGCATCAGTCGTCCACCGCGTAGCGCTGTTCGGGGCATTTTATGTCGAGCACCACGTTTGAATTTACGAGACTTGATACGGTTACTGGAGGACCGTTTTCGAAGGGTTTTCCTCCTGGAAATTGAACGACAACCTATTCACGCACAACGTCACTTGAATCAATCTGCATTGGTCGGGAAAGGGGACGGTGAAGGTGCGAAGAAGAGATGCGAGGAGAGGACCGGGTTGGCGAAGAGCCCGGCCGGCAGGCTGATAGGCCCATTCGCAAGGCACCTGTATTGTATTGTATTCAGGCCAACCTCGCGTATACTGATGAAGGGTAAGAGTGATTTAGCAGCGAATAGGACTTGTGCCGGCCTTGCAGAAGTGCGTGGAGTAACCCTAATAAGGAAACCTAATTAAAGTAAAGCTTTAGTGACCTCACTGATGCCGTTGTGCGGCGGTGCGGCAAGAAAGCCGACTGTCTCTGTCGATGATTATGGATGGTCGTGGGGAAAGTGATGATGATGAATAAACTTTATTGGAGACCTGGTGCTGATGTTAGGGCACCCGCCCGGTGGGATGCTTCCTTAGTCCGGGATGCCTTGGGCTATGCCATCCGTGCCCTCTCCACCAATCGTCGCTGGTGTGGAAGGTCGGAGCTGGTCAGCAGCTCCACCCACTGCTCATAGGTAGGGTTGGGGTTAGGGGTGAGGGAAGGGGATTGCTGGCACTCCCATACAATGTGGTACAGGGTGCAGTGAAAAAAAAAAAAAGCACTTCATTGGCCGGAATTGGACTTGGGTCCGTCGCGTTATGAAGCCGGCGTCTTTCCGATTGCTCCATTTCGGCGTGGTCGAAGCGAACGCCAAGCGGCAGATACACCCAACCCAAACGTATTCTACAGTGTATTCTAGAAAAGTGGCGCGTACGTCCAGAGCAGCGCATGCTTGCAGTGCGGGATTGGGCAACCAAAGAATCCATCTCGAGAGAGCTTCGCGTTCGAACATCGTCGTCGTTGGACGGAGGGGTGGATAATTTTTGAAGGTTGTATGGGATCGCATTTGCCGCCGCTCGCGGTGTTCGAAACGGTGATCGGCCAGCCCCCGATGGATCACATCATATCTCCTGCACCCCACGTGACGAGTGAGATCACCATAAGTGCAACTCTACTGCACGTGCGCTAACTTTGCCCGCTGTATGCGCTGACAGTAACGCACGACAGCACGTGCACAGCCCGCCCATCCCTTTGGCAAGCAAAGCATGCGTTATTGTGGCGACGCCACTGTACGGCGGCACTGGTTCAGCGTGCTCGGACAGCGGTCACGGCCCCCTGGTATTGTGTAGGGGGAACTGCCCAATAGGGGCGGCTCTCTCCCACCGCAAGAAACTCCGAATTAACCGAACTTTCAATTAAACAGAAAGCACATTGCCATTAGTCCGCAATAGGTCCTACTGCTTGATTTTTTTTCAGAAGTGTCGACTTTCGTCGGCAGTTCGAGCGTACGGCACGGTTTCTCCTGTTTAGATTTATCGCTAAATTGGACTGCTCACACGGAGCTGTGCGTAACGAAGGGTGAGGACCGCAAAACAGAGATGCATACGCTGGCGCGAGCCCCGCCTGACATGCCGCTTTATCGGCTGTACGCTGTCTCAGTCGGCGATGGCGCCGACATCAGTACAGAATACGGCGCTGTTTTTTTTTTATTATTTATTTTTTTTTCACTTGAAAAAATTTGAATTTTATCGGGAAAGGACGTTTACCTCGACGTTTTTAATTCGAAACAATTTCCACTTTAAACCGATACAGTGTGTTTTAGCTTCGAATTATCGAGTGATTTCTTCCATTGAATTGCATCTAAAATTGATTGATTGATTGTAGGGTTTAAGGCGCCTATGCAAGGCAAGCGATGAGGCGCCCCGTAGTGGAGGGCTCCGGATTAATTTTGGCCACCTGGGGGTCTTTAACGTGCGCGGAAATCTCGAACACACGGGCGTTTTTGCTTTTCGCCTCCATCAGAATTGCATGTAAAATTGCTGGCACCGGAACGTCAGTTTCAATTAACCGAAAATTCCAATCACGATACTTGGAATTGTCGAGAGCCGACTGCATATTGGTGAATAAATGTTCTTCGCCCCCATCTTCGCCCGCTCAGCAAACATCGCGCGGTGTCACCCGGTCATGGTAGAAATGCGCGCGCCGAATGTAGCTCATCGGCCAACACGACATGGACCACCCTCCGAAAGCTCCTCCATACCGATGTCGGCCGTGGACGCGATGAAGGGGGATTTAACCCCACCCACTGCATCGCGCCCGCGAAGGAGGGAAAGAGCGCTGAAATTTCGCGATAAAACGAGTGCGTCGCCTGAATCAGGCGTTGCCCATCGCGCCAAGTGTTGCGCGTCGCCACCGAAAGCGACCCAAGAATGTGCCGTCGTCGCATCAAAATGGTATGGGTGCTCGAGATAGAAGGAGCGAAAGTAGCCTGCAACCGAACGTCCCGTTCCGCGCAGCTTGGCGAGGCGATGGCGCCCCGCGTGCGCTTGGTCGCGCATGCAACCTCCCCGTGACGTAACCGTGCTCGCAACGCGCGATACCTTTCAACCGACACGAATCGCGCGACGTCGTGCTCTCGCTGCGTGCATTCCGGGCGGTGACGGGATGCTCCTTTGTTGGCCCCACGATGTCTGGTCTGGCCCGTCGCTGTCTCTCCTCCTCGATCATCTCTCCAGCAGTGCCCTTTCGGCGGGTATTTTTGGCAGAAGCGGCAGGTTGCCTTGGTCGACATTTGCCGCTGCGTGAGTGGGTGTGACTCATCCTTGCGGCATATATACTGTGCGAACATTGGAAAACGTTGCGGGAGCAAGATTTTCCGCGGAGGAAAATAAACGCGCAATCGTGAAGGCCGTGCGTGTCGTGTTCACCGCTTCTTTCTACTTTCATTTCTTGTGTTTTCTTTTTGAAGACAAGAACACGCGTCGCTTGTTTGCGTAATGCGCCAGTTTTCTTGCGTTATTTCTGTTCCTTTTTTTCCCGCAACTGACCTAGCTACTTGGCGTGCTTTCTCGGCGGGAAGCGGGGGCGTCTGCGGTGCTTACAGTGTTGCCCCGAAGAAACAAAGGCTGGGAGTGGAGCATAAAACAATGCAAGGAAGGCTGCTGAGGCATTAAGTGCTTTTGCAAATGAATATAAATGCACCCAGTTTGGTCGTCTGAGTGATGCCTGCGGGATTCCTTCTTTCTGGGGACTGCCCCGAGCTACGACGTTCACTACACCGTTGACTGCTCTAATGAGGAAACTAGAGCACAGTAATTTTTTTTTTGACGCACGTTTTCGGCAACCAGGGCACGGTCTCGTTGTTCCGGCAGTTCGTGGTAATTAAGATTGGTCTGTTCGAAATTCAGGATGACTTGTTAGTTTCTGTTGCCCTTCTCGCGTCTTGCGACTTCGTGAATATAGTGCAGTTGGCCAGACCAGCCGACAATGCATATGTTCTCGTGAAACATTCGTTAATGCAGCCAAAACGAAAACAAAAACAATGAAATGGGGGACATGCAAAATGTGGGGAACTACTACTCTCGCTGACAATTTGTACAGAGTCACGAACACGCGATCATTGCACAAGTGTAACATAAGCGACAATGCGGGATTCTCGGTCATGTATGTCCTTGGGGGAAAAGACACTTCTTAGCCTTTCACTTGATTGATTGATTGATTGATTGATTGATTGTAGGGTTTAACGCGCCGACGCAACGCAGGCGATGAGGCGCGCCGTAGTGGAGGGCTCCGGATTAATTTTGACCACCTGGGGATCTTTAACGTGCGCCGAAATCTCGTACACACGGGCATTTTTGCTTTTCGCCTCCATCAGAAAAGCGACCGCCGCGGCCGGGAATCGAAGCCTTTCACTTGTCGTCGGTGCCAGTAACCACAAGCGCAGTGACTCTTGTTAATACGAAGTCTACGGGGACCGTAGAAACACTTCTAATTAACCGAACTTCGAATTAAAGGAAGAGCACAGTAACACCATTAGTACTAGTCCGCAACAGGTCTCCGTTCTTGACTCCGTTCAGGACCTCGACTTCCGTCGCCAAGTCTAGCTCACGGCATGGGTTGCCATCATAGCTGAGGCGTGTCCCTAAAATCGAAGCCTAAAGCCTGTTCTACGTGGCGCGATTTTCCCTGCGAATTCGCAGGTGCGGCGCCGCTCGTGCGGCAAAACGACCTTTTTTCGTTGCTGCGCAAAGTGCCAAATGTTTGGAACGGTCGAGCATCCCCCGCGAACGCCGCTCGTGCGGCGTACAGGTGCCGGACCTGCGGCCAATAGGAACACTGGTGAACGTCACGGCCACGGCCGGACTGGAGCTCGAGCGCAGTGCGCGCCCGCCGCTCCTCCAGATCGGCCGGGGTCACGGCCATAGAGTTTCTTAATACTTACTAAGAAACTCTATGGTCACGGCATCACCATTTGCACTCTCGGAATCCAGATGGCGTTGCTTGTATACGCGCGGCATAAGTGCGGGTGCACCGAAAGGAACGCGCGCGCGTTCACAACACGAGAGCGAGAGAGAGAGAGAGAGAGAGAGAGAGAGAGAGAGAGAGAGATGACGAGAGAGAGAGGAGAGAGAGAGAGAGAGGAGAGAGAGAGGACAAGAGAGAGAGAGAGAAGAGAGAGAGAGAGAGAGAGAGAGAGAGAGAGAGAGAGAGATAACTTTATTTTGTACATTCTGGGTTACTAAGGTGTGTTGACCGACAGCTGCATCTTTGCCGGTGACCTCGGCCGCAGATTCTTCTGAACCTGCAGGTCTGAGCTGCCCAGCGCCTCCTCCCAGTGCTCGCCAGTGGGTATTAAGGAAAAAGGGTATTTGGGGCAATTCCACATAAGATGTGTGATGGTGTCGTGTGCACCAAATGCAGGGCAATTGGGTGAGGGGTGCACAGTAGGATAAATTAAATTCAGCCTGGCGCGACATGGCAATGTGTTAGTTTGCATGAGGCGCCACAGTCGCTCCTCGGCGTTAGTCAGTTCCGGGTGAGCAGGCGGGTATCGACGGCGGGGTGGAGGCGGGTGGTCTGGTTAATGCGCAGTGACATCGTGATGTGGACGCTCAATAGGCTGTCTCGAGCCGGACTAGGCTCCATTGTAGCGAGCCGTTTTCATCGAATGCTTAGTCGATGTCAACGTAAGTGACGGACATCACAGCAGGGAACAAGCACAGAAGAACCCAAGAAGAACCGGCAGAGGTTAACCGAGGTGTGCTAGGCGCGCACAACAAGCGAACCCAGTGTTGCTTGCTGTGTGTCTCCTCTGCAATGTGTGCGCATATTGATAAATAATTGGCGATTGTTGTATGAAACCTCAGATAAACTTATATTTATTGCAAAACAGTCTGAAATAGCTTGCCCAGAAAGTAAAGTAAAACCTTTTTTTTTTTAACATCACAAGAAGCTTTGCTCACGGGAGACTTAATTTGGTCTGCAAACAATGCGCCACAGAAATGCGAAGATCGTGACGTTCGCAGGCCATGTAGACGACATTTCAAGGCATTGCGAACTTCGCAAGTGCGAATGTTTGTTCCACCGAATTCGCAGAGGAAACGCAAGTGCGAATGTTCGTTCCACCGAATTCGCTGAGGAAAAACGCACCGTGTAGAACTGGCTTAACGCGTCCTCCACGGTGCTCACACGGTGCTGTGCGCAACAACAAAAAAAATTGACTCCCTGTGAAGGTGGTTGGAAAGCAAAGATTTAAACGACACCCACAAGAATTGCCCATGCGACGTCCTTTGAATTCACACACTTGGCTCAACAAACAGTGAAACAAGAGATTCTGCCAGCTGTTACCTGGAATTCGCGGGGGCGGCGTCCCGAACGCAGCAGCGTCGGCAGAAAGAAAACGGAGATGAGCGTTTTTCGAAGGGTGAGACATCTGAACCTAACCATCCTGATGTGCAAGCTCGGGGCTACACCGCCGCGCACACAAGCGCAGACACCGAAACGATTCGGCATGTGAGCTTAGCGATTCCCATTTATACTGATTTAAACTAGTTAGTTTAGTTTAGAATTGCGAGAAAGCTGAGAAAACTTTTATAATCGCTGTTTATCTGAACCAGTTGCTCCTTTCGCCGTTTGTAATACCCATTAAAACAACCGAATTGGTATTCACCAATTTAGAAAACGGAGTCCCATTCGTGGCAAGCAGTGCGCAAAGGTAGCGTTTCTCTAGCGGCCAGATGTCTGTATATGGTTTGTACATTTTGTTTTCCCGCCCTGCAAACCAATCCTTAACGTATCTTTGCCGTACAACCACTTAATTCCGTTGGGGTCCGGGTTACCCTGGAGGTGCTGTCGAACAAGTTAATCAAGCCGTGCGAAGGCAGCGCGAAATGGACGCGAAGCTGCGGCAAAGCAGGCCCAAAGCAACTGTCGCTAAAGCATACGACAGAGCCGTACCGCCGACGCGCCCTCCGGCGAGCAGGCACCTACGCGCGGGGAACGCTGGGTAAATTCGCCGCGCCATCTACAGTGTGTTCCGTGAGTGAAATCCTCCCCCCCCCCCCTCCCCCCCTCGCCGACGTCGCCTCCGCCGCGTTGGGAGTTAATTGTCCCGCACGCCGCGAAAGAACCGTTGGCTGCTTTAGGTAGAAAGCTTTGCTTTAAAAGTTGAGAACATTAAAGGAGTACTGACACGAAATTTTTATGTTACGTTTTTTTTCGCTGCTATGCGTGCCTACCAGCCCACTAATCATAGAATGACAGATTAGACGGTCGAGCGCAGCGTAAACATTCATTTACGGCGTCGTTTATTCGTGCCAGTTTCGGTTTCGACAAAAAAACGCCGAGCGGCCGCCATGACAGCATGTATCACATGGCGTCACCATTCTTGCCGTATCGCTGCCTCTCTGGAAGCGCGCGCGAGCGAGCGCACGCGCGCGCCCAGACCGGCCGAGGTCTTCGCCGTCCCCACAGGCCCGGGCAGCATGACGTCAGTCCCAAAACCATGACGTGTACACACGCCCGAGCAGCGCGCGCCAACCACAGCCAGCGCGTCGGCTTCGTCACGGGAGCCCCGACGTCGACAGTTTGGGGCACGTAGCAGATGATGTCACGTCGACCCGCTCTGGCCTTTCTCGTGCGGGCGAAGATTAAAATGGATTTTAAATATGTTTCGCTGAACGGTTGCTGTTGAAACTTGCTGGGAGATATCTCCTGATAAAAAGGAAGCGTTTTACATAGTTATCTCAGCTTTGAAATTTCGTGTCAGTACTCCTTTAAGAGAGAGAGAGAGAGATAACTTCATTGAGTTGTCCGATAGTTTCTCAGAATGTTGGCAACCGAGTCATCCCTAACGGCGGAAACTACGCTGCCTGAGTTGCGATGGCGCAGACGTCAGTACAGAACACGGCGTTGTTATTGCGCGTGAAAATTTTTAACTTTATCGAGAAAGGACGGTCACATCGGTGCTGTTTATTCGAATTCAACTTCCAATTAACCGATGTAATTGGGTTTAAGTTGTAATTATCGAACCGGTTCTTGCATTGGATTGCGTGTTAAATTGCCGGGACCAGCACATCACCAGCAAATAAACGAAAAGTCAAATTAAGCGACTTGCAATTGTCGAGAGTCGACTGTGTATGCTTCCTGCAGGCAATGTGTCTTGCGGGGCGGGGGGAACTGCGGGATGCTAATGGGACATCTGCAGGCCCATGGCGTAACGAAGCACGGAGATGTCGTTGCCTGCAATTAGTCGAACACAGGGTGCGGTTCTTGGAAAAGTACGCGACAAGCCGTGGGTGAATCGGCGTGCATAGCTTGTGTGGTGCAACCATGGATAGTTGTGGGACAGCCCCCCCCCCCCCCCATTTGTTTTTATTTTTGTTTAGTTTAAACTTCGCTTCATCTAAGCAGCATGTAGGGATCACTCAAGGCAGTGGGGGCGTACCTCGAGATGAAGCAAGAGCAGGTTTAATTGTCGCATAAGTGTGGTGGACAAGGTTTTATGTGTTGGTGGTGATTACAGCGCAAAACAAGGCAAGGACCCGCAGGAGAAGCGTTTGTCTGTGTCCTTCGCTTTCCTGTGTGTTCTCGCCTTGCTTTGAGCTGTAATCAATTGGTGCTTGCTGGTTGGCTCAGCATTTTAGGGGACCCGAGGAACGTCCTTACTAGGACGTTGACAATTGCAAATTGACACCGACAATGGAAGGTTATAAAAACAACAATTTCGATTGTACGTCTTCGTTGTTTTTTATAAACTTCCATGGTCGGTGTCAGTTTTGAATCGTTGTCATGTCTTTTCCCTACCAGACAGGCTTCCGTCCAGCTCTTGATTTCATGCAAGGTCGTTCCTCAGCCATTATTTAGTGCAAACATTAATTAGTGATTCTTTGTTTTTCTCTCTCAGCGCGTCCAGCATCATTCCTGTTTCTGATATTGCTCATTTGTAATCCGGCCCCTGAGGGTGTCACTTTTTGTAGCCCGGGAATGCGCACTTCAGGGGCGCGTCATTTCGCCGCGCTTTTCGTGGTGCATTGATGGCACACTTGACCGCAATTTCTTCTGCAGCGTGCCCGCTTCGAGGTTTCACAACTCGACAGCATGTGAACGGCCGCGAGAGTCGGCGAACTTGCTTACGTAACCGCATAATTTCCTTTCCGGCGCTTATATCCTTTCGGCGCTTCTCGAGATGACCTCGGAGCTTCGGGGTTGATGGCTACGGTCTACGGTGACGTCAGTGCGCTCGGCCTGGCGGACAGCTGATGGAGCGTCATCCTATGCAAATACTCCGACCATGACTGCCTTGGAACCTCTTGGATGCCTTGTGATGCGACGGCATATTTGTGTTTCTGGCGCGGCTTCCTTCGATCTGCATATCAGCCGGGGCTTCAAGAAAGAAAAGTTTTCGCCCCGATAACATGGGCTGGGTTGGCAACTGTCAGATTCTGGTGGATTTTCACCTTTAGTATGCGGGTTCAGTTGCTTGCTCGCGCCGTCTGTTTGATTTGTTTGTTCAGTTGGTGAGTCGATCGATGGAGCTTGTCAAAGCGCTCGTCTTGTCTTGTCCAGTTTGTATTTCTCACTTATGGCTCTTCTCAACCCTAAAAAAAGCGCAAGTTAATTTGTGTCTCTTCGAGCTGGAATGCCTTGACAGGTCCTGAATTCGTACCAAAGCCTTGCCAAACATAAAAAAAAAAGTTACTACCTTCCACTATGCCTTCGCTGCTGACTTCCCCGCCTCCTCATCTGCGTGACGACACAAGTGTTTGTCTGCGTGACAGAAAAATACTGTGGTCGATTTCTCTGTCACAGGAATAATACGCGAAAGTGAAATGTGCAGCGAAATGCAGCAGCTGAGCATGATTTGGGGGTCGGCGGCTGTCTTGTGGGTGTGCTTGGCGAGCGACGTCCTGCAGGCGGGTCGCTTCGGCAAAGGTGTACCGGCGTCATTTCTATGACGGATGTGACGTCAGTGAAATCTTGGGGTATCGTGGCATAAAACGTTGTCGTGTTAAAATAGAAAACCCGAAAACGAACAACGTACTCTTTAGTACTAAAGGTTGCTTCCCCGCAAGAAGACCCCGTGTGCAGGGGTGCTTGCCTTTACAGGCCGCTTGCTTTGTACTGGCTTCACTTCCGTGACGGATATGACGTCAGCGAAATCTTCGTGTATCCGGCAATAAAACACTTTCGTGTTAAAGGAGCCATGAGGACAAAATACAAGTTGGGTTTATTAGAAAGACTGCTTAGTCCCGATAACAATGATACCAATATCATCGCAATCATCGAACAAATAACGGAGATAATAAAGAAAACGTTTGAAGCAGTCGCGACCCCCTAGCCAATTTCTCGCAACTTTTCTATGACGTCACGGAACCTTATTCGTGCGATTGGCAGCCGCCTAACTGACTTGTCGCGACGACACATGACTGGACATCTGTAATGGGGCCTCTAGTTCCATTTGACCGCATCACTTGAATGCTAACGTGCAGTTAACGAACTGAAAATTATGTTTTATTGTTGGCCCGTATGACGTCATTCTTGCTCATAACACGTCACTGTGGCGCAAAATTTGAAGGTTTTTAAATACTTTTTGCTTTTTTTTTCGTTAAAAATTTTTTGGGGCTCTAATGGGGCTGAGTGAGATACTGAATCCTAGTTCTTTCAAAATTAAACGAAGTTGTATTTTCTCTTCATGGCTCCTTTAAAAAATGGCTGAAAGTAACGTCAGAGCTGTATCAGGCGGAAACGTTTGGAAGGGTTTTTTTCGCGCTCGAAAGCAACACCTGGGCTGTGAGACGCGCTGTAGTGGAGAGATTTGGATATGTTTGCACCCCTAGATGTTGTACGTGCAAGAGTTTTCGTTTCTTTCTCTCCAGTAAGCCTCTTCAGCAGGGAATCGAACTCGCGACGTGTGCCAAGTAGCGCAACTTCTTTTCTCTCCTTCTGTGCTGCAAAACGGACCCAAACGGAAGGGGCTCCGTGAGAAGTCCCTCCTGGGTTCCTGGGGCGGAATTCTTGGTTTTGTTTATTTTTCGAGCGAGCCCTGATTGGCTGAAAGCAGACGGCCCAGATGTCACGCAGCACGAGTGGCGTCTCTTCCTGGGCATGTCATTGGTCGGAGGCCGCGCAAGTGAAACTACGTCACGATTAAAATGGACGCTGAATGGACGTTTTCGAAACGGACACAAGTCAGGATTCCTCCCTCGAAACAAAGCCGCGAAGCGACGACTTTGCTGGGGAAGCGGGGATTCTCAGGAGGAGGCTGTGGCGCGTAGCATAGCGCGACTGATACGCGCATGCCGGCGCTTTTATCGCGTCAGGTTGGGCAATTCGTAAGCGTCGGAGCATGGCGCTTATCTCGCTCGTACGTCTTGTTTTTTGATAGCACGTGAAGTCTCTGCCCGCGTGAACCGAGCGTCCCCGGAATAGTGACGGTGTCGATAAAACGGTGCCCAACCTGTGCGTGTCGAACGCGATACCATTTCGGGGACTCTTCGTTGGAAAAGCACCCATTGCGACATTGCACTTGTGCGTTCTTTTTTTTCTCATGTTTGCCCAAAGCTCGTGTTTTCGCCTCGCAGCGCTCGGTAGCGGGGACTGTCTAAGAACTATCTGGGGATTATTCAAGGCTGAGGATGCCGCACTTCAAGAGGAAGCAAGAACAGGGTTAATTGGTGGTGCTAATTGGTGAAACAGAAAAGAGCGTGCCTGTGCCCTTCGCTTTCTTGAGCGTTCTCTCCCTGCTTTGCGCTGTAATCAATTGGTGCAATTGGCCTGAGCAAGGTTTCACTGGGAAACGAGGAACGTCCATAAAAAGGAGGTCTATGTGAAGTGCAAACATTATTTAGTGCAGAGATTATACTTAGTAATTCTTCTTCCCTCTCGGCATAGCCTCGGTAATGTGAAATCATTTGCCTCTCGAGCAAGCGCATTTGTATTTATCTCAATGTACGCTTTGCGTCCATCGATAATGAAACGTATGCCGATTTCTGACGGCTACGTGTTCTCATGTAAGTGAGGCGCGTTGAGCAAGTTTAGTTTTGATGGCCTGGTGGACTTATGGTCCAACTAGACGACGTGAATGGAATTTCGCCACAGCTGGAACGCTAGCTCGGACTGTAACCTGGAGCTAGCGAAAACCTTGAAGTTTACGAATTCTTATAGCTCAGAGGATAGCGCTCTCTTTGTAAGCTTTTGCCTCTCATAAAGTAAGAATTGGTCGCACACTTGTCTGCTTCCAGTCGCATATTTGTCAATTACAGGCCCCTTTGGTGTGCTATTTGACGCCTCAATAGATTATTTATCCTCGTGGTTTAACGCAACCTATTTCTTTCTGTCACAGATAATCGTAGGATTGTTCTGTTTTACTGTTTGTTAAATAAAAAAAAATTCCCTCAGGATGACGTGATGGTGATGGGATTTTAAGTTCTAGCTGCAATCATAAGACGCGGGAATATGCTTGCTACGTGCGCGACGCCGTGCAGCACGAACGAGTTCTTGAGGTAGCGGCGGTACTGTGGTTCGTCACGCGAGAGCAACTCAGGCAACGAAGGCAAACACAAAGCCGTCCTTCGCAGTGAGGGAGCGAGGGCTGTGCGGTCGAGTGAGGCGACCGCTGTTCCGAAGCCGCTAAATTAATATCGCTAAAACGTCTGACGGCTCATTAGAAACTTCGTTAGATTGCCCATTTATTCATCCTTTCAGCGCGAATGAAGAGCCAACGAAATCCCCCCTTTTCTTTGTTTATGGCTAACACGGCTCACTCTAAATGACCGACGCCGCTCAGCCAACTCACGCGGAAGCGCCTCTTGGTTGTTATATGGCATTTCAATGGCAAAGTTGCGAAGGACGCGAATTTCGCCTAAAAGAATGAGAGATATCCACCCCTGTATGTAGTGGCAGCTCAAACTGATAACCACACTCGTAGCACCTTTTCGACCTCTATTTGTGTAACGAACCGGGTGCAGAGCCGCCTTCTGTGCCTAAAGGCATAATCAAACTGGCGTGATTTATGACGTCATATGTGTGTAGGATCGTGCTCTATCGGGGGGGTATTTGGTCTGTTTGCGGGGAACCATAGAGGTCCGGCTACAGCTGGTGTTGTGAAACCTGCTCTCTCTCTCTCTCTCTCTCTCTCTCTCTCTCTCTCTCTCTCTCTCTCTCTCTCTCTCTCTCATCTCTCTCTCTCTCTCTCTCCTCTCTCCTCATCTCTCTCTTCTCCTTCCTTCTGGCGCAGTCAGGGTCAAGAAATTTGACCGTGGTGTGCACAGACTGCCGCACAAAACTCGCATATAGCGTCCCACACCACGAAGAAGCGAATTTCGTTCGGCAAAGTTTTAAAAAAAAATGCAAACGTGTCGTTTAATTTGACGTTCGCGTCCATCTTGGCTTGAATGGAACCAGTGTGCGAACCTTTCGTGACCCAGGAAGTCCCTGTAGAAATGAACCTTTTTCATTTCCAATGGTTTATCTCCCGCACATGCACCTACTTTTACGCATTCTTGCCTCGGAGGTGGCCCTGTGGGCCTCATTATTACAGGAATTTATTATTATGTAAAATGTGTTCTAACATGCCCCATATGACCCACGTCACCTATGGGGCTAATCATCACCCGCATGGCGGATGGAGTGAAATATTTCTGCGAATTATTGGTCATTAGAAAATCAAATTTATAAAGATGGAGGAGGGATTATCCGCCAGAGTTATTCCTGTCCTATGAGGCGCGCCGTAGTGGTAGTCAACGGAACACTTTTGACCACCCACTCGCCGCGGTGGCCCAGTGGCTCGCCTCCAGATCCAGGAACGCGAGTTCGATTCCGGCCGCTGTGTCTGCTTTTCTGATGGAGGCTAAAAGCGAAAAAGCCCGTGTGTAGAGACTTAGGCGCACGTTAGAGATCTCCATGTGCTGGAAATCACTGCGCGCCGCATTTCGAAGGTGTAGCTGCGACGAGTTAAAGCCCCAAAATTTGACTCGAATTTAGACCACTTAGGGATATTTCATGCGTGCGCCGAAATCTAGACAAGCGGCCGTTTTCGCATTTTGCCTCCATCAGAAAAACGGCCGCCGCGGCCCGGAGTAGGCTGGCTCCGCGGAGCCCTTGCTTGCTCTCTCTGCAGGAGACTATTCAATAAAGTTGTTTCCTCTCTCTCTCTCTCTCTCTCTCTCTCTCTCTCTCTCTCTCTCTCTCTCTCTCTCTCTCTCTCTCTCTCTCTCTCTCTCTCTCTCTCTCTCTCTCTCTCTCTCTCTCACCACCACACATTTATTTGACGTGAATCGCGTACAAAACAATTGAAAAAGCCGCGGAAAAAAACAGTATAGTGTTATGAACGGAAGCTCAACTTTGCCCTGAATCGGTAATGTTATTCAACGTAAATGGCGGTTGTTGAACTATTGGCGAGTACGGCGCTTAGGTCATGTATATGAACACTGGCAAGAAAGCTAAAGCTATATGTAATATTTAAGCTGCACCGAAATATTCAATATTTTTGTTTTGATCACTCGGATTTAATGCATCTTTGCTGAAGGATGAAGGTTGAAACAAACGTCGCGTTATGTAATAATGTTCATAAATTCGATGTGTCTATATAATCGGTAAGCCAGAAAAGTGTTGCTGATGCAACGACGTTTTCTCGCTTGACACTGCCATATTGCGAGCCCGTATAAGGAAGGAGGCAAGCTAGCGTGGACTAGAACGAGCTCGGGAGCACGAGTTCCTTTTCTTCGCGAGGACAGGCGCTTGCTTGTCTGCGAACGAGGAAAGTGCGCGGTACATACGCACGTGCGTGATATGACGGTCGGGGTGATGTTGCGGCTGTCCTTTCGTACGCCGCCTCGGGCCTGGGCTTGGTTGCAGTCGAAGCGGTCTATACATATTGAATTCGCGTTTTCCCACTGATCGCTTACATGGAAAGGCTTGGACATCATCTCACTTTTTAATTGTGCATTGCATTGTCGACTATAAGTACTTCCCTGTCCCGCTCGATATGACGGCACTCAACTGATAGCGTGGCTTTCCCGTGCTGTCAATCCCCGTGGGTAACCGTTCGTTGATTGATTGTTTGTGGGGTTTAACGCGCCGACGCAACACAGGCGATGAGGCGCGCCGTAGTGGAGGGCTCCGGATTAATTTTGACCACCTGGGGATATTTAACGTGCGCCGAAATATCGTACACACGGGCATTTTCGCTTTTCCCCTCCATCAGAAAAGCGGCCGCCGCGGCGTAACCGTTCGTTCAACTCTGCAGAATACGTGGGCGTGGCACACACATCGTTATTTGCGCCCCTTCCTCAGAGCTGCGCTTGCTAGTGTGTATGCAATTACTGTAAAGCCCCCGGCGTCACTTAGGGCTTTGCAATCCTGTCAATGCCTTCGTCTGCTTTCGTATCGGCCCACTGGACTTCCGCGTCGTACAACCTCGTAAAGGCACCCTAGCGCAGTGACAACAGCCCGACACCAACAAAACCCCTCAAAGCGCCCTAGCCTACGTAGGGGGTGGGCGCTTGTTGCTATAGAAAGTTTGTTGTTTTTGTACCTCCTTCTGCCGTTCCCAACCCTTCCCTCTTGGGTTAGTCGTTCTCACGATGTCCGCCACCACCACTGTGACGTGATGGCGTTTTAAAGCGAAGCTGTGTATGTCTAGGTTTTCCCATGCGTCAACGTGGACAAAGAATCGCGCGCATTCGCTCCAGTGCTAGTGTAACACGCTCTGTAGCTGTCAATCTAATGTAGGTGTCATGGGGAAAAAAAAATCATATACTGAAATTAAGACGACCGTGTCATGGCGCCGAGTTCCATTAGTGAAGTTGTAAGTGATGTGGAATTCCCGTCTGCTGTTAATACATGGCTTCTACGGGATGGGAACGAAAGACGCCATTTTTGTCCGGTAGAATAAAGCTCGATCCCTTCCAAGTTTCATTCAACTATTTGGTTAGGAAGTGTGCCCAATCGCAAATTACGAACAAACGTGTGTTGTTTCGCGCGCTCCTTGCATTGCGCCCAGCTTCGCTCTCCCTTCTTCACGTAGTGGAAGGGCGCTAAATTTTTATGACGCAATAATGAGCAAGACGTCCGTGCAATGACAGCGTCATTCTCAACTGCTCGAGGACTGGGAAGCCGAGCTGCGTTTGTCCCTTGACAATGGTTCTCCGCCCTTGTACGAGGAGGAGGAAGTTGGCGGACGTGCGGCGCCCTTGGGAGTCTGTCTGCTCAGCCGCTGTCAGAATAGTGGACTACTCGGCGCCGTCTGGCGCAGTTAGCCGTCGTCTTGCGCCCGCGTTGACATCCGATGCCGGCCCTATTGACAACGGGCTCGTCGCACCGTATCCGCGCGTGGAGCAAGCGCGGCCGTGTTGGAAGAACAGTGGCGCGCTGTCATCGAGATGCGGCAGCTGCGCGTGTGCGTAGCGCCGTGTAAAGCTGAGCGGAAGTGTGTCTGTGGCCTCGGGTTACGGCCCGTCTGAATGGGTCGTGGCCTCATTCTGTTCGTTGCAGTTTTCGCTGGGTGACTGTGCGGCGGCTTCTTGTTGTGACGGTGACCGCGTTGTATTGCGGGTTCACGCTTGTACCCTTTATTAAATGTGCCATCTCTTCTTTGCTGTCGATCCCGATGGAAAAAAATGATCATCAGCCCATGCATGGCGTACTCCTGTGCCGGTCTTAGCCTCGTCACCAGGGCCTCGACGGGTGGTCGTTCGTGCATTTCCGCGGTCCGCCCCAAGGCTGTTCTACTTATTAAAAAGTAGTGACTACTACTTTTTTTTTTTTGGCACTGCCCACTGAGAACTCAACCAGCAGATATGTGGAAAGAGAGAGAGAGAGAGAGAGAGAGAGAGAGAGAGAGAGAGGGGAGAGGAGAGAGGAGAGAGAGAGAGAGAGAGAGAGACTAGAGAGAGAGAGCGGGAGAGCTCTCTCTTGAGAGAGAGAGAACCTTAGAGAGAGATTGAGAGCTTGATTTTTACTGTCGGCTCTGGGGTCAGACAGGCTGTCAGTGCGGTGCTGAATGATGCAAAGATTCTTCGGTGTTTTGAATGGCTCTGGTGGATAGTATTTTTGAGAACTCACTTCGTGTACTGGTTGTAATCACATTACGGAATAGCAAAGCAAATGTCGAAAGGCAGTGTTTTCGTACCGTCGCTGTTGTAGTTGTTGCTATTATGCCCTACAGTTATCCTCTCAAAGCTTTTCATGACCTTCGTTTGTTGATCAAGTGGCTTGGCAGTCACTTTCTCTATCTGTCGGCTTCCTATATTGTCCCCCCCTCCCCCCCCCCCCCATTTTTTTTTGCTACTCTGTGCTCATTGGACCTCATGCTGATTGGGCTCTTTCGTGCTGTAGAGCTAGATCATGCTTAGACGGTGTTGCATCTTTATAAGTGCAGAGAACATCGTATTTTCTGCTTTACCACGTGTGTAGATTGTTGGGTCGCTATAGATCTTTCCCGTCTGGCTATTATACTGATAGAAAGGCAATATTGAAATACGCTATCATTTTCTCCTTTTATTGCCTCTTTTTTTTCATACTTTAGACTTTTAATTGGCTGACTTCCTTGTGCTCGCTGGACCATCACCTGGAGAAATCTTCTTCGTGTTATTGTCAGTAGAATGATTGATTCATTGTAGGGCTTAACGCGCCGACGCAATGCAGGCGATGAGGCGCGCCGTAGTGGAGGGCTCCGGACTAATTTTGACCACCTGGGGATCTTTAACGTGTGCCGAAATCTCGAACACACGGGCGTTTTTGCTTTTCGCCTCTGTCAGAGAAGCGGCCGGGAATCGAACCCGCAACCTCGTGCTCAGCAGCACAACGCCTTAGCCACTGACCCACCGCGGCGGGGCTCAGTAGAATGTTGGAATTTGTTTCTCACTAAACATCACAGTTTGGTGCTGATGCTGTTGTACATGACGCCGAAAGGCTCACACATCCTCACTGTTGCCGCCTTTTTTCTTTCGCAGCATGGAAGGCGGGGAGCTGTTCCAGAGGATTCAGGAACGAGCTGAGGGCGCCTTCACAGAACGAGGCAAGTTATTGTTGTTTTTGTTGCTTCTTTACTCGTGGCACATACCCATGTGGGGATTGGCCAAGAAACGGGGTGGCTTTTCTGGGGTCTAACATGCCCACCTCATAGCACTATAAAGTTGTGGCCCTGCACGATCAGTGTGCATGCACGTGCAGCTGCATTTCTGTCTTCTCTCTTTTTGTGCCAGCCTGCTAAGTGCTTGTGTGCCACTTGAGTTCGTTTCAGCAAACCTTTTGTTCCTGCCGAACTTCGCCTGCCTCAAAAGAGAAGGTTAAGTTATGTGCGAATCATTATCACTGCCTGGTCAAATCATTAACAAGAACCATAGAAGAAATAATCGCCATAGGGATTTGCTTGATTAGCTGCGTGATAATTGCTCATGGCTGCTGGTCATGACAGTGGAAAATTAGGGTGCCTCAAATGTAAAT
>CM023456.1:116225990-116423588 GCA_013339765.2 Haemaphysalis longicornis | reverse complement strand
AGAGATTACGGCGCACGTTACATTAGCGTTATGCATTACGGCACGCGTCGTAACTCATGGCGTATAGCATCGGTGAGTCAAGAACGCGTACCCTGTCGCCGATCTCTATTTCGTGTCCGTGATACCAGTGGTGACGGTTGGTTGCATTCGACTCCATGCGTTCCACGTATAACAGCTCAGGCGCTATTAATTTCGCCTCTACTGCGGCCTCATGGCGCGTCACCGACGAGTGAAAACAAAAGTGGCACGCCGGGGTATTTTTACCCGACGAACCTGACGCGTATTCCTGTTCGGGCGACATATGCCAGGCCGAGTTCAGGGCCGCTGTTCAGGTCGACGCCGCCGACGAGTGGGTGACGTCTCCTGCCGCCAGGGATGCCATCTCTCCCCGCGCTTGGTGGGCGGGCGGATCCCGGCTCTTGTCGCCGCGCTGGCCTCCTCATCAACGTGGGCCGGCCGTGCCGTTGTTGCGCTGGCCCGATGTAAGGAGCCACTTAGCGCCGTGTGTTCTCAGCCACAGCGGCGGTGATGGGTGCGCGGCCAAGGGCGCGTGATGTCCCGCCGCCCGGGCTCGTCACGCAACGTGTGGCGCTCGCCGAGCGCTTCCTGTGACAGCGGCGCGCTTTGCGTAATCGTGAGTTCCGTTTCGTATTAGGCAACGCCGGTACTATACGCGTGTCACCTCCGTAGCAACGTAACAATGGTAGTGGCAGTTGTGGTGACGTGGAGAATAGTTGGCGGGAACGATACACGTGGGCCGCTATCGAAAGTGCCGGAAATGAAAAGCGCGCCGGCCCGTCCTGTAGCTACAGGATTGGTGCCTCCTGATGTAGAGGGGTCGAATTGCCTGCAATCCACACGCTATCGCATCAGTCGTCCACCGCGTAGCGCTGTTCGGGGCATTTTATGTCGAGCACCACGTTTGAATTTACGAGACTTGATACGGTTACTGGAGGACCGTTTTCGAAGGGTTTTCCTCCTGGAAATTGACGACAACGCAAACGTCAACTTGAATCAATCTGCATTGGTCGGGAAAGGGGACGGTGAAGGTGTGAAGAAGAGATGCGAGGAGAGGACCGGGGTGGCGAAGAGCCCGGCCGGCAGGCTGATAGGCCCATTCGCGAGGCACCTGTATTGTATTGTATTCAGGCCAACCTCGCGTATACTGATGAAGGGTAAGAGTGATTTAGCAGCGAATAGGACCGGTGCCGGCATTGCAGAAGTGCATGGAGTAACCCTAATAACGAACCCTTATTAAAGTAAAGCTGTTGCCTCACTGATGCCGTTGTCGCGGTTCGATTGCGGCCGAGGCTGCCGCTTTTCTGATGGAGGCGAAAAGCATGAATCGCCCGTGTGTACGAGATTTCGGGCCGTTAAAGATCCCCAGGTGTCAAAAAATCCGGAGCCTCCACTACGGCTCGCTAATCGCCTGCGTTGGGTCGGCGCGTTAAACCCACACAATCAATCAATCAATTAAAGTAAGCTTTAGTGAACTTCACTGATGTGCGTGTGCGGCGATGCGCCCTGCAGGAAAGGCCGACCTTTCTCTGTCGATGATATGGATGGTCGGGGAAAGTGAAAAAAAACCCATCTCCCGAGGGGATCCAGTAAATGCGTCGCAAGGGGGTGGGTGTATTGCGTTAACGTTGAGGGTTTGGGGAGTTTGTGGTAGCCAATGCGTTGTACCAGCAGCCTCTTGACGTAGTTTGAATGAGTCAAAGGATATAAGGCGCGTCGTACGTTCATTTCGTCGCATGTTTGTGGCGGAGTGGGATGAACCAAATGTATCGCATCCGCCCTCAGGAGAGCTTAGCGTTGTATCAGCAGCTTCGTTGACGAAGCTGAATGAGTCAAGGATCTAGGGCGCGTTTCGTAGCCGCCATTCTTGCGATGTTGTGGCGCGGGGGTAGAGCACCATGTACCTTGCTGTTCGCCGCAGGGTCATGGCATCGAAACCCGGCGCCAGTAAGTATTATTTGTTTATAGTGTAGGGGGAGGGGTGCGGACTGTTGTTGGAAACGAGGAGGGTAGCGTCGCGGGAGCGGAGGAGGGGGAGGGCGCACCTGGAACGGCTTGTGGGGACGCCGAAGGTCGCTTTCCGCGGCACGCCAACGCGGGGTGACATCCTGAGTTAAAAGAAATGCTCGCATTAAAAAAAAAACCCTTCTTGCCGAATTGGACTTGGGTCCCTCGCTTTATGAAGGCCGCGTTTCTCCGATTGCTTCATTCGGGTTGGCGAAGCGCACGCCACGCGGCCGAGTGCGGATGGGCAACCGAAGACATCAAGAGAGAGCTTCGCGGCAAACATCGTCGCGTGGAGGGAGGGGTGGATGATTTTTGAAGGATGTATGGGATCGCATTGGCCGCCGCTCGCGATGTTCACGCGGGAGCAGTGCTAACTTTGCCCGCTGTATGCGCTGACAAGCAACGCACGACAGCACGTGCACAGCCCGCCCATCCCTTTGGCAAGCAAAGCATGCGTTATTGTGGCGGCGCCACTGTACGGCGGCACTTGTTCAGCGTGCTCTGACAGCGGCCACGGCCCCCTGGTGTTATGTAGGGGGAACTGCCCAAAAGGGGCGGCTCTCTCCACCGCAGAAACTGCCGAATTAACGAACTTTCAAATAAACAGAAAGCACCCTGCCAATGTCCGCAACAGATCTGCCCCTGAGGGGATTTTCAGAATGTCGACTTCGTCGGCAGTTCGTGGCGTACGGCTGGTTTGTCCTGTTTAGACTTACCTCTAAATGTGGACTGTTCACAGGAGCTGCGTGCGCAACAAAGGGTGAGTGCCGCAAAACAGAGAGATGCATCGTGGCGCGATCCCCGCCTGATATGCTTTAGTCACTCGTTGTTGTCTCAGTCAGCGGCACTGGCGCCGACAGCAGCGTTTCTTGCGCTTTTTTTTTGTTTTTTTTGCTTGAAAAAATATGAATTTTATCGGTAAAGGACGTTTCCCTCGACGTTTTTAATTCGAAACAATTTCCACTTGGAACGGATACAGTGGGTTTTAGCTTCGAATTATCGAGCGATTTCTTCCACTGAATTGCATGTAAAATTGATTGATTGATTGTAGGGTTAAAGGCGCCGACGCAAGGCAGGCGATGAGGCACCCCGTCGTGGAAGGCTCCGGATTAATTTTGACCACCTGGTGGTCTTTAACGTGCGCGGAAATCTCGAACACTCGGGCGTTTTTGCTTTTCGCCTCCATCAGAATTGCATGTAAAATTGCTGGTACCGGAACGTCAGTTTCAATTAACCGAAAATTCCAATCAGGATACTTGGAATCGTAGAGAGCCGACTGTATATTGGTGAATAAATGTTCTTCGCCACCATCTTCGCTCGCTCAGCAAACATCGCGCAGCGTCACCCGGTCATGGTAGAAGTGCGCGCGTCGTGTGTAGCTCATCGGCCAACACGACATGGACCTGTAACCCTCCGAAAGCTCCTCGGATTTTTCCATACCGATGTCGGCCGTGGACACGATGAAGGGGGATTTAACCCCACCCACTGCATCGCGCCCGCGAAGGAGGGAAAGAGCGCTGCAATTTCGCGATAAAACGAGTGCGTCGCCTGAATCAGGCGTTGCCCATCGCGCCAAGTGTTGCGCGTCGCCACCGAAAGCGACCCAAGAATGTGCCGTCGTCGCATCAAAATGGTATAGGTGCTCGAGATAGAGGGAACGAAAGTATCCTGCAACCGAACGTCCCGTTCCGCGCAGCTTGGCGAGGCGATGGCGCCCCGCGTGCTTGGTCGCGCATGCAACCGCCCCGTGACGTAACCGTGCTCGCAACGCGCGATACCTTTCAACCGACACGAATCGCGCGACGTCGTGCTCTCGCTGCGTGCATTCCGGGCGGTGACGGGATGCTCCTTTGTTGGCCCCACGACGTCTGGTCTGGCCCGTCGCTGTCTCTCCTCCTCGTCTCGCCCCCTCCCCCTCCTCCTCGATCATCTCGGCAGCAGTGCCCTTTCGGCGGGTATTTTTGGCAGAAGCGGCAGGTTGCCTTGGTCGAGACATTTGCCGCTACGTGAGTGGGTGTGACTCATCCTTGCGGCATATATACGTGCGAACATGAAAAACGTTGCGGGGAGCAAGATTTTCCGCGGAGGAAAATAAACGCGCAATCGTGAAGGCCGTGCGTGTCGGGTTCACCGCTTCTTTCTACTTTCATTTCTTGTGTTTTCTTTTGAAGGCAAGAACACGCGTCGCTGTTTGCGTAATGCCGCCAGTTTTCTTGCGTTATTTCTGTTCCTTTTTTCCCGCAACTGACCTAGCTACTTGGCCGTGCTTTCTCGGCGGGAAAGCAGGGGCGTCTTGCGGTGCTTACAGTGTGCCCCCGAAGGAACAAGGCTGGGAGTGAGCATAAAACAATGCAAGGAGGCTGCTGAGGCATTAAGTGCTTTTGCAAATGAATATAATGTACCCCGTTTGGTCGTCTGAGGGACGCCTGCGGATGCCTTCTTTCTGGGACTGCCCCGAGCTACGACGTTTACTACACCCGTGACTGCTCTAATGAGGAAACTAGAGCACAGTAATTTGTTCTTTCTTTTTTTTTCCCGACGTTTCGCAACAGGGCACGGTCTCGTTGTTCCGGCAGTTCGTGGTAATTACGATTGGTCTGTTGGAAATTCAGGATGATTTGTTAGTTTGTGTTTGCTTTCTCGCGTCTTGCGACTTCGTGAATATAGTGCAGTTTGCCAGACCAGCCGACAATGCATATGTTCTCGTGAAACATTAATGCAGCCAAAACGAAAACAAAAACAATGAAATGGGGGGACGGGCAAAATGTGGGGAACTACTACTCTCGCTGACAATTTGTACAGAGTCACGAACACGCGATCATTGCACAAGTGTAACATAAGCGACAATGCGGGATTCTCGGTCATGTATGTCCTTGGGGGAAAAGACACTTCTTAGCCTTTCACTTGATTGTTGGATTGATTGATTGTACGTTTCGACGCAACTCACGAGAGGCGCGCAGTGGAGGCACGTTGACCACGTAACGTGCGCCGAAACGTACACACGATTTTGCTTTTCGCCTCATCCGGAATCGAATCGCCGGTGCAAGTAATCACAAGCGCAGGACTCTCGTTAATACGAAGGACGGGGACTAGAAATGCTTCGAATAACCGGACTTCCAATTAAAGGAAGAGCACAGTAACACCATTAGTACTAGTCCGCAACACTCCGTTCTCCGTTCTTCTTGATTCCGTCGCCATCGGGCGCGCCACCCGTCCACATCGACTAACCCTAATCTGAGGCCTAAACCCGTCAATCAATGCCAAGGCGTTTTCTCCTAGTGAGTTCGTGTGACGGTGCAAAGTTCACAAAGACCGTTTTCGTGGCGCGCAACGTGCTGGTCAACGTCATAGCTGCTCGACTTCTCGGCGTATCCCGGCCGCGATCTCGACTTCCGTCGCCAAGTCTAGCGTCGACGGGTTGCCATCATAGGAGGCGTATCTAAAATCGAAGCTAAAGCCGTTCTACATGGCGCGATTTTCCCTGTGAATTCGCAGGGGCGGCAAAACGAGCCGCACTTTTTTCGTTGCTGCGCAAGTGCCAAATGTTTTGGAACGGTCGAGCATCCCCGCGAACGCCGCTCGTGCGGTCGTGCGGCGTACAGGTGCCGGACCTGCGGCCAATAGGAACACAGCTAGGTGAACGTCACGGCCAAGCCGGACTGGAGCAGCGGCAGCGCGCACTTTCATGAAAGTGCGCGCCCGCCGTTCGTCCAGCCCGGCCGTGGTCACGGCATCTATGTCACGGCATCACCATCTGCACGCTCAGGCAACCAGATGGCGTGCTTGTATACGCGCGGCATAAGTGCGGGTGCACCGAAAGGAACGCGCGCGTGTTGGCAACACGTTGTCGCGCGCCGTTTTCATCGAATGCTTAGTCGGTATCCACGCAAGTGGCGGACATCACAGCAGGGAACAAGTACAGAAGAACACAAGAAGAACCGGCAGAGGTAAACCGAGGTGTGCTAGGCGCGCACAACAAGCGAACCCAGTGTTGCTTGCTTGCTGTTGTCTTCTCTGCAATGTGTGCGTATATTGATAAATAACTGGCGATCGTTGTATGAAACCGCAGATAAAGTTATATTTATTGCAAAACAGTCTGAAATAGCTTGCCCAGAAAGTAAAATAAGACCCTTTTTTTTTACGCCACGCCAATCGCAACAAGCTTTTGTTTGCGGGAGACTTAATTTGTTCTGCAAGAAATGCGCCACTGAAATGCGAAGATCGTGACGTTCGCAGGCCATGTAGACGACATTTCCAGGCATTGCGAACTTCGCAAGTGCGAATGTTCGTTCCACCGAATTCGCAGAGGAAAAACGCACCGTGTAGAACTAGCCTAACGCGTCGTCCACATTGCGCTGTGCTTGCTCACACGGCACTGTGCGCAACAACAACAAAAAAAAATTGACTCCCTGTGAAGGTGGTTGGAAAGCAAAGATTTAAACGACACCCACAACAATTGCCCATGCGACGTCCTTTGAATTCACACACTTGGCTCGACAAGCAGTGAAACCAGAGATTCTGCCAGCCATAACCTGGAATTCGCGGGGGCGGTGTCCCGAACGCAGCAGCGTCGGCAGAAAGAAACCGGAGATGAGCGTTTTTCGAAGGGTGAGACATCGGAACCTAACCATCCTGATGTGCTAGCTCGGGGCTACACCGCCGCGCACACAAGCGCAGACACCGAAACGATTCGGCATGTGAGCTTAGCGATTCCCATTTATGCCGATTTAAACTAGTTCGTTTAGTAAGTTTGAGAATTGCGAGAAAGCTGAGAAAGCTTATAATCGCTGTTTATCTGAACCATTTGCTCATGTCGCCGTTTGTAACACCCGTTAAAACACAACCGAATTGGTATTCACCATTTAGAAACGGAGTCCCATTCGTGGCAAGCAGTGCGCAAAAGGTAGCGTTTCTCTAGCGGCCAGATGTCGTATGTGGTTTGTATTTTTTGTTTCCCCCACCCTGCAAACCAATACTTAACGTATCTTTGCCGTACGACCACTTAATTCCGTTGGGGTCCGGGTTACTCTGGAGGTACTGTCGAACAAGTTAATCAAGCCGTGCGAAGGCAGCGCGCAATGGACGAGAAGCTGCGCCAAAACAGGCCCAAAACCACTGTCGCTAAAGCAGACGACAGAGCCGAACTGCCGACGCGCCGCCGGCGAGCAGGCAGGACCTACCGCGCCGGGAACGCTGGATAAATTCGCCGGCCATCTACAGTGTGCTCCGTGAGTAAAACAGTCCCCCCCCCCCCCGAGTAAAGCACCTGTGTAAAGCCGCCTCCGCCCCGTGAGTAAAGCACCTGTTCACCCCGCCGGAGCAGCGACCGAAGGTAGAGTCGTATCTGGTTGGTAAAAGACGGCGGACGCTGTTATCGTTCGCAGCTAATTTTTGGGAGACACGATGGTGAGAGAGAGAGGAATTTAGAGTCATGAACATGAACATCCGCTCGGCTTCTTCATTCGTCGCCATGGAAAGCGGAAGGCAGACACAAAACCACCGGAGAAGAGAGAGAGAGACGTATCTGGCAAAACTTCTTGGCGAGGAATAGTTCTGATGCGTGCGACCGACATCCCCACGAGCGCACTACGCGGCCTGAGTTGCGATGCTCAGACGGGAAGCGAGCGCGGGAAACGTTTGGTCACATGACTCTTGACATTTTGAACTTATCGAGAAGACTGGTCCTCCCCCTCTTTTCATTGCTCCAATACGGAGTAGTAGTTCTAATTATCGAACATATTCTTTTGTGCATGTAAATTGATGGAAAATAACCAGGAAATAATTGGACTGGGGATATTATTGAGCCCAGCTGGATTGGGCTCACTGTATGATTCGGCATACAACCCAGTCTTGCGGGGGGGGGAATGTAGAAGGGGATGAATAGGATTTGCAGGCCCATCGTAGAGAAAAAGGAGATCGTTGCCTGCAATTAGGTAAAGAGGGTGCGGTTCTTGGAAAAGTTTAGCGCAAGCGCGAGGAAAAGAAGCGTTGAGCAGCGCGAATGTTTCATTCGCGGAACCATGAAAGTTGTGGGACACACGTCCCCGTTACTCCCGTGTGCTGCTCTGGCTTCTCGCTCCACTTGTTCCTGTTCGCCCAATGGAATTCGCTTTATATCATAAGCAGCATGTAGGGATCACTCAAGGCAGTCGGGGCCGTACCTCGAGATGAAGCAAGAGCTGGTTTAATTGTCGCGTAAGTGTGGTGGACAAGGTTGGGTATGTTGGTGGGGATTAAAGCGCAAAACAAGGACCAGCGTTTGTCCGTGTCCTTCGCTTTCCTGTGTGTTCTCGCTTTGCTTTGAGCTGTAATCAATTGGTGCTTGCTAGTTTGGCTCAGCATAGCTTTAAGGGGACACGAAGAACGTCCACACGACGACGTTGACAACGAATAAAAACTGACACCGACCGCGAAAATTTATAAAAGACCGTTTCGATCGTACGTCTTTGTTGTTTTTGTAAGCTTTCACAGTGGGTGTCAGATTTTAATTGTCATTTATTTTCCCGACCAGACGGGCTTCCGACCCACTCTTGATTTCATACAAGGACGTTCCTCAGACATTATTTAGTGCAAACATTAATTAGTAATTCTTTTTCTCTCTCAGCGCGTCCAGCATCATTCGTGTTTCTGATAGTGCTCATTTGTAATCCGGCTCCAGAGGGTGTGACCTTTTGTAGCCCGGGAATGCGCACTTCAGGGGCGCGTCATTTCGCCGCGCTTTTCGTGGTGCATTGGAGGAAAACTTGACCGCAATTTCTTCTGCAGCGTGCCCTCTTCGAGGTTTCACAACTCGACATCGTGTGAACGGCCGCGAGAGTCGGCGAACTTGCTTACGTAACCGCATAATTTCCTTTCCGGCGCTTATATCCTTTCGGCGCTGCTCGAGATGACCTCAGAGCTTCGGGGTTGATGGCTACGGTCTACGGTGACGTCAGTGCGCTCGGCCTGGCGGACAGCTGATGGAGCGTCATTGACTGTCTTGGAACTTCTTGGATGCCTTGTGATGCGACGGCATATTTGTGTTTCTGTCGCGGCTTCCTTCGATCAGATCAGCCGGGGCTTCAAGAAAGAAAAAAGTTCCCAACTTCGCCTGCCCCGATAAAATGGGCCCGGTTGGTTACTGTCAGATTCTCGTGGATTTTCGCCTTTAGTATGCGGGTTCGGTTGCTTGCTCGCGCCGTCTGTTTGATTTGTTTGTTCAATTGATGGATCGATCGATGGAGCTTGTCAAAGCGCTCGTCTTGTCTTGTCCAGTTTGTATTTCTCACTTATGGCTCTTCTCAACCCTAAAAAAAGCGCAAGTTAATTTGTGTCTCTTCGGGCTGGAATGCTTTGTCAGGTCCTGAATTCGTACCAAAGCCTTGCCAAACATAAAAAAAAAAAGTCGCGTATTACCGATGTTTGTTTGCGTGATGAATCGGTAATACGCGAAAGGGAAATGTGCAGCGAAATTGCAGCTGAGCATGATTTGCGGGTCGGCGGCTGTCGTGTGGGTGTACTTGGCGAGCGACGTCCTGCAGGCGGGTCGCTTCGGCAAAGGTGTACCGCGTCATTTCCATGACGGATATGACGTCAGTGAAATCTTGGGGTATCGTGGCATAAAACGCTTTCGTGTTAAAATATAAAACCCGAAAACGAACAACCTTAGTATCACGTACTCTTTGGTTCTAAAGGTTGCTTCCCTGCAAGAAGACCCTGTGTGCAGGGGTGCACCCTTTACAGGCCGCTTGCTTTCTACTGGCGTCACTTCCGTGACGGATATGACGTCAGCGAAATCTTCGTGTATCCGGGAATAAAACACTTTCGTGTTAAAAAATGGCTGAAAGTAACGTCAGAGCTGGAACAGGCGTAAACGTTTGGAAGGTTTTTTCGCTCTCGAAAGCAACACCTGGGCTGTGATACTCGCCGTAGTGGAGTGATTTGATATGTTTGCACCCCTAGATGTTGTACGTGCAAGAGTTTTCGTTTCTCTCTTGTTTCCAGTAAGGCCTCTTCAGCAGGGAATCGAACTCGCGACGTGTGCCAAGTAGCGCAACTTCTTATCTCTCCTTCCGTGGCTGCAGAACGGACCCAAACGGAGGGGCTCCTTAAGAAGTCGCCTCCTGGGCTCCTGGGGCGGAATTCTCGGTTTTGTTCATTTTTCGAGCGAGCCCTGATTGCTGAAAGCACACGGCCTGGATATTACGCAGCACGAGGTGGCGTCTCTTCCTGGACATTCATTGGTCAGAGGCCGCGTGAGTGCAACTACGTCACGATTAAAATGGTGCTGGAATGGACGTTTTCGAAACGGACACAATTCAGGATTTCCTCCCTAACGAAACAAAGCCGCGAAGCGACGACTTTGCTGGGGAACGGGGTTCTCGGGAGGAGGCTGTGGCGCGTAGCATAGCGCGACTGATCGCGCATTCCGGCGCTTTATCGCGTCAGGTTTGGGCAATTCGTAGCGTCGGAGCACGGCGCTTATCTCGCTCACGTCCTTGTTTTTTGATAGCACGTGAAGCCTCTGCCCGCGTGACCGAGCGTCCCCCGGAATAGTGACGGTGTCGATAAGACGGTGCCCAACCTTGCGTGTTGAACGCGATACCATTCGGGGACTCTTCGTTGGAAAAGCACCCATTGCGACATTGCCTTGTGCGTTCTTATTTTTTTTACTCATGTTTGCCCGAAGCTCGTGTTTTCTCCTCTCAAGCGCTCGGTAGCGGGGACTGTCTAAGAACTATCTGGGGATCATTCAAGGCTGAGGATGCCGCACTTCAAGAGGAAGCAAGAACAGGGTTAATTGTTGGTGCTAATTGGTGAAACAGAAAAGAGCTTGCCTGTCTCCTTCGCATTCTTGAGTGCTCTTTCATTGCTGTGCGCTGTAATCAATTGGTGCAATTGGCCTCAGCATGGTTTCACTGGGACACGCGGAACGTCCGTAAAAAGGAGGACTACGTGAAGTGCAGACATTATTTAGTGCAGAGATTATACAATTATTAATTCTTCTTCCCTCTCGCCATAGCCTCGGTAATGGGAAATCATTTGCCTCTCGAGCAAGCGCATTTGTATTTATCGCAATGTGCGCTTTGCGTCCATCGCTAATGAAACGTATGCCGATTTCTGACGGCTACGTGTTCTCATGTAAGTGAGGCGCGTTGAGCAAGTTTAGTTTTGATTGCCTGGTGGACTTTTGGTCCATTTGGAAACAGACGACGTGAATGGAATTTCGCCACAGCTGGAGATAGCGAAAACCTTGGCGTTTACGAATTCTTATAGCTCGGAGGATAGCGCTCTCTTTGTAGGCTTTTGCCTCTCATAAAGTAAGAACTTCACCTACTTGTCTGCTTCCAGTCGCATATTTGTCAATTATAGACCCTTTTGGTAGGCTGATTAACCCCACAATTATCCTCGTGGTTTAACGCAACCTATTTATTTCTGTCAGAGATAATCGTAGGAATGTTCTGTTTTACTGTTTTTTACACACAAAAAAATCCCTGGCGATTACTTGATGGTGATGGGATTTTCAGTTGTAGCTGCAATCATGAGACGCGAGAATATGCTTGCTACGCGCGCGACGCCGTGTGGCACGAACGAGTTCTTGAGGCCGCGGCCGCTCCTGACGATGCTCTGGTTCGTCACGCGAGAGCAACGAAGGCCAACACGAAGCCATCCTGCGCAGTAAGAGAGCGATTGGCTACATGTGAAGTCGAGTGAGACGACCGCTGTTCCGAAGCCGCTAAATTAATATCGCTAAAACGTCTGACGGCTCATTAGGGACTTCGCTATATCGCCCATTTATTCATCGTTTTTAACGCGAACGAAGGGCCAACGAAATCCCCCCTTTTCTTTGTTTATGGATAATTCAACCAACGCGCCTGTATAAACAGTGCCTCGCGTGAGCGAAAAATGGCCAAACAGCCACTCGCTGTTGCTCTCTCCTACCCTTCCCCGCTCCGTAGCCTTCCAGCGTGCTTTCGTGTCCGCCAGCCAGCGCCGCTTCTCGGAAACTGTGCAAATAGTGGAAAGTTTGTTTAGCGTTCCCGAGGGCGGCGCAGCCTTCTTGTTTTTCACCATGCCTGTCTGTCTTGGTCTGGCACTGATAAAACTTCCTTTTCACGAAGCAAAATCCCTTGCGCTGCCGCAGGCTGATGCCGGCTTTGCGCGCTTATCTACTCGGGTCACAGGCCCTGAAATTTTCTGAGTGGGGCATCCCACCTCTATCCCCTCCGCATTTAGGTATTGTTTTGACCCCGCTGTTCGCACTCCGCATCGGTACGCACTTCTAAAATTGAGGACTGTACTGTAGAAGCGCCTGGACAGCGTGGCGGGATCCCAGCTGCTTATCCTTTTGTTTCCTATAATTTTCTGAAGTTTACAAGCACGTGATATTATTGGAAAGTAATCGTAGAAGTGAGCGCCTGACAAAAAACGTGCACGAAATTTTTCTTCTCTAAATACTCCAGAAGAAAAATATCAGTAAATAATGGCTGCCCATCCGAAAATATCGTTTTTCTGTTAGCTATATGTCTATCCCGACAATCAGTATGTTCATACACTATTTCAGTCCGCCTTCGTCTTTATCTTGGAAAAATGCAGCAAGTCGAGCGACACGTTTCCCCAGTGCGCCACAGAACTAGCGCCCCGTCGCGGCTAAGATGTAAGCAAAACGGCCCTTGAAGCCCAACAGGCAAGCTGCAGACACACGTCGTAGAAGTGGGCGCAGCGTTCGGACTCGCGAGCAGTGACGTAAGGCGAGATGTCCGCCGGCACGCGCCACATAGCGGATTGCTGAACTAAGCGTCCCTACCCTTCCCATTGAAAAGCGTGCGACGCGTCAGGCAATTTAATCAGGCGGTTTGATTCAACTCACTGTAAGTGACCGACGCCGCCCAGCCAACTCACGCGGAAGCGCCTCTTGGTCGTTATATTGCATTTCAATGGCAAAGTGGCGAACAACGCCAATTTCGCTTAATAACTGTTACAGTAGAAGGCAAACTCATAACCACACTCGGAGTATCTTTTCGGCTCCTATTTGTGTACGAACTGCGTGATAGCCGTCTTCTTTGCCTAATGGCTTTAGTGCGGAGCTACCGTGATTTATGACGTCATAACTTTTGTAGAATCCTGCTCTGTTGGGTGGTATTTGGGCTGTTTGAAGGGAACCATAGAGGTCTGGCTACAGCTGGTGTTGTAAAGCCTGCTCTCTCTCTCCTCTCTCATCCCTCATCTCTCTCCTCCTCCCTCTCATCTATCGTCCTCTCTTCCTCTTCTCGCTCTCTCTCTCTCTCTCTCTCTCGTCCTCTCTCTCTCTCTCGTCTCTCTCTCCTCTCTCCACCCTCTTTCTGCGCAGCTAAGGACAAGAAATTTGAACGGGTTGTGCACAGCGACTGCCGCATAGAACTCGCATGCAGCGTCGCGCAGCACGAAGCAGCGAACTTCGTTCGGCAGAGTTAAAAAAAAAAGATGTAAAGGCGTCGCTTAATTTGACGTTGTGGCGTCCATCTTGGCTCGAATGGAGCCAGTGTGCGAACGTCGTGTGACCCAGGCTGTCCCTATAGAAATTGGCTTGGTTACATGCAGTCGTGGGCTCGACTGGGAGCTTCGTGGATAGAACGCACACTGCAGGGTTCACGCGGGTCCTTCAAAACCTTCAAAACCCTTGGAGCTTGTTTTCTAGGGCTTTTTGGGATCGGGCCCGCAACTCAGCGGCACAGCGCTTAACCGCCACAGATTGACGTGAATCGCGTACAAAACAATTGAAAAAGCCGCGGAAAAAACAGTATGGTGTTATGCACGCAAGCCCAACTTTGCCCCGAATCGGTTATTTTATTCAACGTAAATGGCGTCTTATATTGCGCCCACGGCTCACAGTTGTTGAACTATTGGCGAGTACGGCGCTTAGGTCATGTATGTGAACACTGGCAAGAAAGCTAAAGTTATATACAGTAATCCCTCGTTATAACGAAGTCAGCGGGACGGCGAAAATTTTCGTTATAAGCGGTATTTCGATACAATCGGCCACTCGAGAAAAGCTGAAGAATTTCTGCTTAAAATGCGCCACAAGTGCGACGAATCTAAACCCAATGTGTTCGCTGAAACAAAACTCTATTCAGGTGGAAAAAAGGCACAGAGCTTTGGCTGTTTCAAGTTCTTGTGGGGGTGCGAGCAACACACGCTGCAATTTGACCGAGCATTGCATGAAGCTGTGGTCGCCGCACACGCATCCAACTTTATTTCGCAGCAGGAGTAGGTACTTCCGCATCTGTTCTATAGTTGGCACTTCGCCTGGACCTTCGTCCGCCGGCTCTTCGTCCTCGTCGGGGCCACCAACAACAGTGTCAATTATCTCCGCATCCGGACCACGGGAGCGGCGGCGTCAGCCAACGCAAACTTATCGAAGTCATGTTCTACCGATTAGCCAGAAATTCTAACTATTCGGCAGTCACAGAACGCTACGAGAGTTTTGTTCTGGAAAGCGGCGCAAATGCCGTGGCTCGAGTCTGGGGTTGCTTTTGTTGAGCTCAAAAAACGATTTACTGCTCATTACACAGCGCAATCATGAAAACTAACCGGGTTTGCACTAGGGGCTTTGCATGATTACTGGGCAATTAGTTCCCCAGGTGTGCAGCTTTGAAGTTTGCAAAACAATAGTTTTTCGCGCCCCGTTGTTAACGACACTGCTGAGTCTGCGTTTCGAGTGTCCGTGTTAGTGCACCATCGGGACCACGCCATTGTCCAATGCCTAGGAACAAAATTCAATGACCATAACGCGCATTTGGGTCGTTCGTCTAAAGTCGGATGGCGCGAATCGAGCATGAGCGGCTCTAGAAAATCACCGGGGAAACACCAGCTGCGTTGACCCGCCATGTAGACAGCCTGACTCGCGGCTGGGTCGCCGCCGCTCGGCGACGCATCCGCTCGTCACTTCGATCTAAGCGGGTCAAGCTCTTCGTGCGCTTCGAGTAATGCGGCCTAAAATGCGTGGGTTTGGGTTGGAACCAGAAGCAATTTCGAATAAAGCGATATTTTGAGTAAAGTGATTTCGTTATAACGCGGGATTACTGTATGTAATATTTGAGCGACACCGAAATATTCAATATTTTTGTTTTGATCACACGGTTTTAATGCATCTGTGCTGAAGGATGAAGGTTGAAACAAACTTCGCGTTATGTAATAATGTTCATAAATTCGCAGTGTCTATACATATAATCGGTAAGCGAGAAAATTGTTGCTGATGCAACGACGTTGTCTCGCTTGACACTGCCATATTGCGAGCCCGTATAAGGAAGGAGGCAAGCTAGCGTGGACTAGAACGAAGCCGGGAACACGAGTTCCTTTTCTTCGCGAGGACAGGCGCTTGCTTGTCTGCGAACGAGGAAAGTGCGCGGTACATACGCACGTGCGTGATATGACGGTCGGGGTGATGTTAGTTGCGACTGTCCTTTCGTACGCCGCCTCGGGCCTGGGCTTGGTTGCAGTCGAAGCGGTGTATACATATTGAATTCGCGTTTTCCGAGTGATCGCTTACATGGAAAGGCATCATCTCACTTTTTAGTACTTCCCTGTCCCGCTCGATATGACGGCACTCAACTGATAGCGTGGCTTTCCCGCCGTGCTGTCAATCCCCGTGGGTAACCGTTCTTTCAACTCTGCAGAATACGTGGGCGTGGCACACACATCGTTATCTGCGCCCCTTCCCCAGAGCTGCGCTTGCTAGTGTGCATGCAATTACTGTAAAGCCCCCGGCGTACCATTTAGGTCTTTACAATCCTGTCAATGCCTTCGTCTGCTTTCGTATCGGCCCACTGGACTTCCGCGTCGTACAACCTCGTAAAGGCACCGTAGCGCTATGACAACAGCCCGACACCAACAAAACCCCTCAAAGCGCCCTAGCCTGCGTAGAGGGTGGGTGATTGTTGCAAGAACGTTTGTTGTTTTGTACCTCCTTTTGCCGTTCCCACCCCTTCCCTCTTGGGTTAGTCGTTCTCACGATGTCCACCACCACTGTGGCGTGATGGCGTTTTAAAGCGAAGCTGTCTATGTCTAGGTTTCCCCATGCGTCAACTGAAGTCGCGCGGACAAAGAATCGCACGCATTCGCTCCAGTGCTTGTGTAAAATGCTCTGTAGCTGTCAATCTAATGTAGGTGTCATGGGAAAAATCATATACTGAAATTAAGACGACCGTGTCATGGCGCCGAGTTCCATTAGTGAAGTTGTAAATGATGTGGAATTGCCGTCTGCTGTAAATACATGGGCTTCTAACGGGAGGGGAACGAAAGGCGCCATGTTTGTCCGGTAGGATAAAGCTCGATCCCTTCCAAGTTTAATTCAGCTATTTGGTTAGGAAGTGTGCCCAATCGCAAATTACGAACAAACGTGTTTTGTTTCGCGCGCTCCTTGCATTGCGCCCAGCTTCGCTCTCCCTTCTTCACGTAGTGGAAGGGCGCTAAATTTTTATGACGCAATAAGGAGTAAGACGTCCGTGCAATGACAGCGTCATTCTCAACTGCTCGAGGACTGGGAAGCCGAGCTGTGTTTGTCCCTTGACAATGGTTCTCCGCCCTTGTACGAGGAGGAGGAAGTTGGCGGACGTGCGGCGCCCTTGGGAGTCAGTCTGCTCAGCCGCCGCTGTCAGAATAGTGGACTACTTGGCGCCGTCTGGCGCAGTTAGCCGTCGTCTTGCGCCCCGCGTTGACATCCGATGCCGGCTCTATTGACAACGAGCCGTCGCACCGTGTCCGCGCTTGGAGCAAGCGCGGCCGTGTTGGAAGAACAGTGGCGCGCTGTCATCGAGATACGGCAGCTGCGCGTGCGCGTAGCGCCGTGTAAAGCTGAGCGGAAATGTGTCTGTGGCCTCGGGGTTACGGCCCGTCTGAATGGGTCGTGGCCTCATTCTGTTCGTTGCAGTTTTCGCTGGCTGACTGTGTGCGGCGGCTTCTTGTTGTGACGGTGACCGCGTTGTATTGCGCGTTAACGCTTGTACCCTTTATTAAATGTGCCATCTCTTCTTTGCTGTCGATCCCGATGGAAAAATTGGCGCGTATCTGCTCCTTTCGTTGCAAATGTCGTCAAAAGACGATAGTCTTTGTAGACATTTGTCAAGGAAATGCCCCCTTTGCTTTCCCGCTCACCTCTCATGCTGTTCCTGTTCCGTCGCGCTCATGCTAAGGTAAACGCACTAAAGGTTTGATCAAGGCGATTTGAATTTACCGCGTTCCACTGCTGCAGGCGGGCTTCCTCGATGCCAGCGCTGCAGTACGGCGGAGACGCGCGTGAAGTTTATAGAACCGCGTGGCCGTGCTCCACGTGCGTTCCAAGCAGAACGTGAAACCTAGCTAGTGGAACCTTTCTTTGCTGTTGTCGCGTGATTTCTCATATGCCGCCAGGAGGCGGCGGTTTTCTGCAGTAGATGTAGAATATCATTTGCTATCGAAAAACCAAGCATACAGAAAACTTTTTAATAAAGGAACACTGTAAATATCCCTTAAGTACTAATTTACTGTCTTGTATTTGCGTAATGTCTTGTGCGTAATGTCTTGCGTATTCAAACAAAATTGACAAGTATGAACATATAAACCGGGCTTGGATGTTACATCTGGCTGTGAGTATATAAGACTATTGCGCAGTAAGCATTTTAGTTTGGCCAGGTGGCTGAATCGAGTTACAGACGGACAGACAGACAGACCAAAATTTCTGTGTTTAAGTAGCCCAAGAAAGACTATCGTCTTTAAAAATGATCATCAGCTCATGCATGGCGTACTCTTGTGCTGGTCTTAGCCTCGTCACCAGGGCCTCCACGGATGGTCGTTCGTGCATTTCCACGGTCCGCCCCAAGGCTGTCCTACTTATTAAAAAGTAGTGACTACTACTTTTTTTTTTGGCACTGCTCAGTGAGAACTCAACCAGAAGATATGTGAGGAGAGGAGAGAGAGGGGGAACTTTATTTTATTGATAGTGTAAACTGTCGGCTCTGAGGAAAGACAGGCCGTCAGTGCGGTGCTGAATGATGCAGAGATTCTTCGGTGTTTTGAATGGCTCTGGTGGATAGAATTTTTGAGGACTCACTTTGTGTACTGGTTGCAATCACATTACGGAATACCAAGTACCAAATGGCATGGCTGCGCTGGAGCAAATGTGGAAAGGGCAGTGTTTTCGTACCCGTTGCTGTTGTAATTGTTGCTATTATATCCTACAGCTATCCTCTCAAAGCTTTTCATGACCTTCGTCTGTTGACCAAGTGGCTTGGTGGCAGTCACTTTCTCTTATCTGTCGGCTTCCTATATTTGCTAGTGCAATGTCCCCCCCCCCCCCTCTTTTTTTTTTTTTTTTTGCTACTCGGTGCTCATTGGACCTCGTGTCGATTGGGCTCTTGCGTGCTGTAGAGCTAGATCATGCTTAGACGGTGTTGCATCTTTATAAGTGCAGAGAACATCGTATTTCCTGCTTTACCACGTGTGTGTAGTTTGTTGGATCGATATAGATCTTTCCCGTCTGGCTATTATACTGATAGAAAGGCAATATTGAAATACGCTATCATTTTCTTTTTCTATTACCTACTTTTTTGTTCACACTTTAGACTTTTAATTGGCTCACTCCCTTGTGCTTGATGTTAATACCACACAGAAGAAATCTTCTGTGTGGTATTGTCAGTAGAATGTTGGAATTTGTTTCTCACTAAACATCGCAGTTTGGTGCTGGTGATGTTGCACATGACGCCGAAAGGCTCACGCATCTTCACTGTTGCCGCCTTTTTTTCTTTCGCAGCATGGAAGGCGGGGAGCTGTTCCAGAGGATTCAGGAACGAGCTGAGGGCGCCTTCACAGAACGAGGCAAGTCATTGTTGTTTTTGTTGCTTCTTTACTCGTGGCACATACCCACGCGGGGATTGGCCGAGAAACGGGGTGGCTTTTTTGGGGTCTAACATGCCCACCTCATAGCACTGTAAAGTTGTGGCCCTGCACGATCAGTGTGCATGCACGTGCAGCTGCACGCATTTGTCTTCTTTCTTTTTGTGCCAGCCTGCTAAGTGCTTGTGTGCCACTTGAGTTCGTTTTGACAAACCTTTTGTTCGTGCCGAACTTCGCCTGCCTCAAAAGGAAGGTTAAGTTATGTTCGAATCATTATCACTGCCTGGTCAAATCATTAACAAGAACCATAGAAAATCGCCATAGGGATTTACTTGATTAGCTGCGTGATAATTGCACATGGCTGCTGGTCATGATAGTGGAAAATTAGGCTGCCTCAAATGTAAATGATGCTGTTGTAAAATGACTAAAAAAAGTTGTTCCTTGCTTTTTTTTCTTTTTTTGTTCGCTCCAATAAAAACGTTTTCCCACCTTTACTCTTTACTACAAATGGAATTGCGCAATGCTTGCACTTAGTCACAGACAGCGTAACCTGAAAGGGTGGATCGCCAACCGGAAGAAAACGGTGGCATGGCTCACATGTGAACGTAGTAACTATAATAATGAGATAAAGTGTCTAAGCGAGAGTGCTGGCTGTTGCCCCAGTGGAAATCAGATGGTTTTGTAGTTTATGCGAGAGCTGATTTTGTCTAAGTGTTTCTCCTCACCTGCCTTTCGTCGAAAGCCTGTTATCATATTTAATTTTCCATTGCCCTTTCACTGCCTTTTTTTTTTTTTTCAATGCTCTTTTCTTCCCTGGCGAGACCTGTGCCCTCTGTCGAGAGGCAAAACTTCGCCTTGTAAATATTTTCAGTTTAATAAACACTTTCTCTTTCTCTCTCTTTCATCAAAGCACATTTTACAGCAGTGCAACCTTTAAAGAAAAATACCCGCGCATTACATTCATTCCCACTACATTATGTGTTGGGTGCCACAAAAAATTGAGTTTTCTGTGACAAGACTAACCATACCGTGCAGGATTGGTGCAGCCCCCATTGACACAAGCTTGCTCTCCCTTTATTTACTACAAGCCTTTTTAAAGGAGCCATGAAGAGAAAATACAACTTCGTTTAATTTGAAAGAACTAGGATTCAGTATCTCACTCAGCTCCATTGCAGCCACAAAAGATGTTTTTTTAATGAAAAAAAAAAGCAAGAAGTATTTAAAAACTTTCAAATTTTGCGCCACAGTGACGTGTTATGAGCAAGAATGACGTCATACGGGCCAACAATAAAACATAATTTTCAGTGCGTTAACTGCACGTTAGCATTCAAGTGATGCGGTCAATGGAACTAGAGGCCCCATTACAGACGTCCAGTCATGTGTCGTCGCGACAGGTCAGTTAGGCGGCCGCCAATCGCACAAAAGTTCCGTGACGTCATAGAAAAGTTGCGGGAAATTGGCTAGGGGGTCGCGACTGCTTCACACGTTTTCTTTATATCTCCGTTATTGGTTCGAAGATTGCGATGATATTGGTATCATTGTTATCGTGTACTAAGCAGTCTTTCTAATAAACCCAACTTGTATTTTGTCTTCATGGCTTCCTTTAAGTGTGGCCAGCTCCACCGGTATTCCCGGGCCATCATTTCAAGTCGAGCTGGCTGTGACTGACTGTTGCAGCAACCATTTTGTAGTGCGGCTGAAGGAGAACTTCACTCAAGCGGACCTGCTTGAGTGAAAGTGTGCATATGGCACAATGAGAGGCTCTACTATCGCATCACATCACATCGCAGCTTTCTCTGCGCGTACATTGCAAGTGCGCCTAGTTTTCAAGGCGGCTGTGGCATTAAGCCTTCCCGTCACGTGCTTGTGCACCTTGCAAGCACGTGACGGCAGCTGTGGACTTGTCTAGCGGTGCACTCTGTCAGTGACGGAAATGTCACTTTTATGCGTTGATAACAGTGATGGATGGAAACTGCCGCGGGTGTACAGTGTGAGTTGTCTGAAACACGTCGGTGTTCAGTATTCTCCACGTCTAAAACTCAGTTGGTTGGGCACGAACATGAGCACAGTCAAGCTTTTCTTGTTCTGTCGTATTCTCAAATAAATAGCGTGCAGTGTGTATTCTGCATGCATTTATGACTATCTGCATGGGCTACTCTCGAATAAATAGCGTGCAGTGTGTATTCTGCGGGCATTTATGGCTATCTGCCATGGCCTACTCTTGAATAAATAGCGTGCAGTGTGTAGTATTCTGCAGGCATTTATGACGATCTGCATGGGCTAATCTTGAATAAATAACATGCAGTGTGTATTCTGCGGGCATTTATGACTATCTGCATGGGCTAATCTCAAATGAATAGCGTGCAGTGTGCATTTTGCGAGCATTTATGACTATCTGCATGGGCTAATCTCGAATAAATAGTCTGCAGTGTCTAATCTGTGGGCATTTATGGCTATCTACATCAGCTAATTTCGAGTAAGAAGCTTGCAGTGTGTATTCTGTGGCCATTTATGACTATCTGCATGGGCTTATCTCAAATAAATAGCGTGCAGTGTGTATTCTGCAGGCATTTATGACTATCTGCATGGGCTAATGTGACTAAAATGAATAATAGGAAGCACTGTGTGAAACAGGAAAGTAGCAAGCTAGCTTGCCTAAAAGTCTAACTACTTCAATGAGGCATGTGGGCTGGAGAAAATGTCATTTAGGATTTAAACCAACTGGGATAATGTAGGTGCTCTTGGACGTGCCCAAGCCGTTTCATCTTCCTCGTGAAGAGGACTGTGAGTTGGGCGAGTTGGTGATAGTTCATAAATCAAGATGAGCGCAAAAAAAAAAAAACAAGACGCTAAAGAACAAGAAATAGAGCTTGGGTGAACCGTGGGTTCTGCGAACAGTCAAAGTGGAAGCCAACAAATGAGCTCACTGAGCTTGGGTTGCCTTGTATTTTGTGTTCATCAGCACTAATATTTCCAGCCATTTTGCCTTAAGCAGCTCTTCTGTCTGGTTGGTTCTTCACATTGTTACTATCAGTAGTGTGTGTATTAGGCCTACACACCCTGTGATCCACTGCATATTTCCTGTGTGTTCCAAGCTGTACTGCTACAGCAATGTCTTGATGGGCCTGCTACAGGGTTAAAAAATTCCGGGCATGCTATTGAGTGCGAGTTGCAAACTGGCGGTGATGCCAAAGAGCTTTCGGTCGCCCAGCAGGTGATTAGTCGTCACATCCTGTCCCCCATGCACCCCTGTTCCGCTTAAGTTCCACATAAGCCCCACTTCCCGTTCAAAGGGAGTGTGTAAGTGTGTAACTGCAGGGCCAGGCAGGGGCCAAAGACCACACATGGAGCTTGTTAGCATCAGCATTTTGCTCTGGAAATTTGGCGGCCATTAATTAAAAGACATGACTTACGTGTTCTCTGAAAAGAAGGTTCAGTGTAGTGGCAGGTGATGTGTGCTTCCCCGGGGGTGTTATCTTATTCTACGGGGAGGAGGGTGTTGGACATTCCCTCACATGGCAAGTGGATCGTGGCAGTTTTTTATTCATGAGGGAAAACATGTAGCATGCCGGTTAGTGGTTTTCAGGGGTTCTCGAGTGTGTTGTTTGAGCCGTGCCCCTCCTGGCTCTATTTTCAGAGGCGGCCGAAATCATCCGAGACATCTGCAAGGCAGTGGCTCACCTTCATCGCATGAACATTGCACATAGGGACCTGAAGGTGAGTGTGTGCTTTGCGGGGTGCTGCAGCTTTTCTTTCTTCTCGCGTTGCTTGCCGGTGGCTGCTTCGAGGTGAGAACAGTTTTGCCCCACCCTGCTCCCTTTTCATTGCAGCCTGAGAACCTCCTGTACTCCAAGCCCGGCGACAGCGCGGTTCTCAAGCTCACAGACTTTGGCTTTGCCAAGGAAACCACAAACTTCAACTCTCTGCAGACGCCTTGCTACACACCCTACTATGTCGGTGAGTTGCCGATTGTTCTGTAGCATATGCGCCGGCATTGGGACTGTAAGAACAAAATTTTAATGATGCACAACAACAAAATCATCTTGTTAAAATCATCCATTCACTTCCCTGTGGTTTGTTTTCCTTGCAGTGAGCAGATTTTGAGGGCTTTCCTTGCAAAGGGGCAGATCATGGCATGTATTACAACATCACAAAGGTCAAAGTGCTTGGGCTGCATAGAAAATTTTCTGTAAAAAAGAAAGACTAGCATTAGCCAGAAAAAAAATTGGTCTTTCCAAGCCTGTGGACACAAAACAAGTGGGTGGCTCTGTCTAATGTTGTATCTGCGGAGCTTTCATGCGTGGCATTGTCACATCACAGCACTTTTGCAGTCAACTCTGGTCAAGATAGGGCTACTTGAATGGGTGAGAATAGAACAACCAGCTTTGCACTTAGTCACTGAACAAAAAGCTGTCGGCACTGTCAATGCTTATGCTTGAGTGAAGGGTGCGCTCAGCAGTGTAATGGCTATATGACATAAACATTGTCAGCTTGAGAGCAAAAAAACGTTATAGGAAAAAGCTTGTGCTACCCTGCGGTTATGTTATGTGGGTTGTCCAATCAAAACATTAAGCACCTGCTATGTTGAAAAACATACAGACATCAGCTGTGTACTTTTTAGTGCACTGGTTGTCCAATATTATGCAAATGTCCTTTTCCTGAATGTCAAGAGCTTTTAGCATCGACAAGTCTTGTGATGTATGGGTAAATTTAATTTCAGTGAATTGAGGCGGATCGAGCTAGAGGTCAGCTTTGGCTAGTGCGGCATAGTCCCGGGCCTTTGTTCATGGTTGTACACGAGGGTAGTACAACTCTGAACTGTTCTCAGTCATAGTCAACTTGCCCTGGAAGTCTCATTCTGTAAACATGTCACACTGGTTCTGATCTCGAAATGTTTCTCACACCTGTGCTCATTTCGTTCTTGTGCTGTTGCAGCGCCCGAGGTTCTGGGGCCCGAACGCTACGACAAGTCGTGTGACATGTGGTCTCTGGGTGTCATCATGTACATACTGTGAGCCACCTTTTCACCTGTTTGTTTCTCTTTTCTTTCTGTTTTTGTGCCACAGAATTTGTTGTGGCCGTTTTCTTCTTTTGTTGTTCTTGAAAGCTTTGTTTAGCCAAGTAAAGTACGTTGTTGGGCTAGTTGGTCGATCATTATTAACAGATGTATAGCGCAAAAAAGACGAAGGACAAAGAATGCACGAGGACGAAACGCTAAGTCCTCGTGCATTCTTTGTCCTTCGTCTTTTTTGCGCTATACATCTGTTAATATTGTTTAGCCACCTCTGACAAACCTTGGGCCAAATTTGGTGACAGAGCATGATGGCACATGTACGATGGCTCTCGCTCGATGACAGTGATCAGTGAATGGTGGCATTGAGGCACGTGATTTGGATGTAGTAACTGGTATTGCGCGCACTGATGAATGAAAGACGCAATATGCCATAGCGACCTTGATTGCAGCTTGCGAAAAGAAAATTTTGTGGTGTTAAATCATTTGGGATCACTCCTGTGCAGAAGCCTGAACGCGTTCCACTTACTGCTAGTTTCCTAGCATGTTGTTGTGCTGAGTACTGCTGTCATCCATTCTCATAAAATGGAGAAGCGCAAATGAACAGCTTCGGGCTAAGAAATGGATGGATAGTGAATTCCTCTTTTTCGAGTCTTATTCAGCTGTACTTTCTTGTCCCCTGAGACTTCTTCACTGAACGACGAATTTCACCATAACAACCCAAAGAGATAGCCCATTCAAAAACAGCGCAAGTCTTGGGAATCTAAAGAGGTGTGCTAAGTTTGAGTGTTGCCACCAGGTAGTGTTGTAGGTCTTTGTGGAAGAAGGACAAATTTGCCTGGTGTCCAAGATTGGTTAGGTTAGGTTTTTTACAGGTGAGACATGTCTTTGGATTTTGGTGTGACATATATTACTTACCTGCTGTGGTAGCTCAGTGGTGAAGGCATTGTACTGCTAAGCCCAAGGATAAGGGTTCATCAAGAGGTGTTGGTGGCCTTTTTATTTTTATGAAGGGGAGTAATAAAAAAGTTCGGGTGTCAAGGTTTTAACGATTCCCAGGTGGTCGAAATTATTCCGGAGCCCTCCACCACGGTGCACCTCATAGTCCAGGTTTAGCTCCGGCCGCCGAAACCAAAACACCCAAAATTTAAAAAAATTGATTGACACGTATTAGTGATTTTTATCATGGTACCTGCGACGTGGGCTAGTTCAGTGAACCTGGCAGGGACTGGAAATATTCATTTTTAGTATTGCAGCTATTCATATCGTTGCACCAGAAATGTTTTGATGTTGCTTTTACTGAGTCGAAATTGTTATCGTAGACCTGCCCTCATTTTCGGTCGGCTGTCCCAGGTTTCCGTAATCTCCGCTCTGTTTTAGAAGGAAGGCCATTGCTTCAAAGCTGTTGTCATGTGCTCTCGATAAGTGAGATTTATGAACAGTGGAGTTCGGAAATGGGAATTTGTTATATCAAGGCAAAAGCGAAATATAGTGCTAACAAAAAAAAAACTCCTTCTCACAAAAGTCGCCGCTTTTAATTTTAAATGTGTAGAACATAAATATTTTTGCACTGAAAGTGTAGGCACTCGGTGTGGTGGGATCAGAAAAAAAAATTGGGTAAATCTAAAATTATTGTTCGCCTGATGCTCATAGTAACAAGGCTCTGCCATCAACAGCTTTTGCTCAGCTGCGGTTGTTCTTATCATCGTTGTTCTGTCACAGAGGAAACTTTGTGAAACGAGGGGTGCGTGCATACAAACGAGTGCCGCTCTCGCGTGCTGTCGCAGGCTGTGCGGGTTCCCGCCCTTCTACAGCAACCACGGCCTGGCCATCTCCCCGGGCATGAAGAAGCGCATCCGGGCGGGCCAGTACGACTTCCCCAACCCCGAGTGGAAGAACGTCTCCCAAGACGGTGAGCGGCGGCATCCTCCTTGTGATCTTGCGAAGGAGGGCTTACGAAGGTAGTCGTTGATGCGAGAGGGCAATCTTTGATCAACTTGACGTGCTCTTTTGTGAGTCGTTTTGAGGCTAACCGAGCAGGGTTTGTGCGACAGCAGGACAGACTTGGTTGTTGTAGCTCCTGGTGGACTGATGTGCGTGCTGGTTAAAGGCCAACTGCACTCAAAATTTCGACCTCTTGAAAATCCAATTGCCATACAGTCTGCTGAAAAAGAAAGCGACTTGCAAAATACAACAGCTGAAATAAGTGCGTGGACGCTGCAAGTGGCCTGCAAAAATCGGCGATTTTGAAACTGAAACCAAGGAGAGCACGGCCATTGCAGTGACGTTGCAGCTGTCCAGCGAGCGGCCGGACGGTCACCAGCTTGGCAGAAAGTCTGCACGCAAGCTCTACGCACGCACGGGGCGGCACATGGGTGAAGCGTGCGCAGCAGAGCTCGACCGGTTCTCTAGCTGCGGGGCTGGCTAGAGGAAGAAGCCCCCGTCGGCTGGAACCTCACAGGCGCGTCATTACTGTTTACGCGATCCGCCGGCACATGCAGCGGGGTCTGCGGCGGAGCTTTTTTAAACGCTTCTGACTGATCAACGAGGCATTTCACGGGGCTGCCACTCGTGTCCAAGCTGATATGGAGGTACTTACTACACATTAAAAATAAATTTGGTCGAGGTGAAATTTGAGTGCACTTGGCCTTTAACTCTTTCGGGACCGCCGGAAAAAGTGGTGAAGAAGGGAGGTCTCGGTACAAATTTTTTATTACATAAAGCAAAGGCACCATCCTGCCTTAGCATATACCAAAATGCAGCTAATTATATGTTCTTTGACATACAATACCAAGTTTTACTTCAACACTGACAATAGAACCATGAAAAAATCTGAAAGTAAAAACTTCGTAAAAAAAACTACAGAAAAAAATAGAAAAAAAGCGTACTATAAAATATTAAAAAAGAATAAATTATTTCAGGATACACAAAATCTAACACAATTCTAAGGACCTCTGGCAGCTGCCTGCAATGTCCACCACTGTTGTAATTGAGTACCGTTGGCGTGAAAGTGCCTCTCCAAGGGGATGGGGGAAAGGTTGTTTCAGAAAGTGCTTCACAAGCATAGCCTGCGTGATGGCACAGAGGACGGTGCATTTTGGAACATGGGCAGCGAAAAGCACTGACCGTCCGACTCAAGTTCAGATCTCTCTGAGTAACCTCTGCACGCACGCCATTTTTTAAAGCCTTGTGGCGTGTATAGAGCAAGCCAGAATTTTTTGTCACTGTGCTACCGCATTTGTTATCAAGGTAAGGGCATCGCTTAGTGCTTTTGCAATTCAGTGTGTCTTTTTTTTTAATTTTAATTTTTGCAATTTGTGAGTTGGGAGTCATCCTGTGTTCCAGTCAATCCTATTTATGGTTTTTAGGTGTTTTTGGCTGTATGCAGTGGATGCTGAGGCAGTATAAAGCCCATTTGTTTTATGCCCTGCGTCAGCAGTGAATTATTGGTTTCTCCAAGTGTTGCCCTGTTATGGCACAAGCTCATGAACTTTGCCTGTTTTCGAACTCTGTGCAGCCAAGGACCTGATCAAGGGCCTGCTGCGAACCGACCCAACGCAGCGGTTGAACATTGAAGAAGTCCTGGCCAACAAGTGGATTGCGGTAAGTGCACTACTTGTTACTCAATGTTTGTTTCATCTGAAAGGTGTTGGTTACTCTTTGGCGTTTATTCTTGCCTCTCTTGCCCTCCCCCTCTGTCTCTTTCTTTTTTTCGACAAAAAAGAACTGAGAATTACTGAGCAAGTGTCAGGCTGCTGAAAATACTCCTCAAGGTCAATGCAATACACTTGATTGTGGGGGTTTAACGTGCCGACGCAACGCAGGCGATGAAGCGCGCCGTAGTGGAGGGCTCCGGATTGATTTCGACCACCTGGGAATCTTTAACGTGCGCCGAAATCTCGTACACACGGGCGTTTTTGCTTTTTGCCTCCATCAGAAAAGCAGCCGCCGCGGCTGGGATTCGAACCCGCGACCTCGTGCTCAGCAGTGCAACACCTTAGCCACTGAGCCACCGCGGCGGATAATGCAATACACTTTCTTTGGACATTAGTTAATATTGATGTTTTCATTCCTTACTTTTAACAATCCCACCGTCTCATCCAGTTGCAAATCCTGACCATGTCTTAAAGAACCCACCTAATTAAGCAAATCTGTCCTAATGAAGCAAATCCTAAAGAACACACCATTTTTTTTTTTAGAAAAGTTGGCTTCGAGTTGGGGGCGTCTTCACTACGCGATAGAAGAAATAACAGAATTACGATGTGGATAACAAGCAAATTGCGGAGAAACCTGACCTGTTCTGCAAAAAACGCGCACGCAACACTAGTGAACCAGAAATGCATTTTTATCCACAAGATGCCTCGAAAACGCGTGACGGTCTTTCTTTGTGGCGTGAAGCTTGTTTTCTCCAGTGGTGCAGCATGCATTGGGCCAGCACTGAAATGTCATCCAGCAGCACGGTGACATTTCACTGCCGATCGCTGTGTATGTTTGTATGTGTTTTTGTGTGTAAATCTATCCATATGTGTGCGCTTTGGTTCTGTCATGCGTTAGCAATAGGACAAGACGTGTCAGAAAAAATTTCCTACGTTGATCTGTGGACACACAGCGGCAGAATAACAGAGAATGACGAGTGTGAGAAAGAGTGGTGACGTCAAGTTGTCAAGTTGGTGGGGCAGACGCAGCTGTGAGAGTGACATAGGGTAATTGCTTTGGTGAATGAATTGCAGAAGCAGATAAACAGGGCAATCCTTCTGTGCAGTGTCAAAGTAATTTCAATACAAGTCTTAGATTGGGTACATTGAAACGGGAAACGAAAACATGGCACAACCTAATGAAGATCCGCACGCAAGCTTTGAGGAATGCGGTGTGCTGATGCATTGCTAAAGGTGAAGAAGTTGATCTTCGATTTGTTTTGTTTTCTGGTACCACTTCCTTTTTTAATCCATCTTGTAGTGGTCCGTAATAGTACTTAAAGCCAACAAAATAAAATAAGCCCTCAATTTGCATGTTCAGTGCTAAGCTACAAACTTTGCTTGCAAGCACACGCTCTTTTCGCTGAAGAAACAAAAACAGAACAGTGTGTCTAAGTACAGATGTGAGGCTGGTTTTTCTCGAAGTCCGGTGGCAATCCATAACCAAATCATCTGGGTTGATTTGGCAGGTGCAGGGTGGTCGTGATTTGAAGTTCTCGAGGATGGTGGTTGAAATGATGAACTCGAGACGTGTTTGATACAATGAGAAGCGAAGGCTTTATGTAGTACATCTATTTACATTAACGTAACTGATGTGTACATTAGCACAAGGCAGACAAATATTGCATTCGCAGGTAGGAAGCGGTCCATTTAGTGCTTGACTTGCTGAGCAGGCTTAACTTGCTTAGTCGTAATCAAATGTGAAGTACTCAACTGTCTTGGGCTTAACCGAGTGTCTTGTTTTTTCTTTCTTTTTTTCCCCCCCTCTGTGGCCCGATGCAGAAGTACACGGAGGTGCCGCAGACGCCCCTGCACTCTGTGCGGGTGCTTCGCGAAGAAGGCGACCAGTGGCCGGAAGTCCAGGTGGGCACCTCTCCTCCTCTCCCGCCAAGCTGGGCCGTGCTGCTGGTTGCCGTGGTAATGGACCGCATGACGATGAGAGATGGACAGGCATGCGGCATGGTGTGGCCTAACACTCTGCGCAAAGAGAGTGCCAGCTAACATCAGTCAATCAATCCATGCATCGATCAATCAATCAATCTATTTATCTATTTTCCTTTACGAGAAAAGGGGGAGTTCAGACTGAGGTGTACCTGGCATGGCATATAGCCAAAGTGAATGAGCATGCTGCAAGGACAACTCTTTCACTGGGGTAGCTGGTAGTTCAGAGACCTACCACTGGTTGGAGTGGCATTCAGAGCTGTAACGCATACTTTGTGCGTCCAGTCATCCTAATGCACAGAACCTACTTTCGTTGTAACACGATCTGTTCCGTGTGTACTGCACGTACTGGGACTCAACTGGGCATTTGTGCATTCGTTCCGGTAGGGCGGCTTAGTTTCGCTGGCAGGCCGCGCACGCAGTTGGGTCCCGATACACACGATTCATGTGGAACGTACGGAAGACACCGTATGCTAAAACTCTCTATTGTCCGTGCTTCCTCGTAGCTTTCCTTCTTGCAACATGCATGTAATGTGTTTTGTCAATTCTGAGCATGTCCTGCGTTTTCAGAGTTTATTTGTGTAAAGATGTCAACTTCGTGTTTGCTGAAGTGTGCCCTGGAATTCAGGGTGCATGAAATTGAGAAAATGCGGTACATAGGCCCGGCTGCTTCATTAGAAATTATAAAAACACCAGCGGGAGATTGCTCTGAGGCCCCATAGGGAATGGACACAGTTGAAGCGCGTAACATTTCTATGAAAGGAGCAGGATGTACCATTTATTGTCGTATGTCTATGCTCACTAGAAAGGTGTGCCGTCTTAAGGGGCAGAGAACACTGTAAGGGCCACAGCGAAGTGTGCACTTAAAGCATTTTAAACTTAGGAGGGCACTGGTGCCTTTAGCGTGCACCCTGAGCATGCATTTCCCCCTGTCCCAGTAAAGCAGTAATACTGAGCTTATAAACATAGTCACATCTCAATAGCCAAGCTGAGCCTCTGACCTGGCTTCACTGCAGGTGGAAATTTGTGTAGATTTCGGCAACAAACCCATCAGCAGAAAGTAGAGAGACAAACTCAGAGTTACTTGATATAGTAGGAGTTGCGAAACTCACCATAGGCCCCATGCAACAAAAAAACAGCCCTTTGGGTCACTCTTTTTGGATTTTTGCATACAGTGGCGGCATCTGTTGGTGACAAAATAAACTATACAACATGCTTCGCCACTCGACGACTTGGGCAAAAAATGGTATTTCAGTGCTTACGGAAATTTGTTGCGCCGAAGGAGCCCAATGTGTTCAACCATGCAAGTGTTTTATATGCATTCGAAGCTAGAGTAATGAAAAAAAGTGTGACTGTGGGGTCATCGAGATGCGTCGCCTGCTGCGCATTATCTGCGGTCTCCCGGTGGCGAAAAATGGAATAAAATTTCTCTTCGACGGCTTTATGCAAGTTTGAAAGGATTATTTAGAGCCACTTGATCAGCTACTGGATTAGTTTTGGCGTACAGTGTGCTGTAGGCCAAGCAACAACTGCAAATTTGTACTTCTGGTTGGACCTATGTTGCGGGCGAGTGAGTGCCTGCACAAGTGTCACGCAAGAACAATCGCAACATAATAACCTGTGTTAAGAAAGCAATGAATGGCAAGGAATTGCCAAAATAAATAATTATGCACCTTTATAATAAACTTGTAGCGTTAAATTGTTAGTTTGAATACTCATTGTGTTTTTTGGATAGTGCGTGTGGTGGCCACGGTAGCGCTAGCGTACACACGATCTAAAGTTGAGGGGGTCCAGGTGCGGGCCGTTTTTTGAGGCGAAGTTTTGCAACTGCCTGCATCAAAGAGCTCTGAGACAAACTGTGCCAAAGACGAGACATCGGTGATGTGTCAAATTATATTTCACTATGTTCTTGCTGAACCTCTCGATTATGTTCTTCACAGATTCAACAAAAACTCTCTTGCAGCTTGCACTGCTTGTCTCGTGCTTAGCGCTGTTTCTCTCGTTGTTGAGCAGCGTGTCACACAAGGTACAGCGCTTCTAGAGAAGTGAGGGTACAGTCAACAAAATGGTGCCTGCTTCGTTAAAGCCAACTGTTTTCTCTCGGTGTTCGTTTGTAATGATGAGACTCGCTACAGTGACTCAGTGGCTAAGACGTTGTGCTACCAAGCTCAAGGACGTGGGTTTGATTGCGGTTGTGCGGCCATTTTTTTCAACGGAGGTTAAAACCGTAAATTCCAGTGTCTTGAGATTTTGGCACAAGTTATAGATTCCCCGGGTGGTCACAATTAATCCAGAGTTTTCTACTATGTGTAGCTTCAGCATGTAAAACCCGAATTCAAACTTCGAGACGGGAACACTGCATGCACTTTATGAGACGAATGGAGTCTGTGTTGTGGAGTATTGCTTGAGCATTTGTCTGGTTTGAAATGTCTCAAACTGAAATTTTGGGGGTTTAACGGGGTGGAGCCAAATCTGGGATACGAAATGCACCATTATGGAGGGCTTTGAATGAATATTGACCGCCTAGGGGTCAAAATTCACTCAAAACGTGCACTGAAATCTCAACAAACAAGCGGCTTTTACTTTTTGCCTCCATCTGAAAAGCGGATGCTGTGGCCGGGATAAAACCCGCGTCCTTCGGAGGTTCGAAATGTTGCTGAAAATAGAGTCTAGTGTCGTGGCGCGGTGCTGAGCACCTCGTCTGCCCTCTCGCCCAGGAGGAAATGACACAGGCGCTGGCCACCATGCGGGTCGACTACGACACGGTGCAGCTCAAGAAGCTCACCGACACCAACAACCGGCTGCTGACCAAGCGGCGGCAGCAGGCCACCCACACAAACTGACCACGGGGCGGCCCCACGCACTCTCCGAGAAGAAGCGTTCGTTCTCTCTCCGGCCAGCAACGTCGCCCCGAGGCAGTATTCCCCATCCTGGAAGCGGATTTCAGAGCAAGCTGTGCTGTGTCTTTTCTCCCCGAAAGCCGTTCAAGTGTGCATCACTCCTCCTCGTTCCTTGGCTGTGCAACACTTTGCCAAAAAAAGAGAAGAACCCCCTGCAACGCGAGAAACACGGCAAGACCAAAGCACGAAGGTCGTGGTGCGAAGAGAAACTTTGGGTTAGCGACTACGTTGGTGCCACTTGCTGCGATACTGGGACCTCCCGCGCCTTTTGATGTCCACGAGTTTTCCACGTGAGTCCAGTGAGGATCAGTTCCCTCTCTCGCCAGAGCTCTGATAAGGGTGCTCTTGTCAGGTCTCTGTGTCAGCCAGCGTTTCAAGCAAAAGCTGGGAAGAACTTTTTCGTGGACGTGTTCCCTGGTTGGGCTTCTGAACCAGCTCCGTTCCCAACTCCTTTTTTCTTTTTTTGACATCACATTTTTCTTGTTCTAAACACGCTGGCAAGAGTCCCAAGGGATATATGCACGAAGCCATAGTTCCGATGGGAAGGGAAGGAGTCCAGGTGAACGTAGCACCTTGTACCTGTCTTTTTAGTGCCAGTTCATGCTGTCGAGGCACTGTAAGCCACAGTTCTTGAATGCTAGTGTACAGGGCTAGTCTACAAGGCTAGTGTACAAGGCTAGTGTACAAGGCTGTGTCCACACCAGCCGTGTTTATTAATGGAGTATTTGCCTGGCCATGCGCTCGAGCCTGCAGTCAGAGCAGAGATCGGTGCGTGTGCCCGTTGTCACTGCTTGTGCTGACTGGATGAATTCTGCGAAAAGGTGTGTCTGTAGACTTCTTTGACTGCTACCCCACCGGGAGGTACTGTGCTGTTTCTGCTTGGCCTCTCCATTGAAAGTTTTCGATAGAGCGATAAGGAGACGGGGAATCCAAAAGCCGAAACAATGCCTCCCTTCAACTCGCCCTGCTGTGGTTAATCACACTTGGGAAGAGCCCGCTCCAATGTCTGTGCTGAATCCTCCATAGTGTGCGACAGAACTTGAGTGCCGTGCAGACAGTGCTTGGTCTGTTCGACTAGAAATGTATCGGATGTTATTGAAAAAAGCCTATGTTTGTATGGGCTCCTTTATTTTCAGGACAAACCTGATATTTTTGATAGTTTCACCCCAGGTGATGTTTATATAAAGACTGGGTTAAACCCTATGATCAAAGGTACGCAACCTGCAAAGATACTATTTATGGTCGCAAAACAGGCCACTAGCTTTAAGCATCTGAGGATGGATAATGAACTAAATAAGTAAATCTTGGTGATTATCCTGTATCTAGAACGAAAACTACAGTGTAGTGAATTAATCGATTGCTAAAAGATTGTTTATTTGGTGACGGGGCACAAGAACTGACTGGGAAGCGAGTTTTGCCAGTGAAGAGAATTGCGAAAACGAAAAGAATCGCAGCAAATGCGTTTCTGAAGTTATTTAGAACGACAAGTTGAGACGGTTCTGAGTCACAGCATGGTAAAGTTACTGCCTAAAATGAAATCCCTAATTTTCCCTGCTACCACTGGCTCTCTGGTGAGCGCATCCCTTCCCCCTTGCACTTTTCCAGTGCTAGAGAGTATTACTGCTGCTGGACATTATTTTTTGTTTGTCAGCAATTAAGCCCAAACCTTCCGAGTTTACAAGCCGAGTTTACGACTCTAAACAGAGCCTGATTTCAACCCAAACCACTAAAACAAAGCCCGAAAATGAAGGACCCCCGCGTTTATTCCAAGCCTGTTTATTACCCCCGCGTTTATTCCACCCTTATTTTTATTCCTTTGCCTTTTACCCTTATTTCCCTTTTTACTCCGGACTTTCAATGAATTGTGTCGGAAGGGCCCAGTTTAGTTTGTCAGAGTAGCATGTTTGTAAGCAATGTCGTTTTAGCCACTATCTAAGGAACATGCACTGTTGCAAGTTCGTGGCTGTATAAAGCGAGGCTGCTGTTAACACTGTCATTGCCAAGCATCGAAGTGTATGCATCGAACTTTCGGATAAAACGATCCGGCAGCCTTTCTCCCACGTTTCTTGCATTGCGTTTAAGAAAACGTGTTCGAAGCGTCACTGCTCCTGTACCTAATACACAGTGTAGTGGTAATCTATTCAAGCAGTTTTCTTTATCAGCATTAGCTACTGTCTTTCTGTTGCACCAATCATTTATATATGTCTGAACAAGTAGTTGCAGATAAGTTTGCCGTAGGTGTTGCGGGCGCTTTGAATTGCAGAATGCCTGACAGCCTGCTTCGTTTGCAAAACCCATTGTTACACGGGATGAACGTTTATGCTGTGGGTGTGTCGGAATGAATCGGTTGAGTGTTCGGATTGGATCGGATTGGATCGGATTGAATTGGATTGGATTGAGTGTTGGGTGTCTACTCATTGGTCGCCTTTTTGGACCGCATCTCAGTATTGGGCAGCCGAACTGTCATTCAGCCTCGTTATATAAGTAGTTCATCTGCAGGCTGCCGACAGCAACCAAGTCGCACTTAGCCAAGTCACACTTAGGCAAGTCAGACTTAGGGCCGTGTTCTCACTTTCTCCTCCACTCCGTGTGCTTTCCTTGACTCAGCTGAGTGGACGGTACCGCAATGCTTTTACATGCGAAAACCGCTTTCAAAGATCTCCTCTATTGGTGGCTCGAGTGGAGGAGGGATTCAGAATACTGGGATTGGTGTGAAACGGTGCTGTGTTGGGGCTCGGAAACGTGTTTGGCCGCGTGGTTTTAGTCGCCAGGCCAGGCCAAGCCAAGACCAGGTCGTGTGGTTTTGGTTGCATTGTCACAGTTGTTTTCGTCTGTTTGTCAGAGGAACAGAGGAAGCTGAGGAGTGATTGTTTTTCACATGTTGAGTGAACTTAACTGTTTGCATAGGTGTGTTCATTATTAAAGCGAATTGCGATGTGCACGTGTTTTGGTGAATCGTGGCCCAATTTAACTACTTATTTGTGGAAGGCAGTTCTGTTTTTGTTTGTGTCCGAGCCCAAAATTTTGAAGACTGACAAAATCGAGTGACAGCCGCTTGGTTTAGAGGCTTGAAAGAAAAACCTCGCGTTTGTTTCAAACAACACGGGAGATAGGCGCATGCAAGGCAGGACAGGTGTTCTTCTTTGTGTCTTGTGTATGTCTGCCCAGTTTTGACCTCTGTCTTAATCAAAGTGACCTGAAGCTAAGAAAGTTATTTGTGTCCGGCTTCTTTTGTTGATCTTAGCTACCCCGAGGGACAAAAATGCAACATGGTTTTGCCTTTTAGTGCCTTCTTTAGTATTTGCCACCTGTGGAGGTGTTGAGAAGTTGGATTGAGAAAACAGCTTGCGTTGCAAGGGTGGAGTTTACAGTGGGAACTGTAGCTTTACGCCGTAGACCTGAAAAACCAAAAGACACGCTAGGCTATGATGTGAGCTCGATTCTGCTTGACTCAAGCAAGTGGTGTCACTGGTGTCTGAATGATGTGAGGCTTCATAGAGCAAGTTCTCCAAGACGCGTCAACTCGGTGCGACAAACTTAGCCACTGTATATTTCAAGCTTGTATGTGTGAATGGGGGTGAGAGAGTAGAGTCGCCACAAAGGGTGGGGCCTTTCTTTAGAGAGATGGTGAGGGCAAGGGAACACTAAATCGTACAAATGGTTCTGCTCTTTGGTTTGTAGACTTTCATTCACTGTCGTCCAATGAAAAGTCTCTCAGCGCGTGCAGTTTTCTTGTTCATAATATTTTTTCCCTCTCTCTTTTCGAGTTTCACCCAGTCTAGAGAGGTCCCTGCAAGACTGCTTAGCGATGTGCCCGCCGACATTCAAAAACTGCCTCAGTAATGAAAACAGCTGCAGTTGCATTTTGTGGTTTGATTTTGTGACTTGTTTGGTAAAGGCTGTGATGCCGGCCGGCCGAACGTTGTAATGAGGATTAGTTGTCCAGCACAGCTGGTGTCAACGATGCATTTGTGGCGAGGGTGTACTATGCTGATCTTCCTCGAGGGATGGCTTTCATTGTAGGGGACGTCATTATTATTGCTATTATTACTATACCATGTTTACATGTGCATCTCAGGACGAATATAGTGTGTGTGTCGTTTGCCTGGAGTGCCGCTACTAGTGGCGAAAATGAAGTGTGCTTGAAAGTACTCCTCGTCCTTGCAGTCTTCGCAGTTGCCAGGTTTTTCACGCGTAACATCTATGCATGTATATGTGGAGCGCACTATTTTAAATAAAGGATGACACTTTACCTACAATCTTGGTTGTGGAAATTCTGAAGAAACCGTATGCACTCGTTTTAGGGCAAGAAACACTCGCCATTTTGCGATGCCATATTTGCACTTTTTGCTAGTGAAAAGACTGCTTCATGCTTAAGTGGTAAACAGCAATCAAATAAAAAAACCCTAGGGATGTTCTGTTATGTGATGCAAACAACATCTTGCTTGAGTGCAACCTGCCATCGGTGTACCAACCAAATAAATTGTTTGAATGCGGGCAGAAAAACCTTGCATTGCTGCAGACTGCCTTGGCAGACGTAGGTTAAGTGTAGGTACCTGCAGGTACATGTACCTACACTTAACCTAATGTAGGTACATGCAGAGCTATCAAGTACAGTTAAACCTGGATGTAACGGACCTGAATGTAACGAATTCCTGGATTTAACGAAGTTTTTCCCCATTTCCGCCTTCATTGAAGCCCATGTGTTTGCGACCTCTATGCAAGAAAGGAGTTGTGACTGTTAACCTGGATCTAATGAATTCGGTACACTGATGAGTCAAGGTTTTTTGCACTTTTTCTAAAAAATCGGCTGGCGAAATGCACTAATTTAGCGAATTTTGCCCGCACCGCAATCTCTCGTGCGCTTCCACGTGTGAGTGTGGTGTCGGTCAGGTGCTAGGCCTGCCTGTCAGCGTGTAGTTGCAGTGTGTCCCCTGATGTCTGTGGTACGGGTTCTTGGATGATTTCTGCTGCCTGAATACGAAAAAGATTTGTTTTTTTCAAGACACACTCGCAATTCCGCCGGCGAGAAAGAAGAACGTCACTACCCGGTACAGAGTCCCAGCTAGCATCCCTTCAACAATCTTGATTGCAGAAAAGAGTTGAAGTTTGCGAAAAGGCACCCTTTCAGCAAAAATTTGGTTCTTGAAACGTGTTAATTAAGGCCCCGAAAAGTATCAAAAAGCAAAAGTGATGCTTAGTTACTTTTTTGTGAATTCGGGGGCCATGTAGTAGCAGCAAGCACAAATCACGCAGTTTTTCAGTGTGAAATACATCCTTGAACAAGGCTGAGTTCAGCATTACTGATGCCTATCATTTGATTTCATCTGGATTCCACACAAGCTTTCTCAAAACCTGCAAGCGGGCTGGAAAAAAGGTCAAAAAAAAATGAAAGTCGTTGCTTTTATGTCATTGGTCAACTGTACTCTGTCGACTTGTGGCGATTTAAACACTGCTGAAGTGATTGCAGCCTTACTAGGTAAGCTTGAGGGCATTAAACGTACATTGCGGTAACTGCAAAAAGCAAATGCTTCGACAGCAAAGTGCACGCAACAAGCAAATGCACGCCGAGCCACGCGAGGTCTTGGAGCAGGTGGAAATGTTCTCAGCTTGTTTTAAGTCTTGAAATTGTGGGGAACAAAAAAGCTCGAGTTTTTCTAAATGTAAAATAAAAGTACACATTTTACTTGCAGCATTTCCTTCAGTGGCGCAAAATTTGAAGTTTTTAAATACTTCTTTCCTTTTTTTTGTTAAAAGACAATGTTTTGTGGCTGTAATGTAGCTTGAGTGAGATAAGCATCCCAGTTCTTTCAAATTAAACGAGTTGTATTTTCTCTTCATGGCCCCTTTAAGCGTACATTGTTGTCCACTGCAAAAAGCAAATGCTTCAACAGCAAAGGCAGGAACAAGCAAATGCAGCACTGGCCACGCGAGGTAGGAGCAGCTGCTGTTCCACTCAGCTTGCAAGAGCTGCGAAATTGGGGGAAAAAAAGAAGTTTTTGCAGTAAAATAATCACGGTTTCTTGCAGCATTCCTTCAGTGTTGACACAGTGGTGCTTAGTAAGTATGCCTTTTTTTTTTCCACACAACCGCGCAGCCATCATTTTCTGTGCCATGCTCCTCTTGTCACCCTAGCCTGGGTGTGGCCGCAAAGTAGAAAGCCTCTTGAAACTGGTATTGAGCATCCTTTATATATTGTTTCAAACACTGGACAAGCTTGCTAAAATGCAGGCCACAAACACCGCCAAAAAAATAACCTGGCATGCTCGTTTCAGCTTGTAACAACTGAACAGTGTTACTTTTAATGAGTAACAACTGATAACAAAAGTAACAACTCGTGTTTCCTTTTAATGAGGTTGAGTTAAAAGCAGTCCAAAACTCGAATACCTGGCCAGTATTTGTGGTGAGGAATCTGCAGAGCAGGCCTGTCGGGCACAGACCTCCTGCCTTGTACGCTATGTGGTGGTGGTTGTGTGGGATCAAATGGTGTTAGCCTGGCTGGATATGACGGCAATTGCTCCGCCCGAGCTCCTCCCATTTTGACTAATTAAGGGGAACGTAATATTTTTTCTAGCTGGATTATTGAACCAGAAATTTCTTCTAGCTAGAAATTCAGTTTTATAGCTCATTTATAGCTGGATTGAGATTTTGTTCCGGCTGGCAGCTATTACTTCTAGCTAGCATTTGCCAAGGTCCGTTCGCAGTGCAACGGAAGTGACGAGAATTCTGTCACTTTGTCGCGTGACAACAAAAATTGGTCCCGACCATTCGCCAAAAGTGGTCGTCGCGCAAGAAAGCGACGAAATTTCCGCCGCTTTCGCTCGCTTTTGTCGCAAGTGTGAATGGGCCTTCAGTCCAGCTGGAAGAAGGAGAAAAAAAAAACCTGCGAACTGGAAATTATCGTCTCTAGCTAGACTAAGAATTTTTCTAGTTAGAAGCTGTCGATTCCACCTAGAATCTATAAATCTAGTCAGAAATGAAGCTGCAAATTATGGTTTCTTGCTAAAAATTCTCCTTCCGTTTTCACGAAGGACTGGTCCTTTCACCACCAGTCTGCCAGTTCCATCTCCTGGAGGAAGCAAGGCACGACACGTCTCTGGCTGCACCATGAGTCCTGAATCCTGAATGTACAAGCGCCGTCAAAAGTTTCTGGGACGCGATTTCGAAAATGGAAGACAATTTCTCGACTGCCTGGTGGCTAAGCTCCTGCTATGTGTATGGGGATGTTGCTCGGAAGTGTGATGCCTCCTTTAGGAAAACAAACCAAGTGCCGAGCCATCAGACAGCAGAGAAACTGGCTTTGGTTTTCGACATTGTGTCCTAGGAACTTCTGATGCCGGGTGTACGTAGAAATAGTGCTGCGCGAGCGCAGCGGTCAGAAGCTTCGGATGTAACCGCATTTTCAGCCAATCGTAGTGTACAAATCGTGCACAGAAAGGCGCATTCAGCCTTCAGCCCCTCGGAGAGCGACTTGAAGAAAGAATAGGCCATCAAGCTTCGAATAGGAGAAGCCGTGACAAAGGAGGTTAAAGTATGCAGCGCAGGTTTTGCACGGAATGATTTTTAGAGGCGAAGCCCCTGAGGGGCTGGGGCTATTGATGTCTCCTGTCGTCGTCGTTGTAATCGTCGTTCGTCTCATGTAGGTCACGGTACTAAAACACTGGGAAACTCGTTTACACCTTGCGCTAAGAAGTAACGCGTACCCGTTACTTTCCCGTTTTACGTCTCGTGCTAGAGTGTTTCGTAACGCGTACTAAAAAACACTGGGACACTGATTTACGCCTTGTACTAGAGAGCTTCGTGCTTCAAAGACAAGAGACCTTTAGAACAAAGTTCTGCCCCACAGCGGTTTCATCTCCGCTGGCACAAACGCCAAGGCGCCAAGAATACACTTATACACTGTATGCTTCGCCACTCCCCAGGTTTCAGGAGATGGCCCGGGATTTTCTCTGGGACACAGCAGGTAAGATATGATTTCATACAATGTGCTAGCCTGCTTCGGTGCTGCTTTTGTGTGTGTGTGTGTGTGTGTGTGTGTGTGTGTGTGTGTGTGTGCATTTAACTTCACAAATGAAATCCACAGCCACCTTTTTCTGTCAAGAGGCTCTCCAGCGAGCTAAATACCGTGCGTCTGCCTACACATTGCCTACAGGGAGAGGTTTTTTTGCACCTGATCTCACCCCCACTGAGCATGCGCTGCGTTGCTATAGCACAACAGAGGAGCGGCTGTGGGAGCATCGTCGGCGTCATCTGCTGGGCCAAATTGGCCACACGATGGCGGGCCCAACAAGCCAAACTTAATTGCCGAAAACGCTTGCTGAGCGCATCATTGGTTGAGCATTAGCACGGATGGTACTGCGTTACAGTGAACTGGTATTGTAGTTCAGTGTAGTACGCGTACAGTGCATAGAGTTTCGTTGGCTTTGTCCTCCATTTTTAGCGCTTTCAGTCTAGGCAATGTTGCAGTGTCCCTAAAGGAGGTCGACTAGAAGCATCTGTGTGGGCAATAGCTTGGGTAATAATGAATTGGTTCCATCTTTTTCAATATTGCGGATCTCATGTTAGATTTCATTTGTTGTGTGGGTCTGGATGCACAAACAAAACTTAATCCTTAGTAGGGTGAGGTATTTTGCAGGGTTTCTTGTTGGCTGTGTGCACAATTAGTCATGTGGATATTGTGAACGTTGGTTGTGCTTCTGTAGAGGTCATGTATACGTTGTAGGTGTGTCTGCGTTGTACTTGTGTGAATGCATGAACTTTTTTTTTCAATAAGTATGCCAGCTAGACGCCTTAATTCTTTCTTTGTCCTGATTTTCCCGATGAGTACAAGTTGATGAACTGGCTTGGAATATTGTTTTTAAAGTTGTTTTAGTAAATAATGCACCGCAACAAATGAAACCAAAAAAGAAGTTGTCTATTCTGGTGAAATCGCCTCCGCTGGACATCAATTAAATTGAATGGGCAGTGTTATTTTTCTGCATTTTTTTCCTTGTTTAATATTTTAGGAAACATCAAATAGTCCATCAACTGCAGTCTATGCCTTGTTTTATTTTCGGATACCCTGCACTGTACGTATATATCAAATGAAAAATGAAAGTTTGTAATCACCAATTACTTCATCTCATATCATTGGAATGCACTATCATACACCGTATTACTAGGCTTGTGCAAATATATATATTTTAAAATAAGTGAATGGTTCATGAACCCTGTGCTAGCCTTAATTCCTTTGGTTATAGAAACATGGTGTTATTGATTAGCATAATCAGCTCAGCCAATTGTGAGCGCCTGAACCAGAAAGCAATGTTTGTAAGACCCCTCGCTGTTTTGTTTACAGTAACGACACCTGTATATTATGTTCTATGATTGCGGCGATTTTGGCAACTTCACATTCATGAGGTAAACGCGCGTTGTGCAGCGTACGAACACGTATGCACGTAGAACGTTCGCGCTACTGCTGCTGTGCGCTCCTGGGGGGGGAGGGGGGGGGGGTCATAAATGAGGCGAAAAAACAACCCCGTGAAGCATATCTACGACAATCAATTTCTTTCGCTTCCCACAAGCACCTTTCCCGGCCCAAAGGAAAAATAATGCGAGCACGGCGAGAAGCGCGCGGTAGGCCTTCAATCCTGCAGTAGCGCGTAGGCCTTTGCCGCTTTCCATTCGCGTTAATTTTGTTTTTCTAATACCTGCAGTCAGCTTCTGCGCGGGCTACTAGGATAGGGTTCACAGCCATGGGCGCTGAAAATATCAAGCGAGCATCGCGATAAAAGCCCACGCTAGCCACAGAAATTCGACAAGAATCGTTCGTCGCTGGTCTGACGATTACTTGGCGCCGAATACCTGGCGCTCCACTTTCGCATTTTTTTGTTCATCGTGATCATATATGTGGCGACTACTCTTCTTTAACTCGCTGCTGACGGCGCGTTTCGACTTGCGGCCTGCTAACCAACGTTTATGCTAACCGACCATGTAACCCGCGTTAACCGACGGCCCCACCGCGCCCTTCCGTTTGAATTTGGGGCCGCGGCGACATGGAAGCAGACAACGCGCCTCTGTTTCTATAGCAAACGCAGCGCATGCGCAGAGAGCAGTGGGGGGGAGGGGGGGAGGGATAAGGAACTTCTCCGCTGCTGGTATCAACGCTTACGTAGAAATAAACACTGCTTACTAGCGCCATTGAGCGGGAACCCCGCCAAGCAAAAGTACGCGCGTGCATGTTTGGCCTAGTTTGTTCGGGGCTATCATGTGACTCGACGCAGGCTTTGTTTATGGCGGCTGCGTTGCGTGTTTTCCGCGCCTTTCGGCGTTGTCGTGCGTGGTCGCCGTGTCGCGCCTCCGTGCTTTGAAGGAGCGACGGGCGACGATTCGATGGAGCCAAAATGGTCGAGCCCATCTTCGACTACCAGTTCCGGCTAATTCTCATCGGCGACAGCACGGTGGGCAAGAGCACGCTTCTCAAGTCGTTCACCGACGGCAAGTTTCACGACGTCTGCGACCCGACCGTCGGCGTAGACTTCTTCGCCAGGCTCATCGAGGTGAAGAAGGATGTCCGAGTCAAGCTCCAGCTTTGGGACACTGCCGGCCAAGAACGATTTCGGTAAATGGTCAGCTGCTACGAGTGCATTTCCATTTAGTGGATTAAGCGGTTTGCACGCAATAAACGATTGATTTGCTCGCGATTGCGCGCTTTGTGGTCGTCATTGTATGCTGTAAGTTTCGTTAAGCACCGCTCCAACACGTTAGAAAGTAGTTTCTTCACTTACCTCACAGATGTTAAAATCGCGCAATCACTCTGCTTCATTCTGTGTTGCATGAACGCGCTAGCTAAGCCGACTGCCCCTCAGTGATAGCAACAAACGCATGTGATGTACATTTTGGACGTGTTTCAATTAGGGCGAAAAAAGAATAAAAAAGCTCGCAGCAGGAATTCCTGTCAGCCCTGAGTCGTGCGTATGCGGCGCATGACGTCTATTGCGCAACTTGATCTTTGTAGAACAACGACCCACCTGTGTAGGAGTGTTTGTGAGCGCGGACCGCGTTTCCCCGAGGTGTGGGCCCGCGTGACTGATGATCGCCTGTTGTTCCAGTTCCATCACGCGTTCCTACTACCGCAACTCGGTGGGCGCGCTCCTGTTGTACGACATTACCAAAAGAGCCAGCTTCGAGCACCTGGTCGACTGGCTGTTCGAAGTCAAGCGGCACATCGAGCCGCAAAGGGTCATATACCAGGTTGGTGGAGCGTGGCGTTTCTTGATTGATTGCGCAAGCGTCTTTTTGTTTCCCTTTTGTTGTTGTGACAGGGTGTAAACACCCGTTGCAGGTTGAGCGCGATGACTAGCCATTGCACCAAAACGTCTGTGGGAGCAACGTCGACATTAAACCGTTGAATAAAAAAAAAAGAACAAAATTGCCCTGTAATAATCTGCCACATTGGAATGTGACTGCACCATTTCCGGCGTGCAAAGCCTCCGACAATCTGACAGGCAGTCAGAACAGCATGTATTGTCAGTAATGTTTGCTTCATCATTTGGTACGTAGAGGCCATATAAAGCGTCAAAAGTATTGAGCAGGACGCGTTCGGAAAGCATTCTCTATCAATGAATAGTTGCCACCTCAGTCAGAAAAACTAACGGTGTGCAACCAGTGTTGATAAATTGAAATACAAACAGTGGAGTACGTGGCTTTCAGTACATGCCACGCATCCTGGTTACGGGCCGCGTACACACAGTACGAGAGTTTGTGTCCAACCTTCGTAATGAAAGACCATTGTTTGGCATGTGAGCATTTTAATTTGCCTTCCGCCACGTTCGGCGCTTGCTCATGCGACCGTTATCTCACTTCGTCACCGCACCGTGTGAAAATGGTGGGCACACGTTTTTTATTTCGTGCCAGCTCAACAGACGATAAGGACTTCTTGTTTTTTCTTGTTTTTTATTTCGTGCCAAGCGCTCAACAGACGATGCAAGGACTTTCCTTATCAAGGTTGGTCACGAACTCTCGTAACTTGTTGTAACATGTACTGAAAGCCACGCGCTCCTCCGTTGTTGGTATTTCAATGCGTCATGATAGTACTGTAACACTTGGTTCAGCTCGACATGCCATGTGCAGAAGGATGGTAGGAGTACAGGGATGGGGAGATGATCACAGCTGAAATGGAAGAAGTGGAGTTGGGCTGGGCATGCAATGTGGAGGACCAACTAAGAGTGACAGAGTTGCTATCGGGAAACTGAAGAAGTACTAGGGAAAAACAGGCAACTTGGTGAAAGGATCAGATACAAAAGCTGGGGGGGGGGGGGGGGGTAATAAATTCATCGTTTCAAAAGTTTCAAAGGTTTATTCAATTCACACACAAAAAAAATACATTCATGCGTATATACAGACGAGGGTCCCAAAGCCATAAGGCTGAAACGGGACCCTCGGTAGTTCATTACTAAGCTAGCATGTAATGGTGCACTTGAAAGTCTCTGGGACAGTACCTTGCTGTGGATAAGGCATCAGCTAGTGAGTAATAGGCAAGAACGACCATCAAAATGCTGTAATAACTGTGAACAGTTAGTTCAGCCAAAAAAAAAAAAAAATCACTGATTTTTTTTGTGGGACGACTTTGGATAACTGAATAGGCTGTAAACTTTTTCCAACAAAGCCCTAAAGATGGTCTGTTTGGATATGTGGGAAAAAAAAGGGTTGTTTGAGCACCATAGCACCTTAATGCTAGTGGCATTACATAGGAATTTTTCAAAGAAATGACTTTTCTTTTTCTTTGGTCTGAAAAGGAGTGATGTTTCATCCAGTCCTTACTAATAGGGAGCTTAATGTGAACTTTTGAATTGGCTTTAAATCCAAACACGATCATTTATTTATAATTATAATTTATTTCATGAACATTTCATTCATGATCAGTTATTTGCATCATAATGCCACTCGTCATGGAGACGGAAGCATTTTGGTTCAGGTATGCGCGAAAGGAGGAGGAGCAGAGCTAGTGAATCAAATTTTTTACTAGTGTTACATTCAAGCCTAAGCTGGTTGTCGTGGCTGACGTTGGCAGTTCGGTGAGGGGGACGTGCAGAGGGAAACTGCACTTTTGCAACCAATTCTGCACTTTATTCTGGTGAAGTTTTTAGCTAACGTTTGTGACTCGTTAATGATAGATAGCACAGGCTGCTGGCCTTGGTGGGTTACAATCATTGCTACCCTTACTTGGTAAGGCTAGTGCTGAATGTATTTGCTTTTTCTCCTGGTGGTAACTTTTGGCAGCTTTCATGGATATCACTCATTTTAAAGGCTGAATACACCTTCAACCTTTTATGTGGCTCGACTTGGCTTCAGGATTGCTTTGATACATGTTCATCTAATGTTGGTGCGAAAAAAGTTTGGATGAACTAGGTGTCTTGCAGCTGGACAGCAGTTGTCATGGTAGGTGGTGTGATCTGCTTTTGGAAACTTCTTTGGCTGGAACATGCCCAATATACACTTGCTGCCTCCACCTGTTATGCAGCGCTTAGAAGCAATTAGGTAATCTTGGGAGTGGTTTGGTTTTTGCAGAAATACTTACCGTGAGCTTATTTGCAAGTGTACTGGTACAAATCTCTACACTGGTAGTTATGTATCCGCTGCACACGCACCATGTGCAGGATTTTCTATCTAAATTTTCCAACGCACGCAGAACAGAAGCTAATTTTAGTGGCCGCTTTGTGGAGAAAAGGGAACACGCAGTAAAATCTTCTCATTCGGTATCATTCGTGCGCATGGTTCTTCATTTGGGGGAGCCAAGTTTCATTGCAGCACCTCCTCCTAAGTTTATATACAGTCTAGTCCACTTATAACAATATCCAAGTGCCAAGGAATTCCCATCGTTAAAACCGATAATTGTTATAAGCGGGTTGCGAAATTAAATGACAGAACAGAGCTCAAAACATTTTATTCGCATTCCAGCAAGCTCGTACTACTATTATTTGCGGAAAAGAAGCCACAGTCAGTCACCTTTGTTTGCCGCGTGTGAAGCTAGCGCAAATCTTTTCCAAGAGCATCTACAGGTGCTTCACCCCTAGGTGAGGTAAATGTCCTTGGCGGAAACAAAGTCCCCGAGAGACTGTGTCACACATTGGGCCTCCTATGAAGACACTACCTGAGTAGGCTGCGCAACCGCGTCATTAGAGTCGTCACTGTTGCACTTTTGGTGCACTATATCACCAGGTTCAATCGTTACATCCGATATCGTGGCACTGGAGCGGTTTATTTTACCATAGAAAGGATGCAAAAGTTGACGGGGCCATGGCTGTGAATATCGTTATATCCGATATATTGTTATAAACGGTATCGTTATAAGTGGACTCGACTGTATTACGAAATAACTGAACATATGAATGTATTATTCAGTAATTATTTCTTTTGTTATTTCTAAAGATTCTTTAATTGTCACAATTTCTTTGGTTGTGTGAGTCAAAAACAGGAAATGGCATGTTTTATCATGAGCAAGTTTCCGTTAATAGGGATCACTAATTCAATGATATTCGCCACATTTCTGGATGCCTCTGATTGGAATACAGTGCTTTTCACATTCCCCATCCTTAGCAGATATGCGGCTGCAAAATGGCCTTGTATTAGGCATTCTTTAAGTTTGAGTTTGAAAATAAGTTTTGTCAATTTTCTAGTGGAAAACTGCAAATGGAGCGATGATGTGCTTCTGACAACAGCCTGCCTTTGGTTGCCTGCCTTCCAGGGGAAATTGGTGAAAGCGAACCTCTAAAAGTTCTGCAAGCCACCCTTTAATTGCTCACTCTGCCACGAGTCTGTGACATTCAGCTAGATGCAGAGCTCTTATGCGTTGTATTACGGGTGTGTCACGACTGAAAGCAGCCCAGTTATAGACTGATAAGTTCCTGTACTGGAGAGCAGTGCTGGCTGATTAGTTCCTTTCACGAGCTGAGTGACCCAGCTACATTGTTCTCTTATCTGGATGCAGATATGCACTGTGCGTAATGCTGCATCTCGCACAGCTGTTGCTCTCTTTTAGGGCAGGGACTTTTTCCACTTTGCATTCTGCAAGCTTGGGCCCACAGAAATTTAAGTCCCAATGGCTGCGATCGTCATAATCAAAAGCACAATGTATTCAGGGTCGTGGGGTGGTGATAGTAGAATGTGGGCAGTTGTAGGGGATGCATTGAACTAGGATGTTATAATTGCAAGTCCACCCTTGTTGAGCTCTTCTATAAGATATACCTAGCTAGCTTTCCACTGTTAGCTAAAAATTGTTTTAGGTTAGAGTATGTCACAAACTGCAGGCCAGGCCCTCCATTTTTTTACATTCGGGCGGCCGACATGACGGCCTCCCGGACGAGGGTTGGCCATTTTGCGTCGCGCTGCGGGATCCGGGCACCCTCCCTTCGGCTTTGTGCTCGATTCCTTTCTTTCGCGGGACCTGCTACAAGGAACAACAGCGGGCTGCGACATTCCAGCGGACGTGCAGGTGCGAGGGGTGACGTCACGGTGGCCAGCTCGGACGCGCGCGTGCGATCGTGGCGAGTGGCCGGTGGCCCCGGGAGGGGGGAACAGAGGAACAATGGGGAAGACGTCGGAGCAGGTCTACGGGATGGCCGGCGGCCGGCGGAGGTTATTTAAGCGAGCGCAAGCGGTCGCTGGGGGCAGTTGGCTTGAGATTTCACCAGGTGCAAGATGCTGGGAAGGGTCCGGGGGTGACGCGCTTTTTAGCCGAAGTACGTTCGGCGGGCTCTCGACAGAGCGACCAACGCCTCGGCTTCGCGCTTGAGTTCGCCTCGTCGCCTGACCAGCTTCCGCACCCCGGAGCCCCGAAACACGTAAGCGGCTGCCCGGCGAGGCCGGCTCAACCTCGCCGTGACTTTCCGTCGTTGAACCTGCGGGTTCTCCTTGCCTCGTAGAGACTTTCTTTTGCCGCGCCCCTCCCGTCGTAATTTGTTTTTTGCCTCGGGTTAAGTTATCTGCCTCCTCCTGGTTTTTCTGGCATCACTTGTAGCTAATGAGTTGAGAGTTTTTTGTTTGGTTTTGTTTTGTGTGTAGTAATTGTCGTTGTCGAGGGTAACGATGTTTGAGGGCATTTCGCGTGTAGCATACAGCTTGCAGAGCTGCTAGAGTTTTATAGTAGTTGCTGTTGTCGGGGGTAACGATGTTTGTCCCCTAGAGTGTTTTGCGTGTTGCGTACTTGTATTATTATTTTTTCGTAGTTGCTATGTTTTTGTGGTCGAAGGTCAAGGCGTAGGCCACGGCGGATAGTGTCTCCGTATGGGCCACATTTTTTGTTTTTTTTTTTTTTTGTCGTTGTTACTTATTTAGTTAGCGCCGTGCGTTAGCCGCCCAGCGCGCGCGTGCGCTTATTGTACGGCAGATTAGTGCCTGCGCGCACAAGGCCGATGTCAGTGTGAAGGTTTCTTCTTCTTTTTCTTGTGTCGGGCGTTGCCTTGTAATCTCTTGTTCCTGCAGTAAACATATACAGTTAAAAACGCAGTCGAGCATCTCCGCTGTGATTTCATTCACTCCAGCAATCTCGGCACACGTGAAAACTCACGGGCCGGCCACCCTGCTAAAATATAAAAATTACGCCCACTCCCCTCGCGGGAACCCTGGTGTGATGCTCGCGCAAGCGGAGAGCTTCGACCGAAAGGCCGGAGAGTGGCACACCGGTTATATGCATTTGTTTGTGCTAGCGGACATCATTCTCGAATCCAATCCAATGGGGAGGGGTTTGTGACAGAGTGCTCTCACTTCTAATAACTGCTCGCGCCCTTCTTCATTTGTTTGTGCTAGCGGACATCATTCTCGAGGGGAGGGGTTTGTGACAGAGTACTTGCAATGTGCGTGATTTATTTTCAATTCTTTTCCTGCCTAGGCCAATTTTCCGGACACTGTTCCACAAACACTTTGGCATGACGTTGCCTTCTTCCTTTTATGCCAGCTATCAAATTGCTTCCTAACATGGTACATTTATCGGTCACCTCAGGCTCATCTGTGGCCCAGCCAATCTGGCATCGATCTGCCATTCACGACACCCGGGCTCGATTTCCACTGTTTGCTATTAACCCTTTTGAGGGTTCTTGTTTTTCCTGTTGCACTGTCCTGTCTGCCTTCTTCCAAGCACAGTGAACGCAACTGGCACGCATTGTCCATTTGGGAAAATATCCTCCGGTCATGGGAGGGTTCCGGGTTTTATTTCCACTACTCGCTGGATTTTTTTTTGTGTTTACTTTGGCCAATTTGTTTGTATTTCTGGACTCGACCAAGGGATCTGCACTCAGGTTCCCCCCCCCCGTCCGCAGCACACGTGTCAGTCATGTAAGAGAGTAGTGTTCAGTTCTCACTGCTGATGGTATTGCTTTTTTTTTTCTGCAAAATTTGAAAGCACTCGTAGGTGCCAATGTGCCAGTGACGAAAAACAAACTGCCGAAGTACACACAAATGCTTTGCATTTAAGGGGCTGAAATATTTGAAGCAGGCGTAGGGGGCCACATGCCCCAACGATGAAAGCCATTCTTGAAATGCACCTACAAATGTACATTTGTGGGGTACCGGGCATTTTGGTGTCAGAATTGTTAGATTTTGCAATCCTTACAATCCTTAAAGGCCAACTGCACTCAAATTTCACCCTGGCTAAATGCCTTCGAAATGTGTAGTAGGTACCATGAGAACTACTGCGTAGCTCTGTGCAATGCGTGGTTATTCACTTTCAGGCACTCAAAATTTGCTGACAAAGCACCTTGTCGCGCAAACATTTAGCGGAAGTGACATCAAACAGCTTCCAGGCCAATCGAAAAAAAACCTGCCTCGCAGCGGGGGAATCCAGGAAACTCGCATTTCACGCCGGTAGCCTGGCTTTCATGGCTCCGAAGAGGCTTCGTTAACCGTATTCTCTCCTTTTTAAGTGTTGTCGCGACATCATGCCTTGTGCTGGTCGGAGTGCTTGAATAGTCGTGCTTGACAAACCTCGCTTTTCATCAACCTAGCTTGCCGCGTCTTCGCAAAATTTGAAAGCAGCTCGTAGGCCTGGCCGTCTGGCCGCTGCCGACGGCTGATACACGCAATGCTTTGCATTTAAGGGGCGAAAATATTTTTGAAGCAGGCGTGGGGGTCACATGCCCCAACGTAAACGCACATTTTAGAAATCACCTACAAATGTACATTTGTTGGGTACGCGGGCATTTTGGTAGTCAGAAACAGTGATTTTTGAAATTTTGCAGTCCTTTAAGTGAGTTTGTCATTTATTTATTTATATATTTATTCATTGTTTATTTTCCCCTCGGGGCTTGCAGGAAGTATTATAAATCGGTGGGGCTACATTCATAATATAACGCAAAGTATAGAACAAAGATTGCTGAAATCAAAAACGAAAGGAAGAAAATTACACATGCAATGTTGATAAAACTTCGGTATATGGCACTGAGGTAAGGCAAGGCTACAAGACTGTGTGTGAAACTGGTAACACAAGCAACCATAAGCGCGTCGAATGGTAAACATGGTACAGTAGAACCCCGCTGCTACGTTCCTCACTGTTGTGTTTTCTTGGCTGTTACGTTGTGTGCCATCAGTTGCGGCATAGCTACCATAGGATATAATCTATTGCTAATCCCGCTGTAACGGTGCAACTGTGGGCCCATTCCCGTATAATGCGTCTCAACCTGACACTCCGAAGGGGCTTGGGCACTGCCATTGTGGCTTTTGATGAGTCTTGGCCAGGTTTTGTTACAAGAAGCCGCAAGCAAGTTGGGGAGGCCGTTACTAGATGGCCATCCGTCGAAAGTGCTATCACGATCATCACTGATCTTATAACAGAAGTTTCACTTCGGAACGCCAGAAGTGCATGTGATGTTAGCGCCGCCGCACTGTTGTAATGGTGCCGTGCACCGTTTTTAGATTAGGTCAGTTGGAAAAGAGTGCGGCCCTCCAGTACCGTAGCGCAGGCCGGTGCTGCCACCGACCAGCCGGTGGCGCTGCGGTAGCATTGAGATCGGTCTCGGCGCATCGTCTGATGCTCCTTCCTTGCTACTTTCGGTGCTTTCTACACCACCCATACTGTCACTTGCGCCAGTACTTCTACACCGCCCTTCTACATACTGCGCTTTCTCACCACCCACACAGACGTTCGGAATGGCGAGCTAGTGCTACGGTGATTTCACGACGGCCGATTTTGTTGTCGACCTTCATGAGTAGGGTGACAGCGGGCGAGTAGTACAGTGATTTTACGACGACTAACATGACTTGACGCCCATCCTAATTGCTCTTGGCAACACTAAATGTGCACATAAAAAAATGCAAGACCGCTACATTTGGCAGAATGGGCAGAAACCAAGTTGGCAACAATGGAGCTCTAGATAGGGGGTGATTTAACGACGCCACTTAGACGCCGGCCCATTTTCGTGGCTTTCCTCAATCTTACGTTTTCCCGGCTGTTACGTTTTCTTTTCCTGGTCCGGTAAAAAACGTATTAACGGGGTTTCACTGTACTATATTGGACGCAGGGCAGGCTTTGCCTTGGCAAGATCAGGGGGGAAAAAAATCTGCTGATTGGTAAATGGTGTTGATAATGGTTGTGAGTGCAACATGAGAATTACGGCTTGTCTGCGATACTGACAAACAAGGCAGGCAGGTGGTTCCAGTCATTGCAGGCCTTGAGAAGAAATGAGTTACACCGTGTCATGTACTGAAGCAATCGCCTTTATGATGGGGGTCTAAAAGTGTTGAAATATGAGGGAGGTGGGACAAAACGCGAACGCAGCGGATGGTTATGATAACACATTTCACGAAAGAGACTGATCTGAGGACATATTTCTGCGACAGGTGGTGGGTTTGTGGTGGACAGTTCTGTTAGTTATGCTTGCCATGCAATCAGTGTTAGAATTAATGGGATGGACTGAGCTGTCCAAGTTATCCTTAATAGTGGATGTCACCAGGCTCTTGTATATCTAAAGAAGGCATATTTCAAGTGAGACTGAACTACGGTTCTTTTTGTATTGAATGTGAGGCAAGGTAAGAAAAAAGTTCCTTGGTATGATGCGCAATGAAAACCGCGGAGGGCGAACACAAGCTAGACAGGACAGGTGCTGTCCTGTCCTATCTACGTTGTGCTCACTGTCCGTGTTCTTAGTTGCATATCACACCATGGGAGCAGGAAGTTCTACTTGCAAAGTTTTGCGTTTTTTATATCTATGCATATGATGTGCTTTTAATACTGCATACTTCATTTGCCATTTCCGTGAAAGGTTATTAGTCACATGTGCACCAAGATATTAATATGAAGCTGCTGAGTCGAGGGAAGCATTGTTGGAACTGTAGTTCACACAGGATAATTGTTGCGTAAGATCCTTGCTGATTAGCATTTAGGAATGTGAAGATCTTTATGTCAGTGTTTGCCAATGCTCAGTATGCAATGCTGCAACATCAGACTTAGTGGTTATTTAACTGTAGTAGCAGTGTTTTACCAATAGGATTTGCCAATTCTATTTCATACTTTCTGGCACCACAATTAGCAAAATGCTTGATTGGGAGAGAGGGATTGATATGTGCATTTGTTCTCTTTTTTTATTTTTTTTTCTCATTGCTTGAGTTCTTCGAAGAGATATGGCTGTGTATTGTATTTATGAACTGGGAATGGGAAATATAAGATACAAGTGTGGATTCCGGTTACTCAAGTGGACGATCTCTGAACTTTGTTGGATAATCAGCTGATACAGGGGTGGATTTTTATTACCGAAGCAGGTGTTTTATGAACTAGACACAATTATCTCTGTGTGCATTACGATTGATTGGGTAAGACTGCTGCGTGAGGTGATTTTGAGCCCTATTCTGATTGTTACGAGGACAAGATGACCTTCGCAATGTTGCAAGGTGCCTTGTTGTCAACCTTGGAAATGCCAATTATGTGTTATATGGTTCAGCGAACAAATGACAGTGTTTCCACTGACAACCTCTCCTTCAGCTTACAAAAAAAAGGAAATGATTTTGGTTACTTTTGGTCAATAGTGCCGCCTAGTTTATTTGTCTTTTGCAAAACTTAGGCACGCACTGACGACGTGTAGGCCTGGGAGGTTTTGGCGGCCTTGTACCAACTCTCGGTGCATTGTCATCTCTCTAGGCCGCTTGCCAACCTCTCTACAAAGCTGTCTGCAACTTTAATTCACCGTAACTTGTGTATTAAAAGTGGCATCTCTGTAGTGCTTTTGTCGCTTAGTGGTAAACAGGACAAAGTCATAGCAGGAATCTTAAAGGAGTACTGGCACGAAATTTCAAAGCTGAGATAACTATGTCAAAAGCTTCCTTTGTATATGGAGATGTCTCTCAGGAAGTTTCAAAAGTTACCATTCAGCATAACATCTTTTAAATGAATTTTAATGTTTACATGCACCGGAAAGCTCAGAACAGATAGGAAGTAGGAATACGAAATAGGAATTGCCTGCATGGTTGGGGGATAAAGTTTATTGCAAAAGAAGAAAGTGTGTGCCAAACGCTAACAGCTTTCTCTACTATACCTGTTATCATTATATGGATCCGTTAAAAAAAGTTAAGTTGTCTGCTCTACGCTTCCGGGAGAACTGACTGTTATACCAGGCACCACGGCGCTCGCTGCATTTGCCATGACACATCTGGATGTCTTAAAGGCTGGACTAAGGAAGGGATGTCTAGAGAAAAGTGTACCTTTTGGTGTTTCGTTTATTTGATGGCTAAACGCAGCACAAAAGAGCATAAATTATTCGTGTTGGAATTCAGTGTGGAATAATTTAAGAATCACGAGATGGGCCCGTGGAAACACACTTGTCAGATAATATTGGCACATTTAATCCCGCAAGGTACTCGAGTTCTACGAGGCGCGCACCGTATGCATTGAAGGCTGGCAGAGCAATTTAGACCATCTGGGGATATTTACATGTGTCGAAATCACCACACGTGGAAGCTGTTTTTTATTTAGATCAGAAAAACAGCAGCTGGGTGCAGTGATAAGCCCGCATCCTCGTAGTCAGCAGCAGATGGCTCACCCAACGTGCGGCTTTTGAGGGCCACATTTCTCATATATTTAGACTCTCCGCATGTGCGACCTTGTTTTTCTCATACTTTTTAAAGAAAAGTATGTTGTACCGTTGTGCTGTGCAACAGCCTTGTGGTCTGATTGTCATTCGAAGTTGCAGAGAGGGAAGGGCAAAGTATACGTTTCATATCGGCTGCAGGCTGCCGGCATTGTGACATCTTGTTTGTTCAGCCTTGCCCTCTGCTCGCGCTACCAGCAGTAGCATACATTTGCAACAAAGGCGCACACACTTTTCGTCGTGCTGTGACGACGAAGAGAGCGTTCATAGTGTTGCGATTCACTTGAATGGGAAAGTGCGTGAGAAGTCGTGAAGTTGATGGTGCATGGATGACACAAGCCCCAAATGATGTTTATCGTGAATTACCAACTGCGGATTGCTGAACCGTTTCATCGTGAACCAGTACCCGTTTATGTTTTCGGTTCAGTTCCAGTTCGGGTTTTAGCGTGCTCAAAAATAAAGGTTCAGGTTCAGGTTCAGCCCCGGCAAAAATACCGGTTCGGTTCTGGTTTTCGGTTCGGTTCAGTTCCAGTTCGACACCGTGGAAAAAAAGAATATAGACTTTCTTTTTTTTTCGTTTTTGAGAAATAAAAATGTTGCCCCTCCTTAATTTTAGCTGAGAGGGTAAGTATGGAATGGAGAGTCTTAAGTATTGCTGTCCAACATTGTGAAGGAAAACAAGTGCGCCAAAGCTGCTGCTGAGGCTAAAGGGGCTTGCAGACTTTAAGGAGCATGCCTGCTCGCTCAAACCAAACCTGGAGAGAACCCTTGTTGCTCATGTTCCTGCCTGCAGAATGAAAGGCGGGGGGGGGCAACAAAGACAGTGTGCGATTTCCAATGCCTGTCGGTTGTACAGGGGAGGATCCCATGGCGCGAAGTGCTACTTTCGGTGCACTGTTGGGCAGAGGCGTAGCGTGCATGTTTGGGCAATGCACTGTGCCTGTTTTTGTGAGTCTGTACTCTGCACCCCAGCAGGCCCCTTTCAGCTTATCATATCTTCCCCTCCCTGTTTATCTATCCTACATAGGGTCCTGGGCACAATAAAACTCCTGGCAATAAAGATTGACAATCACAATCGCTGATCAGCCTTAGCCTATGTGCTCCTTGCTTCACCCTGTCTTTGGTGCTGTTTGCTATATCAGATGTGGCCGCTGTATAGTGCCATTACTTCTAAGGCTCGCAGAGAATGGTCGACTGACTGCGTGTTTTTTTTTTTTTTTTTTTGTACCGCTAAGGTATTTTATTTACATAATACTGCAGACCAAGTGAATGGTCCAAGTGGGACGGGCAGAACATAAAAAAAATGTGCATGCACATATAATGCAATACTATACAATGCAATAAAGACGGTGGAGAAACATCAACGTAAAACTCGCTTGGAGACATACGAAATAAACATGCCACGGTGAAATTTAAATTTCAGCACATGCATAACAGGGTTTCCAGTCCAAAAAATAAAAAGCGTGGTTGTTCACAGCTTTTGAAGCTTCCGAACCTTCGAAAAAAAAAAGTTCAAATTCATCTTTTGGTTAATTACAGCTCCAGCACACCAAAAAAAAAAAAGCATTGGGGGAAAAAACTGGGGAACAAGGAAAGGTGTTAAGGAGAGACCCTGGTCTTCGGAGTATGTAGTATAAAAAATTTAAAAAGACCAGTTTTTGTGTCTTACTTTTATTCATTATCTACAAGTTGTAAACCAGGCCCTTGCCAAATATGGCAGTCCTATCGTGAATAATTATTAATTGCCAACTTTTTACACTCCAAAGGCACTTAAAGGAGCCATGAAGAGAAAATACAAGTTTGGTTCATTAGAAAGGCTGCTTTGTCCAGATAAAAATGATACTGATTTCATCGCAAACTTCGAAAAAATATTGGAGATATTAAAGAAAACGTGTGCTCGCTAGCCAGTTTCCGGCAACTTTTCTGCGACGTCACAGAATCTTGTTTGGGCGATTGACGGCGGCCGAACTATTCAATTGCCAGGAAACATGACTGGACAATTTGCAGGCGGGCCGCTAGTTTCGTTTGATCGAATCATTCGAATGCTAACGTGCACCTAACCCACTCAAAATTATGTTTTTAGTGCTGGCCCATATGACGTCGCTGGCGCCAATAACACGTCACTGTGGCGCGAAATTTGAAAGTTCTGAAGTATTTCTTGCGTTTTTATCGGTTAATAAACGCCTTCCGTGGCCAGAATGGAGTTGTGTAGTGAGGTACTGAAGCCTAACTCTTGAAAGGTGAACAAAGTTGTATTTTCTGCTCATAGACCCTTTAAATTACCACCTTTTTGCCTACATTTTTGTCTTGCTTACCTACGGTTGCACGTGTGGTATCTTGGGACAGTATTCCGTTTCCAAGATAGTTACAAGCCACACTATTCTGGTGCAGTGCAGAATGTTAAACATTAATCAAGGGCTCCACCCCCAAAACCAATGTGAAAGATACCGAACCACACTTATTTGCGAAAAGAATGCGTAGAATTATGCCAAGAACGTTTTTCTGTAAAAAAAAAAAAATTGTGGGGTTTGCAAGAATTTCGGCACACTTTTGGGTCTCGAACCCTGGTGAGGCCAAAGCAATAGGATTCCTTTAGCAGTTGCTCAGAACAATGCCTGCTCAAAGCAAATATATAGATGTTGCTGCGTGCGTACTGGAAATGTTGGGCTTGTGCCCACAGGGAAATGCAATCTCGCTAACTAGGTATGTACAGTATGGATCACATTTGCATAATTTATGCTGCATCTGAATGCTTGTGAATTGGATAGTGATGAATTGGGTAGTGCAGAGGAGTCAATGGTAGTCTCAAGAGTTCAAATTCGGGCGCTCACAACTTGGCGAGCCAGCTTTGCCAACTAAGTACTGCACACATCTTTATGGCAGTCATTTTGCCTCTTAAGCTACAGATTAGAGCGTTTAAAGAACACGGATTGGACATCCGGATCACTTTGTAAGTCACGTCGTGACTACTATTAAAAATCCCTGAATGCATATTAGCGTAACGTACAGTAAAAGCTCATTCATTCGACTCTTGGTGATTTAAAAAAAAAATGTGGCTAGTCCAGGCTTCCAACTTGGTCCCGGGCAACATGCGTTATCCCATGGTGCCAAGAGGTTCAGATGGTGTTTGGAGTGCACTGGTTAATTGGTTTGGCAAAATCTCCAACTGACTTACTGTAATTTCCAGCTTTAGCACCGGAATTTTTTTTGTGCATCGTAACTGATCATCGTAGCATCGTAACTGAGCTTGTCTGGATGTCTGCCTGCACTCCTCTGGAGCAGTTTGGAAGCTTTTACGGTTCTGGAGGGCTTTTGTGTCACCTCTTCCATCGGGGAGCGTGTACTTCACCGTGTTACGAACGTGAGGAGTACTCTGTCCGCACAGACAGCGGCCAAGAAACAAACGAAAGTTGCCCATTTCATTTCATTGCTGAATAAATGATGCGGGGAACATTTCTTTGTTATTTGCATTGTCCACTCTACAACGCAGAATATACCTGATTCGGTCATTTTTGGTGGTTTCGTGTGATCCCACTTACTTGGCTTTTACTGTGAACAGAACTTGTGATGCCAATTTCAAGTGCATCTTAATAGGTAAGCTCTAATGCGACCTTGTTATTATTTTGGCTCATTCAAGCATCCTAATAGGTGAACTGTAATGCAATCTGGTAATTATTTTTGTTCATTTGGGTCACGGCATAGGCCACTTGAAAGCTTGTTTTGTTTAAAGGTTACCCGTTTAATCCAGATTGGGTGGATGGTTACAGGTAATGGTTCCTGTTTTCTCTTTACGTGCTTCTTATGGGGCAAGAGAACTTCTTGTGCTTAAAAAACGAAAGCACATTGTACATTGTAGCGGTAGCCAGTTCGTAAACCAGAAGGGTATCTCGCTGCCGGCTTCTCTGATTCCCCACAGCCCTACTTGTAGAAAGGGAGAAAGGGGTAGCTCAGCTCTGAAAGAATGACATCTGTTGGCAGTGTGTGTGTCTGATCCTACTGCGGTCCATTGGCATATCCGTGGCGAGATTGCAGATTTTCGTCTCTCTGTGTGACCGCTGGCGTGGTGATGTTCTCCTTTCTGCTCAGGTGGTAGCGTGCAAGGCGGACATGGAGGTGTCGCGGGAAGTGAGCACGGAGGAGGGCCAGGCCTTTGCCGAGTTCTACGGGGTCAAGTTTGTCGAGACGTCGGCCAAGACGGGCCTCAACGTGGAGCTGGCCTTCGAGACCATCGCGCGCGACATCTACGCCAAGGTTGAGTCGGGAGAGTTCCAGCTCGAGGACGGCTGGGACGGAGTCAAGACTGGCTTCCTGCGGCCGGGACTGCCTGGCTGCTACGTCGACCTCCTCGAGGCCAAGCCTGAGTCTGCTGGATGCTGCTAGGGGTGAACACGTCGGAAGGTCCCGGCTGGGAGTCTGTGCGAAGTCGCTCACTGCCGATGACTGCACGTTGCTTGCCTTGATTGGCTGGCTGTGGTTCGGTGAGCGGAAGGTTTCGTAAGAAGCAGGCCTGCATTTAGCCTCTGCAGGCTGCTGCATTTAGCCTCGGACGGAAGTTCTGTGGAGTCGGTGGGAAGTCTACGAGGTCCTTCTGGCAGCTGATCGAAGTAGTTGCAGCCGCTTTCTGCTGCTGTTCAAGGCCACCAACACCGTCGCATTGATTGGTAGACAGGAGTGGCTGTGATTGCTTGAAGTGTTATGTTTTGTGCGCGTATGATTGGTACGGAGCCATTGTTCGGCAGCGGGTACCTAGTTGTGCTGAGATGAGAAGGCAGCTGAAGTGTGAGCTTGGTGTCGACATTGGGACCATAAGACAGAATGGAAAGGTCGTGGGCCACTAATTGGCGGTGCTAAGCATATGGGTCAGGGAAGTTGGACGGACCCAGTGTGGTGACGACCTACGTCTGTGCAAAGAAAAACAAATTGCCTATTTGTTTTCTAGTTTAGTGCTGATCATTGTTTAGTTGTTTTGATGAAGTACAACCATTGAGCTCTCTCACGTTTACATCTGCCTGCTGTGCGATCCAGACCTATGTATTTGCAAGGACATTTTGTGAGTTGCTCGCTGGCTTTGTGTTATTGTTCGGATGCGTCGACTAAGTCGTACTGTGGTGTCTCTTCAACGAAGGCGTAACTTGTGTTATTCTGCGTGAGACAGGCTTGTGAATGGTTTACAGGAATGTAAGCAATGGTAAATTATTCGCAAGGTTAAGTGATGTTTGTCTGAGTGCGTAAAAGGAAACTGGGTGGTTTAGGGTCAGAATTTATGTGGAAGGCAGGAACAGGCAAACTAGTCCATGTATTTGTCATTTTGAAAAAAAAATGTACAGTGCTGCTTTGGCATTGCCAGGTGAAATGTTTGCGGCAACTTTTTTTTACGAATGATGTAGCCTGTTCATTTCTGTAGCATACCGAGCAAGTTCTGATTACAAGTTCTAATAGTGTACACCTACAGTAGCTGTATAGGCTTTGACACCTCTATATAAGCTTGGAGCACCTGTATAGTGGCTGGAAGTGTAATTTTCTGGCCCAGTTCATGATCTATATTTGCGATTTCATCGAAGATTTGTGCAGCCTTGTTTCGCTTGCTGTTACTTTAGTGATTTGATAGGCTTGTTAGAGACGCATTCTGAAAGACTCAATTGGACATGTAGAGTGTCCACTAACTTACCAGCCTGCTTCGGTGTTCAGTGTCCTTTGATGCTTGTTCTTGTATGCGCTTATATGTTTCGCTGATTTCGTGCTTTTATGCTTGAGGCAGTTCGCGTAGGGCACCAATTTGCTTGGCCAAAGTGCGCGTCCTACGCACGGTATACCTACCTGCGAGACTGAGATGCAGCTCTTACTTATCGCTCGGTGTTAGCCAGTGTCGCAATGAGTTTCTCGAGGAAGCTGAAGCCGCGGAGGCTGAACAGCCCTCGCCGAGGCGCGCACTGCGACAACCTCTCGGAGCAGCAGGCCGTGTCTTGCACCCTGGGCAGCGGCAGCCTGCGGCACGCCGTCGCGCTGCCGGAGGGCGAAGACCTCAACGAGTGGCTGGCCATCAACACGGTGGACTTCTTCAACCAGGTCAGCATGCTCTACGGCACGGTCACCGACTTCTGCACGGAGCACAGCTGCGCCGTCATGTCGGCGGGGCCCCGGTACGAGTACCGCTGGGCCGACGGCCGGGCGGTCACGACGCCGGTGCAGTGCTCGGCGCCCCGGTACATCGACTACCTCATGACCTGGGTGCAGGACCAGCTGGACGACGAGCGGCTGTTCCCGTCGCGCGTGGGCGTCCCCTTCCCCGAGAACTTTGAGTCGGTGGCCAAGACGATCGTGCGGCGCCTGTTTCGGGTGTACGCGCACATCTACCACCACCACTTTCCGGAGGTCTTGCGCTTGGGGGAGGAGGCGCACATCAACACCAGCTTCAAGCACTTCATGTTCTTCGTGCAGGAGTTTCAGCTCATCAAGCGCCGGGAGCTGGAGCCCCTGCAGGAGGTCATCGACAGGCTCACCGGCGGAGCGGATGCCCGCACTGTCGAAACGTCCGCTCACCGCTCGCGGTTCGGGGCGCACTCGAGCGTCCCCTCGCGAAATATTGGGTTTCCCGATGCCGACTGAGCTTGCATTTTGATATATTTTTTTCCCCTTCTTTTTTCCTATCGACGTACGTTGACGAAAGGGTGCTGCGTCTCACGCATGACTTCTATGAAAGGGAACGGGTCCCGAGCTTGTTGCGGGCTTGCGTATCCTATAGTGGCTGCCGGAAGGGAGAGAAAAGCGCCGTCTTCAGTCACTCCTTGTGCAGCCACCTTAGAACCCTGTCCTGCCCATTTAGCCGCTGACTAGCGATTGTGGCCGATATACCATGACCTTTCCTATTGCATAACTTGTGCGAGACCCAGACGTCATCAAGAACGTTGCTGGAAAAAAAAAAAAAAAAATCCTCATTGGCACTTTGCGAAGAAGTCTAGAGTTGTTGGGAGTTGAGGAATTTGGCGATCTCTTTAGAGCACTCAGGTGGAAGGTGCAGCTGTCGCCCTTGTCGCTGCTGGCTCAAACGACATGGCCTCTTTTGTGTGCAGCTCTTGGGTGATGCTTGTAGCGGCTTTGCTTGCAACGCAGTCCAGCTCATGATGATAGGATTCATGGGAGGGGATAGCCATGGCTGGAGAACATCGCACGGCCAAGAAACGGCACCATTTCATCACTTCCTTTGGGCACCAGGACCAGTGCAGCGCTTGCTGGCATTCCCATGTTCCTCTTTGATCAGTCGAGGTCATTTCGGTAAAAAAAAAAAATGTTCTGGAAGGATAGAAGCACGCTGAGTTGTCTCCACCACTGTCAAATAAGCTGTGTGGTGTGCTTTTATTCGAGCTGTGCGCTATATTATTGAGAAATGTTAGCTCTAAACAGAGCTTGTGCACAGTTGGCGCTGCTGCAGAATTATGCGGCAAATGTACAGACAAGCGCTCTATATTTTTAGTGCGGCATAGCGTTGCTCAGGACAAGTGTGGTGGGAGAGCGAGCGGCTTAGTCATAGATGTTGTATTTAATGCTTTTTTCTTTTGCGTGCGTGTTTGTGTGCCTTGTTGTTGCCAAAGGGACTGCAACCAGTCTGCTGGTCTTCATCCTCATGAAACCGCGGACCTCTCTTCTCTCTCTCTCAGATCTGTGCATACCTGCGGATCTCTGTATTAGAGCCATGCTTTCCACATTTCTGCCCGTCCAGATAAAACAACTAAAAAAATGAATTTCTGTTGGTGTTTAAGCTCTTGTAAGGTTCGTCACGACATCCTGAAAAACAGATGCCTCTATAAAATACCTGTGCTTTATTTAGCCAAGATACAGGGGTTGTTGTTTGTCACTATAGTGCACTTGCATAACTTGTGACTGCCTTAGTTACTGTTTGAAGTTGGCTTTGTTCTTGCTCCATAAAAAAAAAAAAAAACTTTCCAGTAGTCGTTTGATCATGGCTTTGGCAAACTCCCACCCCGTCTACTGCCTGGTAGCTGGTGTGGCTATTTTTTAAACTATTAGTTTGATAGCGAGCAAAAAATTTGATTTTTAATACGCATTAATATGTTCTAAAACTGGGCGTCGGATGTAATACCGCATCTGACATTGCTCAATTAAAATGGATCTTTGCACCGTATTAGGGGGGGGGGGGAATAATTGGAAAGAATAGACGAAAACTTTCAGTCTCAAGTACTGATGTCTCTGGAACTTTCTTCGCTTTTTATATTTCACATGTACTCAGCAAGGACTGAGTTTAACATGCCTGCTGTCCTGCGTTAGTGCTGGGGACGTCATAGCTGAGTTCTTGTCCCAGTCTGTGTTTTTCCCTTGCTGCCTCAAAATAGCGTTTCAGGAGAGGAAATAACATTCCACGATAGAGGCGTGTTTAATGACGAGAGCTTCAGGCCCCGCGTTTAGAGATGTGAACGTGCGGTGTACATCGCTGTCTCCTGTCACGTAGTGATGTTTTATTTTGTTGCTCAGTGATTTTGTTGTTGACTGTTTGGCAGTGACAAAGGCTGTTTTTCACCTGCTTTTAGCCATCGACGTTGTGACCGTATAATTAACTGTCGTTAACTGTACTTTGAGTGCAACAGGCCATTTACAAATCGTTGTTATGCTGGCAAGCGGTTTGATTCTATGGTTTCGTGCAGCGCAACGTTCAGATCTGAAGTAGGAGTGACTAGACTGTTTGCGGAGATGTCCTCATGTTGTGCTGCACAAAACATGATTCAACACACCATGTAGTCGTCTGCCTGCTTTTTCTTTTTGTGAGTGCTTGTAACCTATGTTTTCCTTGTTGTGAATTTGTACCATGCATCATTCTGCATCTTTCTTGTGCAGTTTCTCTTAGATGTGCTTTTTTAAACTCCTCAATTGCCGTGCTTCTATTGCTTGCCGAATACACATTGCCGAATAAATTTTGGCATACCCAGCAAGGTTGGCTTGGTTGATGAAAGAGTCATTAAGAAAAAAAAAGACGTAAAATTACCCGTTAATATGAAAGCATTAGTAAGCAGATATTGTTTTGTAGTGTGCAGGCAAATGCTCTTTGTTTTACTGTGACGAAGACTAAAGGTACATTTCTTGTCTTCTGACTGTCCAGAGCTTATGTCATCCTGATCTTGCCATGGTTTTAGACGATTTTCACATTTTAAGAACACTTATTGCAGTGAAATTTAGTTGATTCACAGCCGCAGCTTTGCACAACGGTGTTTGTGCAAAATGTTCCTTTTGTCTACGCTGCAGTGTGTTGCAAAATGGTGTCACCAAATGAATCTGGCAGGCTTTGGTGGGCAAGTGCATGGTACTTTGTAGGGAGGGCATTGTTTTCTAATCTCAAAGCTATTATTTATTTGATTGCAAGATCTTCGTGTAGTGTTGATGACTGCAGACTTCTGTAGCAGACTTTTTTTTTTATTTTTGGAGGTGCACATCTTAAAGGCGGTTGCAGCCTGTCCAGACGTAGTTTGTACAAGTACAATGTTATGCTTTTTATTTTTGTTTTTAAATGGCGTCTTGTGTAGCTGTTGTCAAATTTTTGTCACTTCGAGGTCTCAAAAATATATTTTAGTGGTCGGGGGGGCTAAATTAAGACTACCCTGAGGTTTCTTGTTCTATAGCGTGGTTGGTAGCATTGGGTAGAAAGCATCGTAGGATTCACCAGTTTTCGCTGTGTGTGCATATAGCCAGCAACCTGAAACAGAACATTATAAAGGCACCTTTTATAGTCCTTCTTGCATTTGTTAAAACAAAGGGTGCCTTCAATTCAGAAATTACAGAAATAAAGCAGGCAGTTTGCCTCGCATTTCTTTCTTACCCTTTGTAAGGTAGCACAAGGCAGGAAAAATTGTGATGCAAAAGGGTGGCTCAGGGCTTTGGCACTTGCGTTGAATTTCTTGTGATATTGCAAGCCTATACAAAGGCCGTGTTTTGTGTACGTCTACTAAGTGCATAACTTAATTGATGTAGACTTAGGGTGTGCAAACATTGAAATCTAGAAGTACTCATACCCAAGATCGCCGAGTTCAAATATTTGAACGCTTAATGGTGTGCTGTTTTTTTTTTTTTTTTTTTTTTTTTTTTTAAGGGCAACAACAAACAGCTAAGGGGGAATTGGGAGTCATCCTGTTTACTTTGTACATGCAACAACCAATGAAAGGTTTCCCTAGTTCTGTTTCCTTTCAGTGTTTGTTGCACATTACTTCCCGTTTGGTCACGTATTTGTCTGCGGCGACAGCTACAATGCATTGAAATTGAACCCACTTGGCTATAAGGCATGCTGCAGAGGAGAGTTTGGGGTTAATTGAGAGCTCCCGGGTATCTTTGACATGTGCTGCAATGCTGGCACGCAGGCATTTTCATTTGCTGCCTCTGTCAGAAAAGCCACCATTGCAACTGTCAGTCAAGCATGCAATTTCGTGTTTGACCCCTTCAGAGCTTCGGGAACTTAGAGGTGCTAATCCCTTTGTGCTAGATTACTGGTGCCACATTTTGCCATTGCCCGTTCACAAGGCCATCTGAAATAGGCACCAAAAGATCATACTTTTGTGTTGAGAGAGCTGTGTTCCAACACTTGGTCCTGGAGGAAAATGGTGCAGTGTCCCACATAGGTCCCACATAGGTAGCTTTTTCGAGCACAACTCCAGATGAAGGTGAATGGAAGATTTTTTCAGAGTTGCTGCAAGTCCTTGAAAATCTTAGCTTGTGAGACAGCTTTTAGTGAAGACAACTCCATTATGTCTGGCTACTAGAGATCAAATTCGTGCTTAACCACAAATCGAATAACAATGATCGTCATCATCATGTTTTATGTTCTTGCAGGATGAAGTCCTCTTTCATTGACTTAACTGCCCTTTTCCTGCACTGTCCGTATCCGTTATTTGCCCCTGAATTTCCTTATGTTGCAAGTCTTATCAGGTTGTCAATGTTCCCCTACAACTGGTTTTATCTTCCGTATAGCCTTATTGTTATCCTAGTTATCAGTTATCCACATTACATGCCTTGCCCAGTTATCCTTTCTTGTGAAGCTGGGATGTCTTTTGCTTGGAAAGTGAAGTATCAAATATTTGCACTCTTCAGCGATGCTAATGCATGCATGGTGGGCCTGTTGGGCATTCCTTTTGTTTAAAAAGATTGTAGAAATGTGTGGCATCCATATTCTTTATTTAGCACGCATATCTAAATGCCCTCCCAACCCGCTTCCTCGGGCGTAATTTTTTTCCCCTAATGAAAAGGAAAGTTCTACTGACTCCCACGGCCCGAATCGCTGTCGCCACCTTCGTTTCTTTTTTCCTTGCTGCCTGTTACTACCTTTGTCTCGCAGGAATGTTTGAGAGAGCAGCTGTGTATCGCACGCCTCTCTGGTGCTGCATCATGAAATGTGTATTTTTTGCCAATAAAGCTTGTACAAAAAGTACTGAGCCGATGATTTTGTTTGCAAAGTTTCATTCCCCGTGGTGTTCTTTCCTTCACAGATTCGAGGGTTTCTGCCCTGGACGTGCAGGCTGTGTTGTTTTTTAAGAAGGTACTCCTGGTGTGATCTGTGCAAGAAGAAAAGATGCGCCTAATTTAAAAAGAAGCCTCGTGTTGTCTGGAGATGTCCTGCTTCAGTTCCATCAAAATGAGTAGTGGGTGTTAGCTAGGGTAATTGAAAGAGTGAAGAAAAAATTGGGCCCATCTCCCCGCGAGGGGGACTCGAGTAAATGCGTCGCATAGGGGGTGGGTGTATTGCGTCAACGTTTAGTGTTTGGGGAGTTGGTGGTAGTGAATGCGTTGTATCAGCAGCTTCTTGACGTAGTTTGAATGAGTCAAAGATATAAGGCGCATTCGTAGCCTCCCATTCTGTGTCGGCTTTGTGGCGCAGTGGGAAGAGCACCATGTACATTGCGTTCCGCCCGCAGGGTCGAGGGATCGAAACCAGGCGCCGGATAGTATTTTTTTTTATGTAGTGTAGGGGGACGGGTGCGGACTACGACTACAGACGTCAACGCGGGTGACATTGTGAGTTACTGAAATGCTCTGCATTTAAAATAGTAGTGAGTAGTGCACTTGTGAGAGTTTTGAACTGGAGTAAAGCTTTTCCTAACCGTGTGCGCAAGGGTAGCCCCCCCACGTAGATAACGTGTTGCAAGGGGCTGACAAAAGTACAGGCCACCTGCCCTTGTTTTGGGACTGATCATGGTGGGAGGTGTCTATGTTTTACTAGAAAAAGGTCTTAATTCTTAATCAGTAAAGTTGCTAGATTCCGTGATGGCCTTTAAGTGGTCGGATGAGAAATTGCAGGCCAGGCAAATGACCACGTCACCCGCAAAGCTTCGCATTAGGGGTGTGCGAATATTCGAAACTTCGAATATTCGATTCGAATTTTTTGGTATTCGATTCGATTCGAACGACACTTTTATGGTTCGAAATATTCGAACCACCCAAAACTAAAAAAAATAAATTCAGACTGTATCGCGTAGTACAGTGGACTCTCGATGATACGATTCTGGGGGTGCGAATTTCGGGATGATACGAATTTCCGAAAAGTCCCGGCGAAATTGCATTGTTTGCAATGGGAAAAATTTCGGCTGTTACGAACGGATCTGGGCGGCCCGGCGGGAGATAAGAACGAGCCGGCGGAGCACCCGACTGACTGCCGAACGAGCAAGTGACGGCTCTCGCTCCCCTGTTTGTCACTTTTTCTCCAGAAACGGCCGGGATGTTGTTTTCTGCTCGCGAAAACGCTCGCACGCCAAAGGCGCGCTGACACCGCCGGGAAACCACCCCCACGCTGCGCGCGGCGCGGCCGGCGGCATCAACATGGCGTCAGCTCCAGCCGCGAAGTGGGGCGGGCGCTCGAGCGACCGTTTCTAACCGCTCTTTAAAATGCGGCTCAAGGGGGACACGAAGTTGCTTGTGCGGTAAAGGAGCTGATAATGCATGCGAAAACGGTACTATAAAACATCATCCGCGCCGCTAGAAAGCGCCTGTAAAATATTTGCCGGGGTGCTAAGCCTAACCATTTCCGGCGGAGCCAAGCCGGCTGTCTCGATCTCATCGCAAGTAGTCAGGCTCCTCCATTCTGCAGCGCGCGTCGTGCGTCATTTTCTGACCGAGGTAGGCGCTACCGCGGGCGCGAAATCGTCGATGCGGGCGTGAAAATACAGCGCTCGCAGAGCCGAGACGAGCGAATCGCGTGCAAAAACGCACCGTGCGGTTCACGCTTGACTGTTGCGGCGTGTAGCGAGCTTGGGCACAGCGGGTGAGGAGACGAGCGCGAAGCTTTACGTGCTCCAGAAAGGACTGCTTTGCGACATTGGGGTTAAAAAAAGCAGAAAAAATCACGAATTTCTTCACGCGAAAGTAAGAGAAGAAATAAACGAAAACTTTTTTTAGAGCTCAATTTTTTGGTCTGTGTTGGTTCATACGAATTTCGAATGATATGAATATTTTTCGCGGTCCCGCGAGATTAGTATCATCGAGATTTTACTGTATCAGTGCGCGGCAATGTGCACGGGCTCGGGCATGACAGCCACTAGTGTCTCAAGTGAGGGGCTTCTTTCGGTATCTGGTGGAGTCTTGACGAGCAGGAGGTTGTCACTGCTCCCCGAACATGTCGAGCAGTTAACCTTTCTGCAGTGCAGACCTTAACCTGCTGAGTGCAATGGTATTGTGTAATTTCTAATTTTACTTTGTATGATTTGTTGTGCAATAAAGTTGCAGTTTTTGTGTCTCTAGATGGTGAAAACTTCGATTTTACAAAAAACAATAAGTATTCGTATTCGAAAAATATTCGATTCGATTCGAACTTTGTTTTTATTATTCGAATTCGCTTCGAAATTACAAAATTGATATTCGCACACCCCTACTTCGCATACATGGAGGTTATGTTTGACAGCTCTCGACTGCTCATTCTGTACACTGGGGGCTGATGGTTTTAGTGGTAGCAGCCCTTGTACCATACCAAGCCAATAATCACTAACTCTGGGTAGAAAAAGGTAAAGCTCTGTGGACGCCTGAGCATTTACGAGTTGTGAATGCGAGGGAATGCCCAGTGGAACAGATGATTGATTGTACGGTTCAACGCGCCGACGCAACGCAATGAGGCGTGCCGTAGTGGAGGGCTCCGGATTAATTTTGACCACCTGGGGATCTTCATGGTGCGCCGAAATCTCGTACACGGGCATTTTTGCTTTTTGCCTCTATCAGAAAAGCAGCCTCAGCAACCGGGGATCGAACCCGCGACCTCGTGCTCAGCAGTGCAACGCCTTAGCCACTGAGCCACCGCGGTGGGTCGCCCGGTGGAATAGAACTGAGTGCTCCTAGAGTTTTGCGCTGCGGGTAGTTTTCCATAGCTTTGCGATGAAGTTTGCACTATGGCTTTGGCGTGATAACTGCTAGGCCGCTGGGCGACAACGCTTTCCGTTTTCCCCTCCTCTCCCCCTCCCGTTTCGCTCAGCAGGCCCCTTAGCAGCAGCGACCCGTTCAGGTGGTGTTCCATTTCCTTGGTTGCCTTCTGGATTTAAACTTTGACTAGTTGAGCATTGAATCTGACCAGCACGCAGTTTGGTCTTTTTATCGCAGGGTCTTTGACTTTGACCATTTCCCATTTGATTTTGCATGAAGAAAGCTTTGCGTTCAACCATCGCAATCGTTAGGCGGAGGGCTAGATGATTTTGCTGTTTAATTTTGAACTTGCATGCACCCCTCTCCGAATACAAAACGCTTCCAGCGTGTCGGAAATGTGTCTGTGCTGGAGGGCTCGGGCTGATGCATCCATATTTGAGGCAACTAATCGCACATTTTTGGTGTCTTCACAAGGTAATACACGATTTTTTTTGGTATTCTCTAAAGAGTACCTTAAACATTAAAAAACCCGGGCTGACGTTAACACTGCCACATTTTTTAACTATCGGTGCTAGCTTTTATTCCACGCAAATGGTAAAATGGGAAGGGGAGGAGGGATAGTTTGTAGCTTGGGTGGTTGAATAACTTTGGCTCCTGATAAAATGACCACTACAAACGTGGGAGTTCCACTTAGGCTCCCATGCTGTCAGTGTCGTTCACCAAGTCCGAAGGCACAAAGCTCGCGCGGTTACAGAAAGTGTAAACTCCGCGACATTTCCACGGCTGTACGGTAATCAATCTCGTACGCAAGGGCCCTTCTCTTCAAAGCACACGTCTCGAAGTATCCCAGCGTTAAGGCTGGCATGGAAACCGCAGTAATTGAAACCAGTGAAGAAAATTTAAAGTGGTAGAAATGTCTACTAATAATAGTTTCATGCAGAGCCATGCGCAGAGCGCTCGAAAAAGCGCCATTCCCAAACTTAGAAGCGGCAAATAAGTTTACGTAGCCGTTAGTGCATTTAAGAAGAAATGAATACTTATAAGTGTAGTTTTATTCATACTCAGAATGAGTGGAGCCAAGCATAGATCGCTGCAAAAAGCACTCGTGTCTAAAAAGAAATCAATACTAATAATTGTAGTATTATTCATACTCAGAATGGGTGTAGCCAAGCGTAGATCGCTGCAAAAAGCACTCATGTCATTGTGGCGGATACCCAACTTTAGAAGCGTCCGACAAGTTTACGTAGCCGTTACTGCATCTAAGAACCCAACGCATCTCTCTAGACTTCGTTTCACCGCACATACCCGCTCACAACACCACCAAAACATTCAAAGCACCGAAGCAAACACGGCAAAAACAACTGGAGGCGTAGTCCAATGCACCGGATCATTCCATTACAGTGGCTATTCTAGCCACTGTAATTCCATTAACGAGTGGAGTGCCGAGTGGTGGCGCCACCCGTCCGGTCCCTATGGCTACAACTTGCATCTAAGCACAGGGTGAAGTCACTGGCTTTTACAGGTGCCCCAGACTTAAAAAACGAGTTTCCTTGGTGTCGTAATTTTAATATTTTGCAAGAATCTTTTCGTTAGGTTTAGTCGTGTGTTCATAGGGTGTTGCGACGGTAATTGGAACACGTTAAAAATTCCCCGCATTTCCCCGAGGGGAAGAATGTGAAAGTGCGAATGCACGAGTTGAATTTGCGCGGTTCGGTAATGTTCGCGAAAGAGAGATCACACACACACACACAACTACAAAGAAAGAAAGATGCATTTATTCACAGACACCTATTTGTGTTGTCGTTGTACTTGATTGCTAGAGCGGATCTCAGCTTTGAAATTTCGTGTCAGTACTCCTTTAAGCAGGTGCATTAGCCCTTCTCACGCCCGATTCTTGGCCAATCCCCCACGTGGGTATGTGCCATGTCAGCGGCCAGGCAGCGCGCGCCCATCTCCCCCCGTTGCCAAGGAAGACGAGGAGATTCCTGGCCAATCCCCCACGTGGGTATGTGCCATGTCAGCGGCCAGGCACGAGCATTCGCACGAGCGCGGACATCGCCGGTGGACGCAGGTTCAGGGTCGCTTAAGAAGTGCATTCGCACTTAAAAATTTTCCTGCGCAAACCGCCGCTCTTTTTGCACTCAAACTTGCCAGGAAGGTCGCATTTGTGGTCTATTTTGTTAGATACCGGGAACAACGACGGTACTTACCTGTGTACTCTGAAAATACATAAAAACGATTTTCGCGTATGGGAAAATGGCGGCTGATTTGGACGTGCGAGCCAGCGCAAGTTGATGTTGGAATGACAGAACCACCTGGGGTATGCAGAGCGAAACGCTCGTTTGGGATTCACGATAGGAAGGAGCCAAATGGTGCAGCAGACGATCAGAAAATGCACCGAGGAATGAACTAGCAGCCGATTAGAAAACCCAGTTTTGGGGTTCGCACGTCGAAATCAGCCGCCATTTTCCCATAGGCAAAAATCGTTTTTATTTATTTTCAGGATAAACAGGTACGCAACGTCGTTGTTCCCGGTGTTAAACAAAATAGACCCCAAAATACGACCTTCGTGTGAAGTTTGAGTGCGAACAGAGCGCCGGTTCGCTCAGGAAAATTTTGGAAGTGTTCCAATTATCGTCAACTTATGCAGGTTTGGCTGGTGGCGCCGCGGCGTGGCAAATGGTTTAACCAACCAAACGCTCGAATGAGGCACATCTGCCAAGGTCTACGGGTATACCGCAGGCGCCTGATCGAAACGAAAGCAACGGAAGCAGCGTGTCCGCGTCCCGGCGTCCATGAAAACAAACGCAAAGCAAGGAAGAGGCAGCCAAGCGCGGGCAAGCAAAACCTGTTCGAGGATGGCGCTCACCAGTGCTTTGACGTGATCGCACCATCTCTACCGCAAAGTACGTGAGTTTCGAAACTTTTCTGCTGATTACGGAACGCGTGTACGTAAGTTGGTCTAGTGCGCAAACTTCCGCATTACTAAATTATGAGAACAGTATCGCTCTCATTTAAATACGTGCAAGAACTGAACGTAGAACGCGGGCGCAAATTTTAGAAAGCGGCATGACAAACTTTTTTGTTATCTCTTTAAGGACGCAATGCTCTACGCCCGCTTCGTTAGCCCGTGCCGTCTAACCGGGCTGTACTGCGATCGATGTTGGTTGTGAACTATCAGTCAAGGTTCAAACAGACCCCGTAGCCACGGACCGTCTGCATGCTGCCCGGGCCGCGATCCTGCGCACGATTGGGCAGTTCGTGTAGAGTGAACTAGAACACAGAATGGTCGAAACTATGGTTTCTACCACAATAATATTAAACTGTATGGTCAAACGAGCTGCCAAAAAAATGAAGCAAGAACGGGGTAACGAAAGTGGAATCCCCGAAGGTCTCGCGAATCGCCTCGCCGCCACGCGGAGCTGCTGCCAAAAAAAAAAAAAAGAAGCAAAAAGGGCATAACGAAAGGGGAATCCCCTGAAGTCTTGCGAATCGCATCGCCGCCACGCGGTGATAGGTGGCAACTTGAGCTTCTACCGTGGATAATTTTAAAACATAATTAAAAAAATAATAAATTATGAACACAAAAATAGTTCTTTGAGCAAATGGGCGCACTTCATTGCTATCGCTGAGAACCCGAGGGGAATGCCCTGAAACTCTTGAGCTCTGCATCTTGAGGAGGCGGCGGCGCCGATCTGCGGCAGCAAAACCTCTCGCGTCGTCTGCTACATGAACTTCCGCAGCGCGGTGCCCTTGCATGCATGCATGTAAGATAACGGACCCCATTGCCAAATGTGCATCGGTAAGCAGCATGCAGTTCGCCAACTATTTGTTTCTTCCCCTAATCTGCACGCGATTTTTCACGTTTTTGGAAAGCGCTGGCAAGTTTTGGATTCGCCGAACCTTGCTGCATGAACACGCGCTTATGAGGCTGCGATTCAGTCAATGTGACGTCGCGTAGCACAGAAGCATGTACAAGTATGTGTTTCTGTGTATATGGCGTATTCGGTGCTGCGAATATTACTGTACTATGTTTTTTGTGTGTGATCGCAAACTACAAATTTGCTCGTTATTGGCTGTTCCATAGAAGCATGTATATTGATTTTACTGTCCGTGAGAGTATGAGTACTGCACGTAGTGCAAAAAATGAATACCAAAAGTCAACATAGTAACTATTAAGCGCGGTAACCAAAGTTTTCGCGGACATTATAAAAGGAAAACAAAAAAGAAGATGTAACAGTACCGGACTGGTAGGATTCGAACGTCGTTCTTTTTTCTTTTTTTCTTTTTTTGAGCTTGAAGCGGATATTCTACCACTGCCCCACATTCTGAAGTCTTGCGATCGCAGCGCCGCCAACAAATTTCACCCGTTTTTTTTTTTTCCTTCAGTTTTGATGTATCAAAATCATAGGCGCTTCGACCATTCTGTGTTCTTGTTACTTTGGGGATCCCATGGTAGAAAGGTTAAATTTGAAAAAGCTCAGAAAGGAGTTCAGAAATGTAAGCAAAATTCGTCCTATAGAGGAATTTGTGGTAGCAACTAGAATTTTCTTCATAACTTATAGTTTACAATTATAAATAGTATGACCGATTTTTTTTTTGTCTCCGTATCGCTGTACCGCTCTAATATGGAGACATGCAAAAAAAAACAATACACATGCATTTAAACATTCTGTGCTTACCATCGCCATGCACATAAATACCAAGTACGGTACGTGTTTGTGTCGTTCCTTTTTAGATCGGCTGCTGCTGCACGGTTTTTCAAAATCACGCATCCCTTTTCGACTTCATTGCGCTTTGAAGGAGCGCGTTTTACGTTCCTTATCTTTGAGGAGGGCGGATGCCAGAGCGGCAGAAGGCCGTCCGATACAACCGCAAGACTCCGTTGCAAAATGAGAACACAAGACTCTTTTACAAGATAAGGACGCAAGGCTCGCTGCAAGATGAGAACGCAAGACTTCGTTAGATGCTCAGGCACTTCCGTGTAGATTCAGCAAGAAAATCCGTCTGCCCGTCTTTTACGCTTCATTTCTGCCACACTTTCGTTGAATACGAATATGCTACAAACAAAATGCACCATATTTTCACGGAAGACGTTATTTTGTATTACAGTGGGACCTCGTTATGACGAAGTAGTATATCGGGGCAGTAATTTAGTTCGTTATACCCGGTATTCGTTGCAATAGTAGGGTTAAAAATCGGCTCAAACCATTCGGCAGTCGGGTTCCCGCAAATATCGTGGATACAAACGCGAACTATTTTCAGCTTCGAACCCACTGTAACAAGGTAGCCATTATTTCAAGCTCAGTACACCAGAGCATGAAACGACCTGCCACGGTGGCTCAGTGGCTAAGGCGTTGTGCTGTGAAAAGCAAAAAAATCCCGCGTGTACGAGATTTCGGCGCTCGTTAATTACGACGCCCATGGGGTCAATATTATTCCGGAGCTCTCCACTACGGCGCGCCTCATCGCCTGCGCTGCGTCGGTGCGTTAAAAACGACAATCAATGATCAAATCAGAACATGAAACGGGAAATTACAACAGAACAGAATTCATTGAACAAAACAGGCCTGCGTTATTATTATTTATTATTACTGTTATTATTATTATTATTATTATTATTATTATTATTATTATTATTATTATATTTTATTTTATTTTTTTGCTCACTGAGTGTTTATTGATGTACTACAGTGCTGCATTTTCCCCTCTGAGTGCTCCAGCACGAAGGCCTCCGCTGTTCCTGGGCACTATAATAAACATTGATTGATTGATTGATTGATTGATTATTATTATTATTGGCAGTATTTTTGTACCTGTTCTAACTTATATATTCAATAATTGTCTAAAAACAAACGTCTTCCCTCGCACGTGGAAAATCTCTCGAGTGCGTCCAATTTTAAAGACAGGCCCGACGTCTGACGCAACAAATTATAGGGCTGTTTCTCTCCTTTGTGCCTGCTCCAAGCTGTTTGAGACAGCGCTTCACAAAATCTTATCAAGTTCTGTACAAAACGTCCTTATACCTAACCAGCATGGTTTTATATCGGGAAAGTCGACAACAACAAACCTCGCCTGCTTCATGGAGCAGGCCTCCGCAGCAGTTTCAGAGAGGGGCCAGTTGGACGTTGTATACTGCGACCTGAGCAAGGCATTCGATGTTGTCTGCCACTCGTTGTTACTTAATAAGCTTTTACTGTCTGGCATTGATGCACCACTCGTGGCATTGTTGTGGAGTTATCTACACAATCGGTTTTGTTATGTGAGTGTTCACGGCAAGAAGTCCGCTATGTACAGGACAACAAGTGGTGTGCCCCAAGGCTCTGTGTTGGGCCCTCTGTTGTTTTCTATTTTTATAAACGATGTGTCAGCTGCAATCAAGAAGTCTTCGTTCCTAATCTATGCTGACGACATCAAAATATTCAAACGTATTGAGTCTGCTGAGGACTGTGTTTCCCTAAACAAAGATGTGTCCTCGTTCTCTAAATGGTGTTCAGAGAATAGATTAAATCTTAATCCAAAGAAAACAAAGGTCATCTCTTATAGCCGAAAAACAAACATCCTTTACTTTCCTTACACCATTGACGGCGGCCCCCTGTCTAGAGTTGATGGTATCAGAGACCTTGGAGTGCTCTTTGACAGCGCCTTAACTTTCTCGCCCCATGTCGATCAACTTACTCGGCGGGCTCTTCGCTCTCTTGGTGCTGTATGCAGATTTTCACGGAACTTTCGGTCTCCTAATTCATTCCTGAAACTATTCAAAACACTTTGTATTCCTCAACTAGAATATGCCTCTGTCGTGTGGAATGGGACCTGTCATTCTAACAGCAAACGTATAGAGCGTGTTCAGACCAAATTTCTATCAATATACAGGCATCGTTTTTCCTCTGGGCCTCCCGAGACTGCCTTAGCGGTATCCAGATTCCCATTACCTGTCTCTCTGAGTTGTCGGCGAACCCGCCTAGATCTTCTTTTAGGGGCGAAGCTCCTAAAGCCATGGGTCTGTCCATCCCTTGTGTCTCGTGGTACGTGACCGCCGCATGCTTTCGGAGATGTCGCAAAGTGGGCCGCGTTGCACGCGCAAGAACCGGCTGCAACCGGCAGCGCAAACTCGGCACCGGGAGCGCGAGCTTGTCTGTGTTCGCCAACGGAGGCGCGAGCGCACGTGCACTGCGAGGGGGAGATCGCGCAAGAGATCACGCCACGAATGCAGGCGCAGTCAGTCGTTCTCGGAGATCGAACGAGACGCAAGGACCTTTGCTCGTTTCCTCTCGTCTTGTTCGGGCACAGGTTCGCCCTAAATAAAAGTTTTTCTTTACCGTTGTGTCCCATCCTACGTGACAAATTGTGGTGGAGGTGCGGGGTAGTCCTCGATGGCGCGGGGTCTTTCACCAGGTCTGGGCCTGGGAGCATTGACTCCGAAAATTTGTACAATGTACGCACACAGTCTTACGTCTTTCTTAATGATGTAATGGGCGAACTTTCACGGGAGAGTTACGGTTACCGATGATCTCCCCCTCTCGAGCTTCGCCCCACTTATCATCATTCATTCCGTGGATATGGCGCGATTTTTTTTTCTATATAAACTGCTTCATGGTATTATCACATGCCAGGAACTACTTGCACAAGTCAGCCTTCGTGTTTCGCAAAAAAAAATTGGGCCCATCTCCCCACGAGGGGGGACTCGAGTAAATGCGTCGCGTAGGGGGTGGGTGTATTGCGTTAACGTTAGTGTTTTGGGGGTGGTGGTGGGCTGGTAGTGAATGTGTTAACTATTATTGCTTATTACTATTAATTATTATTATTTCTTTCATATATTAATTATTACTTTCGTGATTTTGCGACTCGAGTCCCCCCTCGTGGAGAGATGGGCCCAATTTTTCTTTTTTTTTTTGTGACGCAAGGAGTGTAGGCAAGGAGTAGGTTGTTGTAAGTCGTTATTTATTTATTTGTTGCTGTTGTCGTTGTATTGGACGCTGAGAACGACGGCTTCGTGGTCGCTAAAGTGTACTGTTAAGGGGTCTTTAAGCAGTGGTCGTGCGTTGCAGCAACTGGTGAAGACGAGATCGATGCAACTGCTGCCGTGTATCAGCAGCTTCTTGACGTAGTTTGAATGAGTCAAGGATATAAGGCGCGTTCGTACCCTTTGATTCTGTGTCGTTTTTGTGGCGCAGTGGGAAGAGCACCATGTACTCGCGTTCCGCCCACAGGGTCGTGGGATCGAAACCAGGCGCCGATAACTATTATTTTTTTATATAGTTTTTTTTTATAGTAGGGGGAGGGGTGCGGACCTGTTGTTGGGAGCGAGGAGGGTAGCGTGATGCGGGAGAGAGAGGAGTGGGGGAGAGGGCGCACCTGCGCGCTGAGCTGTGCTGGAGACGGACGGCCGGACCGCTACATGTGAGTTAAAGAAATGATCTGCATTTATAAACAACAAGTTACCCCCCGCCCCCCCGCCCCCCCTTTTCCATAATGCTACAGCACTCAACACCCATTCGCCCCTCCAAAGAGTGCAGCGTCTCTATAAACTGTCACTCAGGGAAACTTGATATATTTTCAACGTTCCCCTTCGGGAGTTTTAAAGACGATAGTCTTTCTTGGGCTACTTCAACCCAGAAATTTTGGTCTCTGTCTGTATGCTCTGTGTCCGTTGTCAGTCTGTAACCCGATTCAGCCACCCCTGGCCAAAATTAACTGCTTACCGCGCAATAGTCTTATATACTCACAGCCAAATGTAAACGTCTAAGCCTGGTTTATATGTTCATACTTGTCAACTTTGTTGAACAAGAACAAGACATTACACAAATATAAGACAGGAAATTAGTACACAAGGGATATTTACAGTGTTCCTTTATTTAAAAATTCATCGATGCTTAGATTTTCGATAAAAAATGATATTCTACATCTACTGAAGAAAACCGCCGCCTCCTGCCGGCATATTAAAAATCACGCGGCAACAGCAACGAAAGGGTCCACAAGCTAGGTTCCACGTTCTGCTTGGAACGCACGTGGAGCACGGCCACACGGTTCTATAAACCTTCTAGTCGGCCGCCTCCATTCACGCACGTCTCTACCGTACTGCAGCTGTGGCATCGATTAACCCGGCCTGTAGCAGTGGAACGCGGTAAATTCAAATCGCCTTGCGCAAACCTTTAGTGTGTTTACCTTGTAATGAGCGCGACGGTGCAGAAACAGCATGAAAGGTGAGCGGGAAAGCAAGGGGGGGGGGGGGCTTCCTTGGCAAATGTCTACAAAGACTATCGTCTTTTGACGACATTTGCAACGAAAGGAGCAGATACGCGGCCAATTTTTTTGACTGGGTTGTTAGCTGTGATACAATAATTACTCTTCTTTTCGGCACAATTTTTTTTTTAGTTTTTTTTAGTTTTTTTATGTCGTTTTTATGTGTCCAATGTCTTCATAGTCTGTTCTTGTTTGTACAGTCCTATATATTCGTGACTTTGTGGCTGTAATTGCTTCATTGACTTGTCATATATACGATATGCTACTCGCCTTCCATCGCACCCGATTTATTGTGCCGCGAGGAGCACAGTGATGTGTCTGGTACTTCCATCTTCTGTTGCTGTAATTTCATAAATCAGTTCCTGTATTTTGTTCAACATTCATGTTTAATTGAAAGCTTGTGTTTTCGCCATATCTGCGAATATGTTTTTATGTCTGCTTGCTTCACCCAACTGCTTTGTGACCATCATTGTTCCACATACTTTTGCCATTGATCCACCATTAGGTTTCGTTAATCGTCTAATTTTGGTGGAATACCTTTTTATATCCTTAGGGTTTTATTGCTCTTTTTTTTTTTCGCTCGTTCTTCTCGTTGACTGTTTATATTGTGAGTTTCTGCTGTATATTAGTGCCGCATTTGGTCTTCCTCAGTGCGCCAGAACCAAGGCCTCGGCTGTTCCTGGACGCTCTAATAAACATTGATTGATTGATTGATTGATTGATTATCATTATTATTATTATTATTTGAAAAAGGATGTGATCTTCGTCTGTTGTGGCTATTCACAGCCATGAGCAGAATGAAACTTTTCTGTGTCCACAATCAAAATTTCCATTTCCACTTCTGCAGTTTCGGACGCCGGGAATTTCCCAAGTAGCTTCTCAGTACTGGCCAATATTTCTTCCTTATATCTGATATCGCGTGCGGATCTCACGGTTTCAGTTTCGTTATAAAATGATAAGTGTCATTGGAATAAAGCATGACCAATCAAAGTCCGTATTTAGTTCGCTATAGCCAGTAATTCGCGATATCAGTGTTTATTGTAGCAATGTTCAGCTGTACTCTAAAAATCTCTTCTCAGCAATGTATTTCTGTGTCATAGGGAACTTAATTCTGTAGAAGTGCCTGGCTCAGTTTTGTTTTGTTCATTTTGAACGAGCAACTTTCTTCAGTTTGAACGAACTATTCTAGCCACGAAAGACTTTTTTAAACAAAAAAAAAATGCAAGAAATATCGAAAAACTCAAATATCGCGCTCCCGTGATGTACTACGGGCCGGAGTGACGTCATATGGAGCCACCAGCGAACTAGCTCCATTCGAGCCACGAAAGAAATTTTACAGCAAAGCTGTATGCCTATACCCCCAACGGATCCATCTCCGTGGGCAGAAACGCGTACTAAAACGCCGGGACACTCGCTTTCCAACGTTTCGCGCTAGAACGTTTCGTCTCCGCGGGCAAGAATGCGTACTGAAAGAACACACCGGGACACTAGTTTTCCGCCTAGCGCAAGAACGCTTCGGGCTACAGATACGATACTCTTACAGAAAAGCTGTATACCTCTATCCCCCAGCGGTTTCATCTCCGTGGGCAAGAACGCTAAGGCCTTAGACGCCGAGCGCGTGCGTCGGGCTAATCAGGCATACAGCGTACAGCTAAGAATTCGTTTAAGGAAACCACAAAACGAGCATCGAAACCGCATTATCGATAGGGTGACCAGACTTCCCGTTTAGGGAGGGACAGTCCCGTTTTTTAAGGTCCGCTTCTGTCGTCCCGTCTTTTCGTACAAATAACCACGCCCCGTTTTCGCAGGACTGCAAAGTTTCGAAATTGGCGCCAAGCAAGTTGATCACCTCCAAAATGTGCCGACTCGCTACAAGTAAATTTTACAAGTATGACCTTAACTACGTTAAAATATTTGCAAAGACAGTGCAATCCATATCTATTCTTATAGAGGAACACTTTGGAGTTTCTTGCCGGAGACGGCTTCGAAGGGGCATTATTTCACCAGTGGACCATCGTCAAGCAAAACATTGAAAAGGAACTAGAAGATTGGAAATGTTCAGGTATTTCGGTCTCCGAGAGATGGGTGCAAGCGATGAAAAGAGGGGTGCACGCTGCTCTGAGAGAGAGAGAGAGAGAGGGAGGAGCGAGAGAGAGAGAGAGAGAGAGAGAGAGAGAGAGAGAGAGAGAGAGAGAGAGAGAGAGAGAGAGAGAGAGAGAGAGAGAAAACTTTATTCTTTAAACAGCCCTAGTCCGGGCCGTCGTGCCACAGGATATCTCGCGTCGCCGAAATGGCCCTGTGTTTTCCTGGACCCGCGGCTCTAGTCGAGCGCGTCTTTTTTTTTTTTTTTTTTCATTGGGAACTCAACGTGGACATCAACTTGCTGTCAACACTGCGTGTAATTTTACTTGTGCGGCTGAACTCTCCGTATACGCGCGCAGAATTTTACAACCGAGTGTTGCGGGATAACGTCTCGCATAAAAAATTCGATCGTCGTCATTATACACCAGCGAAGGACCCGAATGGGGACCTTCGAAGGGAATGCACGTAATGGAACTGTGAGTGGGATGGTTCCCTCGGCCTGAGTAATGCAAAATGCACTTTCCAGCTGCTATTTCCTGCAACGAGCCTCCTCTATACAGAAGTGAATTGGTGGGACGACATTTTACCGAGAGTAATGCAAGCGGTTTTATACGGCAGTGTGAAAGCACCATGTACCCCTTTCTATCCCCAGGAATTTCCAAATGCGACAAGTAGGCACTTTTACGCTATGGGTCGCTGTTTCGCGGTCCGCAGCAGTCTGGTGGCTTTTTTTTTTAATTACGTGGGATTTTTTGTCAACTGGGGTGTGGGGGACTTCACCCTCGGATCGGCCAGGAAACTCATGAAAACGTGCCATCATATAGTTATGCTCTACCGCCTAGACACATATAAACAGTGCTCGCGCGCCCTGCCTAAAAGTGCGCCAGCGGGAGTTCTGTCCTTTTTGTGCTTGCTCTAATTTCGTATGCTGGAGCTGTTTTGCGTCATTTCGAACGCATAATTTTTTTCTTGCGCGGCTGGAGCCTTTCTGCGTCATTTTGAACGCGTCATTTTTTTCTTGCGCGGCTGGAGCCTATCTGCGTCATTTCGAACGCATAATTATTTTCTTGCGTGGCTGGAGCCTTTCTGCGTCATTTCAAATTCATAATTTTTTTCTTGCGTGGCTGGAGCCCTTCTGCGTCATTTCGAACGCGCCATTTTTTTCTTGCGCGGCTGGAGCATATCTGCGTCATTTCGAACGCATAATTATTTTCTTGCGTGGCTGGAGCCTTTCTGCGTCATTTCAAATTCATAATTTTTTTCTTGCGTGGCTGGAGCCCTTCTGCGTCATTTCGAACGCTCCATTTTTTTCTTGCGCGGCTGGAGCCTATCTGCGTCATTTTGAACGCATAATTATTTTCTTGCGTGGCTGGAGCCTTTCTGCGTCATTTCAAATTCATAATTTTTTTCTTGCGTGGCTGGAGCCCTTCTGCGTCATTTCGAACGCGCCATTTTTTTCTTGCGCGGCTGGAGCCTACCTGCGTCATTTCGAACAAATAATTTTTTCTTGCGTGGCTGGAGCCTTTCTGCGTCATTTCAAATCATAATTTTTTCTTGCGTGGCTGGAGCCCTTCTGCGTCATTTCGAACGCGCCATTTTTTTCTTGCGCGGCTGGAGCCTACCTGCGTCATTTCGAACGCATAATTATTTTCTTGCGTGGCTGGAGCCTTTCTGCGTCATTTCAAATTCATAATTTTTTTCTTGCGTGGCTGGAGCCCTTCTGCGTCATTTCGAACACGCCATTTTTTTCTTGTGCGGCCGCTTTTTTCGCTTACTGTCGTAAAAACCAACCCAACGAGCATTCCTAACTAATGAACGCGGGGGCTCACGGTTATATGCACATATTTTGCCTGAAACGTAACGGCAGTTTTCTTATGGGCTAAATAACGGGGAAATGTATTGCAAGCGCCAGCGGTTCGCGAGCTTTGAACGGTTATGACTATTTAAACGGCGTGGTTTTCAAAGCCTCAGCGTGACCCCCTGACGACGGTACATCAGGCTCTTCTTGGGAGGAGTTTGGCCTCTGTCGTCGTGGGTTGCGGACGTGCGCGACTCATCGCAGCGCAGGCCTCGCCTCTACGCTTCACCGCTCCCGTCGAGAACTTCTCCCGGACGCAGCATGACGCCAGGACTTGTTTTTCTGACAGCCTCGCCTCTACGCGTCACCGCTCCCGTCGAGAACTTCTCCCGGACGCAGCATGACGCCAGGACCTGTGTTTGTGGTGTGTTCTGTGCTCGGTGGCCCCAGTGACTGTGGCAACTCTTCTATTTCCTTCGGGGCGCTAACTTTTTCTCTTTTCTCTCTTTACCTATCTACTCTTTCTCCACCCTATCCTATTCACCCCCTTCTATATTCCCTACCCCCCGGACTGGGTTGTATGCCGGTGAGCCCCCAGATGGGCTCAAAATTATCCCCAGTCCATTTCTTTTCCTTTTCAAACCGAACCACACCTACCTACCTCTTCTAGGGTCCTTTGTCTGGCTGCGCCTCCTCATTCCGGCAGTCGCATAGACCGTTAGCGAGCTACGACGACAAGGCGAGCCCATAAAGTTTTCTGAACTTAATATCCTCCCCCTCATAAATCCCTAAGCAATATTCAGCAAGCCACTACCTGGAGGCAGCTATAAATTAATATAGTCTATGCCACATGCAAATTGCCATTGATTTACCCCGGAGCTTACCGGCCCTGATGCTCTCTATGTAAAGCCGAAAGACGAGATTTAGTTCACCCCCTTCCTAACGATCTGCAATTGGCTAATTCAAAAAAGTTGGAGGGCGGTATGCTAAGAAAAAGAAAAAGTTTATGGAAAATTGGATCTTAAAATTTCCTTTTCATGGTGTTATGCATAAAAGTAAAATATTAAGCAAGATAATAGTTAAAGCCCTATTCTTTCGTCGTTGTAGCGTTCTTTCCATGTTGATGTACAATGCTTGTATAGTCTCAGGGAGACGTGTTCCTAAAATTGGAAAGAATATGCTTTATATTCTTTCCGCTTATACATATGTTTTGCACCGTATATGTTTTACACAGCACGCGCTCTTCTTTTTCTTTATTTTTTCTTTTTTCTACAGCTTAACACTTTGTGACCACCTGCATTTTTGTACTGTATAATGTCCTTATACGGACGAGATAAAACTCTGTTATCGCCCTTTACAATCCTGTGTTTTCAAAACAACAACAATTTGCTTTCTGCGCTCAGCTATAGATAATTCTTGGCTACGTGTGTACAAGGTGTTTTCTACTAAGTTGTATTGCGCATATTTGTATTTCTTCCCACCAGCAATGTTCCCATGTGTAACTTCAAATGAACCTTTTTTTTGTACGCTCTCTTATTTTTCTTTTTACTTGCATATAACGTGTTATTTGTTGTTCCGTTTTTTTTTTGTTCATTCAAAGTTTGATGTTCCCTTACAACTCTGTCGCGACACTCACCCTTTGCTTTCCACCTTACACAATGCCCTGCATTAAGGGCCTGTAAGGTATTTTTAAATAGATAAATAAATAACTATCGCCTGCTTGCAGCCAATAGTGAGATATTCTGCGGGCGGCCAGCAGAAACATACGAACGATTTCAATATTGGTGCGCATTTCTTTCCCCAGAGTTGCGACAAACGAATGTCTGTTGATAATGTTGTGATTGATCTGAGGGGTGAAATTCCGTGGATGATCACTAAGATGATGACGCGTAAAGAAGAAAAATCCCCGAATATGACACTGACCACGCTACATCAACAGCGGATGGTCGAACCGTTTTGTAGTGAACCGGTAACCGTTTATTTCTTTCCGTTCAGTTCCGGTTCGGGTTCAGCGTGCTAAAAAAATAACGCTTCGGTTCCGGTTTGACACCCTGGGAAAGAGGAAATAAATAGCTTATGGGGCAAGTACAGTTGAACCTGGATATAACGAATTTTGCGAAAATTTCGGAATTTTTCGTTACATGCAGGTTAAGGCGCACGTGAATGAAGAAGACCCGAAAGCAAAATGCTAGACATCAGTGGCGTTGAACTCGCCCTTCAAGAATTCATTTCACAGTAAAAAAACGGCGTCATTTGCACCTGCTGCTTCCCCAGTTCAGTCACTACACGGCAATCCGAACAAGCAAAGTCACTCACCCCCGTTTTTACAAACGCAACTTAAGTATAACATTTGCCGTTTGACACTTTTCGGTACCTTCACGCTATCAAGAACCAAACCTCTGCCGTAATAAAGTGTTTTCGGGAACTTCATGTTCTTGTACGCACTCAGAATTGGGGAGAGGGTGCTATCTGGGATACTGTGCCGGGTGGCGTCGACGTTGTTCTTTCTCGCCTGCGGAATCGGCATTTAAAACTGCGAGCTTGTCTTGGGGTAGCAGAACTTATTACCGACAAACCGAAACCGCAGATGCCAGTAGAGACACGCGACTACCCGCCGACAGGCAGGCCTAGCACGTAACCGACAACACACTCACACGTGGAAACGCACGGTAGTTTGCGGTGCGGAATTAGTTAGCTAAATTAGTGCGTATCTCTAGCCGATTTTTCAGAAAAAGTGCAAAAAACGATGGCTCATCAGCGTAGAGAATTCGTTATATCAAAGTTAACCACCGTAGCGCCTTTGTTACATAGCGGTCGCAAACACATGGGTTTCAATGGGGCTTCCAATGGGGAATTGAGAAACTTCGTTAAATCCAGGAATTCGTTACATAGAGGTTCGTTACATCCAGGTTTAACTGTAGAGTAGTGATTGGGAGGCGAATTGGCAGTGGTTTGGATCGGAGGAAAGGTAGATATGATGAGAAGGATTGGAAGGAAGGGGAGGCAAAAGAGGCTGGGAGGAAAAAGAGGAGTGGAAACAAAAAAACATACGTTGAGGGGAATATGGGGGAGGGGAGGAGGAGCGGAGCACACGGGGAAGGGAAGAAAAGGGAAAGGGTGCAAGGAAAAGGAAAGGTGGATGGGATAGAGGGTAGGCGGAGAAACGGGGTAGGGAAAGGTAGAAGTGAGATATGTTTAGGAAAAATGTGTAATAGCGCCTAATTCGCGATAACGAGTTCAGAGGTCGCTTCTTTGTGTTCTCCCGCGCAGCGTGGCGTGATTTTCATTCATTCTAGCGCCCGCCCGTGAATTCGAACTACGCTTAATTCTAACAATTTTATGGCACCCTTTGAGTTCGAATTAACGAGCGTTTACTGCAGTTTTGCACTCTTTTGCTATAGTCACTGTACACTTGCGGTTTTACATACCTATCGGTTTCTCGCAGTGCCACACTCCTTTTTACGGCAACTCTAACTTCTTTATTTAAATAGTTATTCTTCAGCAATACGAATTTAACCAGTTCTTTCATTGGTAGTATACCCGGGGCTACGTATTTTTTATTGTACCAAGGCTATCTCACGGTGCACCGTAGGGTATGCTTTTGACTATCTTGCGAATTACTGGTTTCCTTTCTTGTTTGTGTTTTCGAGCAAGTGCCGTCTAATGTGATACCATTAGAGAGTAAAGATTCAGCAAGCGGCTTACGCTCTGTAAGCGTAACTGTGAACGGAGTTGCACCTCGGAGGCCATACATTATTGCAGCAATGCACCTTAATTTGCCACATATATGTCTAACGTGCCTTTGCTACGTTACACATTTAGCAAAACACGTATCTAAATATTTTACGGCTGTTTCAAGTGGCAAAGGTGGGCAGTGGCAGGGGTTACAGCAAAAATGTGTTTTCAAATCGCGCGCCATCAGCCGCAAAGGGTTCGCACAACATCCGACAGATGGCGACGAGTGTACTGGCCAGTAGGAAAACGCATTGAAACATCCCCCTCGCGAGGGGCACGATCAAATGCAGAGCATTTCTGGGGGCGCACGACGTTAAGTAGTTTGCGTTACGTTAATGCTGTTGCACTTGTGGCAACTGCTGACGAGAGAGCGCTCGTCAGCAGTAATTTGAATGAGTCAAGGATATAAGGCGCGTCCGTAGCTTCCAATTCTGTGTTGGCTTTGCGGCGCAGTGGTTAGAGCACAGTGGTTAGAGCACAGTGTACATTGCGTTCCGCCCGCAGGGTCGAGGGATCGAAACGTGGCGCCGGATAGTATTTCTTTTTTTTTATATAGTAGGGAGGGGTGCGGTGCGGACTACGGACGCCAACGCGGGTGACATCGTGAGTTACTGAAATGCTCAGCATTTAAAAGGAAAAGGTACAGAGAGCAGGCAGTGCAAATTAGAAAGAGAGGATCGAAGGGGAGTAGCCGCGTGTGGAGAAATATTGAAAGGGGAGTGTATGAGGGGACGGTGAGAGGGAAGAAGAGCGGACGGGAATGGTTGGACACAACGAAAACAAATTTAGTCTTCCTACAGGACCTTCGAAATCTAGCCTTCCGAGCTATGGGGAATATTAAACTCAGTGACTCATTGAGGACATTACTCCTTACCCCACCAAATGTAGAATTATAAATAGAAAAATAAAGAAACAGGCGTATAAATTATTCCTCGAATTTTAGCGGCAATATAATACGGACAGAAACTTGAGGCAGAAACTTGGAGGCCCACTAAGAGGATTCAACTTAAATTGAGAACGACTCAGCGGGCAATGGAGCGGAAGATGATAGGTGTAACATTAAGGGACAAGAAGAGAGCGGAGTGGGTCAGGGAACAAACGCGTGTTAAGGACATACTAGTAGAAATTAAGAAGAAGAAATTGACGTGGGCAGGGCATGTAATGCGAAGGCAAGATAACCGTTGGTCATTAAGGGTAACAGAGTGGGTCCCTAGAGAAGGCAAGCGTGGCAGGGGGTGGCAGAAAGTTAGATGGGCAGATGAGATCAAGAAGTTTGCGCGGATAAATTGGTCGCAGTTAGCACAGGACCGGGGTAATTGGAGAATGATGGGAGAGGCCTTTGCCCTGCAGTGGGCGTAGATAGGCTGGTGATGATGATGATGATGATGTCAATACGGACAGCTTATTTCTGTTTAAATACCAAATCTTGCCTCTATGAGTTACCAACAAATTATTAACCAAGCCAAAATTCCCGAACGAGTTATGGTGAGCAAAAATTGTCCTCAAACATATCTGATGTCTTCAACGAACACCCCGTGGAATTGGAAATATTTATTTTAGGAACAACGCAGTCAAAATTCAAGAAATCTATTAAATATCTCCTTTTTTCTATCGGCCTGATGTAAAACTTTTGTTGAAACTACACGCACGAAGTCGTTATTTCGTTGTAATGGAACAGTCTGTTAAAGGGTTGTATGTGAATTTCCTTTTGTACTTTCGCAGTTTTTTTTTCGCAGTTTTTTTCTCCATGGTGTCTTATTATTGTAAACAGCTTTCTAAAAAATTGTACTTATGACCAGTCGCAGGAATGCGTCCTAATGCGTATGCCTTTTTTCCTTGTAATTTTATTGTTCTTTTTTTATCGTACTTTCACTGCTTTGCTGCAACCGTCTGCTGCTAAGGGTGCATAGCCTTCGTAAGGATACTGGTTTGCTTTAGCCGTGCCCCCAAAGCAATGTTTGTAACGGCCTGGAATTATTATGATAATTCTTTATTCGGAATGGGGGACGTCAAGGTCTAGTCAGGGATGGTGAAGGCGGTAAAGGAGGTGAGAGCGTCTCATTCTCTTGTGTATCCCCGTGGTACAAGCGAAAGTCCACAGGGACATAACAGTCTCTTTTGGGTGAGCCCGGCCCAGAGGAGGCGATGCCCACTCCTGGAGGTTCTTGATGTACGGCAGAAGATGGGCTCTTCTCTCCGCCGCGATACCTGAGAACACCCACAGCATGTGCTGCATTGTGGGCCTTGTTCGCGTGTGACACGAGAAGTAGGTCACGACCCTGGAGTTCTCAGGGGGTTCTGTATACCCACCACTTTGCGAGCACGTCCTCCGTAAGAGCAGCCCCTGCTCTTATTTTGTGTACCAGGACTTGGGCCCCCCTGGGAAGTCCTCCTGGCAGTGGTCGTGGGTCATGGGGTGTAGCGGCAGGGAGCTTCGCCCTGCTTTCTTGCTTGGCAGCGGCTCTGTGGTCCGCAGGGTCTGGGCAGTTCCGTTGTGGGGGAACAGGGTGTGATGGGTCGGAGCGGATACTTGCTTCGTCGCTCGCCCACGCGTGGGCGGCCTCGTTCCAGGCGCCACCCACGTGTCCCGGCAGCCAGTCCACCCGCACGGTAATGGATTTCGTTGTGCGAAGTCTCTTCGCAATCGTCTTGATGAAATGGCTTGTGGATCCGATGACTAGGGTGACACCGAGTCTTGCCACCGCCTCTGTACTGTCAGTGTATATGGTAAAACGTCCGCCCCCGGTGCTCCTCCGCCTGGTAGCGCTCTTCGATGTGGTTCACCGCCAGCAGTACCGCCTCCAGCTCGCATGGCACTGTGCTGGGCGTGGTGTCAAACTGAAACGTCCTCCTTGCCCCCGCTGGCCCGTTTGCACAAGCAACGATAACGCCGTTGGTGGTTTCATCGACGGCGGCGTCCACGAACATGGCACCTTCTTGCAGGTCGGCTCGCGCCGCCGCGGCGGCGCGCTCCTCTACGTGGTGGTCCTTCATGCAGACCCTCGACATGGGTTTGGGGGTGCGGATCATCATCATCATCATCATTTATTGAACCCTTAAAGGCCCTTTGCGGGGTATTACATAAGGGGGGAGGCAAAGCACAATTCAACAGATGCATGATTGTCAATGGTACAAAGCATAATCGTGAGTGAACTACATGATAAAAACAGTGTCAACAGAAGGAAATAAATATACAAGGAAGAAAACGGCAACAAATGTAAATTTACTAACAAATCAAATGATTTGTGATTAGCTGTTTAAATTTTAATGGGTTTTGTTCGTGCACTATGGATTCAGGCAAGTTATTCCAGTCTTCAATGGCTGTAGGTAAAAAGGATTTATTGAAAGCGTTAGTTGAACCATGTAAGCGCTGTAAACTGAGAGAGTTAAAGAGGCGACGCGATGAACGGGCGGGAGGGAGAAGAACGGTATTGCGTTGTGAAGGGAAATTATAGTATAGTTTGTGCAGAAGGCAGAGCCGAGTGACCTTGCGGCGAATTTCTAGGGGGAGGGAGGTTGAGGGATAGTTTAATAGTGGTAATACTTAAGCGAGGACTGTATTGTGAGGTGATAAATCTGGCAGCGCGGTTTTGGATTGCTTCTAATGCGTTGATTAGGTAATTTTGGTGAGGGTTCCAAATAGCAGACGCATATTCAAGTTTAGTACGCGTGAAGGTTTCGTAAGCTAATTTTCGGATTTGCGGTGGGCAGGACGTAAGGGATCTTTTGATGTAGCCCAGTGATTTTGCTGAAGCGGCGACTAGTTGTTCTATATGATCGGACCATGTTAGTTTACTTGATATGGTTACGCCAAGATAACGATACGAGTCGACCTGGGTTAAGGGTTGGAAGTTCACAGAATACTGGAAGGGAAAGTTAGTGCGCTTGCGCGAAACGTGCATGAATTTACATTTCTTTGTATTAAGCTGCATTAGCCACCGCGAACACCATTTATTTATGGTAGACAAGTCATTCTGCAGTGCAGTTTGGTCAGTACAACATGAAATGCGACGGTAAAGTACACAATCGTCTGCAAAAAGGCGGATGGTAGATGAAATTTCGTCTGGGATATCATTAATAAATATTATAAACAAAAGAGGCCCAAGAACGGAACCCTGCGGTACACCGGAAACTACATCAACACGGGTTGATTCATTATTCGCGACTACAGTAAACTGAACACGACCGGTAAGAAAAGTTTTAATCCAAGATAGGGCTAAGGGGTCAATGCTGAGACAAGAAAGTTTACTTCTAGACGCCGGTGGGGAACACGGTCGAAAGCTTGGAAAGTCGAGGTATATTACATCTGTTTGAAAAGAAGAGTCCAGGTTAAAATGAAGATCGGTAGAAAATTCGTACAGCTGTGTCTCGCACGACAGCCCACGCCGGAACCCGTGCTGGTTAGGAAAAAAGAAGGAATTTCGATCGAGATGAGTTGCGATGTGGGAGTATATTAGATGTTCTAGCAGCTTGCAGGCAATGCATGTTAACGAAATAGGACGATAGGTTTGAGGGGTCTGAAAGGTTTCCGGATTTGGGCACGGGGATAAGCTCGTATTCCCGAGGCGGGATTGGATTCGGCGTTACAAAATCGGTGACTCGAGCTACCACCAATGCCGGGGCATACATCCAGCGTTTCATCAACGACACTGTCTGGAATAAACGTGGAGGAAGGGGAAGAAGAAGAAGGAGGTGGTTGATTAGAAGAAGTAGTAGAAGAAGGAGGAGGAGGAGGAGGAGGAGGAGGAGGAGGAGGAGGAGAATATAACGGGGAGACACGGGAGCAAGGGCAAATGAGAGGGACCAAAGCGGAGGGGATTTGGGGAGGAGAGGGAAATATTAGGGGGCAGGAGGGGGAGAGAACGAACTAATGCGTTGTAGAAGTGACGGAAATGCTATCGTCATTCGGCGCCATTTGCCGTGGGGCAAATATATTGTTGTGAGGCGGCAGAACAGAAGAAACGAACCATTGTTGGCGGTGAAGTGATTTATTTCACAAAGAGATGCTGCCGACGTATTACCGTATGTGCATGGCTGCCATGACTGAGACCTCGTAAGCTGCGCGGCTGCCACTCCCTTGTCTTCGGTGGTAGGTCATGGCACGTACGGCTCGTGACAATATACGTGGCCCATTCTTTTCACAAGGCCTCAGATATCGAACTGACTTCTCGCTTTTTACCTTACAGTGTGGACATGGCTGTGGAAGTGGATGCAAGGCTCGTTCACTGCCATGAACTTGGAATTGTTCCTGCTCGGCGGAATAGCCGCTGGCCGCTGTGGCTCTTCACTGCGTTATCCATTGGTTTTGTAGGGATGCTACTTTTGTGCAAGCCAGCCAAAGAGATCGGTAAGTGTTGGTGAATTCATGCCTGCTAGTGGTTCCCTTGGTGCTCTGCAGGCTTGGCATGGCGTAGGAAACTTGCCTGATAAAGGGCGACTTCATTAGTACTTTAGTCGTAAGTTGTATTACATACTACATTCCACCAGAGACAATTCTACTGCTGTAAGTTTGTCTGCTCAAACCTACAACGCAAGGAAAGTTTTCCGTCATGTTTCGCATTGCACAGACATGCCATAAAGCTATGTTAAGCCCTTCTACATGGTGCGAATTTCGCGCATCTGTGGCACCGCTCGTGCGGCAAAACGGTTTTTTACCTATTTCCATTGTTGCGACAAATTTCCAAATGCCAAGCGGCGTTCACAGGAGAAGTTCGATCGTTCCAAACATTTGGCAGTTTGCCACAAAAACGAGAATAGACCGTTTTTTTCGCACGTGCGGTGCCGCAGCTGCGAATTCGCAGGCGAAATTCGCCCCATGTTGAAAGGGCTTTCTACGCAGGAATTGCCGAATTTGACCCTTCCGGTGCTGCTCTGCAGGTAATGCGAGAGAGTTAAAAGCGTTGTCCATGATCCTCCTTTTCAGCCAGTAATCTTTTCGTATCTTATCACCCCATTTTTTATTTTGGTGGTTCGTGCATGTAGCATGCTAGGTTATAAAAGTGTACCTTTGGATCCTGCTGCAGATATCAGACCTGCATTCGCTGTAGCCTATTTTGCGTGCAGTAGTGTTGGCTGTTGAAACGTATATAGCGCAAATGTGGCGCAAAATCGCGCAAAGGCAGAGGAAGAAAGACAATGATGAATGCACTGGCATTTTTTTTTTGTTTTTGGTGTAACTGTGTGCTGTATGCACCTATTTTGCTTGGTAAACGATATTTTGTCTAGGCGCTAAAATTGACGTAACATGAACGTTTACCGTAGACTGGTTGCCCTGGTGATAATGACGGCGGACCTGAAATAATGTCTAAGTGTCTAACTCATTAATTACTAACCCTTTATGCGGTACGCATGAGTGTGGCCCGTCGAGGGCATTCATGCAAAAGTTGTAATAGAGGGATCTGACCCTTCCGGGGATGCCAGTCTAATGGCTGCCATTTTTATGAGCGCAGTTGTCTCTCTGGGTCGCAGTGGTGCAGTACGTCCTTATACAATAGCATGATTCGTGCTGGAAACGTTTAGGTGGGAAATCAAAAGTGCAACTAGGTGCCAAACAAAATCGTGCAGTAGCGGAGCTCTTGGTAAATGAAGCGCTTGCATCACGAGCCCATCGCTACGCGCGTTGTTATCACGTACCGTTTTGTTTTAAAAAGAAATTTTGAAATAAATATCAACAATAAATAAAATGAGTGCTCATCCCTACTGAAGCTATAATTAAGCGGCTGAAGCTATGCAAGGCTTGAAGTAAAAAAAATAATTTTGTTAAATCACGCGCACAAACTCAAACACGATGCCAACATCACAGAACAAAAGAATTTTCTCTCATTGACCAAATTAACCTAATTTTGGGGGAGATTATTGTTTTTTCTCTTGTAAAAAGTTAAGAGTTGGAGGCTTGTTTGACACCTCTGCAAACAGGCACCCTTTTCTTTTCCAAGTTGTTGCCGCACGCCGTTTTTTTCCCGCAGGAGTCCAAGTAGCAGTGGGTGCGTTGAGCGTTGCAGTTGTAGTCGTAGTCCGGCAGGGCTGCTACCTGGCATGCGAGCTGTACTGGCTGCCGGTAAAGTCTGCCAAAAACTTGTCGAAGGTGCTGGGGCAGTGCTCGAAGCTCCCTTATAGCACGATCATTGTGTTTGGCGCCTGTATCATCATGTCCTTTCTGGTAAGTACTTGTCAAGTGCAGTGCATACCGTAGTGGTGTCGACAGGACGAGGCGGTGATGACGCATTACTCAGTTCATGGCTGAGGGAGCAAGAACCAACCTCCTTTATTGCAGTGTGCTCCTCCTTTCGATAACCTCTGTATTAGTGCCACCCTCAGTGAAAAGCGGAGCAAACGCTGTCATGGTCTGTGCTGCCACCTGGAGTGATGGTATGCACTGACGACTTAGCGTGCAAAATAGGAACTACTGTAATACCTATAAAACCACCCAACGCTATGCATACAACCCCTCTTAGGTGTACCATTGCTTGGAAACAGAAGTTGGAAGCAAATTCTTCGATGATGCGAGTACTGGTCTATAGTTCTGTGTTCGCGTTGTATTTGTCCATGACTGGGTATGTTTTCAGAAGGTCTGCTAAGGTCCACCTTCATTCTTCGGCGAACATGCTTCTTTTTCATTTCTTTCCCTGTCATATCGCAGGCCTAGTGCGTGGCTGCCAAGTACATGTCTTTTCTGCACGTCACAATCCATGAGTCGGTCTTTTTTATGAAGTGCTTAGGATTTGCGAAAAAGCCGAGTACCTCAAAAGGAACACCCCCCCTCTCCGCGACCCGTCGCGTCCGCGAACACCTATGTGCTATGATCTAACACATGACTTATCCGATCATTGTGTAAGGAATGTAAAATATGGGAGGTTGGATGTCCTCATTGAGTTGGGAGTGAGCTCAATAGGATGTCTGTGTCGTTTGACCGGGTCCGTCACTCGGCAATACTCGAGCAAGTGTCCCGCCTGAGCATGGGACGACGAACGTTCGCCTACATCAAGGACTTTCTCACGGACCGCACGACGACGATCGTAGCCGGTGACATGGAGCTCCCTAGCAAGACGCTGGGTAGCGTCGGCACGCCGCCGGGGTCGGTAATCTCACCCATACTCTTCAGCATGGTGATGATCGGTGTGGCCAACCGGCTAGCCGGCCTCCCGGACGTCAAGCACACCATTTGCGCGGACGACATAACGCTCTGGACAACGGGTGGCAGCGACGGCCACATCGAGGCGGTGTTGCAGCAAGCGATTGACGAAATCGAGAGTCAGCTACAGGGGACGGGGCTGGTGTGCTCGCCGGCGAAGTCGGGGAGCTCCTGATCATCCCGGCGCGCGGGCGGAGCAGGAGCGACAGCGACCGAAACCGGAACATCAACCTGAGGACGAGGGACGGGACCCGCCATCCCGCACGTCAAGACGTTGCGAGTGCTGGGCTGGCACATCGATGCGGCTCAGGCACAACGGATTTACGATCAAGAAACTGGACGCGAAGGTGGCGACGGCCATCCGGCTCATCAGGAAGGTGTCCACCAGACAGCGGGATGAGAAGGAGGCGAGCCTCCTCCGGCTCATACAGTCGTTTGCAGTCAGCCACGTGGAGTACGTTGCGGCCGTTCCACGAGTGAAGGTGGCGGAGCGTCAAAAGCTGGACGCCATCATACGCAAAGCGTACAATGGCGGCGCTAGGCTCTATACGCACACCAGTACGGAGAAGCTTTTGGAGCTAGGGGTGCACAACACGCTCGATGAGATAGCCGAGGCATAGCATACGGCGCAGATGGCGAGGCTAGCGCAGACGAGGACAGGGCGCTTGATTTTGGCTGAGGTTAGGATACCGCGAAAGGGGGTTGCACGGGGACGGGGGCCGGGCCGTCGCTGCCCGCGTAGGCTCGCTCTGCCAGTTGCAGGTGCCGCCGATCCCGAAGCACATGCATCCCGAAGTCAACCAAGAGCGGAGGATCGCGAGGGCGAAGGCTCTCACGGCAACACACGCATCGGACAACGGTGCTTACTACGTCGATGTGGCCAAGTACCCGGACAGGCCGGGCACGTATGCGGCGCGTAGTTGCGGCTACCTCCGGGGAGCTGTACACGGCCAGGAGCGTCGGGCGCGGAGTTCGGAAGAGGCCGAGGAGCTAGCCATAGCGTTGGCGCTCACGAACCCGAGGTGTTCAACGTGATCAGCGACTCGCGGTCCGGCGATCATGAACTACGCTACGGGACAGAGTGTCCCCGTGCGCAGTAAGGGCGGTGTGCGGGGGCCCTACAACCACGACAGACGCGGCGACGCTGAAAATGGTTCCCCGGCACACGTCGGCCGGTCAGCACGGGCGAGAACGCACAACGAAGGGGCAGACCGAGCTGCCGCGCGCGCTCACCAGTCGCGGCGCGAGCCCGGACCCCCCGCCGATGGAAACGGAAGGCGACGAGGCGACGCCGCTCACCTCGTGATAAGGACACTCTGGAGTGGTACAGGGGGCAACAGACAGGTGTTTCCGCCGACTCCACCACAGCTTACGAGGAGGGAAGCGGTGACGCTGCGACAACTACAAACGTGCGCGATGTGGACTCCGGTGATAGCCAAGCACGTGTGCCCGGAAGTGTATCCGAGCGATGTGTGCGCGGTGTGTAGGAAGGACTGGGCCACGATGGCTCATATCCTGTGGAACTGTAAAGTGAACGACGGTGCTACAGAGACGTTACCGCCGCACCTAGCGGATGCGGTGGCAAGCAAGGACTACGACGTGCAATACAGGGCGTCCAGCAAGTGTTGGAGGCTCTCGAGCGTCAGCGGCCGAAAGCACTGTCCCCTCGGGGGCTGGGTGCGTGTAGGTAGCCGATGCCGAGGGACCGACTGACACGACGTTAGGCAGCGTCAATTTTGCCGGACAATAAAGATGTTTTATCTCTCTCTCTCTATGTCATAAAAAGGAGTTTGTGGATGCGAAGCCTTTAATTTTTGTGCTGGCTTCCGTGAGCCGCTTCGCACAGTTGTCTACTGGAGGCGTTGACAAAAGATGACCCAATGTGTATTGTTCTTTCACCTTACAGAGCGTCATTGAAAACCTGAGTCTTCTGTGGGACGTCATTTCTACGGCCTGGCATGTTCATTTTGTGGTGGCCGTTATCAACATGCTGTGCGTGTGGGTAAGTTGCCCCTCTCAAATTACGGACACACTGTGTGCTTTTTCCATTATTTTCTTCCAGTGCCATGCGCCTCTTGAGAATTCTGTCGCTGTTTCAAGGTAGCACTGCAGGATGTCGATTGTACTGTCACAGTCGTATTATTCCTATCGAAAAGTACTAGGATCAAGTGCTATAAGGGCTGCTATGATGACTTTGAGTAGTTAACAGCATGACAAAGAACACGACCAAAAAAGACGGCAGGGCAAGCGTGGTGCCATCGTTTTTTTCTTGTCCTTGTTCCTTGTACCGCTGTTAATTAATTGAACATGAACATAATTAATTGAACATAATGAACATGAACATGATTTACAAACTGTGTCTGTAGCGCACCTTGCTAAGTTCTACTTCTGTTGCTTCAGAAGTTATGCAAGCTTGAAGTTCATCGTAGAAAATCCGGGAGGACGATCCTTGGGCAGTGACCCAGCGAATGTGCGCGTAAAACCTGGGACTGCATTCCTAGGCCCTTTAAAACTACTTCCTTCGTTTCGGTAAGGCACTGGAAAGAAATTAAATTCTGCATTATGTGTTGGCATCCCTTGTAGAAATTTACTTCAGAAAGCATTGTGAAAGCCTGCCGCAATATATGGAGGGTTTCTCGTTTTCAAATAAAACTTTATATCTGCAGCCTGAATGGTGCTGTAACAAAAAACGTTTAAGCCTGAGCTCTTCCTAAAAGTTTGTCCCCGAAAAAATATGTGCATCCCGAAATGTAAATTTTCTTACGGAGCCAAAAAATACGCTGAACACAATCGTGAGAATGCCAAAAATATGAACATATTTTATGGTTTACTTAAAAAATCAGACATTTGACAATATTGGCACGCTATGCAGGTCAAGAGCCCTATTTAAATACACTGCAAGACGAAGGCCTCTCCCACTGGCCTCCGACCACTCCTGTCCTGCGGTGCTCAAATCCATTATTTGCCTCCGAAGTTTATTTCATCCCTTCATCAAATTAACTTTTTTCCCTTACTTCTAGTTCCGTCACTTGTTAGTCACTCGGATATCTTGGTGGTCAACTGGTTGTCAATTATCTGCATTCAATATTCTCCGCCTACAAAAATTTGCTTTAAATTGGGTTCTGCATGTTCACGCTGAAGAATTGCCAGAAGTAGATCTCAGAGTAAATCCGTGGGTGCCTTCATGCCTAACAGCAAATGCACCACTGATTGTTTTCATTACCCAAACTGTTCCAAACTTTGAATTGCGGTTTTAAAGGAGCCATGAAGACAAAATACAAGTTCGGTTTATTAAAAAGGTTGCTTTGTCCTGATAAAAATGATACCGATTTTATCGCAAACTTCCAAAAAATAACAGAGATATTATTATAACGGGGATAAAATAACGCAGATAAAATAACGGAGATATAAAGAAAACGTGTGGAGCTGTGGCGACTCGCTAGCCAGTTTTCGGCATCTTTTCTATGACGTCACAAAATCGTGTTTGGGCGGTTGACGGCGGTCGAACTAATCAATCGCCAGGACACATGACTGGACGATTGTAGTGGGGCTGCTAGTTCTGTTTGATCGAGTCACTTGAATGCTAACGTGCACCTATCCCACTGAAAATTATGCTTTTAGTGCTGGTCCATATGACGTCACTCGCACCGATAACACGTCACTGTGGCGCCAAATTTTGAAGTCCTTAAGTATTTCTTGCGTTTTCATCGGTTAAAAAAACGTCTTTCGTGGACGGAATGACGGTGAGTGAGGTACTAAAGTCTGACTCTTTAAAGTTAAACAAAGTTGTATTTTCCCTTCATGGTCCCTTTAAGCACCAAAACTACACGTGGGATACCAGGCATTCCGTAGTGAATACTCGGGAGGTGCGGCTGCATTTTCAGCCCCTGGTTGTTTTCAACATGTGCTGGGTGTTTTCGGGACTGTGCCCGCAACCGGTCGGTGCTTACGGCAACACCACGCCAAGAACTCGCTAGCGCGCCAGTATCTGTACGCACGCGGCCTGCCAAGCCGCTGCTGGAGCAAAGAAGGTTGCGTCGCAAAATGGTGAATTCAGTATAAACAACATTACCTAAGTACAAGAACTCATCTGAAAAACAAAACAAAACAAAAAAAATCCCTGGTCATCTCCACTGACGTGAAACCTGGTGAGGGACTAAGCCTGCAGTGTATAAGTATATTCTTGGCGCTTCAAAGACGATAGTCTTTCTTAAGCTTGTTATATTAAGAAATTTTGTGTCTGTATGTATATCTGTATGTCTGTGACTCGATTCAGCCACCCGGCCAAAGTGAAACAAATTCTGCGCAATAGTCTTATATACTCACAGCCGAATCTACGTTTTTATCGGCAAGACTCCAGCGTGAAGTTTGTAAAAGAAATTCTTTACCCCTGGTAGCACCTTCGTCTCGCACGCTTTAAGACATCCTGTCCTGGCCCTGCCCGGTACATTACTCTGTACAATGAAATGGGTAGTACTGTATCAACCAGATCATTATACAATCTCTCCCGCACTCGGTCATCGTCCCAGCGCTGTTGAGGGTGGCGATATGAAGTACATATCGTATATCATGTTTTTTTTAGTTTCACCCTTACCAGCAGCTTAGATGACTATTTCCTGAACAACGTTCGTGCAGTAAGCGTCCCCTGAATTCCCACGAATATCTTACCTCTAGCGACTGCATTCCATAGGCAATAAAGCGATCACAAATACGTGGTCGTGCTGCTGACCACTGTGCTAGTTCACCCAGTGCAAAATGTGCTTCCTGTACCTTGTTTTTACGCTTTAAACTTAATGTTTCGGTAGATATTATTCCTTGTTACCGTTATTCACTTCCCTGACTCTTCTCCCGCCTTTAATTGGCCTTAGACGTTCTACTAGCGTACCTGTCAGCGAAGTGTCGCCTGTGCGCCTGTGTAGATCTACTGTGACTTTTATAGACTTTACTAAGCTTTATAGAGTCTACAAAATAACAAACTACAGGCGCATTCTTACAGCCACAGATCGTGTCGTGGCTTAGTTTCAACGGAACGAACGAATAGCGATGACCCGCCGGAAGCCGGCCGCCCTGTCGGAGGGTCGGCGAACTGCGCAGTAGCGCAGTCAAACCAAGCGTTCTCGAGTAAGGGCCATACGAAATGTCAGGAAATCGGCAACGGCGATGTAAAGAAGAGGGTAGCGGTTAAACGCACGGAGATAAGTCGAAACATGGCTTAGGTACTCCAGTCTACAATTTCGCAAGTAATCCCACAATACTTACAACTCACTTCAGTGTCCGTTTAAAGCAATGTAGGGCTGAAAATGTGTTCACAACCATCGAAAACCTAAATATGTTAAAGTGGGTTGTTTGTGTCTTGACTGAAAAATCCTTATTTTTTTGTGAAGCAGTGGCACCACCTGGGGACCAGACAAAACTTAATGCTACACGTGGCTTGTTTTTTTGATTTTTTTAAGGCCTACTACGAAACCATCTTGGTGGAAAGGACCATGGACTCTCCTATTAGCAAGATTTTTTAAGTTCCGACACCAGCTGGTCTTTAGATGGGAAAAATTTTACATGTCAAAGCTACGCCTGTGCTATAAGGGGCACCGCAGCCGAGGGCTACGAGATAATTTTGACCACCTAGGGTATTGGTCGTGTGCCAAAATCTCGGCACATGGGCGTTTTCGCCTTGGACTGCCATCAGTAAAACATTCACCATGGCTGGGATTGAAGTTGCATTCTTTAGCTCAGCAGCGCAATGCCTTAGCCTCTGAGATAGCACGGCATGTGGTCCTGAGATTACAGGGTGGTTTTTGATTATTTCATGTAGTCTGCAATGCTCCATTCGTGATCACTCGCGTGTGAAGCATTTGGTTTGTTAATTTCATATTTTCTACTGGTAGCTCTCCTTCAGGTCTCCCTGTCAATGGTGATGATTTTATAGTTAATACAGCGCATACGTAGCACCCAAAGCAAAATGGTAAATTATGACAAAGCAATGTATTGAAAAACGGGAAACAGCAGAAGGAAGCAACTTTCACAGCTTGTTTATTGTACATGCCAGCCACTTAGCAGTAGGTCTTTATGCCAGGTGCAAGGGACCTTGCATTGAGTCAAGCGCGAAATGTGTTCCAGCGAGCTTTTTTCTAGCTTTTGGCTTTTACGCGTCTGCTGCTGCTTTGTTGGCTGATATTTTTTTGATAGGTAGCATTCTTTGCCGGTACTCCCACAGCCTGGCCCGTGTAACGCCCACAATTTCCACAAAAAAGCGTAAGGGGGAAAGTAACACATGTAATGATTACAAGAGGGTATTTGGAAACAATTGGTTGAAAAGAATTTCAAGTGCCAAAAAAATGGACAGAAAATACAAAAAATAACAAGTTCACAGAGAGGAACTGAAGAAATCAAGAATTTGCATGTTATGCATCTCCCAAAAACAGACTAAACTAGTTAGGCGCGGAAAAGAACGGTAAAATACGAATAAACGTAGCAAACATCGACCAATCCTGCATTACGGCTCGCATACATATGCGGAATACATGTTATAAGTGGCGAAGTAAATGCACTTAATTGCTGTAATGGCACAAATTTACATCATTGTCAAAAGGAAACAAAATAAAACCTAAAAAAATAAAATAACCAAACGTCTTTGCTACTTATAAAAAAATCTGGCTATAAATAACTCACAAGGCAGACAAGGGGCATAACAAAGTGTATTGTTGGGCGAGTTAGTAGTTCATAATAAAAATAGGTACAGCACGAATCGAAACAAGGACACAAAGACTACGGGACGAGCGCTCGTCCCGTCGTATTTTTGTGTCCTTGTTTCGATTCGCGCTGTAGCTATTTTTACAAGGGGCATAAGAATGGTGCACATTAGCAGACAATTCTCTGAAGTTCTGTAGACTTTTCTAAGTGTATTTGGGCTGTTTTTTAAATACAATAACTTTGTCAGGCCAGCATTTGTACTGCTACGTTTGTTACAAAAGTGGCACTTCAATGGTGTTGCTATGCGAGCTTTAGCATGTTTTTTGGCCATGTTTCTGGGCGCCTCAACTAAACGAAATGGGGCAAACTTATCATGCTAGTATAAGTTTTTCAAAAACAATACGCGTTCAGCTCTACATTTTAGATGAAATTAATGCGTCAGTTACCAGGAAGCATCGTTTCGTCATCCGGTGTGATCATACCAAATGAACAGTCATGCTCACATTGACACAGTACTGCACGCAGCGTGGGAATAGTGGCTGGAAGTCTCTTCCATTGGACGTCGTACTGGTGAGTAATGAGATTAAAAGCTAAATGTAAAGCATTCTGCTATCCGAGTGGGCTATATCGAATCTCTACTGGCCTTTGGCACACAAAAACTGCGCCCGAAATGGTTTGCTACTGTCCGCATACAAGGTTAAGGATATTTCCTGTGAAGTGTACCTTATGTTAAATCTGAGAAGCCGGAGATGCGGGAAGGTGCTCAAGTTTATTGAATTGACCCGATTCATCCCATTTTGTTTTAAAGTGCACTACATACCTATATCTGTCTGTGGGCGATTGCCTGCAGCGCTACCACCAGTGTTTGAGTGCGACTGTTCACTGGGTACGGTGCGAAGCTGGTTGGGGACGGAAGTTGCCCTAGGTTTTTTTTTCTGGGCCGTCTAGGAACCGTCAGAAATGGAAGTCCGATACCACCGCCACTCCTGGGGTCTGATCCACACCGGAGTCAATCTCGCCCTGACCTATGGGCAGAACTACCTCTATGTGCTTGTGGACCCTTCCAGCCGCCTGCACAGACGCAAACTATGGTGTGAGTGCCGACACGGAAGAGGCCTCGTTTCTCGGTGTTGCTGCCCTCATTATGCCGATGTAACAGCCACTCTAGACGTCTGCTGTGGGTAATGTGCCCTCTGAAACTGGTTAATGAATTCCTGGCTGTTGAGTGCTACATTTTACATGCTACATGATTCCCAGGCTGTGAGAGGCGCTGGTAGGGCTACTCCAGGCTATTTCAGTAAGAGCTGTATGAGATACACTTGGCAGGGTTTATGGTGCGCTTTGTACGGTTGGAGTCTGGTCGTAGAAAGCATCTGCAACTTTGCATGTAGCTGAAGTAATCAAGTACACTTGCCGCCTAAAAAACTGTGGCATGTCACGTCTTTCTGATTAATCACCTCGCTAAGGCTGTCGAAGCGTTAGTCAGCAGTGCGTCGAAGAGTAGCACAGCCAGTGTGCTGGTGGCCCACTTCTGCCCGCGCCTGTACGACTTGTCTATTTCCTGAAACCTTGCTGCTTGTGCCTGACTCGCTCATCCTCGACTGCCTCTCACTCGGTGCCTACTGGACAGCTCCACTGGTCTACCACTTTTATCTGCTCTTGGGCGTTATCCCATAGGTCGAAAAATTCTAGCGGGGCAAACTCTGATTGGTGTGGCGTGGTGCTCTACGGTGCTTTTTTGACGCTTTTCTTCCTCTTGTTTGCTGCTCACCTTTCATTTATGGGCTCCATATTGACTTCGTCTTGTTCCTATTCTTCGGTGACGCACACCTATTCTGGAGGGGGGGCTTGCGTTCTCTTGCATTACGTACATTCTTTGTGCACGTAAAAATTTGTAAGCCCCATTGGTCTCTTTGCATACAAGAAGGAGGGGTAGCAAGCAGTTGTCACCTGTTGCAATTTTCACTGTGCAGACTGCGCTGCGAAGTGTCGTGTTAAAGCACTATTAGGGAACAATAATGCGCACGACGTGTGCGTGTTGTTCTCACATTGGTCACCTTTCAGTAAGAGCACAATAAATGTGGCGCATAACAACCAGTCTACCGCAATGGTTCCAACGTTCCCCGCTTCCTGGCTTGTGTGCGCAGAATCGAGCCCAGCACGGCTGGACCACGATAGCCAGGAATGAGTCGGTGTCCGGAGAAGGCATGGCGCTTTATCTCTTCCACAGTTACCACAAGCACATGAGCCTCAGTGAGTCGCTCTGAACTTCGGCTTATTATGCTCAGCTCAGCTGTGCATCAAAGCCAAACCTTCCTGTTAGTTTCCTGCAGCTGCGGGTGTAGCTAGCCAGCGCGCCTCCATGTCTCAGCACTTTAGATCTGCCGTTGCATATGCATTTAGTATGCAGCTTTGAGCACTGTTGTGTTTGTTGTATTTATGGTAGAATCCGCAATATTGACCTCGTTCAGCAGGCAATGGTAAGCGCTAGATGCAAGCAAAAAGCGAAATGCAGGGGTTAGTTGCACTGTAAGATGATTTACACCTTTGCACTCTTGAGAGGAATTTTCCCTGTCTTTAACCAACACGCATACACCCAAGCAAAACACGAACACAAAACCCTTTTAATGAGTGTATCGTTTACCCAACACCCTTACACCCTATCAAAAACACGAGAAAAAAAACCTTTTACAGGGTGTTTTGGCGTTTATAAACTCTTTTATAAGGGTGTGTTCGTGTATTTTTGTTAAGTGTGCCAGTTGTTCACAAAAAGAGGTAAATCATCAAGTTACAGTGTAGAATGCCTTGACTTCAGTGCCTCTCATGGCCTGGGCTGCTTCTAAAAGTGATGTGCTTGGCGCTGTGGCTTTTTGATTGAAGGTTTCGGCCTGAGCAAAGGTGGTATACAAATGCAGGCCAGATAGGGCCGAAAATGGTGGCGCGCAAGTTGGAAGTTTGGGTGGTTGCTTTATTAATTTGTCCCTTTATTTATTGCGCTCTGTTTTGCAAGTCGAACAGGACTGGGGCGCAATCCAGTGTTTTATTTGCAGGGGATTTACCGGTTGAGCCCCGCTTAATTTTGATGCGTAGCATGCTTTTCCGAGTACACCCACGGCAAGGATCTTGTAGCGGCCGGCGTTTGCACAAAAACGCATGAGTGGCGGAAGTAACGCATTTAGGGTAACGTAAACGAAGATAAATGGTCAAAAAGAATTTCGATAAACCAAAAAGGAGTAAAACTAAGAAAAATAAAAATTTCACGAAAATGAACTCACGAAATGAAAAAAATATGCATCTTACACATGGCCTGCTAAAGACGAAGATTAAACTTGAACAGCACGGGAAAAAACGTTGAAAACGCAAATAACAAATAGCGAAAACGGATCTGCGCCTGAGAAAAATATATATAACTGGCTAAGTAAAGGCACTGAATCGCTAGTGTGGTGTAAATTTACATTATCGGCGAAAATAAAAGAAAACTAAAAGTAATAGAACCACCCAACGTATTTGGCTACGCATACCCAAATATGGCTACAAAAAATTCATAATGTAATCAAGTGATATAATAATGCTACGGATTAGCAGACAAATCTATGAATTTCCGCTGATTTTTTTTCTTGTAATTTTTTTATAAAAGAGAACCACGAAACCCTCAATTGATGGTTACACTGTAGAAGCTTGTTACTTTAATGCTTATTATATGGTTAGACTGTAGAAGCTTGTTACTTTAATGCTTATTATAAAAAATTCGGATAATTGAAACTACTGCTGTGTTCAACACAAACTTGACATGCTGTTGGTCAGCTCGAGGTACAGGCAATTCACATATTCTTTGTCAGTCCTGTCTTGCCAAACCTAAAAGCTTTTAGGGAGGAACACCTAAACATGTTTTATAGTATATGATATAGCCACTGTGGTATATTTCAAATATTCATTGTATATAAAAATCAAGTTTATAAAGTTAACTTAAAAAACTTTTCACTAAGCCTTGTGAACTGGCGACTTCAGGTGAAAGAAATCTTTACCGAGTAAAGTGCAGGGTAATAATTATGGAGTGCAGTCACAAATCAGAGCGTGACAGATTTATTTTAGTGCCTCTTTAAACCTATGCTTGTATTTGTGCTGGCAGACAGGAGCGTCTGTTGGCGCTTACATTGTGAGGTGAGAAGGAATGGCTTTCGCGAGTTACGTATTTTCTGGTCTATAAGTTGCACCATTGTACGGGGTGTATCTTTTAAAACATCCGTTTGCGTAAAATACGGGGAAGTTTTCGCACCTGTGTGGAAGCAGTGCACATTTTCTTTGACAATTAACGCAGCAAATTAAACTTAATAGTCTTTAGGCATATTTGTCGTCATGGTGTATATGCACCGGAGAAAGTCAAAGCCCGTTTAGTATTTCGCACCAATAAAGTGAGCAAGAACTGCCATATGTGTTTAATTTAAACGGGGTGGGTAAACAAGCGGCTTGCTCTGAGTGCTGTATAACTCATCAATACACATATGAAGGAAGAGGTCGTTGAGAAGGTCACAGGAATTCCGTTCGGAGCTCTGTTGGCACTGAGCTTCAGGGGAGCATTGTAAATAATTTTTCACTGAAGTTTCATATTCAACCTAGAGCAGTAGCACTCGCAGGGTCGGCGAAACCTTTGTGATGTACCTAACCGTGTGCACCCCGCCATACGCCATCCCGAAAAAAATGGGGAATCACAGCAGCTTGATGTCAATTCACGCAGCAATGAAGAAAGCCATGGCGGTTCCGATGACTGTGTCTGTAAGCAAGTTCCTGGATATGGGCCTACATAAAAAAGGTGTTGAAGTTATTGAGTGTTACCTCGCTGTTCATTAGTGAAAACATGGTCAGGCAAAAATGGGCGGACGCACCCTTGACAGATTCGTTTGGAAAGCAGTGAATCAGCGTACAGAGACCAACAGGGGGATTGGATAAATGCCCCGAAGTCATCACTACCAATGCAGTACCAAAGAGCATGGACACAGTGCACCAATGCAACAAATGTGAGGCTGGAGCACGGGCCCTCAGTGGCAGATGGCGAAAAAGGGAGGGGTCATTTTCACGGACACCTTCCCAAACAAAGGAACGACCCAGACGACCGTAACGGTGACAACCACGCAGAAGCTGTAGTGACGTGTGCACCGGCAGATGTCGATGGTGTTGAGGAGGCACAGAAGCTGGTGATTGCCTTCGTCCTCATTCTAGCGGGCAAGACCAAAGTGGTCACAAATATTCATCAAACATACAGGGTTTTACAGTCTAGCTGAGTGTCCTAGTTTGTGCTCCGGGTGCTAAATGACGAAGCGCTGCTAAAGGAACAAATTAAATAGTGTGGATCCTGGCCCATTCTGTGGTGGAAAGACAACAAGCTTGCTTGCCTGCAGGTCTAAGCACTGACCTATCCAGCTAGGTAAAAAGTCACCCGAGATTCACTCCATAGCTACATAGTTGCTTATTACATGGAGGGCAAGTAGAGACTACCGACCCCACAGACTAAGCTTACGAGGGAGAAGACAACAATATAGAGGCAAAGACAGTCCGGGGCTTTTCCGCATATCGATGCTCAATAGCACGTTTCCAAAGCACAGCGAAGAAGCTTGCCAGTGCGTGAAGGACTAGGCACGCTCCAGCATATGGTAGGAGAGTGTGGGTTTAGCGAAGAACACCCGCCACACCTTTCTGCCCTAAAAGGCTATTTATCGTCTGTGCGCTTATAAAGCCCCATGTAAGTATCCCCCTTTTTTATAATCAAAGTGCGCACATGGAAATATTAGAAAAAGAAACTCACTTATATGTCATATGCGGGCGCTTTGAGAGCATGCCTACCTTTCGAGTGACCCTGGGTTGCTATCATTGAGATGAGTTTGTCCTTCAAGCCACAATATCGTGTGACACTACCGTCTCCGCGTGCAGCGCTGCGCGAACGCATGCTCCAGTACGAGCAGGACAACGAGGTGAGGCTGGCCGTGCGGAAGCTGTTCATCCTCATGCCCATGTCGTGCTACATCGAGCCCGTGCTGGGGTCCAGCGGCGACGAGGACATAGAGGTGGCCAACCCCATGGATGACCTGGTCCTCTCTCGGGGAGGCACGCAGGCGCGGACTTACAACAACACCGTCTACAAGATCAGGAACGGCGACGACAGGCCCGTGCGTATACTTTCTCAAGTTCTAATGGCTGCTAAACTTCGTAGCCGCAATTTAGTAGAAGTTTGCAGACGCGGTTAGAAACGGCTTGAGGAGTAATGCACCACCGCCACGATATGAGAATAGATTGCTGGGTTAATTAGTTTCATTGTGTTAGTTGCTGTGTTATGGTGGTAGCCGTGAATAGTTTAGAGCAGAGTGGGGTAATCACTGCAGGTGCGAGCTGGGAAATGGAAGAGATCATGCAGCAAAGTGGCAACTCGACAAGCTCTGAAAGGTGGCCGTCACAGCTACGCATCTATAGTTTATTTCACAAGCTAAGTAAAGCACAGCGGATGCTACAATGTTATCCCAACACAGCTGCATCAGCGCGTTCAACACACCGTGGAATTATATGGTGACTGGTTGAAGAAAAGCGACAATAAGCGCTTTGGGTCCATATGCCAAGCGTGGGGACAAAGACAAGTTCTTCCAAAGCCGCAGCGCCTATTGTAACTTTTATTCAACCGGGCACTGTAGGATTACACGCGTAAGTGGGTGGACTGCTGATAACGAGCATCCACTGTTCTTCACGCAGCTGGTAAACGTTAAAAAACGCAATCGGTCCCCTCAAGATATGAAGGTTATATAAAAGTTGTCACTGTCGTTCAGCTATGCAACAGGTTGGCGTAACCCTAAAATTTTCAATTTTCTCTCTTTCTCTGGTTGCTGTTGTGCATTATTTCACAGACTGAATCACCAGCTAGCTTTTATTGCTGCATTACAAATTGTCCAGGTGTTGGTGTCGGTGTAGTGGGTGGTGGTATCGGTTGCGGTGGCGATGGTTTGAAGGAGTAAGAGAAAAAATGGAAAGCCCTTCTGCAAATCGCTTCAGTTCAACATAGTGGCAATATGGGGTGTTCGGTACATTTCGAATTGTGTAAAAACAGCGCACAAACAGGAAGAAGGGAACGGCAACACGATGAAGCAATGCCCTGTTGCCCTTTCAAAATGTGGGCTTAATTTTCTGTTTTTAGGAAACGTTTGAGGCATTTTTTCTTCCATTTCTCTGTTATTACCATGCATACAGCTACTTTAAAGTAGTACTGACACCATCATCATCAGCGTAATTTATTGTACCCTTAAGCGGGTATTACGTAAGGAGGGGCAATGTACTACAAAACTCCGCAATGGGCGATGGTCGAAGGTGCAGGCATAAGCGTGAGGCAGGTTCATAACGATATATATATATATATATATATATATATATACGATAGAGAAGTCACATTGAAAAACATAACAATATTCATTCTAACGATTTCGACCGGGGGCCGGTCTTTTTCAAAAAAACCGGCCCCCGGTCGAAACGTTAGAATAAATATTGTTATGTTTTTCAATGTGACTTCTCTATCGTACAGTTAACCTTATAGCCAGGAACCTTTCTCTTGACTACATATATATATATATATATATATATATATATCTATATATATATATTATATCATATATATATACAAAGGTTTTCGTGGACGCCGGTTGAAAGATACAAAATGGCATTTTCGACCACGCTGAAAAAAAGAACGGGTTTAATAACGTTTCAGCCGAGGGACCGGTCTTCGTTAGATTACAGTGGTGGCTTTTGTCGTGCAGCTTTTATATGTTTCGAAACTACAAATTATCAGCAAAAAGTAAAAGCAGTTACAGCACTTGAATGGATGGGGAAAGGGGTAAGAAAGAAAGAAAGGCAAACACGAGATACAGGCGCTTGTCTAAAACATTACATAGACGCTATGGTGCCCAGCATTATCAATAAAGGTTTTGAGCACGATATCTGTGCTTATACAAAAGCAAGGCTTTATTTACAAGGTTGGCTATAAAAGCACCAATAAAATGAGAAAGGACCCTAAACAGCGATAACGCGAACAATTGTCTATAAATATCCAGTGCAACAGCAGAACAGAGTTGAATCAGATTACTACATATTCAGGCAGCTTAACTTCCCCGTACTTTCGTATAAACCAGATGCTAAGGTGTTAAATTTGTAAATTAGGAATGACTCACGAACTTCTCGGTCATAATGGGTACGAACTTCTCTATCATGAGTACCTACCATGGGTGCCCGCTTTCATGGGTATCATGGGTACCCGCTCTCAAGGGAAAAAGTGCCTAGCGCGGCGAGGAATTGGGCGTCATGGTATGGGGGATTATCTGGTGAAGAACCATTGGAGAGTGCACTTTCGAGAATGTATCGATGGTCTGAGAATGCAGCGCAGTGCCAGATTAAATGCTTTAGGTCCGCGATAGAGGTCGCTGAACAGTGCAGACAACGTGGTGGTGGTGACTCCCCAGGGTGAATCCCTTTCGATATGACGTGAGGAGTGAAAGCAGCGTTGGGAAGAGTCGGAAGCTTCGAGTTCAACCATCGTCGTAGTTATACCGAGGGGCGAATGATTTTTGTTGGTGCATGGGAATGCGGCATTCACATTGATTCCAGGCTGTTGTTTCAGATAAAGGGTTGTTTCCTCAAGCGTCAAGCGTCATTTCACTAACTATGAAAGTTTAACAATGGGAATGGTGTTTGCAGTCCGTGCAGTTTCTTTTCACTCGCCTTGCAGTACTACGTCGTGGCGGAGGGTGCGACACCCCTGCTGACGCTGAACGAGATGCGGGAGTGCGGTGAGCTGACGGCCGAGCAACTGCAGGAGCAGATTATCAACTTCCTCGAGAAGATCCACGAACTGGTCTATGCCAACGCCGCCTGCCGGTCAAGCATTCTGTTGCTCCCGTACCGAGGTGCGACCACCTTTCTCCTAGCGAGAGCTGTGTATGGCTGGCTGCCAAGGTTTGACACCATCGCGAGTACACGAATTTATGGCAGCACAACTCGTACAAGACTGACGGGTCCTGGGATCGTTTGCATACGTACTATTGGGGTACACATGGAAAACCCTTTGTGTACGGATGCATACATAACCTAGATGTGTGTACACACAGAGTTGGTTGCTCGGCCCATTTTGCTACGAAGCTTTTGGTTTTGTTCTATTAATCATCCCCCTCTAAGTCATAGAGTCCTCAAAATGCCTGAGATATTTTTCTGTGCTTCTGAGAGTGCTGGTGACTGGCAATAAACAAATAACGGGGCTGTTACCACTTGAAGTAGGTCGATGGTTTCTACAGTTCATGAAAATAACTTCAGATCGGGTCACGCTCCTGGTCAACCGTGAACTCTTATAGCTGGCAAATTAGCTGGAAGTGTATTTGTCTTACTGTAGGTCTTCGTTAGGCATCTAGCCTGCAGGTCAGCTACATAGCTGGTAAATGTGGTGTCTACAGTGATCAGCATTCATTGTGCCTCCGCTGGATAAAGACTGGGTACATGCTAGCTTCCATAATGCTCTGCTACGGGTGCATAACGTTCAGCGCGTAACTATAGTCGAGGACTTTCTATTATTCATAAGCCGAAATGTGTTTTTTTTCGACAAAGATTTGAAAGTTTCGAGATATTTCATGGGGATAATTTTTGAGAATTGATCTACAAAAAAGACGAAAGTGCCCCAGAAAAATTGCTTTCCTTGGGTTTGCTATATCTCCGTATGGGCTTTTTATAAGACGGAGTAGGCTATGAGAGGCAGTATAACCTTTAAAAATTCAGAAACACTTGAGACTGCTTACATGTGTTATGTGATAAAGCATAAGTGTAGGTGGGTATGTTGGCATGGCTGTGCAACCGAAATATCCCTCCAGGTCTTAACAACATATATGACTAAAATTTAACGAAGGTGACTCGTTTTGCTAAATAAACCTCTATAGTGGTTAGATGCCTGGTACGGAATCAGCACGCGCGTATATACACACTGGGTTATTTGGAACTCAACCTACAGTTTTTGCAGTCTATAGTGCATGTCGGCAAACTTTCATGCCTTGACAACCTAAAGTGATATGACAAAACGCGTTCGAGTGTTCGGCAAGGTTGCAAAAACTGTTTTACCTTACATATGATTACCGGGAATCGTGATGCCTTCTGCCAAAGCCGACAGCCCTGAAGGCCTAGAATTTGTTTGGTCTTCCATTTTCTGTTGTCGGTTATTAGCAGCTGACTGTTCCTTTTGTTCGAATGCTTACATAAGAAGCTGACGCCTAGCTCCGACTCTTCGCGCTCCGCACAGGACCGGCTTCGCAAGGAATGGGGTGGCGCCGGCAATGTTTCTCCCGTAGCGGTATCCAAAACTATATCTTAATTGACACCATGAGCTAGTGTATGCGATTTTCAGCCTATTATTATGATAAAAAGTTACCCACACGCCAATTCTGGTGCGGACAAACAATCAGACGTTGACCGAGCGCAAAAGAAACGCAGGAGAGCGATCCTGAGTGAAGCAGACGACAATGCGCGAATCCCTCAGCTGACGTCACGGAGGCGCGCTTCGCAGCGCCGCCTGTGTTCGCGCTCACCGCCAATAGTCGAGGACTTTCTATTCATAAGCCTAATGTTTTTTTTTTTCGACAAAGATTTGAAGTTTCGAGATATTTCATGGAGATAATTTTTGAGAATTGATCTACAAAAAAGACGAAAGTGCCCCAGAAAAATTGCTTTCCTTGGGTTTGCTATATCTCCGTATGGGCTTTTTATAAGACGGAGTAGGCTATGAGAGGCAGTATAACCTTTAAAAATTCAGAAACACTTGAGACTGCTTACATGTGTTATGTGATAAAGCATAAGTGTAGGTGGGTATGTTGGCATCGTAACTAAATGAAAATGGGTGAATTGGCCGTCAGCTTCTCACGCTCGAAGGAAAACTCAAGGAAAGTGACCAAAGTGTTTAAAAACACTTTCGCTCCCCATGTTATAAGAAATTAGATACCACGTATTGTTTCAGTGTCGTATTCATACCGAAAAATAATTTAGATTGCTTGGGAGATGCTATATATCACCACGAGATATCCCTTGAAAATTTCACGCTTTTGTTACCAGCGCGTGTCCATGCCCATATATCTTATCCTGTGGTTCAAGCACAATGCTTGTTGGCTCTATCTGTCGTATGCTGCACTGGGAAATCTTTCACCTCTTACCTAGAGTGTTCTTGTTCAATTGACAACGTTCTCGATCTAAAGGATGGCTCAGGAAAGGAGAGTGTTATGATATAAGTGAATACAGAGAGAAGCCACAGCATTGGATTTGCCGATGCTAAAGTTTGCACGCCACTTTGTTGACTGTTTGTTCGACGTTTGCGTCTTCTTAGTCTATCGCAGAGTACACGTTCGCTGTACTAAATATTAGTTTCTGTAGGAACCTTGCTTCGTTCTTTGCTGCGTGGCAATATACAGGTACACCATAGTAACGTACACAACCACGCATGCGAAGATCCAGAAAAAATGGGTATTTGAGATATTCCCATGCTGTAAACTAAACTATGTGTGAGAGGCGTACATATCTGACTAATTGAAATGCAAGAATTTGGTGAAAACCATGCGTTCTGAACCGTTTCCTTCAATGCTGGGAGGATTTTTCTTATAGCAAGGAAATGTGGGCTCCCTTAGCCTTCCATGATTTTGCTAGTTAAAATGTCATTGTTTGTTGGAGTTCTAGATTCTATCTTTTTAATCTTGAATAAAGGGACTTGTAATTTTTACCCTTCTCTCTGCTTCCAGATACGATGGAAGACGGAACTCCAGTACCTGTTTCATCAGTTCTGAGGAATGCTATCAGGAAAGAGCTTGGGTTGGCATAGCCGGCACGTTGCATTTACTGGAGTCCCGAGCCAACGGCCACGGAAGAAAATTCAAGACTTGGCAAATGGTTGCGCGGGCCCACACTAACACGCATATCTGCACAATACCATTGGGTATACCAGTAAAGGTATGCTTGTGCAATCACTGCACGGCCACACTCACAGCCCAGAAATTTTAAATCTTCGGCTCTAGTTTAGTCTGTGAAGGTGGTTGGACACAAAATTGTTCGTTTCACCTGCAACAATTGGGCCAATGCGCTATACCAAGTACAAGCAAATCCAGACTACCAAAACTTCAGTATTATTGCCGCTTCAGTGCCCCTGGTTGCTCACTAAATGACGTTGATATTCAGAAGTCCTCACTATTCAGTGCCTTCCCTTAACAATATGAGTGAAAATGAAACACCTTACTGTGCAGGTTCTTTTAGAAATGAAAGTGCACTGAAGTCACTTGCTTTGTATACTGCACTACTACAAAACGCAATTTTGTTACATATTCTGAATATGTACTGTAGTCGAGAGTAATGGGCACACACTGAAGTACGATGAGACCATCAGGGTGCGTCCGTGCGGGAGGCATCAGCCATATGGATAAGTAGTCCAATCTAGCCGTGAGGGTATGCACCCACGCCGGTTTCAACGGTCAACGGAAGAGGAAGCGCCGCAGGAGGCGCCGTTGCGTGTGAGATCGCCCATGGTCTTGACGGCGCTCGTCTCACCTCGCCTGTAAATAAATCCCCTGAACCATCTATGCGAGCCTCGACTACCTCCCTTACAGTGTTTTATATATGTGTATTGAAACAAATATCTTATACATGTGTTTAATATACGCACAGGTATTGACATTGCTTCTGTGTGTTAACCTACGCAATCCCTATGGGCGTCCAATTGTTAATGAGTGCTCTAGTATCCATCACATATGTGTGAGGCGCGTTTGTGCACTTATTCTTTATTGAAAGGAACATTATGGTATATGCTTTACGCGTGATTTATAGCGCGCGCTGCACGTGCTGAAATTTCGTGCCCCGTTGCGACGCTCTCTTCTCACTGTTATAATTTCAAGCAAACCTTTGATAATCTCGTCGAACGGTTTCATCGTCGCGGTAAATTTGACCTTCATTTGACCGCAGCTGCACCGTACCCGTGGAAATGTATCACGTGGCTCTCCGGGCCCAGCTCCGCCGATGGCAGCGTTCGCCGCTGCCGGCTTGGCACATGCGCTCTCCGCAACTGGTTTGCATCTGACCACGTGACTTGCCGCCTGCATGTGAGCTTGGGCATGAATGAGAGCAAGGACCGGGTCGTCTTTTTTGAACGTAGCGGGAGCCAAAGTCTTTGAGCCGTCTTCGGCAAGGGGCTTCTGACTACCCCGCGGATATCGCCGGGCGAGCCTTTCGACTCGGAAAACGGCGGAAACGGCATCACAACCGTAGACAAAGGCTTGTTTTGGGCAAATAGCACAATAATTACTGTTAAATCAAAGATTAACTAAGTGAAACCAAGACTTAACCAGGCTAAGATAAGCTTTCGCTTTGCATATACAGGAATAGCTGAGCTAATCCGCAGCCATTTTTTCACTACGTGGAGGGGCGCTCGTGCTTTCAGCGCTCACGCTACAGGGTTTCTGCCCACGGCCCCAAACGATCTTGGGATGTGAGCCATATAAAGCTTTGCTGTAGAAAGATGCAGCGCTGGGGACTGCTTCGGCGCTGCATATACAGGGACGACAATTCACAGCGCTACTACAGCTACAGCACTGCATATACAAGGACAAGAAACAGTGCTGAAGTCGAAGGCGAACAGCGAACGTCGGGCCCACCTGATCGTCCTTCCCTCTTCAATTTTTGTCTTCACAGGCTCTCGTAGAACCAGAAGCCCACGTCCAAAAAATAGATGTTGCCTAAAATGAAAGCAAAATACATAAAAATGGGAACAAACCTGTACCAGCAAAGCTATTGGTGACTCCGTGTTTGTGCTCGCCACCTAGCGGCCGTCGCGAGAATCGCCCTAATCAGGTCCGTTTGCGGACTTCCCCATGGCGCAGCACGCTTGTTTAGCGTCGTAACTGCGCAGTTGTCGTGTTACCGCCGAAAGACCCAAAGACGATAAAGTGGAAGTGCAATGAGCTTTATTGCGTCTCCTTCGGTGTTACGGCGCAATTGAAGTACAGCAGTGCATACTTTTGCCGCTTCCCGCGAGAAGCAGACGACGCCCCCCTTAAAGCGCCGTGGACACGGAACCTACGGATTGGAAAAAAAGTCACGCCCACCATGCAAGTTTACCCAAAGCTCTTCGCTCAAAACGACAACTACTTGCAAGGTCAGCAGCTACTTGATTTTTTATTGTGATGAAACCGTATTGCATGCGCGCGGCGTACTTTCTGTCGGCGCGCTTCCCCCGTGTGCTCTGCTCGAACATGTACCTGCCCTTTTCATATGTCGTCAGGTTCTAAAAATATCTATTGGGTGATAATATTGTCAAGATACATGTTTGAAATGAAGCCTTGATTTCAATTGGCTTGGAACATCGTTTTTTACTTCGCGCTTGAAGAAGTGCTTCAAATGGGCATCTGCGCGCCGCTCTGCGCGCATCGACGTAATTGACCCTCAAGTCGGTGAATAGCAGAACTCCCGCTGCTTCGACAGCTCCAACCAGCGAGCGCACGACAGTATCTTATCGGCGCGCGTTGCGTCGCCTTTTTGTTTACTGTTATCGCATGTCAGATTCTAGTTTAGTCGTGGCCCGGAAGCAAGTTCAGCCGATGGTTCAGCATGTTGCAAGCGCCCGCATTGATCCGCGCGCCTTCTAACGAACCAGAACGGCTTTGTACTTATTATTAATTATCGAATGTCGCGGGCGGCTGCAAATGAAAATAGTGAAACTTGGGTCTCAAAGCGGAGAATCGCGACATTCCGAGAAAAAAAGAAAATCTAACGTCACCTCGAATGTAGAGCAATTTATAACACAGCCCGATCGCATAGAACTTGACTTCACCCGCAGCTATCCAACGCCCTAAACATTACACCACGGCGTAACGTGTCCGATTTGTAAGTTTATCCAGCACCCGTAAGTTGCATGCTGTGATCGCTGTCATGAGAAGCGAAATACTTTTCTGCAAAGCGTTTACAGCAATTTGAGATAAACCAGTTAGCTGTTCTAAACAGACCTTTTTTCAGTACTGCTGGTATGTGCAATGGTTTGCATTTAAATCTGTTTCGTCGTGGCCTCATAACGATATTCTGATCTGGGTTTTCAGGCTACAAATCGAAGAGGACGGTACCAAAGAAAAAGCAGAAAAAGCGGGCAAAAATTAAAATGGATTCAGAATTTGTTATCTTGAACGGTTACCATTGAAACTTGCTAGGAGATATCTTCTGATAAAAAGGAAGTATTTTACATAGTTATCTCAGCTTTGACATTTCGTAATACTACTCCTTTAAAGTCCAGGCGTATGTACCACGACCGAGCAATTGCGGAGTGGGCGTGATCAGGGAGCAGCTCTCTGACCCTCAAATGCTTTCCGCGTTACGTCTCAGAGCGGCTGTAAAGTCCTCCCGCAGCCTCTGGGGAAATCTTCAGAGAGCGCGCAAATCGCGTTCGCCACAGAAACAGTACCGGAGAATATCGCCATAGGTTGCACGTGCTATTGCGTGTGTGATTACGTAGAGACACCGATAGAATGCAAAAAAAAAAATCCAGCAGCCCGGGCACGAGGCTAACATGTGCAAACTCTCGCTCTGACATTCCCCGTGCGGTGGTACTGATGACCGAGAGTCCTGTTCAGCTGAAAATCCCAAGTGCCTTAATTGCAGTAAAAGCATGAATTGATATTTGTTCACATATCCCTTCGCCGCGACGGGAAGGCAATTTTCAAAAGAAAGTCTGTCAATATTGCAGACTACAAGTCAGCGAGAGCCACCCTACTGGGACGGCGTAAGGGTTGGCACGAGGAACATTGGAGAAAGCCAGACGAGACATCGGCGAATCTCGTATCCCTTAACGATGAGGATTTATCAGCTTTACCGGTTCTCGCGCCGCCCCGGCGGACGTTGTCCACCGGGGCGAGCCGCAGCGGCAGCATCCTGCTACAGCAGCTGTGCCAATACGAACTGCAGCAGCGACGCACGAGCCCCCCTCAAAAGATGCCCACAGGTATAAATCGACAGCTGGGTGATTCCACGAGAGAGCGAACATGCGTGTATATGCGCATTTTTAAGTTTATTTCGTATTTTTATGAGTTATGCGCAAGCCAGAGAATAGTGTAAGACTGCAATCTGTTTTCTTCTAGCGCGCATACTTCGCCAGGAAACAATTTGCAAAGGTGGCGCGGGTGACGCACGATTCTCGGCGGTTGCAGCTTTTTCCAACTTTGGGGCTCTGCGCACGGCAAGGTTTGATTGTTATCAGTAAAACATGTTTGAAAACAAAATTTACACCAAAGATACAAGCAGGTGAAGACAACTTTTGCGTTCTGCTGTGAACAAAAAAATTTCAAAAATGTAAAGTCGGGCCAGACGCTAGATTGTAGCTTATTTGACGCCGCCATCTCCGTATCTGCAATTTTCACCAACTCGTAATTAAAGGGACCACTGAAGTGATTTGTAAACATTGCGGGATTACTAGCGCAAATTGTAGTCCTTAGTCCACAGGCCATGTTTCGACGACTCTGAGTGCGTTTACGCTTTACGCGAATTTATTTAATAGAAAAATCAATTCGAAAATGCTGTCCTCCTCTCTGCATCCTCGCCCATTTTCAGTGGGGTTTCCGTGTGACATCAGGAGGAGAAGTCTTCGCTTGACTGCGCTACTGCACGGCGGCCGGGATCCTCATTGATGCCATGGGTGAATGGGTGAAATCAAACAAATACTGGGTGAAATCAAACAAATCCTGGACACCAAAATACCGACGAGACCAGCACTTAGATATGTATATAGCGGCTGTACAGAAGGATGTTGAACGGGCATATGTACAGCACCAACCCGTGCGCAACAATCTGTCAGTAGAAGAGCGAGCAGCTTTAAATTCCCTTCAAGCGGACACCTGCATAATTATCAAACCAGCGGACAAGGGGGAGCCATTGTTATACTTGACAGGTCTGAATACTTGGAAGAGGGAATGCGGCAACTGAGCGACAGACAATTCTATAATGAGCTACCAAATGACCCCACAAAGTTCTATGTAAGTGAAATTCACAACACCCTCAAATCTCTTGTCACGGAAGGTAATATAACTGCCGCGATGGTTAAAATTATGTCACCGGAACATCCTGTCCCTGGTCGATTTACTTGCTACCCAAAATACATAAGAGCAACCACCCGGGCAGACCCGGACAATCCAGTAACGGGACGGTGACAGAAAAAATTTCAAGCTTCATTAATCACATAATTAAGGACATCCCCCCTACGTTCCCGTCCCACATAAAAGATACCAGCCATTTTCTACAGGAAATTCCCCACTCGGAAGGCATCGCCGCGACCGTGGTAGCATTTACTGGCCTAAACAACCCACCAATAGACATAGCGAGCGAAACTCTCGCAACGCTTCTAACCATTGCACTAAATTATAATCGCTTCGAATTCAACGAAAAGCACTTTCTTCAGATCAGTGGCACGGCGATGGGAACGAAGATGGCTCCAAATTACGCCAATATTTTTATGGCATCATTGGAAAATCCTTTCGTTGAGAAGCAACAAAAGAAACCACTGTTTTACAGGCGTTACCTAGATGACATATTCATGATATGGAACTCCGACAAAGCGAGCCTTCTCGATTTCAATTCAAAATTTAACTGCCTCTATCAATCAATCAAGTTCACCCACGACATGTCACAAGATACTATGAACTTTTTGGATGTAACCCTTCAGGTACATGGCAACTCCCTCGCGACCACCGTCTACAAAAAAAAAAAAAAAAAGAAAGAAAAAAAAAAACCACGGATCGCCAACAGTACCCCCATTTCGACAGCAACCACCCACGACATTGCAAAGTTGGAATACCATACTCGCACTGGCATACAGATACCGCCAAATCTGTTCTGATGTCCAAGAATTCGACAGAAATTCGCAAAATGTAAAGAACATCCTTCTGAAACAAAATTACCCAGAAAATATAATTGATGACGCAATCAACCGGGCCCGCCGAACAGACCGCCAGCCAGCATTGTCAAAAGCCAATTCACACACACACACAAAAAAGAAACACCCCAGACTAACCTGGTATTAACATACGGTGCGAACATGCCACGAGTAAACAACATACTGAGCAGGCATTTCAACATGATCAGACAAAGTGAGCACCTGTCAGCTATCTTCCCCGAACCACCCCGTGTAGTGTATCGTAAAGACAAGAACTTCAGAGATATTGTCACGAAGCCAGAGACGACGCAGTTGTATTCAGTGAGAAACACGTTTATTGGAGCGAATTTGTGCTCCCCTAACAACTCAAAAGACTACAGAGGCGGCGAAGCAGCGGTCAACAAAGTGACTTGCACAGGCGAGTGTCGTCGAATCGAATGCCGCGGCGTCTGCTGTGCAGGCTTTTATCTTTCCGCGCGAGAGTTTCTGGAACCGTCGATTCGCATCCAGAACATTGTAGATCACAGAAGCTTATTCTTGGCTAGCGGCGTTAGGGCGAAATACTCTGCTTATCTGAATGAGATAGCCCGTGGGGCATAAAAATAAAGAATGGAACACGCGCTTCGCATGGGACACAGATAACAGAGCCGGGCGCGGCCGGGCATTAAAAACAAACAATAAATAAACAAACCCGTACATGGTTCGCGGCAATATGCTTGTTAAGGCTAAAATTGGAGTCGCGAAACAACACTCAGGCTGCCGCTCATGCGGGAAAACGCGCTGCAAAATTTGTCCCCTCATCACCCCAACCGACACGGCAAAATCGAACTTTTCCCAATTTTCTTCCCGAATAAAAGAAAGCCTCGACTGTGATTTCAGTAACGTCGTATACAGACTGCACTGCGAAATGTGTGGCAAGGACTATATTGGCCAGACCGAGACTGCATTCCGGCTCACATTCAACAACCAAAAATCCCACGTCACCTCACAGCCGGATCTACAATTTTCCAAACATATATGCGCCTGCCGGACCATTCTATTGAGCATATCAGAATTACTCTCCTGCAGTCCGGCTTCCGCTCTTCCCCCGAACGAGAGCAGAGGGAGTCCTAATTTATACATAAATTTCAGACATTAACCCATGGCATCAATGAGGATCCGGGCCGCCTCTCATTCTTGCGGCAAAAAGCTGCGCCATATAGGTGGAAATATGGGGGTCTTGCGGGCGGTGGAGGTGGTGAGCGCGGAACCGGGATCGTGCATACAAAAAAAAAAAAAAAAAAAGCAAGAAAGAAAAAAGGAAACCCCGTTTCAAGGACTACGTCAAGCAAAACAAACGTACCCCTATCTGCCCTCCCAATAAATACCATTTCATTTGGTGGAGTGTGCGGGTTCACCCCATCCTGACCCCAGCTTGGCACCTTCGCGGTAAACACCCCTCGATCCGCAAGCCTGGAACTGCGAAACCGGACACTACCAGCCCTCTCTGCTCCCGCCATGACTGATGACAGCAGAACCGGCAGAACCGCACCACCGCCTTCGCCACCGGCGATCGTTTGTTCCGGGGCGATTCGACAGCGTGATCCTGCAATCTTCAAAGGCACCGGCGACCAGGATGCCGAAGACTGGCTTACCTCTTACGAAAGGGTAAGCGCGTACAATCGGTGGGATGACGCGATGAAGCGATATAACGTCGGTTTCTGCTTTCGCGAAGTCGCCGAACGGTGGTTTAACAACAACGATGCCAAGATGAGTACGTGGGAGGCATTCAAGACCGATTTTATGGAAGCCTTTGGCCGACCAGCCCTGGGGCGGTATTCTCGAGTTTTGTCCCTTTTGCGTCCCTTTCAAAAGTGTCCCTTTTGACAAGCCCTGATTGGCTAAAAGCAAACAACCGGAAGTGACGTAACGCAAGCGCGGCAAACCTACTTCTAACCTTGCTCCATGCTGCCAACGTCCACTTCTTAACCGGAAGTACGTCATGATGAAAGGGACGCAAAAGGGACGTTTTCAAAAGGGACAGTCACGAGAATACCGCCCCTGCGCAAACTTCTCGCACAGCAGCGCTTAGGTGAAGGGCGCACAGCAGCGCCCTTCACCAGCTACATCGAGGATATTGTCGATTTGTGCAGGCGCGTCAATGACGCAATGCCCGAAAGCGAGAAGATCAGACATATTATGAAGGGCATTGAAGAAGACGCTTTCCAGATGTTGCTGAGCAAAAACCCAGAAAACATCGGTGAAGTCGTCAGCTTATGTCAAAGCTACGACGAGCTGCGAAAGCAGCGCGTCTACGCTCGCCACCGCCCAGCTGCAACCGACGCATCCCTTTCAGCGCTGTCCTTCGTCGACCCTTCAGTACAAGAGAGGATTAAGGACCTCGTGCGCGAAAAGGTAGCCCGGCAACTTTCTCTTCTCTCGTGTGCACTACCGACTTCGTGTACTCAAATGCCTGGCGCGGCTTCACCGCTTCATCAGATTATTCGGGAACAAGTCGCTGAGGCTCTTCCTTCGACCTGTCAGCAGACAACTGTGACGGCGCCCCTTTCTTATGCCGACGTTGCATGTGCACCACGCCACCCAGGTTTCTCTGGGCCATACCCTTTGTCAACGCCTATTGCTTATGATGGAGTCATAGCCAGACCTCGTTACACCGGCCCCCTTTGGTGCGCTCTACCCCGGCCCCAGCACGTCCTCCCCTTCGAGTCACAACGTCCGCCAACCCTAACCCCTGGCGCACTGCGGACAATCGCACTATATGTTTTGCTTGCCGCATCCCGGGTCACGTTGCTCGTTTCTGCCGTCGTCGTGTTCAGCCACTCGATTACGCCTACCGAGGTTCCGCCTATGACAGCAATCCCTATGTGACGCACCAACCCTACGCGCCCACGTCTTCCGGGCAGCCGCGTAGTTCTTTTGCTTCTGACGAAAACAGCCGCCACCGGTCGCCTTCGCCCCGTCGCCGTTCCTTGTCGCCGATGCACCGTCGTCCCAGCGCACCGCCCGAGGAAAACTGATGAGCGCAGTTCCGGAGGCAAGAACTGCGGCATCGTCGAACTACCGAAGTCCCCCTGTTTCTCCTACGAATGCGATCGAAGTCAATGTTGAGGGACTCGTTACGTATGCCCTTGTCGATACAGGAGCTGCCGTGTCCGTCATGCATGCGAAGCTCTGCCGCAAAATTCGAAAAGTAACAACTCTGGCACCTGGCCTCCGTCTGCGCACTGCCAGCGCTCAACACGTGACTCCTTTGGCTGCGTGCACGGCCAGAGTGGTAATTCAAGACGTTCTTTACTTTGTCGAATTTTTAGTGTTGCCGTCATGTTCACATGATATCATATTGGGCTGGGACTTTTTGTCGCGTAACGAAGCCGTCATCGATTGTGCCCGCGCGGAAGTTGGACTGTTTCCCCTGTGTACAGCGCCATTGGCCAATATGCCACTTGTTCATCCTTCTAAGCTTGTCGCCGCTACATATACAGATATACCGCCTTTGTCTGCCGTTCTGGTTCCCGTGTCTTGTGCTTCTGTCCCCTACTTAACGATCCTCTTCTTTCACGATTCTTTCACTATATATATATATATATATATGTGTGTGTGTGTGTGTATGTATGCCGGCATATATGTAAGTATATAGAAGAAAAGAAAACTTTGAACTAGGTAGAAAAGAGATTTGCCTTCGTCAGGGCCTTTACGAAGGCAAGTCTCTTTGCTAAAACTACAATATATATATATATCATCATCATAATCATCACCAGCCTATCTACGCCCACTGCAGGGCAAAGGCCTCTCCCATTATTCTCCAATTACCTCGGTCCTGTGCCAACTGTGACCAATTTATCCCCGCAAACTTCTTGATCTCATCTGCCCATCCAACTTTCTGCCGCCCCCTGCAACGCTTGCCTTCTCTAGGATCCACTCTGTACCCTTAATGACCAGCGGTTATCTTGCCTTCGCATTACATACCCTGCCCCACGTCCATTTCTTCTTCTTAATTCTACTAATATGTCTTTAACACCAGTTTGCTCCCTGACCCACTCCGCTCTCTTATTGTCCCTTAATGTTACACTATCATTTTCCGCTCCATTAGCCCGAGTTACGTTGGAACCTCTTAGTGAGCCTCCAAGTTTCTGCCCCCGTAGGTGAGTATACCGGTAAGATGCAGCTGTCATACACTTTCTTCTTCAGCGACAATGGTAGGCTGCTATTCATTATCTGAGAATGTCTGCCATATGCACCCCGACCCATTCTGATCCTTCTAATTATCTCTGCCTCATGGTTGGGATATGGAGTCACAACTTGGCTTAAGTATATATATTCGCTTACCACTTCCACTGCCTCGCCATCTTCTCAAAACTGCTGTGCTGTCCCGAGGTTATTGATCATTACTTTAGTTTTCTGCATATTAATTTTCAGGCCCACGGTTCTACTCTGTTCGCCCAGTGCGGAAAAGCATGCTTGCAATTCGTGCCCCGAGTTACTTAGCAAGGCAACGTCATCAGCAAATCTGAGGTTACTGAGGTATTCTCCATTAGCCCTTACTACTCCACCTGTTCCCATCCAACGTTATGAATACTTCTTGTAAGCATGCTGTGAATAACACTGGAGAGATTGTGTCCTCCTTGTCTGACACCCTTCCTTATAGGTATTTTACTGCTCTCCCTATGGAGGATGATGGCAGCTGTAGACCCATTATAGATATCCTCTAGTATTCTTACATAATGCTCATCTACCCCCCTGTTCCGTAATGCCTGAAATGACGGCTAGGGTTTCGACCGAGTCAAATGCTTTCTCATAATCTATGAAGGCTATATATAGGGGTTCAGTATACTCAGCGCACTTCTCTATCACCTGATTGATCGTGTGAATATGGTCCATTGTTGAATAACCTTTACGGAACCCTGCTTGTTCTTTAGGTTGACTGAAATCTAAGGTTGCAGAGATTCGGTTAGCGATTACCTTGGTAAATACCTTGTAGACGACTGACAGGTAAGCTGATCGGCCTGTAATTTTTCAAGTCCTTTCATGTCGCCTTTCTTATGGATTAGGAGATGTTAGCGTTCTTCCAAGATTCCGGTACCATTGCGGTCATTAGGCATTGCGTATACAGGTTGCCAGTTTTCAAGTACAATTTCTCCGCCATCCTTCAAGAGGTCTGCTGTTATCTGATCCTCACCAGGTGCTTTGCCCCTTTCATTTCTTTCAAAGCCTTCCTTACTTCTTCGGTTGTTACTGGTGGAGATGTCTATCTCCTCTGAACTACTGTCTCGTTCGGCATTATCCTGTATGTCCCGGCTACTGTGCAGATCCCTATAGAACTCCTCGGCCACTGTGACTATTTTATCCCTATTTGTGATGACGTTGCCTTGCTTATCCTTAAGTGCATACATCTGATTTTTCCCCACGCCAGACGTCTCTCACTCCTTTCAGGCTACCTCCGTTCTTTACAGCGTATTCGATCCTCTCCATATTATACTTCCGTATGTCAGCTGTCTTACTCTTATTGATTAACTTCGAGAGCTCGGCTAGTTCTATTCTGTCAGCTGCGGTAGAGATTCTCATGGTTTGCCGTTTCCTGATTAGAATCTTTCGTCTCCTGAGAAGGTTTACCAGTATCCTGTCTAGCCATAGTGTCCCCGACTTCTACGCACACTCCGTGAGGATGCGTGTAAGGTTGTCGCTGGCTTCCTGTGTCGTAAGCTCGGCTTCCTCGTTAAGGGCGGAATATCGGTTCTGCAGCGCGATCCTGAATTCTTCTACTTTACGTCGTACTGTTAGCTCATTTATCGGCTTCTTACGTACTAGCTTGTTGCGGTCCCGCCTCAAATCTAGCCTAATTCGAGATCTTACCATAAGGTGGTCACTACACCTTACCCTTCGAGCACTTCTACATCCTGCACGACGCCAGGGTTATCGCATAATATGAAGTCTATTTCATTTTTGTGCTCCCCATTCGGGCTCCTCCAGGTCCACTTCCGACTCTCCCGTTTACAGAAGAAGGTATTCATTATGCGTAGGTTATTCCGTTCGGCAAACTCAACTAGTAGGTCCCCCCCTGCTATTTCTACAGCCCAGACCATAGTTCCCAACTGCCTTGTCTCCAGCCTGAATTCTTGCCTACTTTAGCATTGAAGTCCCCCATAACTACGGTATACTGCGTTTTTACTTTAGCCATTGCCGATTCCACATCTTCATAGAAGCGTTCCACTGCTTGGTCGTCGTGGCTGGATGTGGGCGCGTAGCCCTGCACCACCTTGAAGCTTGTACCTCTTATTGAGCCTAATTACAAGACCTGCTGCCCTTTCGTTAATGCTATAGTAGTTCGTCTATGTTGCCAGCTATGCATTTATTCACTAGAAATCCACTCCCCAGTTCTCTTCTGTCCTCTAGACCACGGTAACATAGGACGTGTCCCATTTTTCAGCACCGTAAAAGGCTTCGCCTGCCCTCCTACCTCGCTAAGCCCTATTACATCCCATTTAATGCTCTCTAAGTTCCTCGAACAACACCTCGAGACTTCCTTTCGCTAGATAAGGTTCGCAGCGTTAAACGTTGCCAGGTTCAGATTCCATTGGCGGCCTGTCCGGATCCAGGGATTCTTAGCACCCTTCTGCTGCGTCACAGGTCTGACCGCCGCCGTGGTCAGTGCTTCGCAGCCGCTGGGGACTGAGGGCCGAGGGTTAATTGGCGTGTTCATGGGAGGTTGTGGCCGTTTACTGCACCAGGGTGGCCAATCCTGCTCTGGTGAGGGAGTGCATTACCGGCAATGGTCGCCGGGGTCAGGCCGGCACCCCAAGCCCCTTTGTGCAATTCCATCAACACACGGATTTTTTTTTAATCCGGTGGGAATTGTCCGGCACCGGGATTCGAACCACGGTCCTTCTGCACGCGAGGCTGGTTGGTTCTACTACCTCTACGTGACCCATCGCCTGCATCGTGGGTATATTATATATATATATATATACTACTCTCATGTATATATCATATAGATACTCTCTATATATATCACTATATATATCTATAGGGGTGTTGGGAAATGAGGGGCCTCGTTAGGCAATACAGAACGAAAGGCCGGCACAGTCCTACAAACGCCAAAGAAGGCATAGGGGAAAAGGTTTAGACTCTTTTTTTACCCGTTAGTGACGTTTACATTATTATTAATTTTTATTAATTACGTGAGAAAGAAAGAAAGAAAAATGCGCGCCCAGAGTGGGGACCCGAACCCCACGCCTTTCGATCGAAAGGCGTGGGTTTGGTCCCCACTCTGGTGCGTGTTTTCTTTCTTTCTTTCTCACGTAATTAATAAAAATTAATAATACTGTAACGTCACTAACGGTAAAAAATAGTCTACCTTCCCCTATGCCTTCTTTGGCGTTGTAGACTGCCGGCATTTCTTTCTGTATATATATATATATATATATATATATATATATATATATATATATATATATATATATATATATATATATATATATATATATATATATATATATATATATATATATATATATATATATGTAGTCATTTGTTAGTACGTAGCCCATGTACCTCTCACGGAACAATTTATAGTTGTATCAAAATATTATTGCAATGCCTGCTATGCGTACACCTTCTGTTTATTACCGCTCCAAGACCATGATTTTCTGTAGGTATGGCCATGTATGCTATACTATTATTCGCTATAATTTCTCATTGTATACAGCATATTCAAAGGGCTCTTTATTACATCTCCTGTTGCGAGTGCTATGCCAATCGCTGTAGCCAGGAGGGGGGAGGGGACTCGTCAAGCCGTTCGCAGAGGTTTTTTCTCTCTTCCTCCATCGCCGATACCAAAAAAATTGAACCAGTACAATTGAGTACAGACAGGGTAGCGTCGATACAAACAGGGCTTCTACAGATGTTTGAGACTATATATTTTAGACTTCAAAAACGAGTTTTCTTGGTGTCTTTCTTATAATATTCTGTACGAATCTTCTTGTTAATTAGGTTTAGTTTTGTGTTCGCAACGATAATTTTGGTGCGATATGCAGGTTTTGCCGGTCGCGCCGCGGCGTAGCGAATGGTTTAACAAATCGAGCGCTCAAAAGACGGATATCTGCCAAGGTCTGTGGGTATACCGCAGGCGCCTGATCGAAACGAAAGCAACGGAAGCAGCACGTCCGCGTACCGATATTCATGAAATCAAACGCGAGGCGCCCCGCTCAGAGAAGCAAACCCACTTCGAGGATGGCATGATCGCTCCGGCTCTCCCGTGAAGTACGCGAGCTTTGAAACTTTTCTGCTGGGTTACGGAAAGTGTACGTAAGTCAACTTTCAAATACTTGCGTTATGCAATCTGTGTATTGCATTTGTAACAAACGATATTGTTCTTTTAAAGATGATAGTGTTTTTTTGGCTACTTAAACGCCGAAATTTTGGTCTGTCTGTCTTTCTGTGACTAGATTAAGCCACCTGGCCAAAGTGAAACGGAAACTGCGCAGTAGTCTTACCCAGATAACGCAAAACAAACCTGGGTAAATCCTCAGGATGTCCGGCTCTGGACATTTCAGCATCCTCACGTTGTCCATATGTTATCCTCAGCCAGTCCAATCGGGCTCCGTTTGTCCGTCCAGCGTACATCCTCAGAACGTCGTCAAAATGATGCCGCTGGACAATTTTCGTACACTTCCAGGATGAAAACTAATGTTCTTTTTTCTCGGTCTTTTTTTCACAAGCTAATGCAACAGGCCTCACTATAGAAATCGGGCACGTCCTAAATGATTACAGTAGAACCTGGGGAAGCCGTGCCTGGCAGGGAGGCAAAAACACTACATCCGAAAAGACGGCACGGATAACCCAAGAAAACTAAAGCAGAGTATATAGGCTAGCTGAACCCCAACAGACGAACCCTGGAAGTTCGAGCAGAACCACATTACCAGTTCTCGGTGTCAAATTTTGTTTCAGTTTCAGGCAAAGGGAAGAATATTTCAGGTGCCCCAGAGAGGCGTGGCTTGTACGAGCACGGGACTTTTCTAGCTTTGGAGAATCATGGCAGCTGCACGAAGAGTTGAAGTACTTTTCCGACTTTTTGAGGATATTCCAAGATAAAGAAACGGCAGCTGTCGAACAGGTATAGTGCGGATGTTGCCAAGTAGACACTTCTTCTGTCTGCATCAATCGTGCTCTCGACACCTAGTGACCTCAGTTCCAGAGCAGCAAAAGGCATTGCCGCTGAAAAATGACAGTCATATTACTACTTTTGTGCAGGTTACTTTAAAAATCCCTTAAGTGATATGTTTCCAGCCGTTGTTCACTCGCAAAAAACTGTCCAATTAACAAATTTTCACCCAAAATGGGTCAAATCCTGCATGTCACATCAATGTGTGCCAGATCCGAACTTTACAAGTACTTACCATTGAGGGAAGTAATGCAGCCACATTTCTATTTCAGTGCTCAAATAAGATCCTTTCCTTTAGGAGGGTTTGTAACTGGGCTAGTTGGTTCATTGTATGAAGTTGAACAGCGCAGGGACGGGACTAGAGCAGAGGCGCCCGTGTTTGTCGCCTCTGCCCTTAGTCCCGTCCCTGCGCTGTTCAACTTCATCCTTTCCTTGCTTCTACACCATAGCGAAAAAAGTATTTCAGCAGTTTGCCACCGTTATTTGGGAGCAAAAAACGAGACGTTTTTTCTCGATTCCACCCAAAGTGGACTTGGCTAATTTTGAAAAAAAAAAAAAAAAAAACTTCTGATAAACTTTTTAACTGTTTTTCTTTTATTGGCGAAATTCTGATACAAACTCTAATGCACGTACATACTTATTGCCGCTAATAGACCTATCAGTCTGTAGTAGTCTATTAGGTCCATCAGTCTGTATTCGTCTATCAGTGTGTATTAGTCTGGTAGGTCTACCAGAGTGTACTAGTTCTATCAGAACCAGTGGCAAGTTCAAACAAAGCAATAAAACATGGCAACACGTTTTATTATCAGGATACAGGGGGGATTAAAAGAAATGCGAACAGCGGAGCACACAGCTTCCAACGCCTGCTGCACCGTCTGGCTGCAAAGCCAGTAAACTGCGCGCATGCGCATTTCTTTGAGCGCGTTTGAGAGTGTGGCCTATATTTATGGGAAATGCTTGATCGAGACGCGACCCCGATCGTTTATTGAGAGGCGTCTTTTCACGCTGCGTCGCCACTGAGCAGAGTGATCGTTCAAGGGCATCATGCTAGCTGCAATCAGCCTGCTGCGAGCTTGGCTCCCGAATGTAGTAGATAATAATATGTTCAGTGGCGACAGAGCATAAGACGCCCCAAAATAAATGGCCGGCGTCCCTTCTTTATCAAGCATATCCACTAACAGTAGGCCACACTCTCAAACACTCTGAAAGAATTACGCATGCGCGCCGTTTACTGACAGCGCAGCCAGACGGTGTGGCATGCTTTCGTCGGAGGCTGTGTGCTCTGTTCGTATTTCTTTTAATCCCCCCTGTACACAGGCACATTCCTCTGGCTGACAGAAATCTGGCTGAATAATTTAACGATGCATACTTTCGTAACCTGATTAAGAACGAACGAATAAATTGCAATGCGAATCCACAAAATTGCTGCAGCATGCAATCAAAAAAGCTCAAGTGAAACCTGCACGGTCCAGTCATAGGCACACATCGTGCGCATTAATGGCCGATTGAACACCATTCCCATTGTGATGCAACTTCAAAATGGCATTCACCCTTCCGCAACACGCTATTAGAATGGAATCTCTTCGTCGTGAGGCATTCCCTTGAGAATCAACAAAAATGTCAGCAGCGGCGAGGGGATGGGTGAAAGATGGGTCGGGCGGCGGCCTGGATTGTATTTGTAAATGTTAGGCGGGCGCTACTAATCTCCAACACTTCTCGATGACGTGATGCGCACGCTTTCTTCCGTGTCAGGCGTTCGTTACACAGCATAGCAGAGGAGCAAAGATGTTCGAAGCGGCGAGGTGACGGGTCCAAGATGGGTTGCGCGGCGGCCTGGTTCATACTTGCCAAAGTTATGCGAGCGTTAGACACATCTCCAACACTTCTCGATGACGCGATGCACACGCGTCTGATGTGAAATAATACTACAAGCTGTTTGCTTCCAGCCGTCTTCTTCCTGAACGTTCACACACGCCAACCGCACTTTGATGTTTGTCGCCATATTGGCTACCCAACGAAGACCATGGCATGGCTTGGCTTGACTTCGTTGCAGTCTTTTAGGGTTAGATTCTTGCTCTTCTTGCGGCCTCACAGGCGCTCTTAGCTCCCATCAGCTCTCTTCATGTCTGATAGCAGCGCATTTTTTAGGAGCGAAAGTGAAAACAAAAAAATGTTGACCTATTTTGCATAATAATTTGGTTACAAGATAGTAGTAACTGCTACAAGATAGTATAAGACTAATAAACGTCTTATACACTCAATACAAAAATGTATAAGACTAATAAAAGTTTCTATCAGAATTTTTGCTAGGGATACGAGTGTAATAGCCTTTCCTCCATGGTAACGGCAGCGTCAGACGTCCATACGGATTGTGATCCAAAAGAAGTAATACAACAGATCATTAGGGATCATTCGCAATCCATTGTTGGTCCAAAATAAGCTCTAGGATGGACCATTGAGGGATCATTTACAATATCTAACCCTGTGGATGTCCCCTGGACGCCCAGTAAAGGATCCAGGACGTTTAGACCATTTGAGGACGTCCTCAGGACCTTTTGTGTTTACTGGGTTATATACCCATAGCCAAACATAAACGTCTAAGTCCGGTGTCAATGTTCATATTTGACAACATTGTTGACCAAGGACGGTACTTAACGCAGATATAAGGCAGAAAATCAATACAAATACATGAGTGATATTTGCAGTGATCCTTTGTTAAAACATGCTTGGTTTTTTGCAATAGCAAATGAAATACTACATAAACTGCATAAAATTGTCGCCTGCTGTTGCCCGCGCTGCGGCATTTAAAAAATCAGACGGCAACAGCAACGAAAAGTTCCACTAGATAGGTTCCGCGTTCCGCTCGGAACGCTCGTGGAGTAGGGCAACGTGGTTATAAAAAACGTTGTAGTATGGTGCCTCAATTCACGCGCGTCTCCGTCGTACGGCATCGCGGCACCCGACTTGGAGCAGTAAATTTAAATTGACTTGAGCAAACCTCTAGCGTGTTATCTTGGGAGGAATGAGACGGGAGGGAAACAGCATGAGAGGGGAGCGGGAAAGAGAAGGAATGCATTTACTTGGCAGGGGCACCAGTCGACTAATTCGCCGAAATTTGCAGCGAAAGGAGCAGATACGCCGCCATTTTTGTAGCGTGAGCTACACTGGCGTAGGTTTAGCAGTTTCCCGTGGCTCCTGGAGAGCCGTACTGCACATGCGCGGGAAGGAGTGATGTCACACGGCGCACAGAACGTTGCTCGCTGCCCAGCGTCTCTCGCACACCCCACGCGCTTAGCGTCTTCGCCGACCTCCGTTCCACACGTGGCGGCCCGGTCCACTTGATGATCATGCGAGGGGTGGCCGGGTGTGGAACCGATGGCTATTGCGTCGCAGCAACACCGGCGTGCGCCTGTGGAACCAGCTTAGCTCTGGGTCTGGGGCGATTGGTGACGCTGCACCGGAGCCGCTTGATAAATACACACGTGTCACATAATGCATATACCGTGTGTGTGTCATTGAAGCAGCAGTAAGCATGATAATCAAGCGAATCCTAGACAACCGGGAAAGCTAAGAATAACCAGCTGAACCTTAGCTCAGGCTACGTATATCCTGGCATAGCCGAGCTAAGCCACTGCTAATGTTTTACAGTTTAGTAATGCGCGGTAATGCGTAAGCATTACTAAACTGTAAGGAGAACAATATCGCTCTCATTTAATCGCATGCAAGAACCACATAGTTCCTTTGTACTGTTACGAATCGGCCAGCGCCGCAGTACTTCCCCGCATCACTCCTCGGCTGTGCCGCGAAGCCACTCGTGCGCCTCTCTGCCGTCAGGCGCCACCATGTCAGTGACAAGTTGCGACAAGCCGCGTCAGACGCTTTGCTTTCGGCGCATTTCAAAACTTCGGCGGCTGGCGTTGAGGCTCGTCTCCACGCTCTTCAAGGACACAGAGGCCCCGTCGATCGCAACGGAGTCCTCCTCTCTCCCCTCTCTCGGACTCAACGTGCGCGGAGGCTACCAACGGCTTACGAACTCTGGAAAGAGTGTTGTGTGTGTCTGTGACGTTCGCGGCGTGTTGCCGCTTGTTGCGTTTGACCGTTACCGCTTTTGGGTATAAATAGACCCCCGCAAGCGTTGTAAACCATTCCTGTTTGAGCAGCGAATCGATGTTATCGCTCTGCTCGAGTCCTGTATTGTAACCTCGCCCGTCGGGGCATTGTTCTTTGGCTTCGGCTCACCTCTCGCTATGAAGTAAACAGTTACGTTAGCCTACGGCTTCTGGACTTCTTCACTTCTGCAACAGCGGCTGGCCGCTCGCATCATACACGCTACCACTCGTATGTCGGAGGCCACGGAGCTCGGATCGGGTGCCCCCACTCGGTCGCAACAGTACGTATATTGTAAGAACTTCCATCGTAAGAATTGAACGTACAATGCGGACAGAAATTAAAAATTGTCCGCGTATCTGCTCTTTTCGTTGCAAATGCCGTCAAAAGACGATAGTCTTTATCGGCTTTTGCGAAGTAAATGCCTCCCTTCGCTTTCCCGCTAACCTCTCATGTTGTTCCTCTTGCGTCGCGCTCCTCCCAATGTAAAGACGCCAAAGGTTTGCTTAAATCATTTTAAATTTACCGCGTTCCACTGCTCCAAACCGGGTGTCTCGATGCCAACGATACCGTACGGCGAAGACGCGCGTTAATCGAGGCGCCCTACTTCAACGTTTATAGAACCGCGTTTCCCTGCTCCACGTTCGTTGCAAGCAGAACGTGGAACCTATCCAGTGGAACCTTGCGTAACTGTTGCCGGTTGATTTCGTAAAATGGCGCCGGTTGATTTCGTAAATTTTGCTTGCTGTATAATTAATCTTTTCAATGTTATCATTTCATTAACCGAGAAAGAAGACGACGAAGATCGGTTGGGCAGGTTGTTTGCCATAACCGCTCTGCGAATTCTTCGCTTTTTCTTTATGTGTAACGCTTTCAGTGCCGTCTTCTACTACGCTGTCTCCTCCCAACGTTACAGCGATTCCCAGGAGGCGGGCCCACCGCGTCAAGCGGCTCGCCCGGAGCAGTGAGCGTACTCTGTGGCACAACGGGGTACCGCCATCATCTCTGCTCCATGCCGCCATGATGGAAAACGTCGACGGAAGCGTGCCACACCAGTCTTCATCTGCTATGTCATGCAACATCCCTGCGGACCCGCAATGTCCGCCAGCCTCGAAAAAGCGTGCAGTTGACCCAGCTCCAGAGGACTCTGCCAATTCTCCTGACGACGTGGTTGAAATGGATCAGGTAGCGTTCACTCCTGTCACGTACAAGAAAAAACGAAACGCTGGAATTCCCGTTGTGTTTCAACCGACAGCCGCAGGATGCTCATTCTGGAGAGTCAACCCTAACATTTTGGCAGCGGAGGTCGTGACAGCCGCCCAGGAAAAAGTCCTGACTCATCGTTTGAACAAAGACGGCAGCCTTATGGTCACCGTATCGTCTCTTGCTGCTGTGAACCGTCTTCTACAGATCTCCAGCCTCGCTGGTATAACCATCGAAACTCGTGTACCTCACTCCTACATGGCAACTTACGGGAGAATCCAAGGTGTGCCCCTCGAGTACACAGACGAGGATCTTGGAAACTACCTACGCAGCCAAGGTGTAATATCTGCCCGCAGGCAAGTTTCCTACCGGCCTAATGACGACAGCATTGTAAGTGAATCACGCCGACGATCTGTGATCCTAGAGTTTAAATCTGGCTCAGCACTGCCAGAACGAGTGTTTCTCGGCTTCTGCAGTTTTCCGGTGACGGAATACATGGGATCAGCAACTCAATGTTTCAAATGCCAGCGGCATGGTCACATCGCCAAGAACTGCAGAGGACCAGTGCGATGTAAAATTTGCGCTGGGGCTCACCCGCATAAGGACTGTACCTCCAGGACCCAACCTCACTGCGCGAACTGCGGAGGCCCTCACCCCGCGTCGTATGGAGCTTGCCCCAAGAAAAAGGCTGCCACTCTTGCTCGCAGTGTCGAGCAAATCCAGGGAAAAGCTCTCAACCGACGTGAACCTCCGCCAAACCCTGAGGTTGTGTTTACGTCGGTGACGACCTCATCGAATGACCCACCGCCTCAAAGTTCACTACCTCCGAACAAGTCCTATGCAAAAGCAGCCCAAGAAAGGACACAACCCAAAGCCTCTCAGAACACGCCAGACGCTTCTAAAATGTCAACCCCGTCACCGCAGCGACGTCCCCATAAAGAACATGGCAAGACGGCACACCAGTCTACCCAAGATGATGTTGTGAGTTTTGTCATTCCTATGCTATTTGCGGCTATCAGGGCCCTGCTTCGAGCTAACCCCTCCTCTAAAAGTTTTCCTGAAGTGGAAGCGGTCTTGGCTCTGGAGCCCCTTATCTCGTCCTCTTTCGAAACGCCGCAGCGTGGTTTTGAGGTACAGCAATGACCTCCAAATTGGCGACCACCTCTCCGACAGTGTCTTTCAATGCCAACCTCAAGAACTGCACAATATTTCAATGGAATGCCCGCGGCTTGCGCTCAAAACTTGCCGATTTTCGTCAACTCGTACAGACATATCAATTCCCGTTTATTGTAATCTCAGAGTCCCGCGTTGGCCATCAATTTCGTCTCAAAAATTACTATTTTCTGCATTCGCACCGCTTGACTGGCGTCAGCCGCCTGCTGATAGGTTTTCGCAAAGATATACAGGCTGCAGCGGTTCCCGTGCCACCTCATGAGAGTGAGGAATATGTGTGTGCCAATACTGTTATTGGTACTCAACGGTTTACGTTTATTGCCGCCTACCTGGAACCAGGTGCAGCCTTTGATGTTCGCAGGCTTGAAAACGTTATCGCTAGTACATCCCCACCACATATAATCTGTGGAGACTTCAACGCCCACAATGAAATATGGGGAAGTGCACGAACAAATTCTCGTGGAGCAAGGCTTGCGGAACTACTTATAAAAAGGGGTATTGAACCACTAAATGACGGCAGCATTACTTATCTAAAAAATCCCACACTCAGCAGCTGCATTGATCTTTCGTTTGCCTCCAACAGCTTCATCCCAAAGTTTACTTGGTGTACTGACCTGGAGACAAGAGGCAGCGATCACTTCCCAATTTTAATATCTTACCAAGACGTAGCTGTATCTAGACGTGAAATAAAATTCACGCGCACAGACTGGGAAGTTTTCAAAAACCGCGTCGACGAGGAGATCACCGCCGCAACTTCCGACAAGGACCTAATACCAACTATGGCTAGTTGTCTGAAAGAGTCCTCGAGCGTCGTGAGGAGGCGCTTAGATGTCAAAAAAGACGAAGAATACGAACGGCTGCGTGCTATCCGTAGGCGCGCTGAGCGGAAGGCTCGCCGTACAAAAGAATTAGAGGATCTGAGGCAGGCTCGCAAAGCTCAAAGACTTGTGAGACGCTACTTGGAAAAGTTAAGTCGACAACGGTGGCGCGATTTCTGCACTAAATTAGATGTGCACCAGCCTCTCTCCCGGATATGGCGGGTCCTAAAGGGCATGCGGAAAGACAGCCAGCAGCTACATCCATTCAGGGCGCTGTCATTACACGAGGGAATTTCCCAGAAAGAAGCGGCTGAAGGGTATTGTAGGCTCCTGTCTACGATTTCTACGCCTCAAGTGTCTCCTCAGCGTGTTCCTGACGCAGCGCCACCAACCTCTCTGCCCGCCCTGGACCTTCCATTTTCGATAGGCGAGTTGAACGCGGCCATCTCAAACGTGAAGAAACGGTCCTTCTCCAGGTTACGACGGCATAACATATGAAGCAGTTTCCCACCTCTCTCATCACTCGCGCTTACGCCTTCTGGAGTATTACAACGCAACCTGGCTGCGTGGTACTGTACCTGCAGAATGGAAAACAGCCAAAATTACAGCCATCTTAAAACCCGGAAAACAACCAACTCGATACGAATCTTTTCGTCCCATAGCCCTACTAAGCTGTATAGGAAAACTTATGGAAAAAATGATCTTTAAAAGAATGAACTGGTACATCGAAAGCAGGAAGCTTTATCCGCCTGAGATGAATGGCTTCCGTCAAAACCGGTCTGCCATCGATAGCATCCTTGCTCTTGTGGCGTCACTAGAACAAGAATTACACCGCGGGCACATACCAACTGTGGTCTTTTTAGACATAAAGGCGGCATTTGATTCGGTTTTTCATACAGCCATTCTTGAGTCCCTTGCTGGTATTGGTTTTGGTGGGAGGCTGTATGCATGGGTATCAAGCTACCTGGAACGACGACAACTTTTTATGAGTACACCGGAAGGCCCTACTTCGTGTCACATTATCGAGAAAGGAGTACCGCAAGGAGCAGTTTTGAGCCCTCTGCTGTTCAACATTGTGCTAATCAACTTAAAGCGTGCCCTGCCTCCTGGCGTGAAATTAACAATTTACGCCGATGACATTTGCATTTGGAGTGCAGCAAGGTCTCGTCGCCATACACAAAAGAGGCTCCAGAAAGCTCTAAAAATATATCTGACTACCTTGCGCCCAAGGGTCTCCGTCTATCGCCTGAAAAAAGCGTAGCCATGGCATTCACCCGCAAGCGGATGACTCAATTCCCGTTAATCCTTGGGGGTCATCGACTGCATTATGTGCGCACCCAAAGATACCTCGGGATAACTCTGGACAGGAACCTCTCGTGGGCCCCTGAGGTCCACAGACTACGTACTCGAGTTTCTGCAGTGTCGCAAGTTATTGGGTACCTTGCCGGCAGTCGCTGGGGCAGTGACTGTCGATCGATGGTGCTGCTCTGCAAGGCTTATGTCGATGGCTTGCTACGTTACAGCCTACCAGTTTTACAGCGGCTGTCGACTTCAAGCAAAAAGCAGCTTGACGGAGCAAGAAATAATTGTCTGCGCGCCTGTCTTGGTCTGCCTAAGGGCACTTCGTGCACTGGTACAGTTGCGGAGGCTGGTTGCTTGCCCTTGGATGTTCTCCGGCTGCAGGAAACAGTTCGAATATACCTGAGGCATCAGTTGCACTCACAAAGCCAATGTCTTGGCCCGTAATGTACAGCGCAACGAAAATTCCAGCTTCGCAGAAGCGATAAACTCTATAAACATTTCTGTACCCCCTCAAGCACGACAAACCATGCCGTCTGATTTCCCTCCCTGGACTCTCTCACCCCTTTGCATAAACATTAGCATACCTGGTCTCAACTCCAAGAAAACTCTGCCACAATTTTGCCTCCTACAACTCGCGCTTGCCCACATCAATGCCCGATATTCACATATGGCCCACATTTTTACTGACGGCTCAACTACGCCTCACGGTAGTTCTTCCTGGCGTCTTCATTTCGTCGACCGGCAAAGCCTTGTCCTACCGCCTGGAACGAACAACCTCATCCACGTCTGCCGAGCTCCATGCACTTAAACAAGCCCTGCGCTACATTCTTCGTCAGCCACCAGCCGAATGGGCTATATTCACGGACTCGAAGGCGGCGTTGCAAACCTTACGGCGTGCCAGCTGCTTCAGCCTTCACGAGCATGTATCCCGTGACGTCACGTACCTGCACCATCTCGCCTACGTCGCCGGTCACCGAGTGACCCTACAATGGATGCCTGCACATTGCGGCATTCTCGGCAACGAGAAAGCGGGTGAGGCAGCTCGCAGAGGCCTACAGCTGCAAAATGTAAGAAAGATTTTTTTTCACAAAACACGAGGCCGCAGCGCTAGCGAAGGAGCTTGCCTTAGAGGAGCGAAACCGCCTCTGGTCTTGTCCTGAAACTCGGCACCCTTTCCTGCACCATATAGACCCTGGACTCAGAATGAGGCTACCAGAGCGGATTCCACGTAAGCTTGAAACCCTTTACCACCGGTTGCGTCTCAACGCAGCGCTCACGAACTCTTACCGCCATCGCCTCGGTCTAACTGCAAACCCCTATTGCGATAATTGTGGATTGCCCGAAACAGTAGAGCACGTCCTTCTAGAGTGTCCGGCATACATCCAAGAAAGAAATCACCTCGCAGAAAAGATTGAGTGCCTCAACAACGCATCTATATCTTTGAAAGGTCTCCTTGGACCCTGGCCCTCTCCATCGTCCCAGAGAAAAGTGTTGGTTGCTTTATTTGACTATTTACACGGAATCGGCCTCGCAGAGACAATTTAGAACTTTACGTGTGAGATCGTGTGGACTTTTAAGTCACCACGCAAAGCTTCGTGTTCACTTTTCTTTTAATCTCTTCTTTTCCCATCTTTCTTCTGCCCTACTTCTTTTAGGGCCTTTACTCCCTTCTCCCCATCCCCGCAGAGTAGCATGCAGGCGGGAACATGCCGGCAAACCTCTCTGCTTTCATCTAATAAAGAGCTCTCTCTCTCTCTCTCTCTCTCTCTCTCTCTCTCTTAACCGAGGGTCCCGCTGCAGTCGCCCGACTTTGGGACCCTCGTCTGCATACTACTGACTGTGAACTTCGTTATTTTGAACGAATAATAAACTGAAACTGAAACTGAAACTGAGACGCTATAGTGGCGCGGGCGACAGCAGGCGACGGCGGAGTGAATTCTTTTTTATGCAGTTGATGAAGTATTTAATTTCGCAAAAGTCAAGCATGTTTGATTTTTTTATAAAGGAACACTGCAAATATCACTTCTGTATTGATTTGTTGTCTCATATTTGCGTAAGTCTTGTTCCTCTTCAATAATGTTGACAAGTATGAACATTACACCGGACATAGACGGGTAGATTTAGCTGTGACTATATAAGACTATTGCACAGGCATTGTTTTGCTTTGGCCGGGTGGCTGAATCGAGTCACAAACAGACAGACAGACATACAGACAGACCAAAATTTATGGGTTTAAGTAGCCCAAGAAAGACTATCGTCTTTAAAAATCGGCATGGAAATGTCTTCTGGTAATTCTTGGAGGGCAATGGTCTACGCTCGATTACGTTAGCCTTTGCCGTCTGCCGGCGGTACTGCGGTCGATGTCGGTTGCGAACCTCGCCAATTATCGGTTACGGACTGTCTGCATACTGACCGGGACGCGATCTGGCGCACGATCAGGATACTCTGGGAATCCCATGCTAGAAATGTTAATTTGGTGAAATTCGAAAAGCGAGGAGACGAGTTTAGAAATACAGGAGAGACTGGTCGTTTAGAGGATTTAGGTGTATAACATATTGTGCAACTATATTTTCTCTGTAACTTCTAGATTATAAATAAAAATAGTGCGATTGACTTTCTGGCTCCGTATCGCTGTGCCGCATTATAATCAAAACATGGATAAAAACAAATTTGTAATGAGCAGTCCCGGACAAATTGAATCCGAACACGGAAATATGAAGAAAACTACAAAATTAAAAGGTACGGCTCGTGGAGGTCCAATAATTGCAAGCTATTCGTGTATTTGGAAAGCCACGTTTCCCAACACTGTTACTAATTAAGCCACGCGTCAATTTAAGTTGCCCGGGAGAAATCGTGCTATTTGGGTGTTCTAGTTGGAATTTTCGTGATGGCGTTTCATTCTTCCATGACTTTAGTTAAACGTTCTGTGCTCACCATCACTCAAACGAGCGCCGCACAAAAACTACTCACGGTACGTGTTTATGTCGTCCCTTTTTTACATCGGTCGCTGCTGCGCGGTTTTCTAAATCGCGGACGCGGCTCCGACTTCATTTCTCTGTTGTGAAGAAGCGCGTTTTCCGTTCCTTATCGGTAAGGAGGGCGGATGCCACTGCGGCAGAAGCGCGGTCGATACAGCCGGGGCAACGTCCACGATTAGAACGCAGGCGTTTTTCCTTTTTGCACAAATGCTTGAGCATTTCTATGTACACTCAGCCAGGAAATCCGTGTGGCAGTCTGTGACGCCTGATGCGTCACACTTCCGTCGCGTACGAACATGATAAATAAAAATCCCCAGGGGCTTGATGTTTTCACAGACGACATCAATTTGTATCGCCATAAAAATGTCTTTTCCGCAATGCGCCCCTGTATCATAGTGAAGATAATTTTAAAAGGGCTCGGCATTCAGTGTTTCATAGCGACACATAGCGTGTTACGGATGTATTTAATTAAAATCAAATCCTCTCCATCTAACGACGGCGATGGTCGAAATGCGAAGCTGTCTTTCGTGCGAAGCCCGATTGGCAAAATGACAAAACCAGAGCCGCGGCAATCAAAGTTAAAGCGTCAACGATTGACGCCCGTCCAAGGAGTGCCCTCAAACAGACGTTGACGCCACCGCGCGGCTTCCAGGGGCAGCCTATGGGGCTCGCCCATAGAGTAACGGAGCAGTTTCGTGACCAGTAAAGCATTGAGGGACTCTATTTGCGGCGGAGCAAGGATTATGTGGACATTTCTTATCCAGCCTCAGAAATCAAACTGACTCTTCATTCTCAAACGCTTGCAGTGTGGACATGGCTTCGGATGTTGATAGAAGGGTCGGTGATTGCCTTGACCTTGGAATTGTTCCTGCTCGGCGGAAGAACCGCTGGCCTTTGTGGCTTTTCACTGCACAGTTCATCGGTTTTTTAGTGGTGCTACTTTTGTGCAAGCCAGTGAAAGAAGTCGGTAAGTGTTGGTGGATGCATGCCTGTTACTGCTTCCCATGATGCTTTGCGGGCCCGGAATGCCATTAGAAGTGGCTGGTAAATACCGACTTCAATTAGCACTTTCGTTGTAAGTTATATGTGCTATGTCCCACCAGAAATATTTATATTGCTGAAAACGTGTCTGTTAGAACTTAGAACACATGGAAAGTTTTATGTAAATTTCTGGCGTAGCACCACATTACCATGACTTGTCAGTGAAGCTGTCTTGCTGGAGCATGTTGCTGGAACACGAACATTCCTGTACTATTCCAAAGGCAAATACGAGAGCGTTGAACTAGGAATAGTCTAACCCTCTGTGTTTGTTCAGCACCCTCTTCTCCTTTTTAGCGAGGAATCTATTCGCACCACCTACTCCTTATCGCAACATATTTTATTTTGCTGGATCGTGTATTTAGCATGCCATATTCTGATAGAACCACCTTTGGATCCTGATGTATATTTTGTTAACGTCTATTTTCCATTCAGCAGTGTTGACCGTTGAAACTTTTTAGTGCGAATATAACGCAAAATAGCACAAAGGCGGAGGAAGGGAGGCAATGATGAGCGAACTGGCATTGTCTTTTGCTTAAACTTGACGTACATGTGTGCTATATTTGCACCCTTGGTTGGTAAATGGTCTTTTGTCTGGGCACTGGAACGAACGTTACATGGACGTTGTACATAAGATAGTTGCCCTGTGAATAAGAGCAGTGGAGCATCCATGGGCGCCTCTTTGTTGACTTTGTTCGTGCAAAGTTTTCCACAATGGGATCTGAACCTGTAAGGCCAGGCAAATGGCAGCCAGTTTTTATGATCGCAATTGTTTCCCGGGCTTATGGATGGCGCAGTACTTCCACAAAAGCACTATTCATGCTGGAAGGGTAGGCGGGAAATAAAATTTCTAGGCGGAGCGCACGCTTCTGGGGGGAGGGAGGACCATTTTGCTTAAAAAGAAAATTTTAAAATAAATTCTCATAATATTTATGCCCTACCTTTACGGAGGCTAAAACGAAGAAGTGGTACGAAGCAGCGCAAGCTTTGAAGTGCCAAAATTTGTAATATTAGTGTCGTCACGCGTACGGATAAACACAGATAAAACACGGCCCACGGATAACACCGATAACACAGCCCGGCGCAGCTGGTCGGGAAAGCAAAACTAACCCAACAAACAAATAAACAAACCCAATGCATGGTTCGCGGCAATATAAACATAATTTTTTGGGGAAAACGTTTGCAGTTTTTTGCGAGAAAATATAAAAAAGGCTAGTGAAGTGGAAGATCGTTGTACACCAGCAAGCCGACGCTTTCTTTGTCCAAAGTTGGCGCTACGTGCTGTTTTCCTTCTCAGGAGTCCATGTAGCAGTGGCTGCAGTGAGCGTTGCAGTTGTGGTGGTAGCCCGCCAGGGCTGTTACCTGGCATGCGAGCTGTACTGGCTCCCGGTAAAGTCGGTGGGAAGCGCTTCGAAGATGTTGGAGCAGTGCTCCAAGCTGCCTTATAGCACGCTCACTGTGTTTGGAGCGTGCATCATCATGTCCTTTCTGGTGAGTGCTTGTCGAACTGAGTGCATGTAGATCTCAGATATGTATATCTTTGCTTGGACACGGAGAGGTAAGGAATTTCCGCGCCTCTCTTCCTTACAGAAAACTTTGCCGGCAACATTTTTGGTGTTTGGTAGGCCCATCGGCTTGCTTTTTTTTCTTTGCGCAGTTTGCTGACTTCGTAGCACGGGAAAGCTTTGAGTGCGCAAAACAAGGCGAGCTGTGATTGCACGAACACAAAACGAAAAGCGCACATTCGTATTTGGATTTACTTGATTTACACTGTTTTTTAAATATTTCCCACTGTAGCCAAGTTATATTTTAAGTGGTGTGGCCCAGGGGAACTGAACTATGTTTCTGCGGATTTCCTCAAAAGCAATACATATCAGAAATGAGTGTACCTTTCTGATCCATCTGCCCTGTGCCGTAGGTTGGACAGGAATACCGACTAAGATCAATAGCTTGGAAGAGGATACATGGAAGATGACTGAGAGGAGCTAGTCGTCTAAAGTCGTCAAAGTCAAAGTCAAAATCAAATTTATTTCTGTGCAAAGGTATACAAACTTATTAATATACAGACGAGGGTCCCAGAGTCCGCAGACTGTAACGGGACCCTATATAAAAACGCAAAAAGTGAGTTTGTCGGAGCAGGGATTGAGCAATAAACATGAGAAAACCTACTAAAGAGAGAAGAGAAATACAAATAACTGTAGTTTTATAATTAGCAAACATTGGTTTAAATTAAGTTACATATAAATGCACATTATTCGAAGCAACAGTAACATAATGTAGTACAAAGCAGTAAATGTAGACGTATAGGGAAGTAAATGGCAATAATAACAAAAAAAAAACAACAACAATGGAAGTCGATACTTGAGGTGAAGTCGTGGGCAAATACTCTGGCAAAGTGCTTGTTGCACACGACTTACTACAGACTCAGCTTCTCAAGAGCCCACACCTAATATGTGTGCCCTGATATTACTACGCATGGCGCTGTTTCCTATTTCTAACTTGCGGCCAATGCTTTCAAGGATGCCAGCCTTGAAAAAATTAGGGCATCCCCGTGGGAGGCAACAGTGTTTCTGTTTGTGTCCCTGTATATCCTTTGGCACTGCATTCATACACATTTCATGGAGACTCATGGGTACTAATACAGTCAAACCCAGTTATAGCGAACTGTAATATGCGCCACGATTAGTTCGATACATCGAATAGTTCGAAATAGCCGAACCCACCTATAACAAGTTTTTTTGTTACGAGTTCGAAATACGCGGGACCCCCTCACCTCCTCACCCGCTCCCTCCTCCTGCCATCCCCGCATGCAGAAACGAACACAATAAAGTATGCTATTACCATACAGAAAACTATGTATTTATAGCGAGAAATAAAGCTACTTTCCGCTGTGCTGTAACTACCTACTTTCCCAAAAAGCGGTGATTCCTGTTTTCACTTTTGTTTTGGTGGCGTCAACTAGCACAGCATTCTCTACATGAGCCATAATTTGCATCGGTAGCAGTCCGTGTCCTTCAATATCGAAGCTATAATGGTGGAGCACATTGACTGCCGAAAGTGCTTCATTAATCATCGAATGGCTTTCACTGCCGACATTCTCCGCCTCTTCGGTGCCTCCAGCAGCGCCAGCAGTCATGAGATCGGTGACGGTGTAGGCGTGCGAGGGGCTCACAGTGAAGGCAACGTCGTCGTCGACACTCAGGCAATTCTCGAAGGGCACTCCTTTCAGCACAGCATCGGGAACGGTGGCCAGCTCTTCTCACAGTTTATCGATGCTTCCATCTTGGTCCAGATTCGCTGACTGGGAGGGTTTAATCGTGAGTCAGGCGCGTCGGAAACAGTTACGAAAAGTGTCGGGAGTCACGTCCCTCCATTGGAGGCTCAACATCTCCATCGCAGCCAATCATCTCAATCGCCGCTCCGAGACCATGCATTTTGGCGGCAATTCTAGGCGCGCTGAGTTTGATATATCAGATGTGAACTTGGTTATAAGGAATATGTTTCGCGTGTATTTTCGTAACTGATCTTTCTTTGTTCGATATAGAGCATAATTCGCTGTATCCGGTTTCGTTGTAATCGGGTTTGACTGCATATGCGAGGAAGTCTGAGATGGAACAGTCCCTCTGTGGATCTCTGTGTTACCACTGTGCGTGTCCGTGCGTGCGTGAGTTTGTGTGCGTGTGCGTATGTGGTGTGTGTGTGTCGGTGTGTGTGCGTGTGCGTGCGCGTGTGTGTGTGTGTGTGTGTGTGTGTTGTGTGTGTGTGTGGGCGTGCATGCGTGCGTGCGTGCCTGCGTGCGTGTGGGTGAGTGCCGATTGTCTCGCATAGACTGCCATTCTCTGGAGGTGGGGAACATGTGGGATGTCCCTTTGTTGAAGTGAACATAATTCGGGGAATCGTAAATTTTTACTTCTGAATACATCTTGTGCTGAATTTGCAATAACAAAGTCAATCCTATGGTGTCACGGCGACTGGCGTGATTGCAAAACCAGGGTCAAATGCCTTAATGCAGAGAGGGGCGACCATGTAGATCAGTTGCTTTAATGACGATTGCGAGGAAGATATGAGCGCCATCGACTTATTGATCCTGCGCGTCGACGATGGTGATGCCAGTGCAACAACGATGATAATACACAGAGATTCTGCAATCGAAGCATACAACGCTGAGACGGAGACCCTTCAGCTCTTACCACCGACTGTACCGTATAAAATATAAAACACATTATAATATGCCTATTATTTTTAGTTAGGCGTACTTTGCACTATAATGTGCAATGAATCTGAAGCATCCCTAAACAGTACAGGGCGAAGTATAAAGCATATTATAATAAGCCTAGCATTTTTAGGTAGTTGTACTTTGCAATATAATCTGCAATGCATCTGAAGCCTCCCAAGCTGGCTCAATATTATTTAAATATATACGTTTTATCCATGTCACATTCTCAACTGAGCTTTGCACCTAGGCACGAGTTTACTCAGGTCGCTGCGAACACAACAGGCCCTTTGCAAGTTTAGGTGGGAGGTTGTGCTTTAAGGAAAATTTCATAAGCTCGCGTTAAATTGGATAAAAAATTCAAGCACTGAAGTTTACATTTTCTGCCCGATAATAAAGCTAAATCTTCCCCACAATATCATAATAGATTGGTAGACCAGCAAGGCTGCGTGATTAAAATGAATCGAATTAAAGTCACCATGAATATTCAGTGAATGTGCCCCCGTTCAATTTTAAACAGCGGAGCTGTTTACGCTTCAGCTTGGTTTGGTGGCGTTATAAAAAAAAAACAAGAAAAAGAAAACCCTCTGCGGCGAACCGCCCATCACGAACGATGCGCCGAGGCTTGCATAACTTCGCCAAGCTGAATAGGCAGGGCCAAGCCTCGCATAGGTATGGCGTCACCGTGTCGACGCGGCGACTTCGTTCAGCACCGCGTCGGCGACGCACAGTGCTTTGTGACTCCATTCCGAGCACATCGTTTACACTCCTTGGAAGCATGGGTCGGCCGAAGATGTATCTAACCCCCTGGAGAGAAGAAGCGCACCGCGAACGCCGTCGCATCGCAGCTCGAGAACATATGAGACGGCTAAAATCCAACCCCGAGTATCGCAGCGAAGCCGCCGCGCCTAAACGGCAGCGAAGAGCGGAGAATCCCGAGTACCGCGCTCCTGATGTACGCGCACAAGCGCAATCGCCGGCAAAATGACTCCAGACTTCGAGTAATGGAGAACTTCCAACGTCAAGCTCGCAAATACAGTAACCCCTCGTTATAACGAAGTCAACGAGATGGCAAAAATTTCGTTATAAGCGGTATTTCGATATAGGCGACCAATCGAGAAAAAAAAAAGTTGATCTTTAATTGCGCCACAACTGCGAGGAACCAAAACACAATGCATCTAGTGAAGCACAATTTTTGTTCAGGAGAAAAATGGCGGTGAGTTTCGGCTGTTTAATGTTCTTGCCGGGCGCGAGCAACCCCTGCTACAATTTGACCAAGCACTGCATGATGCTGTGTTCGCCGCCCATACATTCAACTTTATTTCACAACACGCCTAGGAACTCCCGCGTCTGCACCAATTGTCACTTCACGTGGCTGGTGCGAGAACGGGAGCTGCAGCGACCGCCAACGCAAACGTCGCGAAGTCACCTTTTACCTCTTGGCCAGCAATTTTATGAAAAGCCTCGTGCAGAAAAAGCCTCGTGCCAGTCCGGTCATCGTCAGGGTCGCTGACCGTGGTGAGGGAAAAGCCGGCGTGCGCAAAGCAGTTGGCGACCTTTGAAGGTGCGGGTTCCTTCCATGAAAGGTTGACAAAATGGATCGCACTGAGCAAATAAATGTTTTACCTCTTACTGGCGTCATACGCTGTGCGCATGCGCTGCATAAGAGCCTTGCGGTACAGCGTCCGGGTGGTTTCAATGATACCCTGATCCATAGGTTGCAGTAAAGCGAGCTCTTAAAGGTTGTCAATCTTCCGGTGGCTGGGACAATAGTTAATTAAGAAAAGCACTTGCCGATTCTTCGCGTCACTGGGAATTTTTTCCCGATGTGTGAAGCCTTGAAGCTTGCAAAACAAGAGTTTTTCGGTGTCGCGTTCTTGATGGTACTGCTACTTCTGTGGTTCAAGTGTCAGTGTTCATACCAAGGTAAATGTAACTGGTAGCGAAGCTTCCATAGAAGCCCATACGTTCAGAAAATGGTGGCTCGTAAGCTGCTCATGGGGCTTGGCGCCATCTGTGTGAGGAGGGAACACTTCCAGAGGAACAAAAAATAAACCGGACGGGACGCAAGAGAAAAAGTGACGTCATTTTGGTGGCATTAGCGCGAAAATTTTGACTTCAAAATAGCTTTAGCAGGCCTCTGATCGCTGAGGGCTCATGTCATTGCCATCTGACGCAAATTGGCGAGCCCTTGGCGTGTGTGCTTCAAGTCAACGCTAGCTTAACTAGTACAGAATCGTGGCTAGACAAACGTACTTAAGCATACTGTTGTATGATTCGCCTCGGTTTTGATAAAAACATCTTGCATTTTCTCTGAAACTTTATTCTGTATTCATTACTACCGCTGCTGTATAAAAGCAATCAGTTGTTTACCTTGATTGCAGTGGGTATGTATGTATGTATTTATTGCACAAAAAACAAGAAAGGAAGGTCCACCAACAGGCGTAAATTGTCTCGCCTAGGGGCGTGCCAAACCAGGAACCAGGCACGTACCCCCCTCGCACCCCCCTCCTCCAGGAATTTTTTTCCGCCATGGGATACAGAGCACAAAATGGCACTCGACCACTCTGCTCGGCCCCCTCTTCATATAAAAAACGTGCCCCCTCCTCACCGCGACACAAATTTCTACCAACGCCACTGCTGGGTTGTTTAACTGCGTCGCACATACGCAGCTTGCATGCGCGCCTTAAGAATAGATCAAGGTTATATAATGCTTGTTTGGTTTGGGCGCTTCAGTTCTAAGAGAAGAAATAACGCATACTCATGCTATAATCAAGACATTGGAATTTTATTCCAGGATAAACACAAAACAACTTTACCACTTTGTACCAAATCAGGACGTATACAAATAAGTACAAAAAGCTCGTGGGCACTACATGCATTATGATTTTCTTTACGCGCCGAAAAATTGACTTTACCTGTAACACACAGCATTATGAGCAATGAAAGCGTCAACACAAGAACTACTTCGAAACAAGGGAAAAGAAGTAGGCACTGCATCGTGACGCAGAAAACCGGGCCGCAGGAATGCCCATTCACGAAAGTGCAGCGAGCACACCACAGCTGCCCAGCGTCTTATCAAGTAGACATGGGTTTCTACAGAACTTCATCCAGGATTCACGCCTGCAATTTCCTGGTTGCATTGTTTAGGCAAGTGTCGCAACAGATAAGTAAAAATAGAAAAAAATGGATCAATGCGAAAGAAAGGGAGGACAGTAAGTCAAAACACATAGCAGGAAAGATTTGGCAGCAGCGCAGCACGGAGCAGCACATGTAACACGGTACTGCGACGGAAATATTGCTTGCGCATACAAGCGCGGGAAGCAGCAATCACTACAAGCGTTGTAATGCAATAGAGAAGGCACTGATATAGACAATTAAAGCGAATTGTTTGAATTCGAGTGGCGCACAATACTCGCGCTATTTGAATACGCTGAGAAGTCCTAGAGTAATACACCACTTGCTCCGAGCTAACCTAAGGTGAAATCAAGAGATAACTCTGATATACGAAAGCTTTAGACCCATTTTTTTTTCGGAGCACCACCACGTCCCCTTACACAACCCCCGTGCACGTATTAACAGTGCTATAGTTTCGCGTTACCTGTGGAAATGAGAGGAAAATGGTGCAGTAAACGCCAGGCGTACGGGAGGGAGTTGCTGTTGCAACCTTGTACAGCACATCGTTTCCGTAGGTACCGAGGAAAGCGCTCCGCTCCAACCGTTGGCAGAATCGTCCCGTAAGACACCGTGCCTGCCGGGCACGGTACAAAACGTGTTCACCCACCATACAACGCACCTCGCAACTCCACGCACAGCAAGAATTAATTGCGAACCAAATTAACAAGAAAAAACGAATGCAAATGCGCACCACCAAAACATGCGAGGGGCGTTTCCTAGCAGACGAACTTTAGGAGCGCCTTTCCGAACACTACAAGGACTGCATCACAGAGCAATGACATGTGCCATTCTTCAGAGGCTTTACAAAAGGTTTTTGAGAATGAAACAACATTTTCATCATGGAGGAAGAAAAAGTTGATTTTCATAAATTATTTGCACACTGTGCCTAAATAAATGGGACTAAGAAATAAATATCGTTCGTAAAATATAAATATTGTTTTACTGTTGAAGAAAACTTGGTTTTTTGTTATTAGTGTTTGTTCCCTCCTCACCTAGTCGCGCTTCAATCGCCACTCCCATAACCCCCCCCACCCCCCCCCCCCCCCATGTAATGTCGCTGGCAATAGGTTCTGAAAGCTTTTCGTCGAAGCTTCTCTACCATTTATATTTACCTTGGTTCATACAATCGCGTCCACGCCCATTGACCAATGTCTAGGAACAAAATTCAGTTACCATTCCGCGGATGTGGGTCAGATAGCGCTAATCAAGCAGGAGTGGCTCGAGAAAATCACCGGGGAGACGCCAGCTTGCGTTGACCCGCCACGATGACAGCCTGACTCGCCGCTGGGTCGCCGCCGCTCGGCGACGCCTCCGGTCTCCACTTAGCTCTAAGGGGGCCAACCTGCTCGCGCGCTTCGAGTAATGGGGCTAAAAATGCGTGCGTTTGGGTTGGTACCAGAAGAAATGTCGAAAAAAGCGATATTTTGAGTCAAGCGGTTTCGTTATAACGAGGGGTTACTGTACATCGGCGGCGCGAAAAGCCTTACCCCCTCAACACTTAACCTAGTCTAGCAAGAACGTCGCAAGACCTAACAAATATTATCAAAGCCTAGAACAACCTAGGAAAACTTGGGAAAACCGGAACAAGCAAAATCGACCCCCCCATATTTCTCCAGTCTTGCACGACTAGTGAAAGCTGCGTCAATTTTTTTCTCTGTCATATCGCAGGCGTGGTGCGATACTGCAATGGGCGTTATGGCTTTTCTGCACACCACCCATCCCTAAGTCAGTCTCTTTTCCCACAGTGCCTAATCGGCTTCGCGCAAAAGTCGACTGCATCAAAAGGGCCTTTGTGCCTTCCTGTGATGCCCCTTTGATAATGTCTCCCTCGGACATGTGTGTCTACATGCTACGCCCCCACCGTTTATCTACCTATTTCAAGAAAGATGTGGCTGCCGGGCCTTTTATTTTTGTGCCGGCTTTCGCTGTGTACAGTTGTTACTCGGAGACGTTGCTTTAAGGCAACCGGCGTGTATTGTTCTGCAACATTTCAGATTGTAATAGAAAACCTGAGTCTCCTCTGGGACATCATTTCTACGGCCGGCTACGTTCATTTCCTGGTGGCTCTAATCAACACGCTGTGCGTGTGGGTAAGTGGCCTTTCTTAGACTACCTACATATTGTGTGCTTTCTACACAAATTACATTACGTAATCCGTTACTGTGTGCTCTTTACACACGAGAACCAAAGCTGATTTTAATAAAAAAGAAATTAAAAACGTGAGTAAAACCCCACCTTCTTTTCTATAATAAAGTAACTGTATTTTTTATTCTCGGAATTTCAGAAGATGGGAAATCATGAAAATGAAGGACGCTAAATATCTCTACATTGCTTTCTTTGCTCAAAGTGTAACTGTGGCATTGTGAGTTCGAATTAGTGCATAGAATTACCAGACACAAGATTATGTACACTAGAATGTCCTAGTATTTATAAAAAGCCTTGCAGATTCAGTTGCATTGTAAATTGGTGTGCATTTATTAGAAACTTAGAGTACTCTGAAAATCAAAGTCTTGTTGTTCAAAGTGTCTTGTTTCTTCAGAATAATTGGAAATTACAAGTAATTAATGATGAACTTAGTGGCTTTGCTTTTACAGTCACAGCGTGACACGTGTTTGCTTGTCTGGTTTTTGTACCATAAAGCTGTGGTTGTATGGAAAAGGTCTGAAACTTTAAACCTTGCTCAAAACCAAGGGGCACGATTCCAATCACCGTGGGGTAGGCTAGCTAAAGTGGAACTCTATTTTCATGCAAACTTAAAAAAAAAACCAGAAAGGAAGTACCTTTTTTATCAGTAGTGCCACAAGTGAGAAATGAACTTTAATTTGGCGGTACTTAAAATAAAATAGTGCTCATACCCAGCCACTAGAATGCTTGAAAGCACATCTTTTATGCATTCTAGGGGCTCCAACTGGTGACTGAAAATACTTTGGTGACCTCACATTTCCCAGCTGACGAGGTAGTTTAATTGTTCTGTTTTTCTGCCATCTTGTTCCATCAAACCACCGCTATTGCTGTATGTATTGCGCAAATTAGCGAAAATTTGTGCTCCTTACAGTGAGCAAACAGAAATTTTATGAGTTTTCACTCTTGTCGAGAGAGAAAAAATTGTGCGTTGCCTCAAAGTACATTCATTTATGTTTTCCTCTCTGTTTTGCACTTGGTGACTGAGCCAGGATAGCTCATGCTGCAGTGCTTACAGAATAAGAACAGTCAAACCTTAGCACTTTCAGCACGGATGCATTACCGAAGTCGCTCTTCTGCCATCGTTAAGTTCCATGCGCAAAGCACCGAGAAAAGCTTGTGTGTATTGAGTATAAATATGAAAAGTTTAGATATACTTTGAGCACCACCAAAATGCTCCTGAATTAAGCCTATTTTTTTAACCGCATAAAGAATGTTTTGCTTATCTCCCAACTTGCAATAGTGAGTGCTTAGTTCTTTGTTACATAGCAACTGAATGGCATAATAGGATATGCTGCTCCATCTTCATTTTTTATTGACGGTTTTTGAGCGAACAAGCAATGTTTTGTTTGCTTCTCAGTTTTTTATCACTTTGGAAAAAAGCTCAGAGGTTTCTTCTTCAAAATCTGTTCTCTGCTTGGTTGTTTGTGACAAACATGACCTGCTATTTATCGGCTACTGTTCAGCACTGCAGCATCAGACTCTCGGCTCACCTATTTAATGTGTGTGCGCGTGGGCTACAAAGAGAAGTGTTTCCACAGCTGAACAAACATTACAGTTTTCTTAACCAAACAACCTAAATCTTTACAGGATATATGAGGGCAACAAAGGAGCTGACTGGAATTTGACCATGCAAAGTTAGGTTTTCTAATTTAAAACACATATATCCCTTAGTCACTTTCAGTCGTTCAGATTACAGTTGGTTACCGCTTTCCCTGTCGTTGTTTTCAGCGTTATCAGTGCCGGAAACGACATTATCGTGCTTTCTGTCTGGTGTATGCTGTTGCCGGTACTACAGTCCTTGAAGCTGTTCACGGCCTTGTTCCGGGAATTATTTTCTGTGCTCCAGTGATAGAGTGACTCGATTAGAGCAGTGTGAAGTCGATTAGAGCAGTGTGAAGCGAGGTTTGGACGGTCATCGTCCGTCACATACACACTGAAGGCCCTGTTTGGTGCTATCCCACCCATTTGATAATCAGGTTCATTGTTCAGTGAGCAGGTTTTCTCCCCATCCGTACAATTCCTGTAGTGTGTTGGCAACTGACAAATTTCATGCCAGCATCAGGCCCTGTTGCATCTGTTATTGTTAACACTGTTCAGCGGGAAAGAAGTCCACTGCTTATCCGAGGGACCTCTTCCGCACGCACACGACCACTTTGGCAGGCGGTGCATCACTGGGAAGACATCTCATGAAAAGGGGACGCAGGGCTGCAGTTTCGGGTCATCACACATGTCTGGGAAGCCCAACTGCGAAATCCTTTCCGGTTCAGCGCCCATCATCTTGGACTCCTGTTGCAGTGTTGTATCCAGTGGAAATATGGAAGCGCATGCGATTTCGTCCACTATTACCGGCCTACACGTGAAAAAGAAGTTCTGAGAATGCAGCAGTGCACTTCATGTTCAAAAGCATCAGCAGTCTTTATTCAGGGCTGTTTGCCTCCTGACTACAGAATCCCCATTTTTAATATAGTGGTAGAACCCCTTGGGACCGCATAAAACTCATTGGTCCGCATCGCTTCCTTTGGGCTACTTTTAAAGTCTCAAGCGGCATTGTTTCAATGAAAATGGACCAGCTGAGTTCTCTTATCACCTTTGCCATAAGTTCCAACACAAGTCGATTTTCAAGTGGGTAAAAAATAATTTTGGTGATTTTTACTTGCTACAGCTACACCTGATCTGTGAGGTATGTAACAGGGGAGGGCTATGAAATAAATGTGAACACTGGCGGACTATTTGCGTGCAGCATAATCTTAAAAGACGGGTTATTTTGTCTTTGAGCGCCGTCAGTAAAACAGCCACCGTGGCTGGGATTGAACCTGCGTCCTCGAGGTAAGCCACACACTGCCTAGTCCTCGGACCGCAAAATGTTATTCGATTGTATTGGGGAGTCCGGAATCTCCCTTTTATCATTACTCGCCTGTGCATGTCTATCTGTTCATGGTTTCTTTGTCAGTGCTGATGATTTTGAGTCATTGCATCGCACACGTACCAGCCAAAGGAAATGGTAAATAATGGATAAGGAAAGTGTTTAGAAATGGATAACAGCAACAACATTTACTGCTTGTTGATTGTACATACGTCAGCCCTTTTGAAGTAGGCGTTGTTGCCAGGCAAAGGTTACCTTACATTGCGCCAACCGCCGAATGTGTTCCAGCTAGGTTTTGTTCAGCTTTTTGGGAATATGTCTCCGCTCCTCAGTTCACGGATTACCCTTTTAAAAGTGTTTCACAGCCTTTTTCTTTCTTATTTAGAAGCTTTTTTAGGCCAGAATTCAGCGCTGCTACTTTTGTTACATTAGTGATGTTTCATCTTTTTACGTTGGAATTCTTTGTGTTGCTGTCAGTTGTACCACGTTTTTTGGTCTTGTTGGAAGCACCTCTGCTACACGAAATGGCTAGTTAATAATTGCCAAATACAGCACGCATTCAGCTCTAATTTTTATTATAAATTAATAAAACAATTACTAGCAAACAATGTTTTATCATTCAGTGTGACATCATCAAATTAACGGTCGTGCTTACAATGACACAGTACCACAAGCAGTCGAAAAGTGGCAGGAAGTCCTCCTCATTGGACGTCATAGTCCTAAGCAGTGTGCTTAAAAACTAAAAGAAAAAGTTCTGCTGCCACAGGAAGGAATATTAAATCTGTACTGTTCGCTAGTGCGCAAAAATTGTGTGCCAACTGTAGGCTACTGTTAGTATACAAGGGAAGGCCACTCTGTGAAGTGGACTACTGTCAAGATACATTCGGGTACGAACAACGGAGCACGTGCTCTCAGTGCGCACGGCGCATACTGGTGACCAACCGCATATTCTCAGTAAGAATAACATACGAGAATTCTGGTCCAACCTTCGTACGGAAAAAACACCGTTCAGCGTGTGAGCATTTTAATTTCAGCCACAGCCGCGCTTCGCGCCCGTTCACGTTGTTGGTATCTGTATTCGCCAGCAATTGACAAGCGAGGATCATCGCTTGCGGAGAAAAATTTGTCAACATTCCGGGAGACCTTTTTCCTGGCTCTCGGCATGAAATTAACAAAATACTGCAGTGACTTGCGTTGTTTTCCCCATATGCGCCAACCAAATTAGACAACGGCAGCTTGAACGGGCGCCAAATGCGGCCGTGGCCAAAATCAAAATGCTCACTCGCCGAGCCATGAACTTTCCATGCCACGGTTTGAAGTGAGCTCTCGTGACTAGTTCCTAGTGCAGATACAATGCCGTTTCCAAAATACGCCGCATGTACTGAAAGCCACGCCCTCCGCTGTTCGTATTGGATTGTATCTTGATAGTACCTCTTGTGAAATCCAACGAACAGGAGGTGCAGAAAGATGATAGTGGTTATTGAAATGTCCAGATTCTTCCCCTTTTAAAAACTCCATTACGCCCCCTTTATTCGCGTGGGCGTTAGCCCATACACGCTGCCACCTGTACATTATAGCTCATACTGAGCGCAACCTTATGCTTCTCACGGCGCGAAGCTGGCTTTGCACGGAAGCATCCCTGGGGTTCTTTTTCTGGGCCTGTCCGTAGGAGCCGTCTGAAATGGAATTTCGATACCACCGCCACAGCTGGGGGCTCATCCACGCCGGTGGCAATCTCGCCCAGACCTATGTGCAGAACTACCTATATATGCTTGTGGACCCTTGCAGCCGCCTGCACAGCCGAAAACTATGCTGTGAGTGTTTCTGCATTGAAGGGGCCTCCTTGCTCGGTGTTGCTGTGCTCTTTCTGCCTACGGAACAGCAACTCTAAACCATGGGTAATGGGACCTCTGGGAGTGAGTAACGGAGTCCTTACAAGCGACTGCGGGATTTTCCATGCTGCGTGGCAATCAGGCTGTAAGAGGCGCTGGATGAGAGGGCTACTCTACACTGGACAAGGTACATTCATAAGGTACACTTGAAAGGTTTGTAGGTAAAGGCACTTTCATGTCGCTTTTTACGGAAGGAGGATGGTCTTGGCAAGCAGTTTCCATTTCACATAGGAAGCAAGCGGTACACAAGTCTAACGCTGCCATATTTTTCTGATTTATCGCTTCACTGAGGGTGTCGAAGCACTTGGCAACAGTGCGTCGCGGAGCAGCACAGTCAGTGTGCTGGTGGTGCACCCCTGCGTAGGCTTGCACCTGGTCTTCATGTCCTGAATCCTTGCTGCTTGTGCCTGGCCCGCTCATCGCCGACTGCCTCTCACGCGGTGCCTACTGGACGGTTCTCCAGGCCTCTCACTTTTATCTGCTCTTGGGATTATCCTACTGGTTGAAAAATTCTAGCGGGCAATCTCTGATTTGTGTGGTGTGGTGCTCCGTGGTACCTTTTAGCACTATTTTCTTCGTCTTTTCTGCTGCTCACCTATTCCATTTGTGTGGTCTATCTTGGCTCAATGTTTTTCCTATTCTTCGCTGGCACACATGCATTTGGTAGCGAGCCTTGCGTGCTCTTGCACTAGTGTACGTTCTTTGTGCAAGTAAAATCTTGTTAGTACCATTGCCGCCACCCCATCCGCTGCGTGATAGAGAAAGGTGTAGTAAGCAGTTGTCCCTTGTTGCAATTTCACTGTGGAGGCTGCACTGCGAGGTATGGCATGTAATTGATTTGCGGGGTTTAACGCGCCGACGCAACGCAGGCGATGAGGCGCGCCGTAGTAGAGGTCTCCGGATTAATTTTGACCACCTGAGGATCTTTAACGTGTGCCGAAATCTCGTACACACGGGCATGTTTGCTTTTCGCCTCCATCAGAAAAGCGGCCGCCACGGCCGGGAATCGAACCCGCGACCTCGTGCTCAACAGCGCAACGCCTTAGCCACTGAGCCACCGCGGCGGGTGTTAAAGCTCCAGTGGGGAACAATTTATGCTCACGACGTGTACGTGTTAATTTCTCATTGCCTACCTTTCTATGAGAGCACAACAAATGTGTTGCGTCACGACCAGCCCACAATGCTTCCAACATTCCCTGCTTCCTGGCTTGTGTGCGCAGAATCGAACCCAGCACGGCTGGGCCGTGGCAACCAGCAATGAGCCGGTGTCTGGAGAAGGCATGGCGCTCTATCTCTTCTACACTTACCACAAGCAAGTGAGCCTCAGTGAGTCACTGTGCACTCCGGCTTACTGCGTTCAGCTCAGCTTCTCCTCAAAGCCAAGCCGACTCATTATTTTCGGGCAATGTGGATGGAGCCGGCCATTGTACCTCGCTGTCTCGGCATTTAGAGTCTGCAAGTGAATATACATTTAGTTAACAACCTTGAGCAGTGTTGTATCCGTAGTATTCACGATACAATCCGCCATATTACCTTGTTTAACACGCAGTGGAGAGCGCAAACTGCTATAAAAATTAATGCCATGGTTATATAGCTATATAGAGTGCCTCGACTACAGCGTATCTCACAGCCTGGAGCTACTTATAAAAGTACGTGCTTAGCACCGCGTCTTTTCGATTCAATATAACTTCGATTCAATATCATACTGGTAAAAATTCTGCTCAGAGAGGGACAAAAATGTGTTGTAACAAATAGACGCAGATTGTTTCGTTTGGTTCGTCTGCTTTCTTGCTTCTCAGATTCTATTGCGATGTGTTTTGCTCGTCGAGCGGAGCTGCAGCACAACCTAATGTGTTCTGTGCAGTAGATATGCCGGTTAAGCTCTGGTTTATTTAATTATTCACACATTAAATTAAGTGAGAGCCCTAAAAACCTCAAATATGTTTACGCTGTAGAAGCGTGTTACTTCAATGCTTATTGATGAAACATGTACATCAATTTAAACTACTGTGTTCAACGCAGACTTTTCACATGTTATTCCTCCAATCTAAGTACAGCAATTCACATATTTGTTTCATCGCTCTTTGGCCTAACCCAAAAGCTTTCAGTGGGGGACAAGAGAACAGTTTTTAAGCTATACAATATACGAACTTCGTGATTTTCAATGAGTTTGCAGTTATAAAAATCCCGTTTATAAATTTAACATTGAAACGTTTTCATAAATCGTTGTCAAGAATCAACTTGGGGCAAAAACTATATTTTTACCGGGTAAATTGCAGATTAAAGTATGGACTGCAGCAGCCACAAATAAGAGTGCGACAAATTTTACGTCCCCTTAAGTCTACGGTTGTGTTTCTGCTAGCGGAACGCAGCATCATTTGGTGCCTATTTTGAGTGGGTGGGAGCAGGGGCTTTGCGTGAAAGACAGGGATGTCGTCGTACCGGTGCAGAAGCTGATCACTCTTTTCATGTACAAGAATGCAGAAAAAATACAGCAATGCATTTTAATGCATAGTAGGCGTCACGGGGTATATGCCCAGGGGAAAGTACTATTTCGAAACAATGAAGTGAGCGAGAAATGCCATGTGTGCACTTGTATAAACGAGCTGGGTGAACGACAAGTGCTTTGACCCGAGAGCTGCACAATTTGTGGACACAAATAAAGGAAGAGGTCGTTAAGCAGGCCACAGGACTTTCGCCTTGAACTCACTTGGCCGCAGAGGAGCATTTGAAAACATTTTTCATGCCATAGTCCTAATCAAGCTGCAGGCTACTGAACCGCAAGAGCAGTTGTCAATTATATACGGGACTTTCCCACTGAATGAAAGACACAAATCAATGTGGGGGAAGAAGTATGTCCGCCTGTGGAGCTGGGAAGTAGATGTAGCCCCCAGGGATCCGTCCTCTTTTGGCTCTATTTCAACGTGGCACTCCTGGGCTTGCCTATACGCTCAAGGAGCAATAGAATGCTTCGAGCTACGCTCTACGCCAACGACATTTCACTTTGGATGGCAGAAGGAGGCTCTTCGGGACGAATTCAAGACACGCCGCTGGCACCGGAAGACGTAATGGACAAATACAGTATAAGATAGGACTTTGGATGGTCTTCACAAATACAATACTGGTGAATATGCAGCCTCCAGCGCGCAGGAAACACAGGGAATGAGGATAACGGGACCCTGGTGGGCGAAGTCATGTAACCAGTCCCCAGCCAAAAAATTCTTGGATGAGTCATCTGGGCGGACATCAGAAGGGATGTTTTTGAAGAAACTCAAGCGCACGTCAGAATAAATTCTCCATGTGTTCATGCAGATTTCGTCAAGGAGAGGAATGAAGGGCAATCTCAGGGTTGGCGAAGCCTTTGTGGTGATCCGAATCATATACTCCATGCCATATGTTACCGTGAACAAAAGTGGACTCGCCGCACCTCGATGTCAATACAACGAAGAAAGCCGTTGGGGTTTTGATGACTTTGGTGTATAAGCAAGCTCCTGGAAATGGGCCTGAACAACATGGCGGATTAATTGATCGAATGTCCTCGCGTTCTTTATTAAAAAGAAAAACTGGTCAGGTTGCTAATGTTGAGGGCTCCGGGTTTTCGAATTAATCCGAAAAAATCCGAAAAACACTCGCAGGTGTAAATTTCGGACAATTCGGATTTATCCGATAAACACCGATTTTAGAGCAAACGGCGGCAAAAAAACTCCCATCGAAGTTCGGACTTCAGGATATCCAGTTATCTATTGGCTGGCCATTCGCACTTTTCGGCGATTACTAGGAATGGCCACCAATACCGGACGGGGGTGCGTTTGTCCTCATTTAAATCCAGTAAACTTGTCCAAACAAGCGTTATCTACCCTGATTTGGTTGGACACAAAAAGCTCCTGCAACAGCACGCGCCGCGACAAGCCTGCTTTTTCAATATTTTTGCATTTCCCAGGTCGGGTTGCACATTCACAATGTTTAATAAGAAGGAAAAAGTGACAATTTCCCACTCTTTATCTGAGCGCCATGTTCTCGAAAGCGGCCATAAATATATCGGTCGGTTTGGCCGATATGACCCTTACCAAAAGTCAACAGTGTACCGTAGACCACGCGTAGTTTACATTTAACGAAGGGCTTGGAATGGTTCTTGTGACGCGTTTGTGCAGATAATATTTTGGCGCTATTCTCGAGCAAAGCTTGGCAACTTTTAAAGATCCGTGTCTCTTCTTTTACGACCGCTGTAGTTTGTTTATTTGAGCATTCCTAATACACAGAAATGCAGGGAAACAGGGACAAAAAGCTTGTCATGCGACAGCTTGACGAGGTCCCAGTACCCATGGCATACAGCAATGGCAGAAATTTTGTGTACACATGAAGAACAACTCAACTAACATACAGAAATTTTTTTTCCTGGGTAACACAAAGCCAATTGAGCAATCTAAACCTGAGGAAAAAACATATAAAACATACAACTGTTTTATCTCCTAGGTAACAAAAAGCCATGCATGTGATTTAAACAATGAAGACGACGCGTATAAAACGATAGAGATGCTTATCTCGTCATCATTACAAATTTATGACAGCAATGAAAAACGAAATAAAACATGTAAATGTACTTTGCTAAGTACATCAGTCAATACTAAAGGAATTCACAACGTGTCAGATGAAGTCAAAAAGTGGTCGGCCTTTGCGATACAACTTTGGTTTTTTGAAGCGACAGCTTTTTTAGTGGGACCGATGGCGTTCTGTGAAAACACTAACGCATTTTCCGATATAGCGGTTGGCCTACCGAAGAGCTATCGTAAGAGTCTCTGGACACACGGCGCGTGCGGGAAACCGGGCTTCCACTGTGTCAGAACGGTTATTTGGAAATCGCGATTAAGAAACGGTGACAGATAAGATAATACACGCATCGGTCATCAAGGAGTACAATAGAGTACCTCTATCTCAAAAACCACGTATCAGTATACGTTTGGATCGACCGCAGATGCGTTTATTTAGTGCGCGAAAAATCATTCCATGGTTCGGTCTTTGTTCGCGATTGGGGTCTTTGAAGACTTGGCGATCGATTAGACACACACTTGTAGCTTTGGAGTTTCTCCCAAATTTCTTCAGGAAAGGTTGGTAAATTTTTTTGTCCCAGTTGCAGCATGGCAGTGAACATGCAGCGCGGAGAGCATGCGGTTGGAGCGAGGCCATCAGGCGCACCTTTGCAGCGTAATTTGCTCCGAACGTTTTCAGGTGTTCGTGTTCAAATATAATTGCAGCAATGATTTGGAGTATTTGAAGTACAGCGGAATAAAATCCGAATTTCGGAGAATTGGATATTTACAAAATATAAACTCCGAAAGACATCCTCCGAATTTTACCAAAAATAAAATCCGAAATCACGGAGCCCTACTGATGGTGCATGATGAAACAAAGCGCGAAAGATACGACGACAACGGGGAGGAACAGTTACAACACAGATAGTTATCGCAACATTAGTGTGGGGCAGAAGTCCTGCCGTATCGTATTTTGCTCGTGTTATCTCTTTCTTGAACGTATACATTTTCGTGCTTTCAAAGAAACCATCAGATGATAGAGCGCACCGTCCTGTTGCATAGTTCCTCCCTGTTGCCGTCGTTTTTTGCGCCCTTTGTTTTGTAAAGAATTAGTAAAAACCTATTCAGACAAAGGCGGGCATACGCGTCCTGCACAGAGTCATCGCGAAAGCAGTGGGAATCAGTATCGAGACAACAGCTGGGTGATTGGAAAAACGTTTGGAAGATATTACAACTCAGCCAATGCCAAAGAACATCACCCAAGTGCACCACGACGTCAGACGCAAGGCTACAGAGCGGGCTCTCAACAGGCAGCTAGCGACAGACGAAGGTACTCATTTTCACGGACGCCTTCAAAAGCGAAGAAACCAGAGAACCGCAACGGTGACATGGAGGAAGAGGCTACTGAATTGTACACTGGCAGGCGTCAAGAACGTTGAAGAGCCAGATAAGCTGGTGATGGCCCTCATCCTCACTCCAGCGGGCAAGAGCAATGTGGTCACGGATTACCAGCAGGCATATATGCAGAAGCTTTTTGGATAGCGGCGTGTCCCAGTCGGGGATCCGGATGCTCAATGAAAAAAAAGCCGCCAAAAGGAGAGACTGAACTAGTGTGGGGCCAACCCATTCCATGGTGGAAGGCAATACGTTTGCCTGCCAGCAGGTCCGAGCACTTACCTATCGCACCTATCCGGCCAGGTGAAAAGTCAACGGATATTCACCTCAAGATACATAGTTGCTTGCAGCGATGGCGTAGAAGTAGAACACCCGCCTCGCGTGCAGAAGGACCGTGGTTCGAATCCCGGTGCCGGACAATTCCCACCGGATTAAAAAAAAAATCCGCGTACTCATGGAATTGCACAAAGGGGCTTGGGGTGCGGCCTGACCCCGGCGACCATTGCCGGTAATGCACTCCCTCACCAGAGCAGGATTGGCCACCCTGGTGTAGTAACGGCCACAACCTCCCATGAATACGCCAATTAACCCACGGCCCTCAGTCCCCAGCGGATGCGAAGCAACTGACCACGGCGGCGGTCAGACCTGTGACGCAGCAGAGGGTGCTAAGAATCCCTGGATCCGGACAGGCCGCCAATGGAATCTGAACCTGGCAACGTTTAACGCGCGAACCTTATCTAGCGAAGCAAGTCTCGAGGTGTTGTTCGAGGAATTAGAGGGCATTAAATGGGATGTAATAAGGCTTAGCGCGGTTAGGAGGGCAGGCGAAGCCTTTACGGTGCTGAAAAATGCACACGTCCTATGTTACCGGGTCTAGAGGACAGAAGAGAGCTGGGAGTAGGATTTCTAGTCAATAAAAGCATAGCTGGCAACATAGAAGAAACTATAGCATTAACGAAAGGGCAGCAGGTATAGTAATTAGGCTCAATAAGAGGTACAAGCTCAAGGTGGTGCAGGGCTACGCGCCCACATCCAGCCACGACGACCAAGTAGTGGAACTCCTCCATGAAGATGTAGAATCGGCAATGGCTAAAGTAAAAACACAGTATACCTAAGTTATGGGGGACTTCAATGCTAAAGTAGGCAAGAATCAGGCTGGAGACAAGGCAGTTGGGAACTATGGTCTGGGCTGTAGAAATAGCAGGGGGGACTTACTAGTTGAGTTTGCAGAACGGAATAACCTACGCATAATGAATACCTTCTTCTGTAAACGGGAGAGTCGGAAGTGGACCTGGAGGAGCCCGAACGGGGAGCACAAAAATGAAATAGACTTCATATTATGCGATAACCCTGGCGTCGTGCAGGATGTGGAAGTGCTCGGAAGGGTAAGGTGTAGTGACCACCGTATGGTAAGATCTCGAATTAGGCTAGACTTGAGGAGGGACCGCAACAAGCTAGTACAAAAGAAGCCGATAAATGAGCTAACAGTAAGACGTAAAGTAGAAGAATTCAGGATTGCGCTGCAGAACCGATATTCCGCTCTTAACGAGGAAGCCAAGCTTACGACACAGGAAGCCAGCGACAACCTTACACGCATATCACGGAGTGTGCAGTAGAAGTCGGGGGCACTATGGCTAGACAGGATACTAGTAAACTTTCACAAGAAACGAAAGATCTAATCAGGAAACGGCAAACCATGACAATCTCCACCCCAGCAGCTGACAGAATAGAACTAGCGGAGCTTTCGAAGTTAATAAGCGTTAGACAACTGACATACGGAAGTATAATATGGAGAGGATCGAATACGCTGTAAAGAACGGAGGTAGCCTGAAAGCAGTGAAGAGATGTCTTGGCGTGGGGAAAATCAGATGTATGCACTTAAGGATAAGCAAGGCAATGTCATCACAAATAGGGATAAAATAGTCACAGTGGCCGAGGAGTTCTATAGGGATCTGTACAGTAGCCGGGACATCCAGGATAATGCCGAACGAGACAGTAGTTCAGAGGAGATAGACATCCCACCAGTAACGACCGATGAAGTAAGGAAGGCTTTGAAAGAAATGAAAGGGGCAAAGCACCTGGTCAGGATCAGATAACAGCAGACCTCTGAAGGATGGTGGAAAATTGTACTTGAAAAACTGGCAAACCTGTATACGCAATGCCTAATGACCGCAATGGTACCGGAATCTTGGAAGAACGCGAACATCATCCTAATCCATAAGAAAGGCGACATGAAGCACTTGAAAAATTACAGGCCGATCAGCTTACTGTCAATCGTCTACAAGGTACTTACCAAGGTAATCGCTAACCGAATTTCTGCAACCTTAGATTTCAGTCAACCTAAAGAACAAGCAGGGTTCCGTAAAGGTTATTCAACAATGGACCATATTCACGCGATCAATCAGGCGATAGAGAAGTGCGCTGAGTATACTGAACCCCCATATATAGCCTTCATAGATTATGAGAAATTGACTCGGTCAAAACCATAGCAGTCATTCAGGCATTACGGAACCAGGGGTAGATGAGCATTATGTAAGAATACTAGAGGATATCTACAATGGGTCTACAGCTATCATCATCCTCCATAAGGAGAGCAGTAAAATACCTATAAGGAAGGGTGTCAGACAAGGAGACACAATCTCTCCAATGTTATTCACAGCATGTTTACAAGCAGTATTCTGAACGTTGGATGGGAACAGGTGGGAGTAAGGGTTAATGGAGAATACCTCAGTAACCTCAGATTTGCTGATGACGTTGCCTTGCTAAGTAACTCGGGGGACGAATTGCAAAGCATGCTTTCCGCACTGGGCGAACAGAGTAGAACCGTGGGCCTGAAAATTAATATGCAGAAACTAAAGTAATGATCAATAACCTCGGGACAGCACAGCGGTTTGAGATAGGTGGCGAGGCAGTGGAAGTGGTAAGCGAATATATACTTAGGCCAAGTTGTGACCCCAGATCCTAACCATGAGGCCGAGATAATTAGAAGGATCAGAATGGGGTGGGGTGCATATGGCAGACATTATCAGACAAGGAATAGCAGCCTACCATTGTCCCTGAAGAAGAAAGTGTATGACAGCTGCATCTTACCGGTACTCACCTACGCGGCAGAAACTTGGAGGCTCACTACGAGGGTTCAACTTAAATTGAGAATGACTCAGCGCGCAATGGAGCGGAAAATGATAGGTGTAACATTAAGGGACAAGAAGAGAGCGGAGTGGGTCAGGCATTAAACTGGTGTTAAAGACATATTAGTAAAATTAAGAAGAAGAAATGAACGTGGGCAGGCCATGTAATGTGAAGGCAAGATAACCGCTGGTCATTAAGGGTAACAGAGTGGATCCCTGGAGAAGGCAAGCGCTGCATGGGACGGCAGAAAGTTAGATGGGCAGATGAGATCAAGAATTTTGCGGGGATAAATTGGTCACAGTTGGCACAGGACCGAGGTAATTGGAGAATAATGGGAGATGCCTTTGCCCTGCAGTGGGCGTAGATAGGCTGGTGATGATGATGATGATGACATAGTTGCTTAACACATGGATGGCCAGTCGTGTCTCGCCCCTACTGAAAAAACGAACTAGGGAGAAAAGATTGATATGGAGGCAAATCCAGTGAAGAGTTCTTCCGTATCCCTACTGCTCAAAAGCACGTTTCCAAACCACATCCAAGAAACTTGACAATGTGCAAAGGATTAGGCACGCTCCTGCACATGGTAAGAGGGTGTGGGTTTAGACAGGGACATCCCCCCACCCTTCTGCCATGAAATGCTGTTTATCCTCTGTGCGCTTATAAAGTCACACCATGTTAAAAATCAAAGCGCACATGTGGAAATATGAGAAAAAGAACGTGTGACTTGTATTCCAGAAAACACGGTAGTTGTGAGCTTTGGGTGCATCCCTAGCCTGCGAGTGACCCTGGAATGTTAGCATTGAGATGAGTTTGTCCTTCAAGCCACAATATCCTGTGACACTGCCGTCTCCGCGTGCAGCGTTGCGCGAACGCATGGTCCAGTACGAGCAGGACAACGGGGTGCGGCTGGCCGTGCGGAAGCTGCTCATCCTCATGCCCATGTCCTGCTACATCGAGCCCGTGCTGGGGTCCGGCGGTGACGAGGACATAGAGGTGGCCAACCCCATGGATGACCTGGTCCTCTCCCGGGGAGGCACGCAGGCGCGGACTTACAACAACACCGTCTACAAGATCAGGAACGGCGACGACAGGCCCGTGCGTACAATTTCTCAAGTTCTAAAGGCTGCTAAACCTCGTAGCTGCAATTTGCTAGCAATTTGCAGAGGTGGTTGAAAACCATGGACAGCTTAAGAACTAATGCCCACCGTGGCCAGATAAGGATAGGTCGCACTTTGTTTCCCTTCATTTTGTGTTTTCTGTATTAAGGTGGCAGCCGTTAATAATTAAGAGTGGAAAGAATCACGACAGAAGGGAGCTGAGTTGTAGACACGGTGTAAGAATATTTTATAACACCTCGGAGCAGATATAACACCAGTGGCAACATGACCTGCTCTAAAAGGGGGCCGTCTTGACTATGTATCTTAGTTCACTTCACAAGCTGCACGCAGCACAGTGGGTGCGACATTGTCATCAATAATCCACCCGCATCAGCGGGACCAACTAATTGTGAAATTCGGCGGTTGCCGGTTGAAGAAAAGCGCCAATACGTGTTGGGGCCTTTCTGTTACACCTGCCAAAGAACAGGAGGGGGCGGCGGAAAAAGTCCTTCTAAGAAACCATCACCTATTTTTCGTTTCTTGATCCGGTCACCCAAGAATGCGACGGTAAGTTAGATGTGGTGATGCGGGTGGATTACTGATGACAATGTAGCATCCACTGCGCCGCACAGAGCTTGTGAAATGACCTATAGAAGTAATGTAATTGGTCCCCTTTAAGATACGGAGGAGGACTGACCCAAGAGTGGGAGGACAGTTGTCACTGTAACTCAGCATACTCATAGTCTTTAATTTTATTTGTGTTCCCTCTAACCAATTTTAGAAGTCAGGTGACTTCTAAAATTGATTTAAATTCTAAATTTGTTTAAATACTAAAATTGACTTCTGAAATAGAAGGTGACTTCTAAAACTCATCAAAACACTTTCTTGGCGCTCTTTGCCCTAGTTGGCCTTGCGCTATTAACATCCAAACATCATTATCATCACTGTAACTCAGCTACTGCAACCGGTTGGCGTAGCTCTGCAATTTTCATTATCATTAGGCCTTTCTGGGCGCTATTTCGTAAAAAAAATTAGCAGCTATCTTTTTTACTGCTTTATATGCGAAGTTGTTTGTGGCGGTTTAGGAAAAACTGATCCCATGTTGTAACAGAAAAAGTGAAGCCATACTGCGAATCACCGCATTTGCAGTTTTTAGCTAATATTTAAGGAATTCTATCTTTTCTCTGTTATCGTTACAAAGACAAAAGCTTTAACATGTAAGTTAGCACACACATTATCTTAATTCTAATGATTCGTTTCGGAGAATTGGGTTTTTCAAAACAATAATGGCTTTCTGATCTCGATTTGCACTGTACAGGTCTTGTTTTTGAAGAAGTTATAGAAGTTTAGAAGGGTATAGAAATGTTACATTTAATGTCGTTGCTCACAAGCTGCAACAGCGTTAATATTACGGACCACAATGATGCAGACGAAATTTAAGCTCTCGTTTTATGTTGGAGGCTTTTGTTTGGTGAAGTGGTGAGCTGAAATTTTGTTGCATACTTGACCTTAAAAAACGATCTCCAAAAAAATCTTTATTCTAACACCATTCTGTTGCTGGCAACGATACTCTTTCCTGTAGTGTGAAGACAAGAAGTGGAGGTTGGGTTACTTGGGTATCAACACAGCAAGTATGTCGACTTCACCATTTCTAAATGGTTTGTGTGCATTCATTCATGATTGCGTGAATAAATGTAACCAAAAGTTACATTTAGTGTTGCTGCGGCACTTGCTACAGCAGCGTTAATATTACGGACCACAGTAATGCACACCAAATTTAAGCTCTCCTTTTTTGTTGGAGGCATTTGTTTGGTGACGTGGTGAGTTGAAATTTTGTTGCAGACTTATCGTTAAAAATGAACTCCAAAATGACCTTTATTATAAAGAACATTCTGTTCATGGCAACGAAAATTTTTTCGTGGGTGTTGAGACAAAAAGTGGAGGTTGGGTTACCCGGGTATCAACTCAGCAAGGCTGGCAACTTTCTTCACCGTTTCTCAAAAGGGTTGTGTGCATTAACACATGATTGTGTGAATAAATGCAACCCTAAAGTTATAGTAATGTCGTTGCCGCACTGGCTGTAACGGCGTTATTATTACGGACCACAATAATGCACACCAAATTTAGCCTTTCCTTTTTTGTTGGAGGCCTTTGGCGACGTGGTGAGTTGAAATTTTGTTGCAGAAATTTCCTTTAAAATGACCTCCAAAACGACCTTTATTATAAGCACCATTCTGTTGCTGGCAACGATAATTTTTCCTGGAGTGTTAAGACAAAAAGTGGAGGTTGTGTTACCTGGGTATCAACGCAGCCAAACTGGCAACTTTTTTCGCCGTTTCTCAATGGGTTGTGTGCATTCATACATAATTGTGTGAATAAATGCAACCCTAAAGTTATATTTAATGTCGTTGCTGCACTTGCTGTAATAGCGTTAATATTACGGACCACAGTAATGCACACCCAATGTAACTTTTCCTTTTTGTTGGAGACCTTTGTTAGGTGACGTGGTGACGTAAAATTTTGTTGCAGACTTAGCCCTCATTCACACAGCCGTTTTTCGCCCCGTCGCGTCACCGTCACGTCCCCATCTTCCGTCATGGGTGACGGTTTCTGGGGCGATTTCTCGCCGAAAACGATGCGATGGTGACGGAAAGCTGAGCTCTACGTTTCCATTCCGTCAACGCGACGGGACCACACCCGTAGTAAACCAGCCAACCAGAAAACAAATTATTAAGGCTAAATGTAGCGAAAAGTGAGCACACGTAAAAATCTAACCCATTTTCTTTACTTTTCAGATTAAGCAAGCTAAATTCTAGGCTAAACTGATCACTAGGCAGACGACCCTGTACTCTGACGAAGAGCTCCAGTACGAACGCAACTCCGTTTACGTCTCCGTCGCGGTTGTTTGGCGTGGCGGTGCCGTGACGGAGAAGGTGACGGCTGTGTGAATGAGGGCTTATGCTTTAAAATGACCTCCAAAATCATCTTTGTAAGCACCATTCTGTTGCTGGCAACGATAATTTTTTCCTGGAGTCTTAAGACAAAAAGTGGAGGTTGGGTTACTTAGGTATTACACCAGCAGGGCTGGCAGCTTTATTTACTGTTTCTCAATGCGTTGTGTGCATTCAGAGATGATTGTGTTTTTTGCTTAGGTAGTACGTGTGCTGTGTTCATTGCATGTCGAAGAAAAGTTGTGCTTTCTATAATAGGTCGTTTGGAATGGCCATTCCCGTCATTTGTTGCCTTTGTATCTGCAGAGACATTTACAGTACATGCTTAAAATGAGTAGCTAATTCTTACAAAGCTCGGATGTTCGCTTGATGTCCAGTGAATATCGGTTGCTTGAGTTGGAATGGGCCCAAGCATTAACAAGGCTTTCGCAAATGAACCTTTTCATGCTGTTTGCTAATCTTGAATAATGGGTGGCACTTCAGCTAACAAATTCAACGCAGAAGCATACATTACGTACTAGAGCTGTGCACGGGCTCGGGTTACCCAAATGCCTAAGCCCGGCCCGGCCCGCGGGCCGGGCTCGGGCCACCCGACTTACTTTTCACTCGGGCCCGGGCCGGACTCGGGCCGAAATGTAAATGCTTCGGACGGGCCGGGCCGTCCTGATGGCCCGGGCTGGCCCGGCACAGTGAAGCAATACTTAGGTTTTCTATGATATCACAGAAACTACATGTTGCTGACGCGGTAAAAGCACGGATCAGGTTTCTTTTTACATTCCACGGGACTTATCGTTAGGGCCTGAGGCACATGTGGGCGTATGGCAAGCCGGTAAGTGTAAAAGATTTGCAACTGTGTGCCTTAGGATGAACTGAGCAACACATGCGGCTCAGCGACACACCGCCTAGGGAAGTACAACAAATGACAACTCAGCGTGACTAGTTTCCACCTCTAAGTTCGGGCGAAAAAATTTTTTTAAGATGGAACACTTCGAACTGCAAACACTGCTATAGAAACCTGCGTCTCCATCTGTTTTCTGTAGCAGTGCCCTATTCAGAGTTGCGTTTCCTTCCCTGAGCCAACAAAAGTGAAGCTGTCAAATACTGAGGTGACAATTCCACTTTAGTTTTGCTCTTTGTTTCGGCGGGAAAACATCGTGGCGAGCGTAGCTGGTGGTAGGAGGTGGCCTGTGCCCTCGGGCGTCGTGGCCGGCAGACGAAGACGAAAGGAAAAGCACAACAGGGGAGTAGGGCGGCTTAAATGCACCAACAGCCGCCTAAATAGTAACACTTAATATGATTGAAACTTTATAGATAAGCGATGTGAGTTGGTATAGAACGTAGTGAAACGGCACCCATAAAATGTGCATGAATGCACGTGTGTACTTTGCGTCTCGATAAAAAGAAGGGACCGAGTCCGACAGCCCTATATACTCTTGAGAAAAGGAAACGTATACGGACGAAACAACAAAGCAAGTACACACCCTGTTTAAACAAACACGAACCGGCTGGTCCCCTGGCATACAGGTTCAATTTCTGGATCGCAATCGCAAGAATCAGGTTCAAATGCCCCGTGTGCCATTCTATTTTTAATTGCTTTTTTAACTCATTTATGGCACATTATGAAATTCTACACGAAATGCCGGGTGGTTTTGTTCCCTTTAGGTCAGTTCCAGCTCCTTTTTTTACTTTTTAGGGGTTTGGGCCATTTTGGTTTTGGCTACTTTTGCTGAATATTTTTCAATATTACCACGAATTTATCCGTAGTTGGGGGGTTTTTGGTTCATCTTTTTTTAAGGTTTGGGTGGTTCGGTTACCTTTATGTCGGTTTCAATTCTTCCGTATGTAGCTCAGCGAAGGCCAGCTGCGGTAGGGATATGTGCATGATTGTTATGTGTAATTGGGGTTGTTTTGCCCGTTTAATGTTGGTTTTGCCTGTTATCATTTCCCTTACGATGCATTTTACCGCGTTCAGGTAGTTTTCGCTTCCAAACGTGCCCCAATCAGGCGCGGGCCCCTACGGTATTTGGGTTGAAAACACGCAGCCGGGCCGGGCCGGGCTGGCCCCGTCCGGCCCGTCGGCCTTCCTTGTCGGGTCGGGCCGGGCCTATTGCGATAAGCACCGGGCCCGGGCTAGGCTCGGGCCCAAATTTTCAGCCCGTGTACAGCTCTATTACGTACATCGGGCTTATTAGGTTTTTATAACACTTTGTTTGCTATTTGCTAGAAGCTGTTTGAGTTGTAGAGCTGTTTTAGGAGCTTGGAATAAAGTTTACTTCAAGAATGGTTGCTACACATTCTTTTATTGCACTGCTTTGTTTTCCATACAGCGACTGCATATACTTCAGCCATGCTAAAATATTTCAAGTTCATCCGTTGTGTGTTTGTTGAAATTTACCTGCGTGCCGAATGTTGGAAGTTGTTCTACCTTGTGTAGCAGGCTATACCACTAGAAACAGTTGGGTAATTCGTTCCGTTAAACACTGTGCCACGTCACTCAACTCTTTTTTTTTTTGCATAAAAAGGAAAACGTCAGTGTTCTCGAAAGCACGCAGATAAGCGCCGAATGGTAATACGTAAGCGTGTAAACGTTCCACCTTTTCCCTTCTGCGAGCGTTGCCTTTTGGCCAACTACTGAATTGGCATGAAATGCTGTCCACCCTAAGGATTGGATTGGCACTTGTAGCTTGTGAGTTATCGCCGGCACGTTGAAATGGGGCATTCTGCGCCGTTTCATATCAATTATTTTTTCACGGAGTGTATGTACAACGAGTTTTATCTGCAGTACAATAAACTGTAACGAGTGAGTGGTGTCGACATTTTGTTCAGTTTCTTTTTCTTCTGTCTGTGCAGTACTACGTCGTGGCTGAGGGCGCGAACCCCCTTCTGACGCTGAACGACATGCGCGAGTGCGGGGAGCTGACAGCCGAGCAGCTGCAAGAGCAGATGATTAACTTCTTTGACAAGATGCACGAGCTGGTCCATGCCAACGCAGCCTGCCGGTCAAGCATTCTGTTGGTCCCGTACCGAGGTGCGACCACCTTTCTGCAAGGAGGAACTCTGTATGGCTGGCTGTCATGGTTCCACATCATCGGCAGTACACGATTTTTTTTGTAGCAGAGCTACTACAAGACTGAAAGTTCCTGGGGTTGTTTGCGCATGCACTTTTAGGGCACCTATGCAGAGGCGTATATGTGTGTATACACAGGTTTGCTCGGCCCATGTACGCACTTTTTGGTTTTGTTGTATCCCTCCTCCTCTAAGTCATGTAGTCTTTAAAATGTGTGGGATGACTTTTCCTTGCTTGTGAGAGTGCTGGTGACCGGGCAATGGACACATGATGGGGCTGCTAATAATTGAAGTAATCCGGTCGTTTTGATAGTTCCTGAAAATAAGTTCACACCGCCTTACGCGTCTGAGAAACTGTGAAGTACTATAGCAGGTAAATTAGCTGGAACAGTACCGCTCTTAGTGAAGTGTTTCTTTAGTCATCTAACTTAAAGGTTAGCTACGTAGCTGGTCTGTCGATAGTGATGTCGATAGTGACGACCATTCGTCGTCTGTCAGCTGCAAAAAACGGGGCACATGGTAGCTTCCATAATTCTCTGCTACAGGTACAGTGATTCATAAATGAAACGCGAACACAAAGATATGAACCAGAACACACAAATAGCACGATTTATTTCCCCGCAAGGGAAAATGAAGCTTGGAATTATTACAAAAACAAAGTACGGGAATGTGGCTTTCGAAATATACCAATAGCGCGCCTTGTTATTCGGCCTACACGAGAAGTATTTTTTAATTTTGCGTGTTGTGATTGTAATGTTCGTGCTAACGTTTCAATTGTCCATGACTGTACATGACGATCGGCGCGTAATTACAGCAGTGGACGTACCCGCCGCGGTGGCTCAGTGGCTAAGGCGTTTGCGCTGTTGAGCACGAGGACGCGGGGTCGATTCCTGGCGGCGGCGGCCGCTTTTCTGATGGAGGAAAAAAGCGAAAACGGCCGTGTACTGAGATTTCGGTGCACTTTAAAGATCCACAGGTGGTCAAAATTAATGCGGAGCCCTCCACGACGGCGCGCCTTATTGTCTGCGTTGCGTCGGCGCGCTAAACCCTACAATAAATCAACAGTAAAGGGCTTTGCGTGCATAAGCCTTCATTCCATTCTTTATTCATTCTTTCAGCGTTATTCAGCGCTCCATTCTTATTTTTTTTGCCACACGTGTTATCTGATTTGATAGCGACAGTGTTTAGAACTAACGCCACCAGCCTAGAATAATCTTTGATCTACAGTTGTCTGGATGTAATTCGACGGTTCGAGAAACACTCGCGCTAACAGGTAAATTTCCGCAAAGTAGACGCCGCGGTATTCGATTCGCCGACACTCGTCCTGCGCACGTCACTTTGTTGACTGCTCCTTCGCCGCCTGTGTATTCTTTGAGTTGTTAGGGGAGCACAAGTTCGCTCCAATAAACCTGTTTTTCTTTCAAGACAGGTGCGTCGTCTTTGACTGCGTGAGAATGTCACCATCAGCTTTCCTTTGGAATTTCTTTTATGTTTTCTAACCAGCGCTTGGCCACGCCGGGTTATCTTATCCTGTGTTTCAAGCACACTGCTAGTTGACTGTACATGCGGTATGCCGCTTGGCAACCTTTTGCCACTTAACTAGAGTGTTCTTGTTCGATTGACAATGTTCTCAATTCAATGCGATGCCTCTGGGAAGGAGAGCGTTACAAGTGGATACAGAGAAAAGCCACAGCAGTGGATTCACCGATACTCAAATGGGCACGTCACTTTGTTGACAGTTTCTTGGGCGTTTGTGTTTTCGTTTAGTTTATCGTGGAGCACAAGTTTGCTGTAATAGAAGTTAATTTCTGTATGAACCTTGCTTAATTCTTTACAGCGTGAAAATATAAGTGACACCACGGTAATGTACACAACCACGGAAGCGGAGACCCAGAACAAAGTGCTATTCGAGATACGCCATCCTGTAAACAAAATCACATGTAACTGGTATAAAGGTCAGGCTACTTGAAGTGCAGGAATTTTGTGAAAACCATGCCTTTTTCTGTTCAACACTGGGAGGGCACACGTCTCACCGCATATATTACGCACGAGTGCAAACTGTGACCCGCGATCACTGAACAATTCTTTTTTATAGCAAATGTGTTCGTTAACCTTCCATCACTCTAGTAGTTAAAATAACATTGCTTTTAGGAGTTTTAGAGTGTGTCTCTTTAGTTTTGTATAAAAGACTTCAATTTTTACCTTTCTTCTCTGATTTTCAGATACGACGCAAGACGGGACTCCAATACCTGTTTCATCAGTTGTGAGGAATGCTATCAGGAAAGAACTTGGGTTGGCATAGCCATGCACGCCGCGTTTTACTGGGGTCCTGAGGCAAGGGGCATGGAAGAAGACAATGCAACACCCGCCAATGGTTGTGCGTGCTCACATTAAGGCGTATTCTGCACGACAACACTTGGCGCACAAGTCAAGGCTACGCAAGTGCAATGAATGCGCTAACACACTCACAGCAAAAAATTTAAAATATTGGGCTCCTGTTGAAGGTATGAACGCGGTTGGACACATCTGTTGGTGTCGCCAGCAACGATAGACCAATGTGGTATGCCAAACAGAAATATATATCCGGTCTACGAAAACTTGATTTGCATATTGCCCTTTCAGAACCCCTTGTTGCTCATAGAATGACGTTGCTCTTGAGAGGTTTTGACTATGCGACTCCTTCCCATTACAATATCAATGCAAATGGAACCCATTACTAGTAACGTTAGCCGGCTTTTGAAATTTAAAGCGCACTGACGTCACTTTCTTTGTATACTGCACCACTGTATTATGCAATTTTGTTACATATTATATGTACGTATGTTGTATATGTGTATTGAAACACAGTTTATAGATGTATTTAATACATTCACAGGTATTGTGGTCGCTTCTCTTTCGCAACTCATGCAATCCTTACGTTCTTCCCTTTTTAAAGCAAATCTTTAGTCTCCTCACTGATGCCGTTGTACGCAAATATGCTCTGCAGGAAAGCCAACTTTCTTTGATGATGATGCCGATGAATGATCGTGGTTGAAGTGAAAGAAAAAGACGTCTCCCGTGGCCGGAATCGAAGCTAGGTCTCTCGCGTTGTGAAGCCGGCGTCTATCCGATTACTCCATTTCTTTTTTTTTCTTCATTACATGGGAGGATACGCTCAGACGTGGCAGTAAAGAAATACATAGTCAAGCAAACCAAAGAATACACAGAAGTTATGAGAAGCACATATACATCAAAAGTGAGGCAAACACACACAAGTGTTCAAAAGAGGGAACCAGTCAGGTGGTTGGTCAAGCGAACTATACACGCTATCTAGAAATGCCACAGTTTCTCGGAAATATGACTTAGTTGATCTTGGTGGCTCAGCATGCCTGTCACATGAGCGGCATCGCCACAGACTCCACAAACCAATCAACACAAACATGTCCTAAGGCGGCTGACCAGGATAGTCGAATGACAAAAATCGGATAGAGAAAAGCGTAATATCCATGTCTTTTCTGAGCGTTCGCTGTAAAATGTCCCAGAAAAAGACAGCATCTCTGCGATCTACAAAACAGCGATCAATTGGCTCTGGTCGAGAAGAGAGCCGGCAGCCTGTCGACCAAGCTATAAACAGACCCGGTCTTTCACCCAAGTTTTAACAGGGAGCGTGTCAGTGTGTAATTTAAAGAAAATGTTTTAACACCTGGCGGAACACACATTTTACACACTCTATTCAGGACATCCTGGTACGGACACTAGAGGTACGGTACACGATAAAAAGATATGGAAAAATTACGCCCAGCTCCCCTCGCGGGAACCGTGGTGTGATGCGGCGCTGAAGGGGGTTCCATTGGCGTCGCATCAAGCAATCGTCGGGTACGGCAAGAGAGCAAACGCAAGCGCAAGCGCGGACGACCGTCGACTGAGAGACCGGCCGGAGCGCGGCACTCCGCTTCTATGCGCAGCGCGCCCGAAGGAGAGGAGACCGCGGAGACATAGAGTACTGCAAATGCGCACAGTGCGCAGCCGCGCGCAGCGCGACCGCAGATGTTGCATTGCATTGCATCATGCAATGCAATGCATCATATGCAATGCATATGACCGCATTGCATCATATAGAAATTTTGCAATTTCTATATGATGCAATGGGTTCGGGAAACTCAAGGACAACCAAAGAATCCGTCACGAGAAGCGCAAGATTGCTCAGCGTGCCGCGCGGCTGTAAGCCACAATACTTAAGGACTAACTTCCCATTTTTAGGTTTTGGCGTTAGGCCTAACGTCACATCATGGGGTGTAACACCTAAAACGGGTACCCACTCAAAAAACTGCTCAGTGAACGCCAAACAGCAGGTACCGATTCGCGCCGTACACCCCAAACGTTAGACTCAAACGTTAGGCCGTAGACCCTAATGTTAGGCCTAAGGAGCGCACACCCGAGAGTTGCTGTGGGTAATTTAGATAAGAGGTGCGTACCTCCAGAGTAGCACATAGTCGCAGTGTGAGAATGCCCAACCAAAGAATTCATCACGAGAGAGCTTCGTGTTCGTCCATCGTCGTCGTTAGACGGAGGGGTGCATCATTTCTTGTTAGTTCTTTGTTGTCATGAAATAGGCGTGAGACGTGTTTTTGCACTTATTCTTTACTGAAAGGCACACTGCGGTATAATCCGTACGCGTGATTCACAACACGCGCTGCACTTGCTGAAATCATGTGTCCCCTTTGCGATGCCCTCTTTCCCAAAAATTTTCACTATACCTGTTTCGGCGCTCGTTCTTTCAGCGCAAACGCTACAGGGTTTCTGGCCACTGTCCCGAAAGATCTTGGGATCTGAGCAATCTGCAGATCCCACGTAAAAAGATGCAATGCTGTCAACTGCTACAGTGCTTCATTTACAGGGACGGCTACAAAAAGGGGACAGACAAAGGCAAAAAAGCATCGCATCTGTGTTCCGCTCTTGTATTTGTACTTGTCTGTGCAGCAATACAGCTGTGATGTACGGTAGACCAAGCCACAAAACCTCCACCTGCAGTCAAGAAACAGCAATCATGTGCGGGCTTTGAAACACAGCATCCAGTGCACTGTGTTACCTGAACTGATGTCTCTCTTCCTTCTTGCTTCGGTAGGAGGCGGCGAGCACTTGTTTGTCATCCGTTTTCGGACCCCTGTTCAGTGTGAAAGTTCTAGGTCCCATGCAGTGTGCAAATGTGTAAAAATTGTGCTTACCGAATGCTTATAACTCTTGAATATAAGTGCTCAGGGGATCCAGTTGGCACAGCAGGGAAGAATGGAGGGGGCAGCTAAGGTTAGCATTGTGCACTGGATGCTTAACCTTGTTGCTCTTTTGAACATTTCTTTAGAAAGTTTCTGGCTCCAAGGTGGCAGGTCAGGTTACCTCTGAATGGTGGGAGCCATTAAAATTGTTAGTAAGGAATAATTACTTCTGTACACGCCGGTTAAAAGTTATTCTACGTCCGGAGGAAGTGAGGTTTTAATGCTCCTACGGGAGACATGCCGTTACGCCTCCCAAAAGATGACGCACTAAAAGATGACGCAAAAAGACCCATTAGATGACGTGCTTTTCGAACACGTGAAAATTTTAGTGAATTAGATTTCCTGAGGGGTGTAATTATAAAAATTCTGCTCCGCTCTTTATATATTTGTTGGGACAAAATTCTGATCTTGGTTTGCATTTGTATGAGCAGTATTTGTGATCAAAATAAGCTGGATGTACGAACACGCTGAAAATGTAGTAAAAAATCCTTGGAAAACGCGTAGATTTTTGAATATCCGGACCCTAGGTGGCTGCTATGAAAAAATTTTGTAAAACAGTTTTCGCACATTTCTATGCGTTACCGATGTCAACCAAAACACTGTTCGGTACCTCAACGGGCCTGTAATAAAAAATACTTCTGAAAAACTATTTTAGCGCTTTTTCAGCAGTATTGAGCTCCTACAACGTATTAGGAGTTTTTGTACTCCTGAAATTTGAAGCCTCTAAAAACAGCAGTTTTGCTAGGAGTTTACATCACGTTTTACCTTTTCGGCGCATAGCGGTGTAAACAGTTTCATGAAAAATGTATTGTCATGTTAGCGGCGTCGAGGGAAGAAATCCTTAAAATTGGTTTTGTGCACTTGTATAAATAACATTTATCAGCAGGAAACAATCGGATATATCAATCAGTCAAACTACTTTATTTGCTCCGAAACGTAGATTCGCACCAGTACTGTTAGTCAGGGTAAAAACATAAAACTGCTTTTTAGGGATTCTCTTGGGCGACATATATGAGCAAGAGGCACTTCGATAACTGAACAGGTAAGCGCGATAGTCACGAATTTACGAAAACACAATTTCCCCATTTTCCTCCGTTAGGGGTATAATTTCCGAAAATCTCGCATTAGTCAGCCCTTTCACTTCCAAAGTTTCAAGTATATAGTTTCGGGTGGTTTTGGCTTGGCGTCGATGATTCCGTCGGTCAGTCTGGCACTTGTTTTTATATGTATAAATAGCGCTGCGAGTTTCTCCCGACGGACATGAATACGAAAAAAAATTGTGGAACAGAAGCCACAAGAGATGACACGGCTACCGCACATGGGAGTATATCGAGGAAAATAAGTTCTGGTTACTTGGTTGTACATTTTGCGCCAAGTGCCTACAGTTTCCCTTGTAGGTTGGTGGAACGGCGCAAGAATAGTTCGAAGAGGTGAAAATGCCGACAGGAATGGTTTATGCACGCGGGATAAGTTTCGTTTTGACTATGGGTCGCTGATGATGATAGTTACGACATATGATTACGAATTAACTTGTCTTTCATACCCGTCAGTCTGCACTCAGTAGTACCCTGTCCTTACCTTGTTTCTTTTTTGTTGCGCGCAGTTTTGTTGTTCTTTGTTGCGCCAGCGCCGCTTTGCGATAGTTTACGCTGGATTAACCCGTTCCACGTTTTCAAAGCACTGTGTTGTCCTTAACTTAATTGTTCTTTGCAAAGATTTATTCTCTTACTTGCTCTGTGACCGGGATATGAATTCGGCAATCTTTTAAGGGGTGCTCCTCGAGATCCTCCTCCTGCCCCCTCGTATAAACCTCGCGCGCGGTTGCGGGGACGAACAGCAAGTCACTTAAAACCTGCGAAGCATTTTTAGCCACGCACACTGCCCTTGTACACCTGAAGCAATATCCAAACGCAGACAGAAGCACAACGTTCACCAATCAACAAAAACACACACACCATCGATGCCAAAGGCATCTCCCACTTCCAAATGAGTTTCATTAAGACAAATGCGTCGAGATTTTGAAGATGTTTGATATTGTCTGGCGCTCGCTCCACTGCTTAAACATTTCTGCGAGCTACTTGCCGAGCGGTTTAAAATGCTTAAAATAAAACAGTAACTTTTTGAGATAAACAAAAAAAGCGCGCAGGATCCTGGCCATCTCCGTTTAGGATATGACCCGTGTTTATCAGCGAAAGGGCAGGCCAGGCCGCCGCAACATATTTTCTGCTTGTGGACTACCAGTTCGTTTACAGGGTGCCGGAGGAGCGCAGCATTGTGCACTGCCAGAGGAACAACGCGGACCGACGATGTTAAAATAGCAATACCTTTAACAAAATTCTTACGTGATGTACTAGCCACCCCCTTTAAATTAATTGAACAAAGTAATCTTTTAAGGGGTGCAGCCAAAAATAAGGAATTTCACAATCACTCATGCGACTGGGTATATTTTAATCTTAAAGCCAGGGTCGTAGACAAGCTGCCACCGAACAAAGTGAAAAATAAGGAATTTCACAATCACTCATGCGCATATTTTAATCTTAAAGTTTTCCCGCTGCATTGGACAGACTTCAGTAGAAGAGGACGTGGCTGCTCTTGTGGCCGATGCTCCTGAGCGCCGGCGCGCACACGTCGCTCATGAGCCGAGGGGGACCGCAGCACAGAACCAGCGTGCTCTGGTCCGGCATGGGAAGATGGGCCGCCATGATGTCCTGGTTCAGTGGCCCTTGGATGTAGTCCGTGCCTTCGAATGGCGGCAGCATGTCCAGGACGTGGCGAATGCTGCGAAAGAAAAGCAGAACAACACGTGCCGAGCTTGTGTGAAAGTACATCGACCAATCCACTCAAAAGGTTTACGAGTAATCCGACATCGTCTAACTGAAGAATTGAAGGCGGAAAAGGCGGAAGGCGGAAAATACTGAAATTACTCCTTAAACATCTGTAGGTGTTGCATGCTGATTCGTGGGGTAAAGCAAATACCCAGAAAAACAAAAAGTGCCTTTAAAAAGAATCAGCATGCATCACGTCTGTGACAGAAAGAAGAAATGAAACTGAAATTGTGTGCCTGTTACTGAGTCACAAGAAATAAAACTACAGTTCTGGAAAGTAGCTTTTGAATTACATGCCTAAAAGAATAACATGCATTAAAGGGGTGTCCACGTTATTATAGTGTTCCGAATGGACCAAACCGGCATTTATACTTCATGGCCGCTGTAAAATAAAGTTTTGACACTTGCAGACACATCCAGTATTCTTATTCCATAGATTTTTTCACAGAAGGAGGAGCATACGCGTTACACCTATCTAAACTTTCTCGTATGCATATACGTATGTGAAGCTGTACGTAAGTTGTATGCGTATGTATGTTCATCGAAGTAATGATCTTAGCTAGAACTCCCCATAAACCGACTGATGACCCGCTTACACTACGTGTTAATCTGGATCACTGTCCTTGATAGAGGAACAGTGCCATGAATATATTGACAGCGGTGGACCTTAAAAAATGCTAACAATGGGATCTGTTACATTATTAGCAATTGTTATTGTTAACGAAATGGCAATTGCAGTGTGTCAGCAATGACAGAGCCACACTGACGTGAGCGTGCACGCCGGCCAAAGATCCCACTGAGGGCTAGGAGATGGCCAGAGCCCTTGCTATAAATTCTACACGAGCGACCACAAACATAAGCGTCTCGAAGACCGCCATGCTAACTTTTGCGAAAGGCATGACCTCCCCTACAGCGGCCTCTCTGCTAGAGAAGACCCTCAACCAAAAGAAAATCCTTTCATATGTACTCCGTCTCACCCCGGTCTACCGGGGAATGAACTGGCCCGCGTAACTGCTGTATATCTTACCAACCGAGCTGTGTTACCGATTACGCAACCACAACCACCATTATCCCCATAGCAAACAGCACAGGAAAGTCAAGAACAAGCACACATTATTTGATCCCACGAAGACAAACTAGTAACATGCGGGGATATTATAAATAATTACAGGTTAGCGTGTTGAAAATACCCACCGTCTAACCACCCCCTTAGTAGAAAATAGGCAGTCACGCGGTGACGGTTCAAACACTTTTCCAAGTCATGTTTTTCTCGACCGTTGCTATCCAGACATTTATTCAAACGCGCATTTTGTGCAACACCAGAACAGACCTACAGCATATGGTAGGGTCCTGTCATAAGCCCCATAAAATACAATCGATTATAACAGCAGGTCCGATATCAATTTACTGAGAGAATACTATATTAGGACTAAAGAATATTATGGGAAGGACTGTTCTGCTCAGCTGGAGCCACAACTCAAAGCAGTCCCGAATGAAAAAGCCTTTGCTATGATCCATGGAATCCTGGCTGAGAGGGAGGGAAGTCCGTCCAAGACGGTCTGATTTCAAACAAAACTCGGGTCTCGACGTAATAATTCAAGCATCTGCGGAACCAAGCCAATGGTCGACAATAGCAGCCCCACCTGAAGGTGGTCGTGAAGCGCTTGGCGTAGTCATCTAGCTCCTCGTGGGCGATGATGTCCTGCTCGCCCACATTGACGGCGATCCATCCTCACGAGCGTCTGGTCGCCCTTGTCCGCTGCGATGTGGCCGGAGTAGCTGCAGAATCGGAGTCACGCCCGAGCCGGCTGCGATTAGTCCCAGCCGCGTGGCGTGGGGCAACCTGACGACCGGTCGACGTGACGAAATAGCCGCGGCCCTCGTACACGAAGTTTCCGAGCGGACCCGCAACCTGCGGGAAGCAAGCACATTCTAATTTACCAAACTTGTTGGGGGACTTGTTGGTTCATGATTATTAAAAATGTTTTGCGCAAAAAAACCAAAGACGGTACACAAGAAAGGAGACAGGACAAACGCTACCTTTCAACTGAAATTTATTCACCGCCGGAGCTGCTAAATATAGAAACAACTGGAGCATGCGCAGCATGCGCCTCAGTAGCGTATCACAAGTACGCAAATGTGTCAATCACCGGAATTGTCGAAAAAAGATTCTATGAGTTAAAACTGTCGTATCTCTGCTCCTACCCAAAATCTTAATCTCCCCAGAAGTGGCTCACACTTGCAAGCATGGCAATGCACGAGCAACATGCGCAGTTCCTTTGTTTTTACGGACAATTCCTGTTCCTGTGCATGGTCGTTGGTACATCTACCGGTATGGCCAACATAGTCTTTTTCCGCATTTAAGTGGAATCTGATACACGACGCCCATAGCGCAGTCCACAAAGGGCCTAGCATGCTCCTCGTCGCACCAGGCCTCCTCTAACCTTATTGAGGCGTGCCTCAGCGACTGAGTACAAAACCGTGCACGGAAGCCGGCTGAAAGCAGCCTTTTCAATTTGCTTATCAAAGTTAGCCTGCATGGAGTGGGGACACGACTTGGAGAGAGCCCATTCCAGGCACGAGTGAGCGATTGCTCCTTCCACCCGTCTTGGAGTGCGCTTCTTCTTTCACTGTACTTCTTTTTAAAGAAGCACATTGTCCTCAGAAGGTACAAAGATAGAAGAGGTGCTGCGATCTACTTGTCATTTGCCAGGCGATAAAGGTAAGAACTGAACCACGATCAACGAACAGGAGACGGAATGCTTGGAAACTGCTCAAAATGCTCCCATAACCTGTACAAGTCCACCAAGGCACTATACCTGGCAGAGAAAATTCGCTTATGACTCTTCCGGAGTGTCATCACAGTTTTCTGCACTTCTTTGGCACACCCGTGAGATTGGGGCTGCCAGAACGACCACCCCACCGACTGGGGAAGTCGTTTCATAGACAGCGGCTCAACGCGACGTTAACAAATTCCTGCTTACATCGTGTAGGTTAGACTTCGACCCCATACCGCGACAACTGTGGCGTCCCAGAAACAGTCGAAACATGTGCTAAGTGCTCCGATTACACCGACGCAAGGTGTCGTTTACAGCAGAACATGGAATGTCTCACAATCCTGGACCAATTACGCTAAGCCTGATACTTTCACCATGCACTCTCCCCCCGTCTCAACGGAAAGCTCTAGCCGAATTACAGTACAGTTATGAAATAGCGTATGCCGCCGTACGCGAGGCGTTTGCGTACGCCATTGGTTTGCGTCATCCGCACTGCGCATGCGTAGTACCCTGCGGTGGTTTTGTGTTGGGCGCACGTAAAGTAAGCGTACGCTATTTCAGCACAGCAGAACATGGAATTCTCACAATCCTGGACCAATTATACGCTAAGCCTGACAGTTTCACCATGGCACTCTCCCCCCGTCTCAACGGAAGCTCTGGCCGAATTAAAGTACAGTTCTAGAATAGCGTATGCCGCCGTACGCGAGGCGTTTGCGTACGCCATTGGTTTGCGTCATCCGCACTGCGCATGCGTAGTACCCTGCGGTGGTTTTGTGTGGGGGCGCACGTAAAGCGAGCGTACGTGATTTCAGCGAAATACCGCGCGTACGCGAGGCGGCTTGGGTATCTTTGTTTACCACATGGCGGCGAGTTGCGCGACGACGTTCCTCGATTCCGCTCGAATTTGCTTGTGATGGACCAAGTTTCTTGCACCTGTGTTTTTAATACGTCGCGTCGTTTGCACGCCGCCTCGCGCAGCGCTTTAGCGCCTTGACCGTCGCTGATTGTTCAAAAGCAAGCTTTGCAGCCAGACCAGTGACCGAAGCTGTCTGTATATTGTAGATGTGCTCGCTTCGCTATTAAATGCGACGTTGTGCCTCTGCGGGTGTACTGTGCTTACCATGCGTGGGGTTATCTTTCTCTGGCGATGTGCGACTCAACCTCGCATCGGGTATGTGCCGTATACGTGGCTATGTCATGACGCATGTCATGACGTTGTCTTCGTTGAAAACGCACCTTTTGATTCTTGAATTTACATAAAATATATGCGCAAAATCTGGACTTCTAGTTCAGGGTGCGTAACAGAAGCGCCACGGGACTTCAACGTTTCCTTTATGGGGCACACTCTGCAGGTAAGAGAATTCTCATATGTTATGGTCGTTTTCAATTCAGTACTAAACGGAAAGGGTTTGTTATCTTTGGGTAGTTGTAAAAGTTCAGGCACTCCGGCACTCCGCTAGCAGATCGGCTGGGTCGGCCGATGGGCTAGTCCATTTGCGGTCCATATAAAGACGGCGCCGTAATCTTTAGCGTATCGCTGCGCAAAATTGATGAGATGCTCTTCTAGGACTCCCCTGGCGGTGCTGACGTAGCGTGACTCAAAAAATATAGCGCTTAGTGCACGCAAAGGCAACAAACGATATACTAAAGCTTGCTAGTTTTAGCACAGCGCCTAGCCTACGCTACGCTAGCAGCGGCGTGTACCGGACCCGTCTTGGCACGTTCGCAATTTATTTCGGTGCCGGGCAGCCCTCCTCGCTGTGCCCGCCCCGCTCGCATGCGTAGTCTGGTCTCGGTACCCGCCGCCGCTAGCGGAGCAGGGCATGGCGTTCGGGCTAGCTGGTATTCCATTACGTTCATCATAAGCGCTCAAAAAGCAAGCGCTTGTCCTTGTCCTCATGTGTCCGTATTTTTTGTGCGCTTAAGATGAACGCTAGCGGAGCGTAGGTTAGCCGCTATTGCGCAATCTCTCTAAATAATGAGAAACTTTGTACGAAGCCCTCCTAGAAGATAGAAAATTCTAAATACCCTCGGACGTGTGAATACGCAGCATTTCAGGAGAATCTGCTGTGTACCCCTGGGCGCCATATTGTCCCCGATCCTATTTAATATCGTAATAGCCCAGCTTGTGAAGGGCGTTGCTGCCATCAAGGAGTTTCCGTCCATACGTGACTATCTGGATGGAAGCCAACGTTCCCTCTACGAATGATGCCGTCGTACACGGCTTCATTCATACATCTGCTGAACACAATTACAGCCATCCTGATGCCCGCTGACATGGAGGTGTCAGTAACGAAAATCACTTAGCTGTAAGCGGGCCACCCACGTGCAGCTGTAGTTACAGTATCCACTCTGCTGTAACTGCGGTTACATCACGGTGGAACCCTGGCCATGGAGTGCATCCTGATAAGAAAACGCCCACAGGACGGCGAGTGAGGCAATCTTCATCGTACCGCTGTCAGCCGGGGAGAGCATTGCGAGCGGAGCCCACTTCGATCCTGACTAGGAGCGCCAGCGTCGCGGAACTTCTCGGCGCCTTGACCTCGAATCATCAATGCCCGAGAATCCCGGTCCCCTGCCTTCTGGCTTATCCCGCCAAGCGCAGGTGTTCCTGAACAAAGAAGCCCCTTCCGGCGTTGCTATAACCGCCGGAGTCGTGGCGATGTGGCAAGGACGCCGCGTTCACTTTGGGACCCCGGGCCGTCACTCTCCGCAACGAAACAACCTATCGCCCGGGGGTTCTAAGACGGCATCCTCGGCGGGCAACTCCCCTTCTGTAGGCGACGCAGAAATTCAAGTGACCGGATCTGCAGCGAGTTCCTGCACTTCGCTATTGAACTCCCTTGTGATCTGTTACGCATGCCATGGCACATGTAAACCAGACCTCCTGCACCTCGTCTGGTCCTGCCCGGACCTTGCCGTACTTCACAGTCAACATTGTCCAGCGTAAGTTCAATGCCATGAAGAGTGGATTCGACCCACTGTTGTGTAAAGAACACGTTGACAGCACTCTGGACCTCGTCTGTGCAGGCTCGCACCTGGGCCTTTCGACTTCCAAGAAATGCCCACTGTATCATTTTTGATACTGCCCTGCAGTTTTTCATAAAACTATATACTTCCATACCTGCCCGCATGGAGTTCCACATACAGTTAGCGAGATGGCTTCCTTCCCATCGTAATCACGACCCGGCGGGTCTAGGGCCTGGTTTTAGGTCCACAACTTACAACGCCAACGCAACTAGGTGAATGTAATAGTTTTCGGCCTGCCTATATGGGGTACATGGAAGGTACGTGACTAATTCGACGAGGCAGCCTCTCAGAGGTGGCGCTTTCACTGATCGAAATTATCGGTATCATATATGACACAGTGAGCATTGAAAGAATCTTTGGGTGTATCATATATGGTACAGTGGCAAATGCTGTAGTACATTAGACAGCTTTTGCGGGAACCAACAGAGCTTCGATTTTTATTTCCGGCATAAAGGGACAGACAAGCCGACTTTTGTCGAGTATATGTTCTCTAGCTCACATGAAAGCCAGCGTTTTATATAGCCCGGTAACCACAAGCAATTTTATAAACAAATTGGCGGAAATAATTTTAATTTGGCAGCAAACTTCCTGAAATCGGAAGGGTGGCGGTTCGTAGTGTCGAAACTTGACACTACAATATGCGTCATGTGACCTGTCACGTGACCTGCAAACCTAGCAGCTACTGTAACTGCCGAAACGTTTATTTGCGTATGAAAACCTTTTAACACAAGTATTTGTACAAGGTTAAATTGTATATGTATTTCTAAACATTATTTTGAAATTTTAAAGACGCGCCGCCCGCCCTCGCTGGGTGGCTCTCAGTGTGGCTAACTGAGCCTCCATGTCCGAATGAACGGCAGCGTTCAGTAAAAGACCCAGCGAAGGAGCTTTGGCGATTCTGCCTTAGTCAGGGGCGTTTATTCTGCCAAAATATTGATTCAGTTTCCAAATACGCCAACGGCCGCTTAAAAAAAAAAAAGAAAAACGTCGCGCCCGGGTAGACTCGAACTACAGTGTACTAGAATTCTAGTACACCGTACTCGAACTTCCCACCTCCACAACGTGAAGCCAGATTCTACCTATCGTCTATTCCAACAGATGGCGCATTCGTGCAAAATAGGTCGTTGCTAAAATGCTCAATCTGTGGAACCGAAAACCCGACTGAAGATCACTCCTGCCAACCCAAATGTGCCCTTTGTGGAGAAGGCCACATGACAGGGGCACGGGAGTGTAAATTAAAACTACGAAAGGCCAGAATTCCACCAGGAAATCAAATAGAAAATCAGGGAACAAGAAGAACGAAGAAAACAAGAAGCAGCCCGCCCAAGATGGTTCAGCACCGAATGGCCCTTGCTAGAAGACGCAATGGGGACCAGGGGAACCAGGGACCGCAGCATCTCAAGACAACCAGTCACCGACGTCGAAAAGGAACCCAAGAAGACCAGGACCAAAAAAACCAAGGACCAACAAACACGCAGCGTGGAACCACCCCCGTACGAGGAGCACAGCCCAGAATCGACCAACAGGCGAACTCTGAGAAGGCATCTCAACTGCAAGGAGAGACAGCGGGACCAAGCACCCCGGGCAGCCACCTAGTCAGGAGGAGAGGACCAGGCAGGAGGAGCGGACCCAAGAAACGTCAGCCGAGGTGAGCTGGTCTAAGGTTGCTGCTCCATCCGAAACACAAACAACAAAACAGAAACACGCCAAACTAAACAGGACCTCATAATAGAGGAACTACGAGCACAAATAGCGAAACAGAACGCTGAAATCGCACAACTTAAAAAAAAACTAAGAGAAAACGAGATCAGAGGAAGCGCAAATTTGCAAGGTCGAATAAAAGGAACGAATCCAAATCCTTTCACTCCACAACCTTCACCAGCTCCTATCCCAGCACCAGCAGTACCGCTAACGTTGCTGCAAGCCTCAAGTGGAATAGGACTCTTCCTCGCTAAAATGCAGGAAGCCTTCAACAACAGATTAGATCAGATACAAAGTCAATAAGCACGTCCCTTCGCAAGAGCGGGAAAGCAAAAGAAAATTAAAATGCCACGCAACCCCAAAGCAGAAAAGCAGCAAGTGATGGAAGCGGATATGGAACGCTCCGAAACAGAAGAGACGGAGAGCGAAGATGAAGATCCATAGAAATCAAAGGAAAATGAAAACTTGGAAATCTGGCAGTGGAACTGTCGTAGCATAAGGAAGAAAAAACCCAGTTTAGAGCAATACATCGAAGCGTCCGTAATTAAGCCAGACATTATATGCTTACAAGAAGCAGGAAGCAAGACCAATATAAAGGGCTACACAGCGATAATAGCAACGCCTGACCTTAGAGTAGCGACCTACGTCAAAAAGGACATCACGACAATTCAATTCACACACCCTACTTACAGTACAACCATCAGCAACGCTTATAGAAGTTGTACCAAACAAAAGGGGGAAAAAGAGCGTCTTTGTCTTAAATGTGTACAGCTCTCCATCAAAAAAAGACGAATGCTTCGAGGATCTATTCTGGGAATCTAGGAAAATTGTTAGAAACAACAAAATAATCATCACAGGAGATTTCAATGCTCCGCACAAGGAATGGGGTTACCAGCGAAACAGTAAGAAAGGAGAGGGACTTCTCAGGGCAATTGAACAGATGGGACTGATCTACATAAATGACCCACACGAATCCCACCAGGTCCGGAATGAACACTCTAGAGACAGATGCCCGGACTTGACCTTCACAAAAGAAACCGAGAATGACATCACCTGGACCAACACACAAGAAACACTCGGAAGCGATCACAACATCAGAAGTATTATGGTCCTCGCAACTAAATTTCAGAAACCACTAGGTGTGGCAAAACTAACGGACTGGAAAAAATACAGAGACTCCATGCAAATCGAGGAAAACAAAACGAAAATTCAGGATATTAGCATCTGGTGTGACAACTCTTAAAAATAAGCACAAGAACTCCACAAAGATTATACAGAGAACTGAACTGACCCCAAACATAGACAACCATTTAGCTCACCTGTGGGATGCAAGGAGAAGCCTCAAGAAAAGATGGAAGAATCAAAAGAAAAACAAGAAACTCAAACAAAGATCAAAGATATCACGAAGGCAAGCAAAGGAATATGCAGACCAACTAGCCAGACAAAACTGGAATAATTTCTGCGAGTCGCTTAAGGGAACCAGGAGCACATCTAGAACATGGGCTATACTCAAAAGCATGCTAGACCCCGCCTCCTCAAGACGAGAAAACAACCACAACTTGAGAAGAGTGGCGCACACCTTCCCAGGGAGTGACGAAGACCTTATCGAGGCCCTTAAAAATAAGCACTGTGCAGCACAGAAGAGGGAGACCCAACCAAACACATACGAGGGAAGTAAGAACGAGTATATGGACAGAAATATCAAGAGAGGAAGTCCTCAATGCAATGATGTCGGCAAAGAAAAACAGTGCCCCAGGAAAAGATGGAGTCACAAACGCCATGCTAAGAAACATGGGAGATCAGCAGGTGGATGAAATCACAGAATACATAAATGAAAAACTTTGGATACCGGGCGCTGTACCAGCAGAATGGCGACATTCGGATATTGTATCTATTCCCAAACCAGGCAAATCCGCCTACAATTGAAAATCTCAGACCTATTTCTCTTACGTCATGCGTAGGGAAACTCTATGAGAGAATTATCACCAATCGGCTAACCAACTACATAGAAGATAACGGCATCTTCCCAAATAGCATGATAGGCTTTCGTGCAGGACTGTCCACACAGGACGCCTTCCTACTCATAAAGGAAGAAGTAATAAAGAAGGTTGCTCAGGGAGAACACTTTATCCTAGCCCTGGACTTGAAGGGAGCATTTGATAACGTCTTCCACAAAGCCATTTTAGAAACTCTCAGCGCAATGAGCTGCGGCGAAAGAACCTTCAAGTTCGTAACAGCGTTCCTATCCAACAGAACAGCAACGGTAGGAATTGGCCAACTGAGATCAAAACCCTTTCAGATGTCAAATGCAAGGCACGCCACAGGGATCCATCATATCCCCTCTCCTTTTCAACATTTCGATGATAAAGATCGCGAACAAGCTGAGAGAACTCCCGAACATTGGACACGTCATCTACGCAGATGATATAACGATATGGGCGACGCAAGGGTCAACTACAGAAAAAGAAAGGCATCTTCAGAACGCCGTAAACTGGGTAGTAAAAGCTGGCAGGCGAAAATGGACTCCAGTGCGCCCCGGAAAAATCAGAGATAGTAAGAATCCACGCACCCGAAGCAGCAACAAGGAAGACAAGATAGCTGTGAAGATTGGCCAATCCGTAATCCCAGAAAGAGACCACAATCGCGTCCTGGGAATGACAATACAAAGAAACGGGAGAGCCGATCTCACTATTGAAAAAATCAGTAAATCTTCAACCCAGCTAGCCCGAATTGTGAAGAGAATCACTAAAGGAAGAGCCGGATTGAGGGAAGAAGAAACATTACGAATCATGCAAGCCCTTGTCACGAGTAGGCTGGCGTACAGCTTACCGTATCACAACCTAAACAAACAAGAGGAAGAACGAATAAACATTATCATCAGGACGGCATATAAAAGCAGCACTGGCCTACCATTGTACACGTCCACGGAAAAATTCTTTCATTAGGAGTGTACAACACCTTCGAAGATATCAAGGAAGCATTACTAATCGCCCAGAAGGAAAGGCTTGCCACCACTAAAACTGGGAGATCCATCCTATGGAAGATAGGTAGCCCCCAGAAAGAACACGACTTGACGCCATGACGGACTTGAAACCTGAACAGCGCAGTCACATCAAACCCTTCCTTACCGAAAAACATGGACCCCACTGTACACAAAGACAGAAGGCAAGCGAGAGTCAGATACCTCAGGAAAAAATTCAAGATCATGAAAACACGGTCTATACGGATGCTGGAACATGTGACAAAACCAACCGCCACACTAGTGGTCACAGATTTCAAGGGAAGCTCTGCAAGATTGCATGACAATTAGACAGTCAAAACACAGAAGAAGCAGAGACTGGTGCCATCCTCATGGCTATTAGACTCGGCTAAAAGACGAGCAGAAGTCTGAACGTAATAACAGACTCCAAGATAGCAGTATTGAATCTTGCCGCAGGAAGAATACCAGAACGCTTCAAAAAACCTTCTTCCACCTGAACTGAAGAAAAATACAATATCACATGGTGTCCCGGACACGAAGGACTGGAGGGTAATGAAGCAGCGGACAAGGCAGTGCGTGAACTCACACACCGCACCCCCACCTGACGATCACGCTTATCACACCCCCCTCCCCGAAAAATATGGAGAAAGACTCTCGCTTATTAGGCAAAAGAGAAGCACCTTTCCTACTCCACACAAGGAAATTAAATGCTATAGAAGCTCAAATCCTGAGGCAAATACAAACAAACACGTACCCACATAAATCACGACTGGCAAAAAATGTTCCCCAATTCCTTCCAAGAAACGTGCACAAAATGCGGAGAGATAGCCACGCTATTTCACGCAACCTGGGCGTGCCCGCTCATCTGGCCCAGGAAAACAATAGTATACAGATTAATCCTATCGAGACATGGGAGGCAGCCCTTACCAGCTCATCTCTCGAAGATCAGCTACGTCTGATCCAGAGAGCCAAGGTGGGAGCCGTTGCATCTGGAGCCCTGACGTTGGCCCCACCCATGAACTCCCTTTCAACTTTTCACACCCCTGCCCCCTTCCCCTTTCTTCTCACAATAAAAGTTCTACAACAACAACAACAAAGTCGTTGCATTAAAAAACGCATAAATGAACAGAAAGCTTGTGATTCAAACTTTTTAAGGTGGGGACAAGCTTTTAATTATCGTTTTTCATTTCGCTTACAGACAAAAGTATGTTGCCGAGCTACTCTATGTCATGGTTGCCAGCATTATTTTTGGGAGGGACACATACGGCTCATAGATCTAAAAATTTCGATTTAAAAGTTCTAGGGCGTTAGCAGCAAAACGTTTTCCCGTCAAGGCGCTTTAAGTGATGCCCTTTAATTTGGGATAGATAATATATACTCGACAAAAATCGGTTGTCTGTCCCTTTAAGCACAGGTTTTGAAAAACAGGAAATACAGAGGTTGCCACAGTACCCGCTGTTGTGTCTTCTGACATAAACTGGTGAAAATGCATTTTAAGTTACATACACGGGTTCCGATGCACAGTCGTTCGCGCATGCGAGAGAGAACACAGTGAGGGGGCGCACTGTGCTGCTATGAGTTGCCACTTCCAAAGTAAACGTGAGAGGCGCTAGTGGCCGTTCCTACAAAACATATGCTGCTACCCATGCGTGAAAAATGAAATCCAACAGGTGCAAGTGGGAAATACAGGGTGTTGGTTACTTACTCATACTATTTGAGAGGAGGTAATGCTGCAAGATTTGCCCAGCCTTTCAAAGCATGTTTTAGTCGGGGAGGGCTCCTGATACAACTTCTTTTTATGTGTCAACAAAGACCGTGGTTGCCTCTTCAGTTTTCACTGCTACCTTTCCCTAACGCCCACTGTACATATATGAATTTTGTATTTATTTTATACCCTCCACAGATTTTTTTGGCATTTCTTTATTGCTTGAGTCAGGCATTTTAATGTAATAAAGCATTAGAATTTTATCTAATCTTGTCTTTGTTCTCATTTTACAGGGTCAAGAATACACGTGGGTGAATTTTTATGATAGCAAATGAAATAAAAATCACTGCGTTTAAATGACGCCGATGAAGATGAGATAGGAGGAAACACTAAGACAATACTAATCGGCATGAACTGCTTCAATCCCAGCGCAGGGGAAAAAAGACCCATCAGGTGTCGCGCTAGCGCAATGGGAAGGCGGGAAAATTGAATTGAGCAACCTACATTAATCGTGCAAGGACAGAAGGGAGAAGAGGATAGATAGATGTAAAAATTATATTATCCCGGAGCATTGAGCATCCTTAGTCCAGGACGCTGTCGCAGTTGTGACTCAGTTCAAGTGCCCACTGGATGTGAGCCAGTAGAGCAAGGTGATCTAGCAAGGTAGCCACTTGAGTCAGCTTGGCCGGGACGAGAGGAATACGCAAATCAGTCAGGGGGAGTACATTAGCACAGTACACGAATCTCGTTCGGATAGCCTGTAAAGTGAATTCAAGTGAAAGTTGGTTCTGACGGGTGAGAATTCAGGAGGTGAGCGCTTGCAAGCGTCAGCAAGGTATTTGTATCCTCTTGGAGGAGAAAAACTGTTTGTTGTCTGGTAGAAACAGGGGGGGGTTGGGGGGGGGGATTTTCTGCCGGTTTAGAGGGTGAAGTGATAAGGGGGGGAAGAGGGTATGTTTCCTTGAAGGGGCAGCCGAAGGCAATACCCCTTCGACTTCGACGGCATTTTCTTCCATAGAAGCAGAGGCGAGGCCTATTATCAAATTTAGGCTGTATTATTTGCGACGCTTTTAGTTACTTATTTGTACGTACTGCTCATCCCAACGAAGATATTCTCAGGGGTGAAACACAGTAAAACATATGCACCCGTTTGTCAACCAGAGAAAATAGATTGAACAGTTTTATAGATAGCGCTTGCGTTGTTTAACCCTGCAGCACATGCGCAAAGAGAACACCAGGCTTACATGAACAGATTTGTCGTGGCGTATCAGAGTTAAGTACTGAAGATTTTATAAACAGCTTGTAAAAACGTGTCAAATTTGTAAAATGTGTAAAAACGCCGCTACGGGAATCTCGGCAGGAAGCAGTTCAAAACAACACAGCGAGCCGGCCTAGCTGGAAGTGATCGATTCATGGTTACGATTGCGCAAAAACACACGAGGACTAGGAAGAAACCACATGGGTGAACGCAATCTAACAACTGAATTTCATTGTTTCGAAGAAAGACCTATACACCTACAAAACTGCGCAACACCGTCCCGAAAGACACTTTACACCGCACTCAGTATAGCTCCGTGTAGTACTCCGGACATCAGAGACAAGTTAATAGCAGGGACATTTCTTTATCCAACAAAGCCTCGGATGGGTGATCAACACACGTGTTTTTGCACCTACAAATACAAAACGCTGTCACAACCTTCCTCGAAGTCTGATTTAGATGCGGAAACAAAACAACTGTGTCCTCAGGAAGAGGTGGTGCGCACCCACACTTAGCCACGATGCATGATCTTTCAATGCATACTAAGGCATCTTCCGGTTTGTCCTTTGTACAAAACGGGAGGTGCCTTAAGTGCCTTGGCCTAAGAACAAGTACCGCAGATAGCAGCACGATCGCACGTGTGCGACCGATTTGCCTGCCTAAGGGACGCAGCTGCTAGTCATAAGATGGTGAATTGGTTGAGTATCAAAAGCGTGGTGGTTTGGAGGACTCGTTCTGGACAAGCATTATTCACAAATACTTATCTATGGTGCTGGTAACGCGGAAACTAAACAATATAACCAGCTTAAACGAGATATCATAAATGCCCTTCCGAAACTGCTTGGGTTATGACAGAGTGACCAGAAGAACAGGGGGTGGCGCGTCGCAATGGGCAGGTTCGGTTCTCCGATTACACATATTTTTTGTAACGGATTTCTTTTTATTTATGTAAGGTTTTCCATACTGCATTCACCATTTTGCGTTGCAACCTTCATTGCTCCACGAGCGAGTTGGCAGGCTGTGTGCAGACTGACACTGACGCGCTGGCGAGTTCTCGGTGGCATGGTGTTGACATAAGCACCGACAGCTTGCGGTTGGAGCGCCGAATCAGCCTACTCTCGGCCCAGTGCGAACACGTCTATTACGCACTCTAAAAAAAAAGGGTGTGGTAGTTTCTCCCTTCAGGGTGAAACAGGAATGTATCATATATTCTCCCTTAAGAGGGAGGAGCGCGTTTCTCCCCCTAGGAGTGGAGGAAGATTTCCCCCTTTCGTGAGCTAATGGAGGAGCGTTCCTCCCCTGGCAGCGTCACCCGAGCAAGGCTTGTCATGCGAGAAAGGCCTAGCGAGCTGATCGGTTTGATGATCGAGGAAGTACAAATAGGTAGGTTACTGTGGTTGTGTACGCTTAAAATGCGCTAAAATAACCAAGAAATTACCTACCGAGCACCAGAACTGCGGTTAGCAAGCGATGTCGCCAATCGTATATGCGCGACTTCTTGCATTCGTCTCGCTGCGCGCCCCGCCTACGCGTTCAGAGCGAACGCGCCGCCGTAAACATAGTAGAAGTCATACCGATTGCTTTCAAAATGCCGCCTTTATTTCCGAAAGGCTCGTAACCCCGCCGTTCACCGCACACGAGATCACAAGCATCCAATGCGGCCGTTTGAGAACAACCAGTTGTTAGTCGCCTTACCTTGCTACAACCGATGCATGAAAACGCGGATCGTCTGCAATCGTAAATCTCAGCGCAAAGGCAATGCAGGCAATACGTAAGCGTCGCTGTCGCATCCTCGACAACGCTCGCCCTCTAGCGTGCTCGAAGTAAAGCAATCGTAAACGTTTTAAAATGACCGATAGATGACGCAAAAAAAAAGTAGAGGTGGGGAGGGGTAGCTAAGCATCACCATCAGTGGGCACCTATATCAAGGCGCTTCCTTTCCTTTATGGATAACGTATATTATTATAGCCAACATCACGGAGGCCGCATGTGGGCGGGCACATATTGGGAAGAAACATAGCACAACACAGCGACATACACTTCATTAAAGGCACTGCCAACGCACAATACACGCAACACACAACATCGCAAGCATAATACACGTATACACCACAACATATAGTACACTTAACACATGTCCGCATGATCACAAGCCACAACTAAACATTGAAACGGCGACAAAGTATTTATAACCCTGATCGCCGAGAATGCAGGTAGGAACAGTGAGATCGTTGCTTGTTTCGATAACCCACGGCAGTGCGTAAGCCTTAGGTGGGTTTGGTTTTTGTTATTTCATCAAATGTAACCCGTGCAATTGCAAACTTTTATTAATTTGAGGTTTTGTAAGAAACACTAAAATAGCTCAAAGAAGAAAAAAAACGTTTCACGAAACAGTACGGCAGGTATGTTTGTGTAATGACACTCATTGCCTCGCCTTCGCTTTGCTTTTAGCGTAGAGCGCACCACTCGTCTGACAACCATTCAGCAGAGATGTTACCGAATGGGGGGGCTTTTGTTGTTGGTAACTGATGCGTCAATATGCTGCGTAGAGTGAACTAGAATACTTTTCACTCTAATGCTGCGGTCCGTGCTCGTTGACGAAAAAAGGGGCAGTTTGCTATAATCGCTGACCTCTTTTACCCTTGGGCGTCAGTATAAAACGTCCACAAATGCAGTGGTAACGTTGAACAGGGCGCAGGCGAGTCGCCCACAGCAAGCATGCAGCGGTGCCCACAGAATGTGCGTCAAACACACGTATGGCGAGCCGTGCGTTAGCGTGGCGGGCACATGGTAATAATAAAAAGAAAGACAGCGAGAAAACAGCAAGCAGTACACCGCAGGGGAGGTGTTGCTCATAGTCGTCGTATGCGCCCGATCGGCGAAAGCCACATTGCAACGATGAACGGTTTCGTTTTCGGCGTCGGCGCCGGCGCCGAGCAGATTGCAGACGGCAGGGGAGAATATTTCCTCCCCCGTTTCGGTGTTTCGTAGAGGCCGTACAGAGGGCGCTACGTGTAATTAGCTAAAGGGAGAATCTCGCTGTTCCGGGGGAGAAAAGCCTCGATTTCCCCCCTTTTTCTACCCTTTTTTCTTAGAGTGCGACCCACGGACGAGACAGGATAGCTCAAAAGAGGGCGGGGGCGAAGCTCCTCGCAGTTGAGCATTTCCCATGACGGGCAGGGTGTTCAGCCTCTGCGTATGTCTCGGCCGGTGATTCTACGATTCTAAGTGGTGCTAGCAGGCTTATATTACCGATTCTCCAGCCGACAATAAGGCAGAAGCGTGGTAAGCCGAATCCTGAGATATCCGGAATGACCGACCAACGATAACTCAGGATGCCATGCATATTGTTGCACGAAACCGAAACCGAAACATTGAACTACAATCTTGTACATCGTCCAATTACATCGCAATACGAATAAGTGTCGCTGGTGTTAGTTGTTGTAGCCGCCGCTAATGTCGCGAGGAATGTTTTTATTATTTCGCAATTTTTAAGTTAAACACGGCTCTAAACAGCAGAAAAATTACTAAATGTGCGTTTGTTTGAACCAGTCTAGGCAATGCGAACAAAAATTCAGTTAGAGAAATTCAGTTCAGTGTTCCTTGAAGCTTAAACTCCGGCCGTCACCCTTGGTTACAAGCGTACGCACCTGTACTGTGTCTCCACGGTTCATTCGATCCAGGAACTGCGACATGAGGCCGCCATAGCGGAACTCGTTTCCGCCGGCCGGGTAGACCTTAACCATGAGGTCGAAGCTGCCTCTCTGGTCGCTGAGCGTCACGGGCGCGTACGGACGCACCACTTGGCTCCCGTCGATCCTCGCTTGCAGCAGCACATGCTGACCGGTGCGAAAACCGAGCTTCTGTGCGGAAAGGGAAGATCGTGGGGAAGCTTTGGCTTGTGACATCAGCACGTGCGTTAGAGTGCGCAGTTCTCATGGGTTTGGACACAGTTTGGCAGTAACACAGTTACACAGTAATACCTGTAACTATAAATGGAGGCTATATAACGAATACTTCTTCCAGTGATGGCTTACGTTGGGGAAACCTGGACTTACTAAGCACGTCAAGAAATGAGATCTTAAGCGTACGAGCCGTTATAGGTGGGATAGGGTGATGCTTGAGGATAGAAATTTAGCGTCTTGAACTGGGGAGCAAAACGCGGGTAGAAAGCGCCCTACACCTTATTAAGAGAAAAGAGGGGGGTTTGGTTTACGTTGAATGGGGACAATTGACAAACGGTGAGCCTCCAGAGTAAAGCAGGGACTACCAAGAGACGGGACTAGTAGTACGATGCAATTGGGGACTGGATGGGCAGACATTTCTTTGCTAGGATTGGGTTCGGACCGCGTGGGATAGGAGCAGTTCAATGTCTGCAGGAGGGGGCGCTGTTCGTCTTGCAATGACATCAATAGGCTGATAATCATGGGTACCTGGCTAGGCGAACGAAGAGACAGGATATGGAGGATGATATAAACTTCTTTCTAAACAAAGTATCAATCTGGATTTTGCACTCTTTCATTCCTCCGTAACAATGCAGGAGGAAGTCGGGGGCCCGATTTTCTGTCTTGCGAGTTACTTTCAGTATGGTTAACGTAGTGGATGATCCCAGTGATATCGCCTGCCGTCAACTACAAACTATCTGTAGCCCTCTTTAATACGTGCGCGCTGCGTTGAGTAGTATTTTGTAAGTTACCCTGGCTTGGCCACAGCATCGTGACCAAGGTACTTTCAATTCAAGCCGACTGGTTAAAATCACTAGAAGTGCCTTGACTAACGTTGAATTGCAATGGCAGAACCGAAGCGGTCACCGAGTTCCGCTGGAGGGGATGCTGTTCCCTTGAAGAGCAGGCAGGCCCAGCTGCCTTCGGAACGCAAACTCTCCCGTCGGAGCGTACTGCCGAAGCTTGACCGGAACAGGAATTACCCGGCATGCGTCCGGCCTTCCGCAAATTGTACGCTTCCCTGCGTCCTCTCCATCCTCCATAGTCCGCCATCATTTTGCGCTGTTCCTCGATCGCCGTGGATCGTTTGCCGGCTGCCAATATGGACCTCAGGTCTGCTGTCAGTTGCATCGTCACGTCAATACCGCAGAAAACAGCGCAAATTCCCCATGGTCAGCGCCTGAGTGAAGATTTAAATGGGGGCTGCATAATTTTCGGGAACTTGTTCCATGACGATGGACAACGTTTTTCTGAAGGTGCACGACGCGCTTAATAATTTCCGCGTCCGTTAATGCTCGGCCTCACGGCAAGCTCGCACGGCGCTCTCAGTGTTCCATTGGAACAGGATTTGGTGGCTCCCTATCTGCCAGTGGAACCTGTTAGCTCCAGACGGAGCAAATACGTTGTTCCGAAAGTGCTCTGGGTCTGCCATTCGAATTCAACATGAGAATT
>CM023456.1:116102569-116225890 GCA_013339765.2 Haemaphysalis longicornis | reverse complement strand
GGGGCCCTCTTGACTATGTATCTTAGTTCACTTCACAAGCTGCACGCAGCACAGTGGGTGCGACATTGTCATCAATAATCCACCCGCATCAGCGGGACCAACTAATTGTGAAATTCGGCGGTTGCCGGTTGAAGAAAAGCGCCAATACGTGTTGGGGCCTTTCTGTTACACCTGCCAAAGAACAGGAGGGGGCGGCGGAAAAAGTCCTTCTAAGAAACCATCACCTATTTTTCGTTTCTTGATCCGGTCACCCAAGAATGCGACGGTAAGTTAGATGTGGTGATGCGGGTGGATTACTGATGACAATGTAGCATCCACTGCGCCGCACAGAGCTTGTGAAATGACCTATAGAAGTAATGTAATTGGTCCCCTTTAAGATACGGAGGAGGACTGACCCAAGAGTGGGAGGACAGTTGTCACTGTAACTCAGCTTACTCATAGTCTTCAATTTTATTTGTGTTCCCTGTAACCAATTTTAGAAGTCAGGTGACTTCTAAAATTGATTTAAATTCTAAATTTGTGACTTCTGAAATACTCTCTCAAAACACTTTCTTGGCGCTCTTTGCCCTTGTTGGCCTTCGCTATTAAACATCCAAACATCATTATCATCACTGTAACTCAGCTACTGCAACCGGTTGGCGTAGCTCTGCAATTTTCATTATCATTAGGCCTTTCTAGGCGCTATTTCGTAAAAACATTAGCAGCTATCTTTTTTTACTGCTTTATATGCGAAGTTGTTTCTGGCGGTTTAGAAAAAACTGATCACAGGTTGTAACAGAAAAAGTGAAGCCATACTGCGAATCACTGCATTTGCAGTTTTTAGCTAATATTTATCGTTACAAAGATATTTATCGTTATCGTTACAAAGACAAAAGCTTGAACATGTACGTTTGCACACACATTATCTTAATTCTAACGATTCGTTTTGGAGAATTGGGTTTTTCAAAACAAAAATGGCTTTCTGATCTTGATCTGCACTGTACAGGTCTTGTTTTTGAAGAAGTTATAGAAGTTTAGAAGGGTATAGAAATGTTACATTTAATGTCGTTGCTCACAAGCTGCAACAGCGTTAATATTACGGACCACAATGATGCAGACGAAATTTAAGCTCTCGTTTTATGTTGGAGGCTTTTGTTTGGTGAAGTGGTGAGCTGAAATTTCGTTGCATACTTGACCTTAAAAAACGATCTCCCAAAAAATCTTTATTCTAACACCATTCTGTTGCTGGCAACGATACTCTTTCCTGTAGTGTGAAGACAAGAAGTGGAGGTTGGGTTACTTGGGTATCAACACAGCAAGTATGTCGACTTTACCGTTTATAAATGGGTTGTGTGCATTCATTCATGATTGTGTGAATAAATGTAACCTAAAGTTACATTTAGTGTTGCTGCGGCACTTGCTACAGCAGCGTTAATATTACGGACCACAGTAATGCACACCCAATTTAAGCTTTTCCTTTTTTGTTGGAGGCATTTGTTTGGTGACGTGGTGAGTTGAAATTTTGTTGCAGACTTATCCCTTTAAAATGTTTTCCAAAATGACCTTTATTATAAAGTCCATTCTTTCGTATGGCAACGAAAATTTTTTCGTGGGTGTTGAGACAAAAAGTGGAGGTTGGGTTACCCGGGTATCAACTCAGCAAGGACGGGAACTTTCTTAACCAGCCAACAGAAAATTTTTTAAGGCTATTTAACGAAGTGACACACGTAAAAAATCTAACCATTTTGTGTATAAGATTAGCCGCTCAATTCTAGGCTTAGCTGATGTCTAGGCAGACGACTGTAACTGACGGAGACTCCAGTATTATATTACGGTATAGCCACAAATTTACTTTTTTACGTCTCCGTCGCGGTTGTTTGGCGTGCCTGTTGCCGTGACGGAAAGTTGACGGCTGTGTGCAGAAATTTCCTTTAAAATGACCTCCAAAATCATCTTTGTAAGCACCATTCTGTTGCTGGCAACGACAATTTTTCCTGGAGTGTTAAGACAAAAAGTGGAGGTTGGGTTACCTGGGTATCAACGCAGCCAGGCTGGCAACTTTTTTCGCCGTTTCTTCAATGGGTTGTGTGCATTCACACATAATTGTGTGAATAAATGCAACCCTAAAGTTATTGTATGTCGAAGAATGTTGCACTTGCATAATAGCGTTTGGAATTACCATGCCGCGTCATTTGTTTTTTTTGTACACTTGTTTTTTGTTGGACAACCTTTCATGCTGTTTGCTAATCTTGGATTGGGTGGTTGAGCTAACAAATTCAACGCAGAAGCACTTAGTGCTAGAGTGTGCACGGCCGGTTCCCAAAATCCCCCCGCCCGGGCCCGGCGGCTCGGCCACCCACTTACTTTTCGTACGGGCCGGGCCGTCCTGACGGCCCGGGCTGGCCCGGCACAATGAAGCAATACTTAGGTTTTCTATGACATCACATCTCATGTGCTGACGCTGAAAAGCACGATCAGGTTTCTTTTTACATTCCATGGGACTTATCGTTAGGCCCTGAGGCACATGTGGGCGTATGGCGAGCCGGTAAGTGTGAGATCTGCAACTGCATGTCTTGGAATGAACTGAGCAACACATGCCGCTCAGCGACACACCGCCTACGGAAGTACAACGAATGACAATTCAGCGTGAAACCTAGTTTTCCACCTCTAAGTTCAGCGAAAAAAATTTCAAGATGGAACACTTTTAACTGCAAACACTTGCTAGAAGAAACCTCGTTCACCTGTTTTCTGTAGCTTTTCAGAGTTGCGTTTTCTTCCCTGAGCCAACAAAAGAGAAGCTGTCAAAGACAGGTGACAATTCAACTTTAGGTTTGCTCTTTGTTTCGGCGGAAATCATCGTGGCGAGCGTAGCTGATGGTAGGAGGTGGCCTGTGCCCTCGGGCGTCGTGGCCGTCAGACGAAGACGAAAGGAAACGCGCAACAGGGGAGTAAGGGGTTTAAATGTAGACAAACGCCCTAACCGTAACACTTGATATGATTGAAACTTTATAGCAAGCGATGTGAGTTGTATAGAACGTAGTGAAGCACCCATAAAATGTGCATAAATGCACGTGTGTACTTTGCGTCTCGACAAAAAGAAGGGACCGAGTCCAACAGCCCTTACTGATCTCGAGAAAAGGAAAAAAATTCAGGACGAAACAACAAAGTCGAAACACAACCCACTGTTTTCAAACAAACACGAATGGCTGGTCCCCTGGCATGCAGTTTCAATTCTTGATAGCAAATCGCATGAATCAGGTTCAAATGCCCAGGGTGCATTCTATTTTTAATCGCTTTTAAACTCATTTATGGCACATTATGAAATGTCACAACGAAATGCCGGGTGGTTTGTTCCCTTAGGTCAGTTTCCAGCTCCTTTTTTTACTTTTCAGTGGTTTGGGCCATTTCGGTTTCGGCTACTTTTGTTGAATACTTTCAAAATTACCATGAATTTATCCGTAGTTGGGGGGTTTTGGTTCATCTTTTTTTAAGGGTTGGGCGGTTCGGTCACCCTTATGTCGGTTCCAATTCTTTCGTATGTAGCTTAGCGAAAGCCAGCGCGGTAGGGATATCCATGATTGTTTATGATTACTGGGGTTGCCCGCTTTTGGGTTTGCCTGTTATCCTTTCCCTTACGATGCATTTTCCGGGTAGGCCCCTGGGTTTTGCGCAACACTAAATGACGTCGCGCAATCGTTAGATGGGTCGTCAACTCATATCGCAAGTTTACTCTTTTACGGGAGCGGGAAGCACGGTTGCAAGTTTCTTTTTTTTTTCCACCCTTTCCTTCTGGTTAGGACGCCGCCAGGCACATGTCTACGTCATCGATTCCCAGTAAGTGCGTAATGAGCTAGACACCTCTATGGGCTTTTTCAGACACTGAGGCAGCGCATGAGTCGTTGCTCAGCGACACACGCCTCTCTGCCAGGGAGTGTCAACGAATGACAATTTTAGCAAACGAGAACAGTGAAACAAACGCTTACCGTTCGTATTGAATGAAAAGTTCAAACATATGAATATTCTCTTACCCACGTACGTTTAAAAAATAAATGTTCAAGATGGCACTTCTTTCGTAATCGCAGAAACCCCTTAAGAATGCCCGGGTTGACGTATACATTTTATCCAGTTCCAATTCAGAGATGCGTTTCAACGAACACTGAGACATGCTTGGCAAAGCTGAAGCGATTGAAAGACTGGGTGACAATTCCTCAAGTCGTAGTTGGGCTCTTTGTTTGCGGGGACGAGAAAAGTCACTTAACTGCGCGCAAGCCGAGATGGTTTAGGAGGCCCACTGCCCTGCCCTGCGGGTGTCGTGCGTCACCGAGAAAGATAATCGAAATGGAAAGCAATCACGAAAAGCAAACGTCGCATTAATGCGAAACAAAGGCGTCCAACACAACACCATCGCCTCTGTAATGCAACGATTACACTTTATGGGATGAGGGGTGGCCTGAGTGCCATGCCGCGAGTGTGTGGGGCCCCAAGCTGACTGATCACGCACCCGTAACGTACTTTGCGGTTTGTGCCTTGTTACCAAGGCAACGAGTTTGACAGCGTAAAAAAGGCGCTCGCTCCAGCGCAAGCAATAGAGCGGGCGGAGAATGTTTTGCAAACGCCGCTCACACCCGCGTCGCGCCAAGCTGAATTGGTCGCATGATCGCGTTGTGGACGGGTTCATTGGTTTAACATGTCTTTTTACATGGATCGCAGGAATCGCCACCATCGCAAAAAATGCCCGGCACCATTCTATTTTATAGCGGCGCTTTTTTAAACTCATTTGCATGAGCACATTATGAACCGAGCGAACTCCTCCCCGAGGGTTGTGTTCCCGCCGATAGGTGAAGTGCTGCCCTTTTATTACTTTTTAGAAGGGTGGGCCATTTTGGTTGCACAAACGCGGCCAGATTTTTTCGTTCGCTTTCCAGCCTTGAGCGGAGTGGGGGTTTTTGGTTCAACTTTTTGTTAGCAGACGGTTATGAGCAGCGGTTGCGGTACGTCACCGGAGGTCGCGTTTCACATTAGGTGGCTGGCGCGAATGTAGCTGAGCGTAGAAGGACAGCTGCGCGACGATATGCCTGGTTTTTGATTACGATTTTCTGTAATTCATCGCCCAATTCCTGCGGAAGGTTGCTTTTGTCTTATTATTACATGTCCCCATCACGATGCATTTTACCCCTTAAGTAGTTTTCGCTTCCAAACGTGCCCCAATCAGGCGCGGGCTCCATACGGTATTTGGGTTGGAAACACGCAGCCGGGCCGGGCCCGGTCGGCCCTTCGATCTTCTTGTCGGGTTGGGGCCGGGCCTATTGCGATAAGCACCGAGCCCGGGCTGGGCTCGGGCCCACATTTTCGGCCCTTGCACAGCTCTGTTACGTACATCGGGCTTATTAGGTTTCTATAACACTTTGTTTGCTATTTACTAGCAGATGTTTGAGTTGTAGAGCTTTTTTTAGGAGCTTGGAATAAAGTTTACTTCAAGAATGGTTGCCTACATATTCTGTTATTGTACTGCTTTGTTTTCCATACAGCAACTGTATATACTTCAGCCATGCTAAAACATTTCGAGTTCATCCGTCGTGTGGTTGTTGAAATTTCCCTGTGTGCCGACTGTTTGGAAGTTGTTTCTACCTTGTGTAGCAGGCTATACAACTAGAAACAGTTGGGTAATTCGTTCCGTTAAACACTGTGCCAACAATTTTGTCAAAACTTCTCAACTCTTGTTTTGCATAAAAAGGAAACTGCCAGTGTCCTCGAAAGCACGCAGATAAGCGCCGAACGGTATACGTAAGCGTGGAAACGTTCCACCTTTTCCCTTCCGCGAGCGTTGCCTTTGGCCAACTACTGAATTGGCATGAAATGCTGTCCACCCTAAGGATTGGATTGGCACTTGTAGCTTGTGAGTTATCGCCGGCACGTTGAAATGGGGCATTCTGCGCCGTTTCATATCAATTATTTTTCACGGAGTGTATGTACAACGAGTTTTATCTGCAGTACAATAAACTGTAACGAGTGAGTGGTGTCGACATTTTGTTCAGTTTTTTTTTCTTCTGTCTGTGCAGTACTACGTCGTGGCTGAGGGCGCGAACCCCCTTCTGACGCTGAACGACATGCGCGAGTGCGGGGAGCTGACAGCCGAGCAGCTGCAAGAGCAGATGATCAACTTCCTCGACAAGATGCACGAGCTGGTCCATGCCAACGCAGCCTGCCGGTCAAGCATTCTGTTGGTCCCGTACCGAGGTGCGACCACCTTTCTGCAAGGAGGAACTCTGTATGGCTGGCTGTCATGGTTCCACATCATCGGCAGTACACGATTTGTTTGTAGCAGAGCTACTACAAGACTGAAAGATCCTGCGGTTGTTTGCGTATGCACTTTTAGGGCACTTATGCAGAGGCGTATATGTGTGTATACACAGGTTTGCTCGGCCCATGTACGCACTTTTTGGTTTTGTTTTATCCCTCCTCCTCTAAGTCATGTAGTCTTTAAAATGTGTGGGATGACTTTTCCTTGCTTGTGAGAGTGCTGGTGACCGGGCAATGGACACATGATGGGGCTGCTAATAATTGAAGTAATCCGGTCGTTTTGACAGTTCCTGAAAATAAGTTCACACCGCCTTACGCTTCTGAGAAACTGTGAAGTACTATAGCAGGTAAATTAGCTGGAACAGTACCGCTCTCAGTGAAGTGTTTCGTTAGGCATCTAACTGAAAGGTTAGCTACGTAGCTGGTCTGTGTGATGTCGATAGTGACGACCGTTCGTTGTCTCTCAGCTGCAAAAAACGGGGCACATGGTAGCTTCCATAATTCTCTGCTACAGGTACAGTGATTTATAAATGAAACGCGAACACAAAGGTATGAACGGGAACACACAAATAGCACGATTTATTTCCCCGCAAGTGAAAATGAAGCTTGGAATTATTACAAAAACAAAGTACGGGAATGTGGCTTTCGAAATATACCAATAGCGCGCCTTTGTTATTCGGCCTACACGAGCAGTATTTTTAATTTTGCGTGTTTCTGATTGTAATGTTCGTGCTCACGTTTCAATTGTCCATGACTGTACATGACGATCGGCGCGTAATTACAGCAGAGGACGTACCCGCCGCGGTGGCTCAGTGGCTAAGGGTTTGCGCTGTTGAGCACGAGGACGCGGGTTCGATTCCTGGCTGCGGCGGCCGCTTTTCTGATGGAGGAAAAAAGCGAAAACGCCGTGTACTGCATTGGTGCACTTTAAAGATCCACAGGTGGTCAAAATTAATCCGGAGCCCTTCACGACGGCGCGCCTCATTGTCTGCGTTGCGTCGGCGCGCTAAACCCTACAATAAATCAACAGTAAAGGGCTTTGCGTGCATAAGCCTTCATTCCATTCTTTAATCATTCTTTCAGCGTTATTGCGTTATTCAGCGCTCCATTCTTTATTTTTTTGCCACACGTGTTATCTGATTTGATAGCGACAGTGTTTAGAACTAATGCCACCAGCCTAGAATAATCTTTGATCTACAGTGTTCTGGATGTAATTCGACGGTTCGAGAAACACTCGCGCTAACAGGTAAATTTCCGCAAAGTAGACGCCGCGGTATTCGATTCGCCGACACTCGCTGCGCACGTCACTTTGTTGACTGCTCCTTCGCCGCCTGTGTATTCTTTGAGTTGTTAGGGGAGCACAAGTTCGCTCCAATAAACCTGTTTTTCTTTCAAGACAGGTGCGTCGTCTTTGACTGCGTGAGAATGTCACCATCAGCTTTCCTTTGGAATTTCTTTTATGTTTTCTAACCAGCGCTTGGCCTACCCGGTTATCTTATCCTGTGTTTCAAGCACAGTGCTAGTTGACTGTACATCCAGCGGTATGCCGCGGAGGTTTTGGCAACCTTTTGCCACTTAACTAGAGTGTTCTTGTTCGATTGACAATGTTCTCAATTCAATGCGATGCCTCTGGGAAGGAGAGTGTTACAAGTGGATACAGAGAAAAGCCAGAGCAGTGGATTCACCGATACTGAAATGGGCACGTCACTTTGTTGACAGTTTCTTGGGCGTTTGTGTTTTCGTTTAGTTTATCGTGGAGCAGAAGTTTGCTGTAATAGAAGTTAATTTCTGTATGAACCTTGCTTAATTCTTTACAGCGTGAAAATATAAGTGACACCACGGTAATGTACACAACCACGGAAGCGGAGACCCAGAACAAAGTGCTATTCGAGATACGCCATCCTGTAAACAAAATCACATGTAACTGGTATAAAGGTCAGGCTACTTGAAGTGCAGGAATTTTGTGAAAACCATGCCTTTTTCTGTTCAATACTGGGAGGGCACACGTATCACCGCATATATTACGCACGAGTGAAAACTGTGACCCGCGATCACTGAACAATTCTTTTTTATAGCAAATGTGTTCGTTAACCTTCCATCACTCTAGCAGTTAAAATAACATTGCTTTTAGGAGTTTTAGAGTGTGTCTCTTTAGTTTTGTATAAAAGTACTTCACTTTTTACCTTTCTTCTCCGATTTTCAGATACGACGCAAGACGGGACTCCAATACCTGTTTCATCAGTTGTGAGAAATGCTATCAGGAAAGAACTTGGGTTGGCATAGCCGTGCACGCCGCGTTTTACTGCAGGGTCCCGAGCCAAGGGGCATGGAAGAAGACAATGCAACACCCGCCAATGGTTGTGCGTGCTCACATTAAGGCGTATTCTGCACGACAACACTTGGCGCACAAGTCAAGGCTACGCAAGTGCAATGAATGCGCTAACGCACTCATAGCAAAAAAATTAAAATATTGGGCTCCAGTTGAAGGTATGAACGTGGTTGGACACATCTGTTGGTGTCGCCTGCAACGATTCACCAATGTGGTATGCCAAAGAGAAGTATATCCGGTCTACGAAAACTTGATTTGCATACTGCCCTTTCAGCACCCCTTGTTGCTCATAGAATGACATTGCTCTTGAGCGGTTTTGACTATGCGATTCCTTCCCATTACAATATCAATGCAAATGGAACCCATTACTAGTAACGTTAGCCGGCTTTTGAAATTTAAAGCGCACTGACGTCACTTTCTTTGTATACTGCACCACTGTATTATGCAATTTTGTTACATATTATATGTACGTATGATGTATGTGTGTATTGAAACACAGTTTGTACATGTATTTAATACGTTCACACGTATTGTGGTCCCTTCTCTTTCGCAACTCATGCAATCCTTACGTTCTCCCTTTTTAAAGCAAAGCTTTAGTGTCCTCACTGATGCCGTTGTACGCAAATATGCTCTGCAGGAAAGCCAACTTTCTTTGATGATGATGATGATGATGAATGATCGTGGTTGAAGTGAAAGAAAAAGACGTCTCCCCTGGCCGGAATCGAAGCTAGGTCTCTCGCGTTGTGAAGCCGGCGTCTATCCGATTACTCCATTTCTTTTTTTTTTCTTTATTACATGGGAGGATACGCTCAGACGTGGCAGTAAAGAAATACATAGTCAAGCAAACCAAAGAATACACAGAAGTTATGAGAAGCACATATACATCAAAATTGAGGCAAACACACACAAGTGTTCAAAAGAGGGAACCAGTCAGGTGGTTGGTCAAGCGAACTATACACGCTATCTAGAAATGCCACAGTTTCTCCGAAATATGACTTAGTTGATCTTGGTGGCTCAGCATGCCTATCACATAAGCGGCATCACCACAGACTGCACAAACCAATCAACACAAACATGTCCTAAGGCGGCTGACCAGGATAGTCGAATGACAAAAATCGGATAGAGAAAGGCGTAATATCCATGTCTTTTCTGAGCGTTCGCTGTAAAATGTCCCAGAAAAAGACAGCATCTCTGCGATCTACAAAACAGCGATCAATTGGCTCTGGTCGAGAAGAGAGCCGGCAGCCTGTCGACCAAGCTATAAACAGACCCCGGTCTTTCACCAAGTTTTAACAGGGAGTTTTAACAGGGAGCGTGTCAGTGTGTAATTTAAAGAAAAGAAAATGTTTTAACACCTGGCGGAACACACATTTTACACACTCTATTCAGGACATCCTGGTACGGACACTAGAGGTACGGTACACGATAAAAGGATATGGAAAAATTACGCCCAGCTCCCCTCGCGGGAACCGTGGTGTGATGCGGCGCTGAAGGGGGTTCCATTGGCGTCGCATCAAGCAATCGTCGGGTACGGCAAGAGAGCAAGCGCAAGCGCAAGCGCGGACGACCGTCGACTGAGACCGGCGGAGCGCGGCACTCCGCTTCTATGCGCAGCGCGCCCGAAGGAGAGGAGACCGCGGAGACATAGAGTACTGCAAATGCGCACAGTGCGCAGCCGCGCGCAGCGCGACCGCAGATGTTGCATTGTTGCATCATGCAATGCAATGCATCATATGCAATGCATATGACCGCATTGCATCATATAGAAATTTTGCAATTTCTATATGATGCAATGGGTTCGGGAAACTCAAGGACAACCAAAGAATCCGTCACGAGAAGCGCAAGATTGCTCAGCGTGCCGTGCGGCTGTAAGCCTCAATACTTTAGGCCTAACTTCCCATTTTGAGGTTTTGGCGTTAGGCCTAACGTCACATCATGGGGTTTAACACCTCAAACGGGCACCCAAAAAAAATTGCTCAGTGAACGCCAAACAGCATTACCGTCGCGCAACACAAAACGTTAGACTCAAATTAGGCCGTCACCGCATGTTCGGGCTACACGCCATAGAGCCCATGGTAAACGTAAGGCTAGCGTGCGCTAAACTAATTCAAACGTTAGGCCGTAGACCCTAATGTTAGGGCTAAGGAGCGCACACCCGAGAGTTGCTGTGGGTATTTAGAAGAGGTGCGTACCTCCAGAGTAGCACATAGTCGCAGTGTGAGAATGCCCAACCAAAAAATTCATCACGAGAGAGCTTCGTGTTCGTCCATCGTCACAGTTAGACGGAGGGGTGCATCATTTCTTGTTAATTCTTTGTTGTCGTGAAATAGGCGTGAGACGTGTTTTTGCACTTATTCTTTACTGAAAGGCACACTGCGGTATAATACGTACGCGTGATTCACAACACGCGCTGCACTTGCTGAAATCATGTGTCCCCTTTGCGATGCCCTCTTTCCCAAAAATTTACACTATACCTGTTTCGGAGCTCGTTCTTTCTGCGCAAACGCTACAGGGTTTCTGGCCACTGTCCCGAAAGATCTTGGGATCTGAGCAATGTGCAGATAGATCCCACGTAAAAAGATGCAATGCTGTGAACTGCTACAGTGCTGCATTTACAGGGACGGCTACAAAAAGGGGACAGGCAAAGGCGAAAAAGCACCGCATCTGTGTTCCGCTCTTTTATTTGTACTTGTCTGTGCAGCAATACAGCTGTGATGTATGGTAGACCAAGCCACAAAACCTCCACCTGCAGTCAAAAACAGCAACCATGTGCGGGCTTTGAAACAAAGCATCCAGTGCACTATGTTACCTGAACTGATATCCCTCTTCCTTCTTGCTTCGGTAGGAGGCGGCGAGCCCTTGTTTGTCATCCGTTCTCGGACCCCTGTTCAGAGTGAAAGTTCTAGGTCCCGTGCACTACGCAAATGCGTAAAAATTGTGCTTACCGAATGCTTAAAACTCTTGAATATAAGTGCTCAGGGGATCCAGTTGGCACAGCAGGGAGGAATGGAGGTGGCAGCTAAGGTTAACATTGTGCACAGGATGCTTAACCTTGTTGCTCTTTGAACATTTCTTTAGAAAGTTTCTGGCTCCAAGGTGGCAGGTCAAGTTACCTCTGAATGGTGGGAGCCATTAAAATGGTTAGTAAGGAATAATTACTTCTGTACACGCCGGTTAAAAGTTATTCAAGTCCTGAGGAAGTGAGGTTTTAATGCTCCTAGGGGAGGCATGCCGTTACGCCTCCCAAAACATGACGCGCTAAAAGATGACGCAAAAAGCTCCATTAGATGACGTGCTTTTCGAACACGTGAAAATTTAAGTGAATTAGATTTTCTGAGGGGTGTAATTATAAAAATTCTGCTCCGCTCTTTATAAATTTGTTGGGACGAAATTCTGATGTTGGTTTGCATTTCTATGAGCAGTATTTGTAGTCAAAATAAGCTGGATGTACGAACACGCTGAAAGTTTAGTAAAAATCCTTAAAAACGCGTAGATTTTTGAAAATCCGCGTCCTAGGTGGCTGCTATGAAAAAAAATTTGTAAAACAGTTTTCAGACATTTCTGTGCGTTACCGATGTCAACCAAAACACTGTTCGGTACCTCAATGGGCCTGTAATAAAAAATACTTCTGAAAAACTATTTTAGCGCTTTTTCCAGCAGTATTGAGCTCCTACAACGTATTAGGAGTTTTTGTACTCCTGAAATTTGAAGCCTCTAAAAACAGCAGTTTTGCTAGGAGTTTACATCACGTTTTACCTTTTCGGCGCATAGCGGTGTAAACAGTTTCATGAAAAATGTATTGTCATGTTAGCGGCGTCGAGGGAAGAAATCCTTAAAATTGGTTTTGTGCACTTGTATAAATAACATTTATCAGCAGGAAACAATCGGATATATAAATCAGTGAAACATATAACACTTTATTTGCTCCGAAACGTAGATTCGCACCAGTACTGTTAGGGTAAAAACATAAAACTGCTTTTTAGGGATTCTCTTGGGCGACATATATGAGCAAGAGGCACTTCGATAACTGAACAGGTAAGCGCGATAGTCACGAATTTACGAAAACACAATTTCCCATTTTCCTCCGTTAGGGGTATAATTTCCGAAAATCTCGCATTAGTCAGCCCTTTCACTTCCAAAGTTTCAAGTATATAGTTTCGGGTGGTTTTGGCTTGGCGTCGATGATTCTGTCAGTCAGTCTGGCACTTGTTTTTATATGTATAAATAGTGCTGCGAGTTTCTCCCGACGGACATGAATATGAAACAAAATTGTGGAACAGAAGCCACAAGAGAGGACACGGCTACCGCACATGGGAGTATATCGAGGAAAATAAGTTCTGGTTACTTGGTTGTACATTTTGCTCCAAGTGCCTACAGTTTCCCTTGTAGGTTGGTGGAACGGCGCAAGAGTAGTTCGAAGAGGTGAAAATGCCGACAGGAATGGTTTATGCACGCGGGATAAGTTTCGTTTTGACTATCGGTCGCTGATGATGATAGTTACGACATATGATTACGAATTAACTTGTCTTTCATACCCGTCAGTCTGCACTCAGTAGTACCCTGTCCTTACCTTGTTTCTTTTTTGGTGTGCCAGCGCCGGTTTGCGATAGTTTACGCTGGATTAACCCGTTCCACGTATTCAAAGCACTGTGTTGTCCTTAACTTAAAGGCGTTTTTTGCAACGGCACTCAAAATTGCGAATTTTTTGTCCAATAAGTTGTCTATGCTCTTAAAATACCATGGCAGCGAAATCCTTAGCTTGTAATCACAGTTTTGTTGAGAGCTAGGTACTTTCGTGTTTTTGAAAGTACCTCCGAGCAGACGACGTTTGCACCTGGCGGAGAGTCGCCGTAACAGTTCGAGTTTCCGAGCGGCCATGACGGAGACATCCTGTTGGGCTTTTCACGAACCTGTCCCGTGAAGCTCGCGCTTCTCCGGCGACTTGCAGGGCGCTCCGCCGGCTGATTGCAGGGATGCGTTGCCCGGGGTTTTCTGCTACACCAGCGCGCTGTACCGCCGTCGCCATCAAATGTTTAAACTAACCCATAGGCAGTAATATCCCCCATTTTTCTCAATGCACAGGGTCAAAAAAAAAAATGATTAGAAGCCTAAACCTATTCAGGCGTTGCGAACGTGTGGAGTTAGACTCTTTTTACTTGCAAAGAAAAAAATAGCGCGAAAGGAGCACTTGCCTTATATTTGTCATTCCTATTGCATTTACCACAGAAAAAAAACATATATTATAAAACCGCGATTGACCACTTGCACTTTCGCGTCCAAATTGGCACTCACCTCGCCATTTGGGCTGGCCCAACGCCACCTCTATCCGGCGCAAAGCCGATGGCTTTAGACATTTTTTACGACCCAAATAGAGTTACCCGCTTGTACACGCGGATATCAACATTTGTGCGACTTTTGTCTCCCTAGCTAAGTGAACCAAAATCGCCTTTCATCGTAGTAACATGCTCCAATACACCCGCACAAATATTGGCCGTCGTGGGAAGTGCGAAAACTAAACTGCTCCTCTCCTAAACAATAGACTATATTTTTTGTTAGCCGCGATTGGGGCCCCAAGTGAAGTATCACGCAACCGTACTTGAGCGTTAGATTTAGTTTATTGAAAGTAAAACGTTTTCACCAGTACCTGTCTCTGGTTAAAGTAGAAAATGGGCTCGCTCCAGCGGTAGATAGGAGCCGCGGCGGAGTGTTTTCGTGTTTTAGTGCTACCACGTCGCCCCATTTAGCTCTGGACGGGCTTATAGTTTCAATCCCTTTTATAATTCGATTCTCGATGTGCACACAGGAATTACAAAAAATAACACCCGGCACTGGGCCATATTCACGAAGCGTTTGCATGTAATGTATAGTAGAAATAGTGATTTATCCAAGGGCGAGCGCTCCGCCCGCGTGCGGTTTGTTCCCTTCAGAGAGGGCACGTGATAGCCGAGGGGTCGGCTATAATAAAAAGCTGCTTTTCGATACGTATACAAATACGGCCGCTTTGTAAATCAGGGTCCTTTTACTTGCAATGCGAAAATTGCTATTCCAGCCCGGCAGTTATTATGATGGAAAAAATTACTGTCGGGCGGGCGATTGATAGCAACAGATGCCGGAATTGCGCCAGACTCCATTATCATGGGCCGTTAGTGGAAGTTCTTCTGTGGAAATAAATAGAGCATGGTGTCAACAAACGCGGCGCTACCACGCGCATTTGAAGGCGGCTCTGAGCAGCTCTGGCGCGGTCGCTTCCGTCCCTCACGTACGTCACGTCCGGCCGCCGCTATGGCCGCCTTTTCTATTCATTTCGGAGAGTAGTTCCGAAAACGCGAATGTCGCGAGCCGTTTGCGTCGCGCGCGTTGATGTTTTTAAGCGATTTCTCAGTAATTTGCATTTCGCTTTTTATATGAACTGTTCCGGGAGGTGACATTATTTTTACGTTGTCGAAAATTTGAGTGCACCCTTTTTATAGAACTGTTTGACATTAATTTTTCGTTCGAAATTTGATGCATTTGGCCTTTAACTTAATTGTTCTTTGCAAAGATTTGCTCTGTGACCGGATATGAATTCGGCAATCTTTTAAGGGGTGCTCCTCGAGATCATAAAATGTGAAGCATTTTTATGCCCTTGTACACCTGAAGGTTCACCAATGATCCGAGTTTCATTAAGACAAATGCGTGGAGATTTTGAAGCTACTGCTTAAACATTTCTGCGAGCTACTTGCCGAGCCTTAAAATAAAACAGTAACTCAAAAATCCTGGCCATCTCCGTTTAGGATATGACCCGTGTTTATCAGTATTTTCTGCTTGTGGACTACCAGTTCGTTTACAGGGTGCCGGTTGTGCACTGCCTGTTAAAATAGCAATACCTTGTGATGTACTAGCCACCGAACAAAGTAATCCAGCCAAAAATAAGGAATTTCACAATCACTCATGCGACTGGGTATATTTTAATCTTAAAGCCAGGGTCGTAGACAAGCTGTGACGCGCATGTTTTCCCGCTGCATTGGACAGACTTCAGTAGAAGAGGACGTGGCTGCTCTTGTGGCCGATGCTCCTGAGCGCCGGCGCGCACACGTCGCTCATGAGCCGAGGGGGACCGCAGCACAGAACCAGCGTGCTCTGGTCCGGCATGGGAAGATGGGCCGCCATGATGTCCTGGTTCAGTGGCCCTTGGATGTAGTCCGTGCCTTCGAATGGCGGCAGCATGTCCAGGACGTGGCGAATGCTGCGAAAGAAAAGCAGAACAACACATGCCGAGTTTGTGTGAAAGTACATCGACCAATCCACTCAAAAGGTTTACGAGTAATCCGACATCGTCTAACTGAAGAATTGAAGGCGGAAAAGGCGGAAGGCGGAAAATACTGAAATTACTCCTTAAACATCTGTAGGTGTTGCATGCTGATTCGTGGGGTAAAGCAAAGACCCAGAAAAACAAAAAGTGCCTTTAAAAAGAATCCGCATGCAACACGTCTGTGACAGAAAGAAGAAATGAAACTGAAATTGTGTGCCTGTTACTGAGTCACAAGAAATAAAACTACAATTCTGGAAAGTAGCTTTTGAATTACATGCCTAAAAGAATAACATGCATTAAAGGGGTGTCCACGTTATGATAGTGTTCCGAATGGACCAAACCGGCATTTAGACTTCATGGCCGCTGTAAAATAAAGTTTTGATACTTGCAGACACATCCAGTATTCTTATTCCATATATTTTTTTACAGGAGGAGGAGCATACGCGTTACACCTATCTGAACTTTCTCGTATGCATATACGTATGTGAAGCTGTACGTAAGTTGTATGCGTATGTATGTTCATCGAAGTAATGATCTTAGCTAGAACTCCCCATAAACCGACTGATGACCCGCTTACACTACGTGTTAATCTGGATCACTGTCCTTGATAGAGGAACAGTGCCATGAATATATTGACAGTGGTGGACCTTAAAAAATGCTAACAATGGGATCTGTTACATTATTAGGAATTGTTATTGTTAACGAAATGGCAATTGCAGTGTGTCAGCAATGACAGAGCCACACTGACGTGAGCGTGCACGCCGGCCAAAAATCCCACTCAGGGCTAGGAGATGGCCAGAGCCCTTGCTATAAATTCTACACGAGCGACCATAAACATAAGCGTCTCGAAGACCGCCATGCTAACTTTTGCGAAAGGCATGACCTCCCCTACAGCGGCCTCTCTGCTAGAGAAGACCCTCAACCAAAAGAAAATCCTTTCATATGTACTCCGTCTCACCCCGGTCTACCGGGGAATGAACTGGCCCGCGTAACTGCTGTATTATCTTACCAACCGAGCTGTGTTACCGATTACGCAACCACAACCACCATTATCCCCATAGCAAACAGCACAGGAAAGTCAAGAACAAGCACGCATTATTTGATCCCACGAAGACAAACTAGTAACATGCGGGGATATTATAAATAATTACAGGTTAGCGTGTTGAAAATACCCACTGTCTAACCACCCCCTTAGTAGAAAATAGGCAGTCACGCGGTGACGGTTCAAACACTTTTCCAAGTCATGTTTTTCTCGACCGTTGCTATCCAGACATTTATTCAAACGCGCATTTTGTGCAACACCAGAACAGACCTACAGCATATGGTAGGGTCCTGTCATAAGCCCCATAAAATACAATCGATTATAACAGCAGGTCCGATATCAATTTACTGAGAGAATACTATATTAAGACTAAAGAATATTATGGGAGACTGTTCTGCTCAACTGCGCTCAGCCACAACTCAAAGCAGTCCGAATGAAAAAGCCTTTGCTATGATCCATGGAATCCTGGCTAATGGCTGAGAGGGAGGGAAGACCGTCCAAGACGTCTAGATTTCAAAACAAAACTCGGGTCTCGACGTAATAATTCAAGCATCTGCGGAACCAAGCCAATGGTCGACAATAGCAGCCCCACCTGAAGGTGGTCGTGAAGCGCTTGGCGTAGTCATCTAGCTCCTCGTGGGCGATGATGTCCTGCTCGCCCACGTTGACGTCGATCATCCTCACGAGCGTCTGGTCGCCCTTGTCCGCTGCGATGTGCCGCAGTAGCTGCAGAATCGGCGTCACGCCCGAGCCGGCTGCGATGAGTCCCAGCCGCGTGGCGTGGGGCACCTGACGACCGGTCGACGTGACGAAATAGCCGCGACCCTCGTACACGAAGTTTCCGAGCGGACCCGCAACCTGCGGGAAGCAAGCACATTCTAATTTACCAAACTTGTTGGGGGACCTGTTGGTTCATGATTATTAAAAATGTTTTGCGCAAAAAACCAAAGACGGTACACAAGAAACGAGACAGGACAAGCGCTACATTTCAACTGAAATTTATTCACCGTCGGAGCTGCTAAATATAGAAACAACTGGAGCATGCGCAGCATGCGCCTCAATAGGGTATCACAAGTACGCAAATGTGTCAATCACCGGAATGGTCGAAAAAAGATTTCTATGAGTTAAAACTGTCGTATCTCTGCTCCTACCCAGAATCTTAATCTCCCCCAGAAGTGGCTCACACTTGCAGGCATGGCATTGCGCGAGCAAATGCGCATTTCCTTTGTTTTTTACCGACAATTCATGTTCCGGTGCACGGTCGTTGGTACATCGACCGGTATGGCCAACATAGACTTTTCCGCATTTAAGTGGAATCTGATACACGACGCCTATAGCGCAGTCCACAAAGGGCCTAGCATGCTCCTCGTCACATCAGGCCTCCTCTAACCTTATTGAGGCGTGCCTCAGCGACTGAGTACAAAACCGTGCCCGGGAAGCCGGCTGAAAGCAGCCTTTCAATTTGCCTATCAAAGTTAGCCTGCATGGAGTGGGGACACGACTTGGAGAGAGCCCATTCCAGGCACGAGTGAGCGATTGCTCCTTCCACCGTCTTGCAGTGCGCTACTTCTTTCACTGTGCTTCTTTTTAAAGAAGCACATTGTCCTCAGAAGGCACAAAGATAGAAGAGGTGATGCGATCTGCTCTTTGTCATTTGCCAGGCGATAAAGGTAGGAACTGAACCACGATCAAAGAACAGGAAACGGAATGCTTGGAAACTGCTCAAAATGCTCCCATAAACTGTACAAGTCCACCAAGGCACTAGACCAGGCAGAGAAATTCGCTTATGATCTCTTCCGGAGTGTCATCACAATTTTCTGCACTTCATTGGCACATCCATGAGATTGGGACTGCCAGAACGACCACCCCACCGACTGGGAAGTTGTTTTATAGACAGCGGCTCAACGCGGCGTTCACAAATTCCTGCTTAGATCGTGTAGGCAAGACTTCGACCCCACACTGCGGCAACTGTGGCTTCCCAGAAACCGTCGAACATATGCTACTAGAGTGCTATGATTACACCGACCCAAGGTGTCGTTTACAGCAGACGATGGAATGTCTCATAACCCTGGACCAATTACGCTAAGCCTGATACTTTCACCATGGCACTTTCCCCCCGTCTCAACAAAAAGTTCTGGCCGAATTACAGTACAGTTCCAGAATAGCGTATGTCGCCGTACGCGAGGAGTTTGGGTACGCTATTTCTTTGCGTCGTCCGCACTGCGCAGGCGCAGTACCCTGCGCTGGTTTTGTGTTGGGCGCACGTAAGGCGAGCGTACGCTATTTCAGCATAACAGAAGATGGAATGTCTCACAATCCTGGACCAATTATGCTAAGCCTGATACTTTCACCATGGCACTATCCCCCCGTCGCAACTGAAAGCTCTGGCCGAATTACGGTACAGTTCTAGAATAGCGTATGCCGCCATACGCGAGGAGTTTGCGTACGCTATTTCTTTGCGCCGTCCGCAATGGCATGCGCAGTACCCCACGCTGGTTTTGTGTTGGGCGCACGTAAGGTGATCGTACGATGTTTCAGCACAGCAGAAGATGGAATGTCTTACAACCCTGGACAAATTACGCTACGCCTGATACTTTCACCATGGCAGTCTCCCCCCCGCTCTACGGAAAGCTCTGGCCTAACTACAGTACAGTTATAGAATAGCGTATGCCGCCGTACGCGAGGAGTTTGCATACGCTATTTCTTTGCGTCGTCCGCACTGCGCATGTGCAGTACCCTACGGTGGTTTTGTGTTGGGCGCACGTAAGGCGAGCGTACGCTATTTCAGCACAGCAGAAGATGGAATGTCTCACAATCCTGGACCAATTACGCTAACCCGATATTTTTACCCTGGGCCTCTCCCCCGTCGCAACAGAAAGGTCTGGCCGAATTACAGTAGAGTTCTAGAATAGCGTATGCCGCCGTACGCGAGGAGTTTGCGTACGCTATTTCTTTGCGTCATCCGCACTGCGCATGTGCAGTAACCTACGGTGGTTTTGTGTTGGTCGCACGTAAGGCGAGCGTACGCCATTTCAGCACAGCAGAAGATGGAATGTCTCACAATCCTGGACCATTTACGCTACGCCTGATACTTTCATCATGGCCCTCTCCCTCACTCGCAACGGAAAGCTCTGACCGAATTACAGTAACAGTTCTAGAATAGCGTATGCCGCCGTACGCGAGGAGTTTGCGTATGCTATTTCTTTGCGTCGTCCGCACTGCGCATGTGCAGTACCCTACGGTGGTTGTATGTTGGGCGCTCGTAAGGCGAGCGTACGCTATTTCAGCACAGCAGAAGATGGAATGTCTCATAATCCTGGACCGATTACGCTAAGCCCGATACTTTCACCCTGGCCCTGTCCCCCCGTCGCAACAGAAAGCTCTTTCCGAATTACAGTACAGTTCTAGAATAGCGTATGCCGCCGTACGCGAGGAGTTTGCGTATGTTATTTCTTTGCGTCGTCCGCACTGCGCATGTGCAGTAACCTACTGTGGTTTTGTGTTGGTCGCACGTAAGGCGAGCGTACGCTATTTCAGCACAGCAGAAGATGGAATGTCTCACAATCCTGGACCATTTACGCTACGCCTGATACTTTCATCATGGCCTTCTCCCTCACTCGCAACGGAAAGGTCTGGCCGAATTATAGTAAAGTTCTGGAATAGCGTATGCCGCCGTACGCGAGGACTTTGCGTACGCTATTTCTTTGCGTCGTCCGCACTGCGCATGTGCAGTAACCTACAGTGGTTTTGTGTTGGTCGCACGTAAGGCGAGCGTAAGCTATTTCAGCACACCAGAAGATGGAATGTCTCACAATCCTGGATCATTTACGCTAAGCCCGATACTTTCATCATTGCCCTCTCCCTCACTCGCAACGGAAAGCTCTCACCGAATTATAGTAAAGTTCTACAATAGCGTATGCCACCGTACGCGAGGAGTTTGCGTACGCTATTTCTTTGCGTCATCCGCACTGCGCATGTGCAGTAACCTACGGTGTTGGTCGCACGTAAGGCGAGCGTACGCTATTTCAGCACATCAGAAGATGGAATGTCTCACAATCCTGGACCATTTACGCTACGCCTGATACTTTCATAATGGCCCTCTCCCTCACATGCAACGGAAAGCTCTGGCCGAATTACAGTAGAGTTCTAGAATAGCGTATGCCGCCGTACGCGAGGAGTTTGCGTACGCTATTTCTTTGCGTCATCCGCACTGCACATGTGCAGTAACCTACGGTGGTTTTGTGTTGGTCGCACGTAAGGCGAGCGTACGCTATTTCAGCACAGCAGAAGATGGAATCTCTCACAACCGTGGACCATTTACGCTACGCCTGATACTTTCATCATGGCCCTCTCCCTCACTCGGAACGGAAAGCTCTGACCGAATTATAGTAACGTTCTAGAATACCGTATGCCGCCGTACGCGAGGAGTTTGCGTACGCTATTTCTTTGCGTCGTCCGCACTGCGCATGTGCAGCACCCCACGGTGGTTGTATGTTGAGCGCACGTAAGGCGAGCCTAAGCTATTTCAGCACATCAGAAGATGGAATGTCTCATAATCCTGGACCGATTACGCTAAGCCCGATACTTTCACCCTGGTCCTCTCCCCCGTCACAACAGAAAGCTCTGGCCGAATTACAGTACAGTTCTAGAATAGCGTATGCTGCCGTACGAGAGGAGTTTGCGTATGCTATTTCTTTGCGTCGTCCACACTGCGCATGTGCAGTAACCTACTGTGGTTTTGTGTTGGTCGTACGTAAGGCGAGCGTACGCTGTTTCAGCACAGCAGAAGATGGAATGTCTCACAATCCTGGACCTTTACGCTACGCCTGATACGTTCATCATGGCACTCTCCCTCACTCGCAACGGAAAGCTCTGGCCGAATTATAGTAAAGTTCTAGAATAGCGTATGCCGCCGTACGCGAGGAGTTTGCGTACGCTATTTCTTTGCGTCGTCCGCACTGCGCATGTGCAGTACCCTACGGTGGTTGTATGTTGGGCGCACGTAAGGCGAGCGTACGTTATTTCAGCACAGCAGAAGATGGAATGTCTCACAATCCTGGACCAATTACGCTAAGCCCGATATTTTTACCCTGGCCCTCTCCCTCCGTCGCAGCAGAAAGCTCTGGCCGAATTACAGTAGAGTTCTAGAATAGCGTATGCCGCCGTACGCGAGGAGTTTGCGTACGCTATTTCTTTGCGTCATCCGCACTGCACATGTGCAGTAACCTACGGTGGTTTTGTGTTGGTCGCACGTAAGGCGAGCGTACGCCATTTCAGCACAGCAGAAGATGGAATGTCTCACAACCGTGGACCATTTACGCTACGCCTGATACTTTCATCATGGCCCTCTCCCTCACTCGCAACGGAAAGCTCTGACCGAATTACAGTACAGTTCTAGAATAGCGTATGCCGCCGTACGCGAGGAGTTTGCGTATGCTATTTCTTTGCGTCGTCCGCACTGCGCATGTGCAGTACCCTACGGTGGTTGTATGTTGGGCGCTCGTAAGGCGAGCGTACGCTATTTCAGCACAGCAGAAGATGGAATGTCTCATAATCCTGGACCGATTACGCTAAGCCCGATACTTTCACCCTGGCCCTGTCGCCCCGTCGCAACAGAAAGCTCTTTCCGAATTACAGTACAGTTCTAGAATAGCGTATGCCGCCGTACGCGAGGAGTTTGCGTATGTTATTTCTTTGCGTCGTCCGCACTGCGCATGTGCAGTAACCTACTGTGGTTTTGTGTTGGTCGCACGTAAGGCGAGCGTACGCTATTTCAGCACAGCAGAAGATGGAATGTCTCACAATCCTGGACCATTTACGCTACGCCTGATACTTTCATCATGGCCTTCTCCCTCACTCGCAACGGAAAGGTCTGGCCGAATTATAGTAAAGTTCTGGAATAGCGTATGCCGCCGTACGCGAGGACTTTGCGTACGCTATTTCTTTGCGTCGTCCGCACTGCGCATGTGCAGCACCCCACGGTGGTTGTATGTTGAGCGCACGTAAGGCGAGCCTAAGCTATTTCAGCACAGCAGAAGATGGAATGTCTCATAATCCTGGACCGATTACGCTAAGCCCGATACTTTCACCCTGGTCCTCTCCCCCCGTCACAACAGAAAGCTCTGGCCGAATTACAGTACAGTTCTAGAATAGCGTATGCTGCCGTACGAGAGGAGTTTGCGTACGCTATTTCTTTGCGTCATCCGCACTGCACATGTGCAGTAACCTACGGTGGTTTTGTGTTGGTCGCACGTAAGGCGAGCGTACGCTATTTCAGCACAGCAGAAGATGGAATGTCTCACAACCGTGGACCATTTACGCTACGCCTGATACTTTCATCATGGCCCTCTCCCTCACTCGGAACGGAAAGCTCTGACCGAATTATAGTAACGTTCTAGAATACCGTATGCCGCCGTACGCGAGGAGTTTGCGTACGCTATTTCTTTGCGTCGTCCGCACTGCGCATGTGCAGCACCCCACGGTGGTTGTATGTTGAGCGCACGTAAGGCGAGCCTAAGCTATTTCAGCACAGCAGAAGATGGAATGTCTCATAATCCTGGACCGATTACGCTAAGCCCGATACTTTCACCCTGGTCCTCTCCCCCCGTCACAACAGAAAGCTCTGGCCGAATTACAGTACAGTTCTAGAATAGCGTATGCTGCCGTACGAGAGGAGTTTGCGTATGCTATTTCTTTGCGTCGTCCACACTGCGCATGTGCAGTAACCTACTGTGGTTTTGTGTTGGTCGTACGTAAGGCGAGCGTACGCTATTTCAGCACAGCAGAAGATGGAATGTCTCACAATCCTGGACCATTTACGCTACGCCTGATACGTTCATCATGGCACTCTCCCTCACTCGCAACGGAAAGCTCTGGCCGAATTATAGTAAAGTTCTAGAATAGCGTATGCCGCCGTACGCGAGGAGTTTGCGTACGCTATTTCTTTGCGTCGTCCGCACTGCGCATGTGCAGTACCCTACGGTGGTTGTATGTTGGGCGCACGTAAGGCGAGCGTACGTTATTTCAGCACAGCAGAAGATGGAACGTCTCACAATCCTGGACCAATTACGCTAAGCCCGATATTTTTACCCTGGCCCTCTCCCTCCGTCGCAGCAGAAAGCTCTGGCCGAATTACAGTAGAGTTCCAGAATAGCGTATGCCGCCGTACGCGAGGAGTTTGCGTACGCTATTTCTTTGCGTCATCCGCACTGCACATGTGCAGTAACCTACGGTGGTTTTGTGTTGGTCGCACGTAAGGTGAGCGTACGCTATTTCAGCACAGCAGAAGATGGAATGTCTCACAATCGTGGACCATTTACGCTACGCCTGATACTTTCATAATGGCCCTCTCCCTCACTTGCAACGTAAAGCTCTGGCCGAATTATAGTAAAGTTCTAGAATATCGTATGCCGCCATACGCGAGGAGTTTGCGTACGCTATTTCTTTGCGTCGTCCGCACTGCGCATGTGCAGTACCCTACGGTGGTTGTATGTTGGGCGCACGTAAGGCGAACGTACGCTATTTCAGCATAGCAGAAGATGGAATGTGTCACAATGCTGGACCAATTACGCTACGCCCGATATTTTTACCCTGGCCCTCTCCCTCCGTCGCAACAGAAAGCTCTGGCCGAATTACAGTAGAGTTCTAGAATAGCGTATGCCGCCGTACGCGAGGAGTTTGCGTACGCTACTTCTTTGCGTCATCCGCACTGCACATGTGCAGTAACCTACGGTGGTTTTGTGTTGGTCGCACGTAAGGCGAGCGTACGCTATTTCACCACAGCAGAAGATGGAATATCTCACAACCGTGGACCATTTACGCTACGCCTGATACTTTCATCATGGCCCTCTCCCTCACTCGCAACGGAAAGCTCTGACCGAATTATAGTAACGTTCTAGAATACCGTATGCCGCCGTTCGCGAGGAGTTTGCGTACGCTATTTCTTTGCGTCGTCCGCACTGCGTATGTGCAGTACCCTACGGTGGTTGTATATTGGGCGCACATAAGGTGAGCGTACGCTATTTCAGCACAGCAGAAGATGAAATGTCTCACAATACTGGACCAATCACGCTAAGCCTGATACTTTCACCATGGCCCTCTACCCCCGTCGCAACGGAAAACTCTGGCCGAATTTAAGTACAGTTCTAGAATATCGTACGCCGCCGTACGCGAGGAGTTTGCGTACGCTATTTCTTTGCGTGTCCGCACTGCGCATGCGCGGTACCCTACGCTGGTTTTGTGTTGGCGCCCATAAGGCGAGCGTACGCTATTTCAGCGAAACAGCGCGCGTACGCGAGGTGGCTTGGGTATCTTTGTTTACCACTTGGCGGCGAGTTGCGCGACGACTTTCCTCGGTTCCGCTATAATTTGCTTGTGTACACCAACTTTCTTGCACCTGTGTTTTAAATACGTCGGGTCGTTTGCACGCCGCCTCGCGCAGCGCTTTATCGCCTTGACATTGGTGACTGTTTACATTAGGCTTTGCAGCCAGGCCAGCGACCGAAGCTGTCTGTGTATTGTAGACGTGTTCGCTTCGCTATTAAATGCGACGTTGTGCCTCTGCGGGTGGACTGTGCCTACCATGCGCGGGGTTATATTTCTCTGGCGATGCACGACTCAACCTCGCATCCGGTATGTGCCGTATACCTGGCTATAAGCCTATTCGTTCTGAAAACCGCGGGAAGCGAATGCTGATAATAATATACGGGCAGGAGGTAATGGAGTACCTGTAAATCACGCTTCAGATTTGCAACGCATGTCATGATATTGTGTTCGTTGGAAACGCATCTTTTGATTTTCTTGAAGTTGCATAAAATATATGCGTTAAATCCGGACTTCTAGTTTCGTGTGCGTAACAGAAGTGCCAGGGGACTTGAACGCTTCTTTTGGGGGGGCGCACTCTACAGGGAAGAGACTACTGATATGTCATGGTTGTTTTCAATTCAGTACGAAACGGAAAGGGTTTGTTATCTTTGGGTAGTTGTAAAAAGTTCAGGCACTCCGGCACTTTGCTAGCAGATCGGTGGGTCGGCCGATGGGCTAGTCCATTTGCGGTCCATTTAGAGACGACGCCGTAAGCTTCAGCGAATTGCTGCGCAAAATTGATGAGACGCTCTCCCCTCGCGGTGCTGACGTAGCGGGACGCAAAAATATAACGCTTAGTGCACGCAAAGGCAACAAATGATATACTAAAAATTGCCCCCACCTCCCTGAAGGGAATCGTGAGGAAGTGCGAATGCATTTCTTGCGCCGAGAGTACACGGCGTAGTAATTCTGGCATCGCCTTGAGAGGCGCCCAGCCAGCGAACGGTCTAAACTGGAGCAGAGCGAGCCAGGAGACTAGCGAGAGAGCGCGCGCGAGCCGACCCACGGAGGTCTGGCAGTTTATCGCTGCATGTATATATAGGGGGGCACGCCGCGCCGAGCGCACCGAGCCAGGTGGCTGAGAGAGGAGGCGAGCGCAAGGGGAGAGGAACGCGCGCAGCGGCGCACGGCAGCTGCAGCCGAGCGAGGGGAGAGGAGGTGCGGGTGCGTGACGTCACGGCGCGGGGAGGGAAAGTGACACGCAGCGGCGCACGGCAGCTTGCCGGGGAGAGGGGTGGAGTGTGTGACGTCACGGCGCGGGGAAGGAGAGGGACCGCGCGCGCACGCCGTCGCGACGCGAGGAGTGGTGAGGGGCGTGTCGTCACGTGGTGAGTGACGTCACTGCGCCGTTGCTACCGACGCTCCTCTCCGCTCCACGCCGTTGCTAGGGAGAGGAGGACTGCGGACGCCGCCGCCACCGCCGCCGCCGGCGGTGGAAGGTTTGGGGTCGCTTATAAAGTGCATTCGCACTTAAAACTTGTTAGTTTTAGCACACCGACTAGCCTACGCTAATCTAGCAGCGGCGTGTACCAGACCCGTCTGGGCACGTTCACAATTTGTTTCGGTTCCGGGCAGCCCTCCTCGCTGTGCCCGCTCGCATGCGCATTCTGGTCCCAGTACCCGCCGCGGCTAGCGGAGCAGGGCATTGCGTTCGGGCTAGTTGGTATTCCATTACGTTCATCTTAAGCGCTCAAAAAGCAAGCGCTTGTCCTTGTCTCCTGTGTCCATATTTTTTTGTGCGCTTAAGATGAAAGCTAGCGCAGCGTAGGTTCGCCGCTAAGCGAAATCTCTCTAAAGAATGAGAAATTTCGTACGAGCCCTCCTGGAAGATAGAAAATTTTAAATACCATCGGGCGTGTGAATACGCAGCATTTCAGGAGCAGCTACGGTGTACCCCTGGGCACCATATTGTCCGCGATCCTATTTAATATCGTAATGGCCCAGCTAGTCAAGGGCGTTGCTGCCATCAAGGGGTTTCCGTCCATACGTGAATATCTTGATGGAAGCCAACGGTCCCTCTACGAATGATGTCGTGGTACACGGCTTGCAACATCTGCTGAACACAATTACGGCCATCCTGATGCCCGATGACCTGTAGGTGTCAGTAATGAAAATCGCTTAGCTGTAGGCGGCCATCCACGTGCAGCTGTAGTTACAGGATCCACTCTGCTGTAACTGCGGTTACAGCATGGTGGATCCCTGGCCATGGAGTGCATTCTGGTAAGGAAAACGCCTACAGGCTGGCCAGTGTGGCATCTTCATCGTACCGCCGTCAGCCGGAGGAGAGCATTGCCAGCGGAGCCCACTTCGATCCTGACGAGGAGCGCCAGCGTCGCAGAACTTCTCGGCGCCTTGACCTCGAATCATCAATGCCCGAGAATCCAGGTCCCCTGCCTTCTGGCTTATCCCGCCAAGCGCAGGGGTTTCTGAACAGAGCCCCTTTCGGCGTTGCCATAACCGCCGTAGTCGTGGCGATGTGGCAATGGCGCCGCGTTCACTTTGGGACCCCGGGCAGTGACTCCCAGCAACGAAACAACCTATCGCTTGGGGGTTCTAAGACGACATCCTCGGCGGGAAACTCCCCTTCTGTAGGTGACGAAAGAATTCAAGTGACCGGATCTGCACCGAGTTCCTCCCTTTCGCTATTGAACTCCCGTGTGATCTGTTACGCATGCCATGGAACATGTAAACCAGACCTCCTGCACATCGTCTGGTCGTGCCTGGGCCTTGCCGTACTTCACGGTCAACATTGCCCAGCGTAGTTCAATGCCATGAAGAGTGGATTCGACCCACTTGTTGTGTAAAAAACACGTTGAGAGCAATCTGGACCTTCGTCTGTGCAGGCTCGCACCTCGGCCTTTCGACCGCCAAGAAATGCCCACTGTATCATTCCTGATACTGCCCTAGAGATTTTCAAAGAACTATACTTCCATAACTGGCCGCATGGAGTTCCATATACAGTTCGCAAGATGGCTTCCTCCATCGTAATCGCGCCCGACGGGTCTACACCTGGTTTTTATGGGTGCACAACTTAGAACGTTAAGGCAACTCGGTGAATGCAATATTTCGGCGTGACTCTATGTGGTTCATGGAAGGTACGTGACTAATTTCGATGAGGCCAGCCTCTCAGAGGTGACGCTTTTCACTAATCGAAATTCTCGGTATCATATGACATGATACAGTGAGCATTGAAAGTATCTTTGGGTTTATTATATATGGTACAGTGGGGAATGCCGTAGTACATTAGACATCTTTTCCTGGAACCAACAGAGCTTGAATTTTTCATTTCCGGCATTAAGAACAGGTTTTGAAAAACAGGAAGGTACAGAGGCTGGACACAGCGCCCGCTGTTTTCTCTTTACATTACATGGGCTCCGATGCACAGTTTCGCGCACGCGAGAGAGAACACAGTGAGGGGGCGCACTGTGCTGCTATGAGTGACCACTTCCAAAGTAAGCATGAGTGGCGCTAGTGGCCATTCCTACAAAACATATGCTGCTACCCATGCGTGAAAAATGAAATCCAACAGGTGCAAGTGGGAAATACAGGGTGTTGGTTACTTACTCATACTATTTGAGAGGAGGTAATGCTGCAAGATTTGCCCAGCCTTTCAAAGCATGTTTTAGTCGGGGAGGGCTCCTGATACTTCTTTTTATGTGTCAACAAAGACCGTGGTTGCCTCTTCAGTTTTCACTGCTACCTTTCCCTAACGCCCACTGTACATATATGAATTTTGTATTTATTTTATACCCTCTATAGAATTTTTTTGGCATTTCTTTATTGCTTGAGTCAGACATTTTAATGTAATAGAGCATTAGAATTTTATCTAATCTTGTCTTTGTTCTCATTTTACAGGGTCAAGAATACACGTGGGCGAATTTTTATGATAGCAAATGAAATAAAAGTCACCGCGTTCAAATGGCGCTGATGAAGGCGACATAGGAGGAAACACAAAAACAATCCTAATCGGCTTGAACTACTTCAATTCCAAAACAAGTAAAAAAGACCCAGCCTGTGCCGCGCTAGCAATGGGAAGGCGGGAAAATTGAATTGAGCAACCTACATTAATCGTGCAAGGACAGAAGGGAGAAGAGGATAGATAGATGGAAAAATTATATTATCCCGGAGGATTGAGCATCCTTAGTCCAGGACGCTGTCGCAGTTGTGACTCAGTTCAAGTGCCCACTGGATGTGAGCCAGTAGAGCAAGGTGATCTAGCAAGGTAGCCACTTGAGTCAGCTTGGCCGGGACGAGAGGAATACGCAAATCAGTCAGGGGGAGTACATTAGCACAGTACACGAATCTCGTTCGGAACGCCTGTAAAGTGAATTCAAGTGAAAGTTGGTTCTGACGGGTGAGAATTCAGGAGATGAGCGCTTGCAAGCGTCAGCAAGGTATTAGTATCTCTTGGAGGAGAAAAACTGTTTGTTTTCTTGTAATAACAGAGAGGGGGGGATTTTCTGCCGGTTAGAGGGTGAAGTGATGGCGGGGAGAAGAGGGGATGTTTTCTTGAAGGGGCAGCCGAAGACAATACCCCTTCGACGGCATTTGCTTCCATAGAAACAGATGCGAGGCCAATTTTCAAATTTAGGCTGTATTGTTTGCGACGCTTTTAGTTACATATTTGTTTATTTGTACGTATAGTCAAACCCGACTATACCGAACCCGGATAGAGCGAATTCTGCTATATATCGAACAAAAATAAATCAGTTACGGAAATACACGCGAAACACATTCCTTATAACGAAGTTAACATTTGATATATCGAACTCGGCGTGAGTAGAATGGCCGCCAAAATGCATGGTCTCGGAGCGGCGATTGAGATGTGGATTGGCCGCGACCACTGAGTAAAGGCCGCGACAGAGAGATTGCTTCTCGTATGGAGTGACAAGACGCCCGACACTTTCCGTAACTGTTTCCGACGCGCCGAACTCACGACGGAACCCGTCCAGGACCAAGACGGCAGCTCGCCAACTTTCCCGATGCTGTGCCGAAAGGAGTGTCCTTCGAAGATTTCCTGATTCGACGACGGCGTTGCCGTCCCTGTAAGCCTCTCGAACGCGGGCACCGCCACCAGCACCGTCGTAATGCTGATGAAAAGCACCGAGGAGGCAGAGGATGTCGCGAGTGAAAGCCGTCCGACGCTTAATGCAGTACTTTCGGCAGTTAATGTCCTCCGCCAATATTTCTGGGATATTGAAGGACATGGATTCGAACTGGTGCATACAATGTCTCGTGTAAAGAATGCTGTGCTAGTTGACGCTGCCAAAGCGGAAGGAAAAACAAAAATCATCGCTTTTTTTTTTGGAAGTAGGCAGTTAAGGCGTTAAGGAGGAAAGTAGCTTTATTATTTGCAATAAATCGATTGTTTTGTGTATGGTAACGGCATGCTTTATTTTGTTCGTTTCTGCATGCGGGGATGGCGGTGGGGAATCCCGCGCATTGCGAACTCGCAAAAATAAACCCGTTATAGGCGGGTTCGGCAATATTGAACTATTGGATATATCGAACTAATCATAGCGCATATTGCAGTTCACTATACCCGGGTTTGACTGTACTGCTCATCCAACGAGGATTATCTCAGGGGTGACGACGGTAAAACATATGCATCCGTTTGTTAACCAGAGGAAATGGTTGAACAGTTTTATAGATCTCGCTTGCGTTGTTTTAACCCTGCAGCGCATACAGAAAATGAACACCAGGCTAATATGAAATCATTGTCGTGATGTATCAGAGTTCAGCACTGAAGATTTTATAAACAGCGTGTAAAAACGTGTCAAATTTGTAAAATGTGCAAAAACGCCGCTACGGGAATCTCGGGAAGCAGTCCAAAACAACACAGCGAGCCGGCCTAGCTGGAAGTGATCGATTCATGGTTGCGATTTCGCAAAAACACACGAGGACTAGGAAGAAACCACATTGGTGAACGCAATCTAACAACTGAATTTCATTGTTTCGAAGAAAGACCTATACACCTACAAAACTGCGCAACATCGTCCCGAAAGACACTTAACACCGCACCCAGTAGCTCCGTGTAGTACTCCGGACATCAGAGACAAGTTAATAGCAGGGACATTTCTTTATCCAACAAAGCCTCGGATGGGTGATCAACACACGTGTTTTTGCACCTACAAATACAAAACGCTGTCACAATCTTCCTCGAAGTCTGATTTAGATGCGGAAACAAAACAACTGTGTCCTCAGGAAGAGGTGGTGCGCACCCACACTTAGCCACGATGCATGATCTTTCAATGCATACTAAGGCATCTTCCGGTTTGTCCTTTGTACAAAACGGGAGGTGCCTTAAGTGCCTTGGCCTAAGAACAAGTACCGCAGATAGCAGCACGATCACACGTGTGCGACCGCTTTGCCTGCCTAAGGGACGCAGCTGCTAGTCATAAGATGGTGAATTGGTTGAGTATCAAAAGCGTGGTGGTTTGGAGGACTCGTTCTGGACAAGCATTATTCACAAATACTTATCTATGGTGCTGGTAACGCGGAAACTAAACAATATAACCAGCTTAAACGAGATATCATAAATGCCCTTCCGAAACTGCTTGGGTTATGACAGAGTGACCAGAAGAACAGGGGGTGGCGCGTCGCAATGGGCAGGTTCGGTTCTCCGATCACACGCATTTTTTGTAACTGATTTCTTTTTATTTATGTAAGGTTTTCCATACTGCATTCACCCTTTTGCGCTGAAACCGTCATTGCTCCACGAGCGAGTTGGCAGGCTGTGTGCAGACTGACACTGACGCGCTGGCGAGTTCTCGTTGGCGTGGTGTTGACATAAGCACCGACAGCTTGCGGTTGGAGCGCCGAATCAGCCTACTCTTGGCCCAGTGCGAACACGTCTATTACGACCCACGGACGAGCCAGGATAGCTCAAAAGAGGGGGCGGCGGCGAAGCTCCTCGCAGTTGAGCATTTCCCATGACGGGCAGGGTGTTCAGCCTCTGCGTATGTCTCGGCCGGTGATTCTACGATTCTAAGTGGTGCTAGCAGGCTTATATTACCGATTCTCCAGCCGACAATAAGGCAGAAGCGTGGTAAGCCGAATCCTGAGATATCCGGAATGACCGACCAACGATAACTCAGGATGCCATGCATATTGTTGCACGAAACCGAAACCGAAACATTTGAACTACAATCTTGTACATCGTCCAATTACATCGCAATACGAATAAGCGTCGCTGCTGTTAGTTGTTGCAGTCGCCGGAAATATCGCATGGTATTTTTATTTTTTTCTTATTTCGCAATTTTTAAGTTAAACAGGGCTTTAAACACCAGAAAAACTACTAAATGTGCGCTTGTTTGAACCAGTCTCGGCAATGCAAACAAAAATTCAGTTGGAAAAATTCAGTTCAATGTCCCTTGAAGCTTATACTCCGGCAGTCACTTTTGGTTACAAGCGTACGCACCTGTACTGTGTCTCCACGGTTCATTCGATCCAGGAACTGCGACATGAGGCCGCCATAGCGGAACTCGTTTCCGCCGGCCGGGTAGACCTTAACCATGAGGTCGAAGCTGCCTCTCTGGTCGCTGAGCGTCACGGGCGTGTACGGACGCACCACTTGGCTTCCGTCGATCCTCGCTTGAAGAAGCACGTGCTGACCGGTGCGAAAACCGAGCTTCTGAGCGGAAAAGGGAAGATAGTGGGGAAGCGTTGGCTTGTGATATCAGCATGTGCGTTAGAGTGCGCAGTTGTCATGGGTTGGACACAGTTAGGGAACCATTACAAAGTAATACCGGTAACTATAAATGCAGGCTATAAAGCGAATACTTATTCCCAGTGATGACTTATGTCGGAGAAACCTGGACTTATTAAGCACGTCAAGAAATGAGCTCTTAAGCGACACGAGCCGTCATAGGTGTAATAGGGTGATGCTTGAGGATGGAAATTTAGCGTCTTTAACTGGGGAGCGAAATTCGGGTAGAAAACGCCCTACCCCTTATTAAGAGAAAAGAGGGGAGTTTGGTTTATGTTGAATGGGGGAATTGACAAAAGGTGAGCCACCAGAGTAAAGCAGGGGCTACCTAAAGACGGGACTAGTAGTAGGAGGCAATTGGGTACTCGATGGGCAGACATTTCTTTGCTAGGATTGGGTTCGGACCGCGTGGGATAGGAGCAGTTCAATGTCTGCAGGAGGGGGCGCTGTTCGTCTTGCAATGACATCAATAGGCTGATAATCATGGGTACCTGGCTAGGCGAACGAAGAGACAGGATATGGAGGATGATATAAACTTCTTTCTAAACAAAAGTATCAATCTGGATTTTGCACTCTTTCATTCCTCCGTAACAATGCAGGAGGAAGTCGGGGGCCCGATTTTCTGTCTTGCGAGTTACTTTCAGTATGGTTAACGTAGTGGATGATCCCAGTGATATCGCCTGCCGTCAACTACAAACTATCTGTAGCCCTCTTTAATACGTGCGCGCTGCGTTGAGTAGTATTTTGTAAGTTACCCTGGCTTGGCCACAGCATCGTGACCAAGGTACTTTGCAATTCAAGCCGACTGGTTAAAATCACTAGAAGTGCCTTGACTAACGTTGAATTGCAATGGCAGAACCGAAGCGGTCACCGAGTTCCGCTGGAGGGGATGCTGTTCCCTTGAAGAGCAGGCAGGCCCAGCTGCCTTCGGAACGCAAACTCTCCCGTCGGAGCGTACTGCCGAAGCTTGACCGGAACAGGAATTACCCGGCATTGTTTGCGTCCGGCCTTCCGCAAATTGTACGCTTCCCTGCGTCCTCTCCATCCTCCATAGTCCGCCATCATTTTGCGCTGTTCCTCGATCGCCGTGGATCGTTTGCCGGCTGCCAATATGGACCTCAGGTCTGCTGTCAGTTGCATCGTCACGTCAATACCGCAGAAAACGGAGCGCAAATTCCCCATGGTTCAGCGGCCTGAGTGAAGATTTAAATGGGGGCTGCATAATTTTCGGGAACTTGTTCCATGACGATGGACAACGTTTTTCTGAAGGTGCACGACGCGCTTAATAATTTCCGCGTCCGTTAATGCTCGGCCTCACGGCAAGCTCGCACGGCGCTCTCAGTGTTCCATTGGAACAGGATTTGGTGGCTCCCTATCTGCCAGTGGAACCTGTTAGCTCCAGACGGAGCAAATACGTTGTTCCGAAAGTGCTCTGGGTCTGCCATTCGAATTCAACATGAGAATCCCGAAAGGTTGCGCCAAGTGTTTCGAACAACTAGTGGTGCGGCTGGCGCCGCTCACGGGGTCAGCTGACCATTCTCAAAACCAGTTGAGCTAATAGCACCCTAACGAATTAAACCATACTGGCGGCACTAGCTCACACATGGCGTGTTTTATTAAGTGGGGGCCCTCCTGGGGCATAATTTATTGGAGTTGACCCTCCATGCATTAAGCTAATCGATAGAGCGTCAGGGTGCAGTCTCACGAGACATCGCGGCCATTTTCGGGAAGGCTGCGACTAGATTGCCGTCCGACGGCACTTAAAGGGACACTGAAGTGAATTTGTCAAGCTCCCGTTTTTGCTTTGCACTGCGTAGACTGGCTCAAATTAGCACACTTTTCATCGTTTATCCGGTTGACAAATCGGTAATTATTTTACAAAGCGTGAAAGAAGAAAACTACCATGCGCGGTTTGCGGCGGCCGCACCACCAACTAAGCTGTGACGTTGGGAGGAGGGGGCGCCGTGATTGGACGATGCCCAAGGTTAGCAATCACACAAGTTTCGGTTTGGTTTCGGTTCTGTAAACATAACCAATGGCGTTGTTGGATGGGCATTCTCAATTCTCAGTAATCATCGTCCCCCTTCTGCCATGTGTCGGCCATGTTGTCAGCTGTAAATGACAACAAGATAAGCCTCACTAGGACGGCTTGTATAGTAGCATTCACTAGCGAAACCTACGCAGTGCATGAACGCCCTCCGCGTACCCGCAGACGCCCAAATAGCATGCGCTTTTCCCCCATAATTGGAGCTTGCCTCCCTCATGGCCTGTATCGTAAAAAGAGTTTTCGCACCAGGCCAAAGGGTTCTTTCATTATGGCCTGTGCCCACTGCCTGCAAGCAGTCGGTGCTTGTGCAACAGCACGCCCCACGAGAACTCGCTAGCGCGCCAGTGCCAGTTTGCGCGCGTTTTGTGAACTAGTTCTGTGTAGCATGAAACGTTGCGGCCCAAACAAAAGGTGAACTCAATATAGAAAACATGGAAAACAAAAAAGTGTTTAATTTACAAAAAAAAAAGCACGTTACCCGCGGGAATTCGAACTCGTGACTTGCAAAACATTTGCGGTCACATACCTAGGCCCCAACCACTGAGCCACGGAGCGGGACGCGGAGGCTTAGTTAATATAGGGTATATATTGTACAACCGGTTTACACTTTATTAGTTTTGGCATTTCAAGCAGCTTAGGTGATATTTGTTGTATAGCGATCGTGCAGTAAGCGTCCCCCCAGTTTACACAGTATCTCACGTCTAGAAATTGCATTTCTTAGACGGAAAAGCGGTCGCAGATGCGAGTCGTGCTGTGACCGCTGATGCTTGTCGCCCAGCGCAAAAAAGGTTTTTCCTGCTCCTAGTTTTACGCTGTACGGTAAAACTATCGTTGATTTTATTTCCTTAGTACCTATATTGGACTTCGCTGACTTCTCCCCGCATTCAAGAGGCCTTATATTTTCCTTTTGGCGTACCGTTCAGCGAAAGCGTCGCATGTGCGTGTGCAGCGCGTGTGGATGAAGCGACCTTGACTGGGCAGATACAGTGTACAAACAAACCAAGTCAAAGTAAAAACAGGCACATTCATCCATTGACAAACGTGTCCTGGCTTATTTCAACTAAGCGAACGAATTGCGACCAAGAGTTTTTTTAACCTCCTTGATTGCGACGACCCGCCGCGGCCGGCGGACGAAACGCTGGGCCCGAAAACTGACTCTGTCGGCCGGGGAGCCGTGCAGTAGCGCAGCCGCGTGGCGCAGCCAATTGCCAGCACATCTCCTCCTGACGTCACAGGAAAACGGCCACAGAAAATGGGCGAGCGTTAAAGAGAGGAGGACGGCATTTTCGAATTGGTTTTTTACTAAATAAAATCGCGTAAACGCGCCAGAGTGGTCGAAACATGGCCTGGGGACTCCTCACTACAATTTGCGCTAGTAATCCCGCAATGTTTACATATCACTTCAGTGTCCCTTTAAGCACTCCAATAAAGCAACGTCCACCGGCGTTTCTCAAAAACAAAAAAATTGGTCGCGTATCTGCTCCTTTCGTTGCAAATGTCGTCAAAGGACGACTTTTGGCAAGTAAGTGCCTCCCTTCGCTTTCCGCTCACCTTTCATGTTGTTCCTCTTGCGTCGCGCTCCTCCCAAGGTAAAGACGCCAACGGTTTGCTCTAAATCATTTTAAATTTCCCGCGTTACCACTGCTCCAAACCGGGTGTCTCGATGCCAACGCTGCCGTACGGCCAAGACGCGCGTGAATCGAGGCGCCCTACTTCGACGTTTATAGAACCGCGTTTCCCTACTCCACGTGCGTTGCAAGCAGAACGTGGAACCTATCTAGTGGGACCTTTCGTAACTGTTGCCGGTTCATTTCTTAAAATGGCACCCGAAGCTATAGTGGCGCGGGTGAAAGCAGGCGACGGCGGAGTGACTTTTTTTTCTGCTGTTGATGAAGTATTTAATTTTGCAAAAGTCAAGCATGTACGATTTTTTTATAAAGGAACATTGCAAATATCACTTCTGTATTAATTTGTTGTCTTATGTTTGCGTAATGTCTTGTTCTTCAACAATGTTGACAAGTATGAACATTACACCTTGACTTAGACGGGTAGATTTAGCTGTGACTATATAAGACTATTGCGCAGGCAATGTTTTACTTTGGCCGAGTGGCTGAATCAAGTCCCAGACACACAGACAGACAGACATACAGACAGACATACAGACAGACCAAAACTTCTGGTTTAAGTAGCCCAAGAAAGACTATCGTCTTCAAAAAAATGCGGTTAGCACTACTTCTCACTGCCTAACGTAGCGTAACGTACCCTATCCTGAACTAACATAGTGTAACAGCTGAAAGAAATCATCTAAAACAGCCAAAACTAACTTAAGACATGGAAATTATAATTGAAAGGAAACACTAAAATAGAAATAGAGGAGGATCGCGTAGGAATCGAACCATCTTCCTTAGTATGAGGAATCTAAGACGGAAGCACTACTCCACAAAGATAATACAATCCCTGCTCTGTGCCAGCTGTCTTAATTGTTCAGATGTCGCAAGGCACTCTATCCGGGGCCTAGGGCTGATGTGAAGCGCCATAGGGTGGACCGGGACTCGGGAAAGCAAGTCCACCGTCTGCAGCAGCGGCGACCCGCACACGCCTCCGGAAGCCAAACTCCGTGTATGTTGTTAGTGGTCTGGATGTGTTAGTGCCAGTTCACTAGGAAGTGAAAGCCATTACCTATGAACGGTCGCGGGGAATGGCTGTAGGTTGCAAACGGCTCGTAAAGGTAATGTTTCGCGTGGGAACACAGCCCGCCACCACACTGCTACGCGTTGTTCGCGCTATCAAGGCCAACTGTCTTGGGCACTACGCAGGCCCAAAGTTACTGGTTGCGAAAATCCCCATAGGCCTCGTGTATCAAAAGCCGGTCTTTGGTTGCCCCCCTGAGGCGGGTCAAGAACGGGGAATGTTGACTAGCCTGTCGTCTGTCGGCAGAACGTTGAAATAGCACTCAAGTGCTTGTGGGTGCTGCCTAATGTTATAAAAAGAAAAGCCGCAAAAACACAAGTAAATTCCACCTAATTAATGTATTCTAATTTAAAAAAGCAATCTATATTTTACAAAAAACTTGAATGATAATAGTTTAGTGTAGTTGAGTTTTTGTATTCTAGGTGCCGCGCGCGTCGATTTGCCCAACAGCGCCTATGCAGGGGGGCTAGCGCCGCCCGGATTCTGAAGCGGAATTTCGCAGCTGTCTATTTTGAGTACTTCTGACGCACGCCCACACGCCACTTCTGACTGCTGTCACTGAAAAACTTGCCTGGTCAGAATCCGGCAAAGCGAAGGTAAGCAGTCGGACGTTGTGGTTGATGTACGTGCGGCGCTGGAATGAGACGGTGTACACAGCGACCGGGTCTGCCAGCAGGACGTCGGTGGCCAGCAGCACGCGCAGCTTGCGGTACAAGTAGACGACCATCGCTAAGGCCCCCACCGCAGCTGCCGCAGTGGCGATCAGCAGAAGAGGGGAATGGCGCCGCGCCATCGAGGAGGTTCTCCTTTGGCAGGTAGGAACCGAGGAACGACGGTGATGTACGATCAAGGAAACGGAATCGATTATGATGACGATGATGGTACTCTCGATGGATGTGACACGCATCGAGAAGGGGATTAGCCATCGCTAAATGGCTGACAGGGCTCTGTGTGGATCCCATGGCAAGTCTGTCCCTCTTAAAGCCTCCGCTTAGCCGCTGCTACGCCGACCAGCAACAGCCAATAGCGCAGCCACCCCTGTAATGACGTAATTACAGTGCTGCATAATGAGTGTTATTGAAAAGAGCGCTGCTGGTTTTTTGCGTCTTTGGAAGCGATTTGCAAACTGACCGTTTTACGTGTACGCGTAATATTTTTTTCTCTTCTCTTCTCATTCCTCTCGTTGTAGCCGTAGGTCTCAAGCAATTGACGGCGGAACTCTTGCGTTTTTCAGGTAGTGCTCGTGTTTCTCGAACCACGTCCAAGCCGAGTCTACAAGCGAGAAGTAGATGTTGCGGAATCTTGCGCTTGTCGTCCCATCCGTCGAATGTGGCTATGCGATCGAAATAGTCCAGCCAATCTTCAATGTCTTCGAAGGTGACTCGCCGCCTGTGCATAGATGGTCTCTTCTTGCAAATACATCGCTTTATAATTAACCGTGGTTCATGCCATCTAGTCTGCCCCCACGTAATATATGGAGGAGTGTGCGGTTTCACACCCATCTCCCCGGCTTCGCATCGCGTCAGCGTGGACGGAGCCGTTAAGGACAAGGAAGCCGCACCAGGCAGCCCCAGCCCAGCCGACTCCAAAACTCGACGATGTCCCCCGCCCCATGTCGCCATTCCGAATGAGGACAATGAAGACCAGTGAAGATGAGGTGTTCCGAGACAAGCTGAAGACGCCGTGTTCCCCCGCACTCTCAGCGTACGTGGCTGCAGGACCTTTAACGCTTCGTCGCGACTGAAGACATTGTTGTTGCAGGGCAAGGCGTCATCAACGTCGTCATTGTATTCCGTGGCAACAATTCATTCGTAACTGCATATTTTCATCCCATTGCGCTTCCGCAACAAGTCCTCAGCTTGCCTCGGCCTCTGCAAGGACGGTCGTCGTTGACCGCCGGGGGTGATGTTACGGGACGTGGCGGACAATTGCCATGGCGCCCTAGCGACCATCAGCGACAATGACGACGAGGAAGAAGCTGTGTCCTTGGCGCAGGTGAAAGATACGTGATGAACTTGTAATTGGGGTTGTACTGGTAGCAAAATCTCATTTCAAGGCGTCTTTCTTTCCGCAAACCAATCACTATTTTGAATTCCTTGCGAATTACAATAATTGATTTAGCCCTCCTTGAAAGCTCCTTGAAAGCTCCTCCTTGAAATCTCCTTGAAAGCTAACAAGTATCGTTTCATGCAGTAAGGAAGGCCGAGCCGAGGTGGATGCAGTGGCTGATCTTCGGCGCTAGAGTGCATCGGATATTATGGACCGCGAGACGTGTCTTCCGCACCCACGGTTCTCCACTACATGTGTTTTCTCCGCAGTATCTGCCGCGTCGTCGGCGAATCGGCCAAGTAAACACAACTGGACAATAATAAAACTGGTTCCAATTCACACTGTGAAGGTGGTTGCAAAGCAAAGCTTTAAACGACACCCACAACAATTGCCCATGCGATGTCACTTGAATTTACACACGTGGCTCTACAAAGAGGGAAACCAGAAATTCCGCCAGCCGTTATCTGGAATTCGCGGGGGCGGCGTCCCGAACGCAGAAGCAGCGTCAGCCACGGCCGGGCGATAGCGACGGACGCCGCCGCTGTAGCCCGGCCGTGAGTCGGGAGAAAGAAAACGGAGAGGAGCGGCTGTCGAAGTGTGAGACAGCGTAACCTAACCATCCTAATGTGCTAGCTTGGGGCTACACCACCGCACGACAGAAGTGCAGGCACCAAAACAATTCGACATGTGAGCTCTGTGATTCCCATTTATACCGATTTAAACTAATCAGTTTAGTAAGTTCGAACATTGCGAGAAAGCTGAGGGAACTTTTATGATCGCTGTATATCAGAACCAGTTGCTACTTTCGCCTTTTGTAATACCCCCTAAAACACAACCGATTTGGTATTCACCAATTAAGAAAACGGAGACCCATTCGTGGCAAGCAGTGCGCAAAAGGTAGTGTTTCTCTAGCGGCCAGACATCTGTATGTGGTTTTGACGTTTTTTTTCCCGCCCTGCAAACCAACCCTAACGTATGTTTGCCGTACAACTTAATTCCGTCGGGTGGGGGTTACCCTGGAGGTGCTGTCTTGCGCGTTAATCAAGCCGTGCGAAGGCACCGCGCAATGGACGGGAAGCTGCCCCAAAACAAGCCCAAGACAACCGTCGATAAAGCAGATACAAAGCCGTACCGCAAAGAGTTTATTTTCCTTCCTTCTTCAGACCAAGTACTTCAGGACAACACTGTAAACTGGCGTCAGAACTCTTCATCAGTCCCGAAAGAAAAAAACAGAACACAAAGAGTTTATTTTACTTCCTTCTTCAGACCAAGTACTTCATGACAACTCTGTAAACTGTCGTCAGAACTCTTCTTCAGTCTCGTTCGGTTTTGTTATGTCCATCCGATTAAGTCCAGGTGCATTAACGTTTCACGTTCAGGGCTGCAAACTAGCTGTTTGCAGAGCTAGATCTGGCTGCCTCTGGGGCACCCAGCAGGCAAGAAAATAGTGTAGGAATGAGCAAGTCAGTTCATTATTTTTTTTGCACCTACAACAACGCTGCTGCTTTGTCCATTCTTCTGTTCGCCTCGTCCTCCGTCAACGTGGCGAGTATGAAGTGGTGGGGGAGAGTACCAGGTCGTCCGAGCTTCAGGGAGCCGTAGGCATTGATGTGTCGCTTATTCTTCAGGTGGGCTCCTCGCATTCTAGCTCACCAGCGGACGAGTCGACTTGCATCTTGCTGTGCTGCCCTTCGAGTAGCCTATCCTGACGGCGGGCGGGCGACCGCTGAGCGCCTCCACGCTCGGGGTTTGCGGGCGGCTCCAAGGGGCCTCCAATTTAATGGGCCGCAGGCTCCAATGGGCCAATGGGAGTTGAATGCTGAGGCCCGTCGCTAGCAGGCGAACTCTCCATGGCGGCGTCCGACGGGAGGCTGCACTCTGTCTTGCTGCTGTCGGGGGTCTCCGCCCTCACCACGCCGACGTTTCTGGAGACGAGCTGGCTTGTTGCGGAAAGACGCCAAGCGCTTGGAGCGGCAGCGGTCCCCTGCTTGCCATTGGAGACGCGGGACGCGTTGTACTTCAGGAGTACTAGGAACAAATCGCTATCCGGAGGCGCAGATATTGAAGTTTGGGTGCCCACGGTGGCAGTTGTGGTCTGCCCCGGACCGCCGTTGCTCGCGACTGCTGCCAGGAAACTCGACTCAACTGACCCCTGTGGAGACAGCACGATCTCGTTCTGGGAGCAAAACGCGTCGACGGCCTCCTGGCACCGCTGTTCGTACAGCGTGTCACTCCCGTCCGCTGGCTGATGGATCAGTTCGTGCTCGTCGATGTCGACTGGCCAAAGAGCAGACATTTGTTCGACGGACCAACGGAACGACCGGTCGAACTCAGGGGTCCCTGGTCTTCTTGACAGAAACATCGAGGGTGAAGAGCACGTGTGCGTAAGATCCCCGGGGTCCACTTCAAACGGGTTTGCCGTATCGCCGCTCACGCCGCTGCTGTCGCTGGGTGTAACCGGTAACGCGTCTGCACTACTACGTAAGCTCACTGGGGAGCCCGGGTCACCCTTCTCGTCGAAGTACTCCCTGGAATCCGCCACTGGAACAATTCAGTGTTGCACGGACACGCTGAGACAATGTCGGTCGTGCTATCCAGTGGGCTCCATGGACCCAACGTTGCAGCAACTACGGTTGGCGAAGCACGTAGCTAACAAGAGGTCGTAATGTCAGAGCCACCGAAACAGGCACGTCCGTAGATACTTGGAATAGGTTAGGTTAGCTGCTCGCCTGCACAGCCGTGGATGGCTGCGTACAATTTATCAAAATTCAAGAGGTACGACCATGGGCAGTAGCTCGGGCGTCGGAGGGAGCAGTGGCCAGCGTTCGACGCGTGAGGCGCGCTCGTGCCACCGAACCCAGTGCCTTTCTCGCGCGCACATCATCGTCGTCTTCTTGCGACCTATCAATTGGACAGGCCACTTACCTAGCGGGCGAAAATTACCTCGTAAAAATCACGACCGTGTAAACAATAGCAGCTCACGTTAAAGGCGTCCGATCTCAGCTGGTTCTGCATTCGGCATAACACTCAGCCCTTTTGCATCAGGACTTAATCCTGAAAGAGCAGTTCAGTTCCGAACACTGGCGCGTGGGCAGTGCGGGTGACACGGGCGGAAATGGTGTATACCCACTCGAGAGAATTGGACAGTGCCCTAGCCCTTTGTGACAAAATTCAATGCAATTCAGTTTATTTCTGACAGTGTTTACCTGTCAAAGTACATTCAAAATACAACAGGAAAAAACACACTACTGCCAAGTTAAGCAATAATGTACTCACTTTTTTTTAATTCTGGTAGAATACCTTATGGCATGAAGCCTACATTACGGGTATATACGTTTCGCAGCGGAACGAAAGAAGGGAGTCACCTATGGACATAGAGATAATATACTGACTCTAGAGGAAAGCGCGCCGCTGAGCAATGCATTGGAACCGTACGACACACAGTGGCAGACATGATACAACGGTTTGAAGGTTGCCAGCTGAGCTTTTGCTTACTAAAAACGGCGAAAGCGATGGGTTGTAATCTGGCAACGTGCTACTGTGGCGTTTCCGCGTCCGGCTAGCGAAGCATGCCGGGATTAATTGTAACATGGCGGACCGCTGGCCAGGCGGATTTTGTGTAGGCGGCGTCGACAGCATTGCGTAGTTTATCTCCTGTTAGGTAACCGACGTGTTTTCGGTTTAGTGTGTGACTTATATGTACTGAGACTATTTGAGCAAGATGTGGCAACGCTCACAACACTTGCGCGCAAGCTCGAATGCGACTGATCGCATGCGCGAGTACGCCAAGGAGTCAGCTGACCGCACTGGGCGCACGGAAATGAATCTCCGTATGATCTCCGTGCATTTTCGCGCTGTGCGCTTTATTTGCCATTCTGTGACATTTTGCGAGTCGCTCAATGCCTTTCAAACGAAGTGAAGTGAACTGTGGCTTTAGCTAAGTGTAAAACCTTTATTGACACACACACCGAAAACATCGCATGGGCCAACGCTGATATTGCCGGTGAGTCGCGGCGCTTTGAAGCACAGGAACGAAAGAGCGCGGTCGATCGCAGGCCAACGGAGTGGCAGAATGCATGCAAGAATATGCGAAATACCGTCCGCGGCGTGTCCCGTTCCTTTCTCTCTGTATTGGTCAAGTTCTAGCTGCTTTCCACCACTTCAAAGGGAAAGCTTGCGGGACTGAATGCGCAGTAGTGAATGGGCAGTAATTTACCGCACAGAGCGCGAGGAGAGAGAACATTGATTTACTGTCTGATTAAAAAAGAAACCGCATTTCGTTACCTATCTTCTCGTTCTACCTTCACGAACGGTTGCGCAGTTCGAAGCACGAAGAGCAGTTCCATGAATAAAACAACTAACGATTATAAAAGCTCCTTTTATTTCTCTTCCAAAAACACACTACTGCCAAGTTAAGCAATAATGTACTCACTTTTTTTTACGCACGCAGATCTGAGCTCTGCGCAAGTCAGGCGCAAGGGCCTCGCCACTTCCTAGCACACTTACCAAAACTTATGGCATGAAGCCTACATTACGGGTATATACGAACAACTTTTTCGCAGCGGAACGAAAGAAGGAAGTCACCTATGGAGGTCGGGTGGTCTGCCATGTTGGAGGCCTGTGCCTCGAAGGTGTCGAGTTCTCGCCTCATCCAATGAAGACAGCGTCCACAAATCGTGTTCTGGGTCAGCCTCTTCGGCAGGAGCCGCACAGAAGGGGCAGTTGTTGGTAAACTGGGCATGTTATCGTGGCGGCCACTCCCGTTCCACAGCCCGAGAGAGGGCCACACCCAGGCGATGTCTACGCAGCAAGACCTCCTCCCAGCAAGCGAGTCTGGGAGTATACGGCTCTATATGGAGGAGGAGGAGGAGGAGGAGGAGGAGGAGGAGGAGGAGGAAATACTTCTATTCAGATTTCTGAACGGCCCATAGTGGGGCCCAGGGGAGTGGTTCCTTCTTCACTGGAGCCCATATGCAATCCGCGCCGCGTGTGCTCTTTCCACCAGCTAAAGCTGGGTAGGCAGAGAGGGGCAGGACAGCAGCATGTCCCATTGCTCTTGTTGGTTAGTTAACGGAAAGAGAGGAGGGTGCTCAGGGGTAAAATTGCACACCCCGAACACCCCGATTATATGGCGGAGTGTTCCTACTTATGAGCAAAATTTACATTCAGCGTCATGCAATTCGGGTGCATTAGGTGAAGACGCGTCGGGTGTAAGAAGGAGCCGGATTGGTAGTTTGTTGTTCGCTGGAAAGGTCAGGGTAAGGCGAAGGTAGGGTCTGTCTCTGAAGGCGATAAGGCTGGGTTATGTCCCTGAACGAGACAAGCGGGTGACTGTCCTCTTGCAGCTCCATTGGACGAGGGGGGGGGTGAAAGAGCAGGCTTGTTGGTGGGCGTACTTGTTGCCCTCCATGGAAGCGTGGGCGAGTGTCCAGATGAGCTGAATGGAACCGTTTGGGGAGTGGTTTTTCAGCACACGCAGTGCAGGTCGGGACACCCAACCAGACTGTTAGTTCCGGTAGGCTTGTTGGGAATCGGTGACTACCTTCCGAACCCCTGGTTGAGTGACAGCCAAGGCGATGGCTGCCTCTTCTGCTGCAGTCATGTCTTGGGTCTTGAGTGAGGCACACGTGCGGGGGTTTGTTCTGGAGGTAGCCACGATGATGGCATACTGCTGCCCTCGATGTTGGGAGGCGTCTGTGTATATAACTGCATGATACCCACCGAGGGTGGTGTTGAGTGCGTGAGCCCGCGCTTGTCGGCGACCCTCGTCGTACATGGGGTTCATATTTCTAAGCAAAGGGAGCATCTTTAGTTCTTGTCCCCAAGAGCCCAGGGAGTACATCAAGCGGAGTGACATTCTGTGCTGCCCAGCCACTTTGGTGAAGGATGCGGCGACCCGCCGCAGTTCTGCTCAATCAGAACTTCTGGTTAGAAAGATTGCCCTCTATCAGCTCTTCCACCGTGTTGTGGAGCCCCGTGCTAAGCAGCCTCTCTGTGGACGCACTCATCGGAAGAACAATGGCCTGATCAACCGCCTTTCTAATCATTATATATTGTATCTTTATGTTCTCCTTTCTCAGAAGTCAGGGGGTTGACATAAGTGATTCTCGTGTGGACAAAAACTTGAATTAATCGAAAGGTGTCAGATTCATTGATGCCTCGCTTCTTGGTGGCAACTCACCTGATCATGTGTATGATTTGATTGATGCTGTGTTTGAGGCACTGCATCGATAAGTCGCACTTGTTGTTGGCCTGGAGCTGTAGGCGTATGATCATGATTCTGGGGCTCGGAGTGATGGCCTGGCCATCAGAGAGTATTTGAATGTGTTACTTGATGTGTCATTTGGCGTGAGGGCGGACGACAAGGATCCGTGATTTTGTACGTGAACACTGGAGGCCTCGGGCTTTAGCACGAGGGCGTGCTGGAAGTGAGATGTCATGCGTTGGTGTGAGCGTCCTTTAATTTTTCGAACTCCTAGCTCATGCTCAAGGCGTGCACAGGGCCGTAAGACGTGCCGTGGGCGGAGCGCGCGGTGGCGCGAGAGGTCACGTGACGCTATCACGTGGCATTCAGCAAGAATGCAGGGGGTAAACCAGTTGGTGTGCTTGGAGAGTGCACCACCTGTCTTAGCTATGTCCGTAAGACAACGGGCTCTCGCTTAGTTGCTCTGTTGGTTCCAGGTTCGATTCCTGGCGGCGCTAGTAAATTATTTTATTTGTTCGCAGGAGTTTTCTGTTGACACCAGCGGTCGCGAAAGAGCCCTTGGGGGGTATAGGTAAAAAGCTTTGCTTTAAAACCAAGACCCGGCTGCGGCGGCCGCTTTTCTGATGGAGGCAAAAAGCAAAAACGCCCGCGTATACGTGATTCCAGCGCACGTTAAAGATCCCGAGGTGGTCAAAATTAATCCGGAGCCCTCCACTACGGCGCGCCTCGTCGCCTGCATTGTGTCAGCGCGTTAAACCCTACAATCAATCAACAAAACCAAGACAGCGCTCTGGAAATGATCTGCTGCACGGCGCGTGCGCACAAGTGGTGTTGGTCCTGAGCTGTCTTGCAGTGCCGGTTTTCGGCTACTGCGCGTCGTACGGAAACAAACGTTTCCCGTCACTGCCTGGTTTCAGGCACGTATCTGATCGAGCTGTTTGAGACGCCATGAGTTTATGTCGCCGTTAATATAAGATTGTAAATTGCTTGTTCTGCGTCTCCCTCCTCCTCTCTCTCAAACAGGCCAGCTCAAGCATCTCTGTCAGCCACGGCACAATACACGCTACGTACCGCGAGCTGCAGCAACTAAGAAAGTTGACCGCAGATGCAGTGCCGGAGGAAGCAAGCGATCTGGCTGCAAGAAAAAAACGATGGGCCATATGTAGCAACATTTCCTTCGTCTTGGTGTTTAGCCTATCCACAACTATGGTTGAGGGTCGTGTGGGCCGAATAAACTACGCAAGGTTGCTTGTTTAGCGATCAAAAAGAAAAAAAAACAGGGTGACATGTACGTTATGACGGCAAATGTGCATATTGACGAAATCAATCCCATGGGGTGCAAGTTTTGTAGAGTGAAAAAAGGAATAATATAATTCCTGTTAGACCTCACCTGTAAAGGAGCACGCTCAGCAGTCCTGCTTACGCGTGGCTTTGGTCCTGTGGACGCTGGGCGTACCCGCATGCTTCCGTGGCAATATCTCGTGTTTTTCTTTCTTTCTCATGTAATTAATAAAAAGAGAATATAACGTCACTAACGGTAAAAAATAGTCTAACCATTCCCCTATGCCTTCTTTGGCGTTGTAGACTGCCGGCATTTCTTTCTGTATTTTCCTAACGAGCCCCTCATTTTCCAAATCCATATATATATATATATAATATATATATATATATATATATATATATATAGATATATATATATATATATATATACATATATATATATATATATATATATATATATATATATATATATATATATATATATATATATATATATATATATATATATATACTTGGTAGACAGCGAGTTTCGTTGGGCAATTGAGCGAAAAAGAGGGAGCCGCTTGAATGTAGACTACAATGGCGCAGCACAATGTATACGGATGAGAGTGATTTGAAGAAAATAGAAGCAGAAAAGATGCAGGCACTAGAACAGGATGAAGCTTGACTTACAACAGACTGTATTAAAAAACTGCACCCTCCTACACACGCAAGCGGCGCGTAGCCAATACCCAAGTACAGTGTTCTTATAATCGCTTTGTACGTGAGTCCGTTCCCACAAAACAAAAAAAAAAAAACGAGCAAATGCAATAAAAGACGCCCACCGCCCTGAAAAGAGGATCTCTAGTTTGTGAGGCTTGAAGATTCCACTCTCTTATACGCCGCTGATGTCCCGCTGTCCTGATATAAGATGCCTATAAAATATTACGCTTTATCTTGATACGACCACGTTCTTTGACTGCAATGTTTCTTAATAGTGGTGTGCAGCCACACTTACAATGAGTTGGCATATGAACCTCGAAGCGAACAGAAGACCTGGCCCTGTCATTAATACACGTGCGCAGAGCCTGCAGTGATTCCCTAGTACCATGATTTGCTTTATGGTCTATCTGCTGTCGTGACAAAGAGCAGACCAAAATATCAGCATCCTCCCAGAAGACCGACCGTCTTTATATCACTGCTAAGCCTACGGTGCCGGCCATCCCCCCCTCCTTCCTCACTTCGACATGCTCGATGGTAACCACCGAACTAATCCTTCCCCCTTTCTCCCCCCAGCCTGCAGTTATTCGCCAGTACCATGCTGTGCTTTATTTTCGATCTGCTTCTCGTGACAAAGAGCAGGCCAAAATAGCATCCTCCCAGCAGCCCGACCTTCTTTATAGCACTGCTAAGCCTACGGTGCAGGCTATTTCCTCCTTCCTTCCTCGCCTCGACATGCTCGGCGGTAGCCACCGAACTAATCCGCACCCTCCCACGTGGCTATACTCTGCATGGTCTCTTGTTGGGCAAGGCATGTCGGTTACGGTCGCACGGCCCGGGAAATGTACCCACGGTCTTGCACTGACTGTTCCCGTGTCGATTGACGATAATGTCAACTGTCGTTTTCATGGATAATTCGGGCATGCAAAAAAAAGAGGGACGACAACACTGACGCGTTTCGAATTTCCGCGCGATTTCAGATTTTCACATGGCGCTTGCTCATGTAAGTGTTCGCTTATATGTGGATAGTGGCAAGCATGAAGGAGTCCATTGTTTCTTCATCCATTGCCCATCGTTCGGGCAGCGACGACATCGCTAACGCCGACGATGGTCGATTCTCGCGGATTGCGACGCTGGCAGCTGACGGTGTAGTAAAGCCACGAAATAAATCACCTTGGAAGTAAAAGAAAAGTACGCTCAATAAGTTGAGGAGAAGTAGGACAACTGTGTGTAAGCCAGAGCGATGTATAGACATTGGACACTCGAGTTTGATAATGATGATCATTAGTGGCTCTCCCTTTGAATCGGGGCGTCGGTTATCAGAAAGGCCGTGTCTAGAGTGCCGTCCGACGGTATTATAAGCACTCCACTATATCGACGCCCACCGTTGTTTTCTAACAAAATTCGCGCGGCTGGCACTCTATCGCTCTAGATAACACAAAGCTAGCCAACCTAACCTAAACATAGCATAGCATGACCTAACGCACACAAAGAAATCATTTAAAACACCAAAACTAACCGAAGGCATGAAAATTATTGTTGAAGGTAAAGATGAAAAAAAAAATTCAGGCACCAGCCTGTCTCGAACCACCGTCCTTGGGATCATGGAGCTAAGGCGGATCCTCTACACTACAACGAGAGACGGTTCAGCCGGTGCTAGCTTATCAATCAATCAATCAATCAATCAAAGTTTTTTATTGTACTGTACATAAATACATCTGCATGGAAATATACAGTCTAACTCTAGTCTTAAATACAGTCTAACTTAGTCTTAAATATTCGAATGTCGTCGGACGGCACTGTAGCCATGCCTGCAGCGGTCAGTTAGAGTGCCGTCGGACGGCACTCTAGACACTGGGTATCAGAAACCGACTTGCCGGTTTTATTCCACTTGCCATACTCCTAGCTAACATAATAGAGTTGCCTCCCCCATCTCTTTTTCACGCATGTTTTAAACTACCAACACTCCCTGCCCCCTTTTGCCGGGCGATCTTTGCCGGGCGATCACAGCGCCAGCCGCGGCAGACGCGTACATCTCTGGGTAAGTCGGGCCTCGCCGACCGCCTTCACCGCCCTCGAACGTGCCTCTGCAGAGGCCTCTAGCATAACTTTATTAGCGCGTATACCTACCAAATACTGCAACAATGGCAGAAAGAAATGTAGACAGTGGAAGCCCCAAATAAGACGGCGCTGACGGAATAATATCGCCTTCCTGCCGAGCTGTAGGCCGACACACTTTGAATGTTGCTTTCAATGCTTTACATTTCCCCGCAGACTCTTTTCCTTTTTCGCGGGTACGCAGCCATGGTTACTGCATTGGTTACTGCATTTTAAAAACAGAGTACGTGAGCGAATTATGGACTCGTGTGAAATATGCGCAGGCGGTTATAAGGTTGGTTAGCAGGCTGTAAGTACTCATAAGTGCGCAGTACATTTATTCACAATGAGTACGCTCAACCGCATTTATAACAGCGTAGGTTACCACCCAGTGGTTTCACTCTACGGTGCATCTATTATTTCACGTGGCTATCGCCGTATTTAATACAGACAACCATATGTTGTGCAGACTCTTTAGGCGTTGACGTTAATGCTTCTTCAACTATTGGATATCATAACATATCATTGGCTTTTCTTGCAATACAAACTATGCAAGACTTGTCTAATCCACTGAACGGGTAAAAGCGATACAGATAACATTGGCATCAATAAAATTGGAAATATGCAAAACGCAGGACCAAATGTTTGCGTTCCAACTTTCTGTTTTGTTCAGATTAAAACTTTTGCTGCAAATTGAAGGTAATAAAAGCGATACAAATACTGTTTAATACAGCTCTCACGCCAAAGCGGTTAGTGTAGAGGAAAAAATATCGCCAAATATGAATATTCTAAAATAATTCCAGTATGCCTATTGCGTCTCCCGCTCACCTCTCCTCGCTCCCCTTTGCGACCTCGTCATCCAAATGAAAGTTCTTTGAGAGCCCCATCGCAAAGACGTTCTTTTTTTCGCAGCGGGTTTTTATACAGCTGGCGTGCTTGGTTGCACTTAGACACCCCCAATGTTTATTGGTGGAGAGGCCAACATGGACACGAAGTAATGTATTTTTGTCGACCCGTTAAGCTGGAGAGCGTTATATCGGCCGACCGGTGCTCCAGGCGAAGCGAACAAACACATGGAGAGAAGATGACATGGCGTGCCTGATACGTACCTTTGTAATATTTCGATTGCAATAGTTGAAGTCATGAGTTCAAAATCAGCATTACATTTTTAACTATCGAGGCGCCGTATTACATGGTGCGTTTCCATTCATTACCGTAAACACCTGCTATACACACAAACAAGTGTGAATTTCATACTGTTGCACACGCCAAGTACCATATTCAGACAAGACCACTGTGTTAAGTGTAAACATCATAATGAACACATAGCATCACGGAAGCAGTTGTCTTCGGGGGTTGCGAAAAGGCAAACGAAATGAAAAAATTCCCTTTCCCCCTGTAATGCCCATGTTGCTCAGTTGGTAAATGACCGAAAGTATCATTGCAAAAAAATTGCGTCTAGTTCTTTGACTCATTGATAAGAAACAAAAAGACCTTTTCACCTTCTAGGTTGAACGATAAAGCGAACCCGCCATGTAGCGGAGGCTCATCGATCGTGTTGATATCACAAGCGCGAACAGACAACCGCAAAAAATTACAAGGACAGATGTTGGGAGACACGAAAACAACAAAGTAGTGCAGCAAACATCATAATGAACACATAGCATCACGAACACGGAAGCAGTTGTCTTCGGGGGTTGCGAAAAGGCAAACGAATTACCTGAAAAAGCAAAATTCCCTTTCCCCCTGTAATGCCCATGTTGCTCAGTTGGTAGCTGGACAGTCAGAAACGTACTTCGACGAGTGTATTCACAAGGATGGGATAACGCGGGGAAACATCGCGGATAGTCTGACACCGTATTTGAAACTGAAATCAGAGGGATCACATGCCACACTCTGTGTCCGCCGTACGGTCAGCTGTTCGCTGAAGTCATAACAAATGGAAAGTGAACGCGAGAGATTACTAAAACATTAATTGCTTGATTACGCTCCGCAACACAATGTCTCGCGAAATGGCAGTGCATTTCGCGTACTGGTGCAGTTTCGACGAACGTCTTTAGCATGTCAGAAGCTGCACTGCTGTTAGAGCTATTATGTTTCTTGTGCACTTGCACAGCCGTGGCACTTGCCTTGTTCTTGAGGCGTGTGTGGGCACATGCGACGCACAGAATATACTTAAAATTTTCGCATGTTTTATATTCTTCTAAAAGGCACAAGTTATTGTCCGGGATTGGGTAATTTATTTTTCTGCGACGTTATATTCGAAAAAATTCGTTGTCCACGCTACTCACTGCCAGTTTCTAAACGAGGCGACAGGGTGCGGAAGATAAGGAGCGCGGGCCCCAGTCACGAACGTGCTGGCACGTGGTGACCGACCCAATGTTGCACGTATACCTGCTCGAGGCGTATACCTGCTGACGGCGGCGCTCGGTATCGCAGGCTTCGTGTCGCCCTCTGGACTGTGACCGGTGCCTTTAAAAACGAGAGCAATTATACTTCCGAACTCGTTGAAATAAGAAACACACGTGTGTATAGGCAAACATCTTTACTACAAATTACGAAAATTGCGCTGAATTGACAAACAGAGGAAGAAAGACAGACAATGCTTCCTCTGTTTGTCTATTCAGCGCTATTTTCGTAATTCATAATGCACCAACTAGCCCAACAGCACATTTTATTGAAGTATCTTTATCACTGGCACTAATGGCACGGTTTATAAAGGAAGGAAGCTAAACACAAATACATAACCTATGCCAACAGTGTTCTTTTAATTGAAAATAGAGATTGGATTGGTTGCTATGCAAACAAATAAAACACCTCATCTACGCCAAAAATCTTGCAGGGGGTCCCTGTACAGATTCTTGCGACAAGAGAACACAAAAGCTTTTTTTTTCGGCAAGGTTCGTGAACGAGTCCTCTTCCTATGTCGACGGTAATCCTGAAACCTTGACATCGAACTCGCCGCAGCTACCTGCCGCAGAGGGACTATCCATGCTGTTGCGGCACTGCCTCCGCACAAGCTTAAGACCGCAATCGAGACGCTACGTCCGTGGCCACGTGTTGTGCTTTATTTCTAATGCATCGGTTGAGGCCCACCGCATCAACCTACCGGTTAGAAGCGGTAAAAACACGAGCAAGAATGACCACCCCATAGCTCAACTCAAGCTCACCCCCATCCACGTTGGAGAAGCACCCAGGAAAACACCACCTGCCTAGAGTTCCCTTTACCGACGTCCGCCCAATACCCAAAAAATGCACCCCGCGAAGGTCAAGAGCAGGCGAAGAACACGTGCAAAAGCACTCAATACATAAGTTCAGTACATCATCCCTAACAGAGTAGCCTACACGGACGCAGCCCTAGTCCCTACACGTGAAGTTGTAGCCGTGGCATGTACTGAAGGCGACAACTCTAAAGGCGCTTCTCTTCAGCACCACTACAAAAGAAGAAACCCGCATTGGTGAGCAGGTGGCCACTGCCCTCGCCATTATCCGGCACCCTCGTTCGATATATACACCGAATCCCGGCCGCTTTCTTCCAGACGCTTCGCTGCAGAGGGCACCCATGTGACATTTGTGATGTCAGTGCGCGCGCTATTATTTTCTGCTCCTGCTAAAACAACGCCCAACGTTCGGGCTCTGTAGCCTGTATAGAGAGTATTGAGTAGTCGCACTGACAGATTGGGTTCGAGTCCCACCAGGACTCTCTCGGTTTTTTTCATGGCCCAATTCGCTTCTGGAATTTATTTTTTTTTTTAACTCAAGTATACGGATTGTTTGTGTTAATAATGGTAATTTGGTATGGTTTATGTCGCTTTAGGTTTGGGGCGCAGCCAACGACCCCGTAGAATTACCGTTCTTTATCGCGCGAACAGACATGTCACGTGGGTGCTCTGTCCAGAGAAGCGGTTGGAAATACGCCTCCCGGCCAAGGCGCCTGCCGTTCACATTTGCTGCGAGGCTTAGCCATCACATCATCGACACCCAGCTACACTATCAGGGACTGAGCAGAGCATTAGCATCATCTGGACTCCGACCCATACTGATACCAAATTCAGGTGTCATTCATGAGCCCATCATTTCGCAGGCGAAGAAGCTGACGCCCATGCCTTGGTTTCGAGGGATGATGGTCCATAAGAACGACTGGACCCAGCCACCCAGCTCTCCACCTTCAAGAGCATTTCAAAACGCTTTTGGGAGTAACGGCGCCCTCTACCACCACCTCACCATTTGCTTGACAAGGGGGAACAAGGCAATTGGGGCCTGCACCAGAGCAACTCCTACCCAGCACCATCCAGACTGCACCTGCTCTGCCCCTCACCCACACGCGCAACTGCCAACAGGCCCCGCGGCACAATCGACCACATGGTCCTGGTCAGTCCCAAGCATCGCCATTTCAAGACCGCGCACGACTGTGAGGCCACCCCAATCCTGGGATACAGCCATCAAGGCCTCGGACAAGAAGGGTCCGCGCCAGCTGATGATACCCTTATCGGGTGAGGCGTGGAAGGCCAGTGTGACCCCAGACGTTGGGACCAGCCTGGAATGACCAACCGAAGCCATTTTATGGCTTCAATAAAGTCTGTTCCTTTTCTTCCTGACGCAGGCGCTAGGGAAGGCGCCGCAGCCAAGAGACTTCCGGTAACGGCTTTTTCTGGACCCCCAACCGAGCCTAGTAGCACTTTCGAGGTGAACTCTGCATGCGTAAAAAAGAGGCGAATAAATGCATGGCGTAGGCAGGAGCGGCGCTGCTAACGTGGCCCACCTAAGGCCCCCAAAATAACGTGAAAGTGAAACGAAACCGAAGAGGGGCTTCGTCGGGCCTCTGACGAGCCGCACAGCTGGTATCCCGCGGGGAAAAGTGACCAACGGTCGTATGGCAAATGACTACGCGGCAGATGGTACTGGAGTGGCTGTGTGGTTTCGTTGCTCTGACATACCACAAAGAAACAGCGCGGCTGAGACGCGGACAGAAGTAACACACGAGCGCCGCCAGTAGGATTCACGCCTTACCCGTGCCCACGTCTCAGCTGCGCTGTTTTTTTTTTGTTAATTACGCCACCAATCTTAACGCCTTCAGGAATGGTTAACATTGGTCAACACACTGCCTGCTTCCCTGCCTTTGTCACCCTAATCAAGCTAATCTAAATATGATGTGCATAACATTTAGACCAGCGCATCAAGCTGCTCTAAATTGCAGCGCGTCGAGCTGGTCTAAATATGATGCTGTGCATATTTAGGTCAGCTTTATTACATTGACAAAGGCATGGAAGGTCACGCAATATTTTTTTTCTTTTCTGCCATATCATACAGTGTGTTGCGACGGTAATTGGAACACTTTAAAAAATTTTCCTGAGCGAACCGCCGCTCTCGTTCAAACTTTACACGAAGGTCGCATTTTGTGGTCTATTTTGTTTGAAACCGGTAACAACGACGGTACTTACCTGTTTATCTTGAACATAAATAAAAACGATTTTCGCCTATGGGAAAATGGCGGCAATTTGGACGTGCGAGCCCGAAAACCGGGTTCACTGATCGTCTGTTAGCTCATTTCTAGGTGCATTTTCTGATCGGCTGCTGCACCATTTGGCTCCGTACGTGAATCCCAAACATGCGTTTCACTCTGCAGGTGGTTCCGTCGTTCAACATCAACTTGCTCTGGCTCGCCCGTCGAAATCAGCCGCCATTTTCCCACAGGCGAAAATCGTTTTTATTTATTTTCAGAATACACAGGTAAGTACCATCGTTGCTCCCGGTATCACACAAAATACACCACAAATTGCGACCTTCGTGGAAAGTTTGAGCGCGATCAGTGCGGCAGTTCGCTCAGGAAATTTTTTTAAAGTGTTCCAATTATCGTCGCAACACCCTGTATGTACACTAAAATGCGCGTTAATAGCTGCCGTTAGGGTATAGGGCACAATACGTTCTCTCTCTCTCTCTCTCTCTCTCTCTCTCTCTCTCTCTCTCTCTCTCTCTCATTCACACACGCACATCAACTCTCGCAAGTTCTGTACTTATAAGCATTCCTTGGGTATAAATTATACCCATAACTTTCTTTCTGCCCTCTAGTTTTATTGCGGCCAGTAAAGCCTCTACTGCCGATCCCATTCGACCTCGCCTCGGTTTCGACCGTACGACTCCTGTTCTATCCTTTTTGGTTTGGCGCCAATAGCCCTTGTTTCATAAACACACAAGGCTAGGTGTGCTGACGTTGTTTTGTGCACACGATTGAAAAACTTCTTTGTGGAGATATAGTAGGCCACATTTCGCAGCCGCAGGCCCGCACGTAGAGATTATACTCCCGTTTTCTTTTATTTATGTAATCCATACTTTAACATTACACCTTGAAAAGTGGCAGCTCTGAAGCCTTCACCAGTCCCCCAACACTGGTACGCGCCACGCAAAAAAAGGAGAACGAATGCATTTTGGGGCCGACGAGACTGCAGCACCTTGCGGCGACGGGCCTCCGCGTAGACGACGCCTCCGCATACGCGGCATGGATACATGGGCGCCATCGTCGTTCACTCCTTCACTTCAACCGCGAAGCGGACATTTTCATTTTCATCTAATCCCCATCAACTCATACCCCAATATAGATGCCCTGTGGCAAAATAAACGTTCATAAAAAATGCATTTTGTCACGAAGGGCTAGGATACTGGCTAAATCAATTGAGTGGGCATGCACCGTTTCCGTTCTGTCTCACATGCCCTACCCGCGTGCCAGTGTGCAGAACTGTTCTCTCATGTTTAATTCATCGCACAACAGTTGGCGTTGCGCTGAATACAGAGCCAGTTAAGCTCCGGCGCTTGTATATCGTTTAAAAAGCGGTAATTATTCATTGCGAAATTTTTGTAAGATTAAGACTTGAGACCTCCTACCAGACTGGCTTGCTGGGAGGAGGTCTTTCTGCGGAGATTTCGCGATGGAGGGGCCCTCTCTCGGGCTGTGGACCGGGCGTGGTCACAACGATACCATGTCCCGTTTACCAACAACTGCCCCTTCTCGACGGCTCCTGCCGAGGAGGCTGAGCCAGAAGACCATTTGGGGACGCCTCATTGAATGAGGCGAGAACTCGGCACCTCGAGGTACGGGCCTCCAACCTGGCCGACCACCTCACTTCCGTCGGTGACTACGGGAACTGCACCATCGCTTCCTTCTTTCGTTTTTCCGCGAAACGGAAGCCAACATATTGTTCCAGCGTATACCCGTAATGTAGGCTTCATGCCTTAAAGCATATACTATCGCAATTAAAAAAAAACGATGCATTTTTGCTTAGCTTGGAACCAGTGTGCATTTTCGTGTTGTATTTTGAATGTACTATGACAGGTAAAAACTGTCAGAAATAAACTTAATTAAATTGAATTTTGTCACGAAGGGCTAGGGTCCCTGTCCAATTATCTCCAGCGGGTATGCACCATTTCCGCCCGTGCCACTCCGCACTGCCCACGCGCCAGTGTTCGGAACTGAACTGCTCTGTCAGGTTTAAGTCCTGATGCAAAAGTGGCGAGTGTTATGCTGAATGCAGAACCAGCTGAGATCGGACGCTTTTAACGTTAGCTGCTATTGTTTGAACGGTCGTGATTATTTACGAGGTAATTTTGGCGGGATTTATAAATGGCTTGTCTAATTGATGTGTGGCCAGAAGACGACGACGATGTGCGCGTGAGAAAGGCACTGGATTCTGGGGCACGAGCGCACGTCACGCGTCGAACGCTGGCCACTGCTCTCTCCGACGCCCAAGCTACTGCCCAAGTTTCTATTTCTTGGGTTTTCATAAATTGTAGGCAGCCATCCACGGCTGTGCAGACGCAACACTAACCTAACCTAGTGCAAGTATCTGCGGACGTGCCTGCTTCGGTGGCTGTGACATTGTGACCCCTTGTGAGCTACGTGCTTCGCAAACCTCAGTTGCTGCAACGTTTGGTCCCTGGAACCCACTGGATAGCACCACCGTCATTGCCTGCGCGTGTCCCTCCGACACTGAATTGTTCCGATGGCGGATTCCAGCGAGTACTTCGGCGAGAAGGGTGACCAGGGCTCCCCAGTGAGCGAACGTAGTAGTGCAGAGGCGTTACCTGTTACAGCCAGCGACAGCAGCGCCGTGAGCGGCGATACGGCAAACCCGTTTGAAGTGGACCCCGGGGATCTAACGCAAACGTGCTCTTCGCCATCGATGTTCCTGTCAAGAAGCCCAGGGACGCCTGAGTTGGACCGGTCGTTAGGTTGGTCCATCGAATATATGTCTCCTCTTTGGTCAGTCGACATCGACGAACACGAACTGAGCCACCAGCAAGCGGACGGGAGTGACACGTTGTACGAACAGCGGCGCGAGGAGGCCGTCGACGTGTTCTTTTCCCGGAACGAGATCGTGCCGTCTCCACAGGGGTCAGTTGAGTCGAGTTTCCTGGCAGCAGGCGGTAACAACGGTGGTCCGGGACACACCCCAACTGCCACCCTGGGCACCCAAACTTCAATATTTGCGCCTCCGGATAGCGATTCGTTCCTTGTACTCCTGAAGTACAACGCGTCCAGCGTGGCCCATGGCAAGCAGGCGACCGCTGCCGCTCCAAGCGCTTGGCGTCTTTCCGCATCGGGCCAGCTCGTCGGCAGCAACGTCGCCGTGGAGAGGGTGCAGACCCCCGAGAGGAGCAAGATAGAGTGCAGCCTCCCGTCGAACGCCACCATGGAGAGTGCCCCGGCTAGCGATGGGCCTCAGCATTCAACTCCCGTTGGCCCATTGGAGCCTGAGTCTCATTGGAGCCCCAGTCCCATTGGATTGGAGGCCTCCTGGAGCCGCCCGCAAACCCCGAGCGTGGAGGCGCTCAGCGGTCGCCCGCCCGCCGCCAGGACAGCGAGCAGCTCGCAGGGCAGCACAGCAAGATGCAAGTCGACTCGTCCGCTCGTGAGCTGGCATGCGAGGAGTACACCTGCAGAATAAGCGACGCATCAATGCCTCGGACGACATGCTGCTCTCCCCCACCACTTCATACTCGCCACGTTGACGGAGGACTAATCGTACAGAAAAATGGACAAAGGCGCAGCCTTGTCATAGCTGCTAAGAAAATAACGAACTGACCTGCTCACTACTACGCTATTGTTTTTCCCAGCTGGGTGCGCCCAGGGGCACCTGGATATAGCACTGCAAGCAGCTAGTTTGCAGCCCTGAACGTGAGACGTGAATGTACCTGTACTTAATCGGAATGACATAACAAAACCAAACAAGACTGAAGAAGAGTTCTGACGTTAGTTTACAGAGTTGTCATGAAGTACTTGGTCTGAAGAAGGAAGAAAAATAAAGTCGTTGTTTCTTTTTTCTCCTCGAGATTTATTGCCGCGTCTCAGCACCACGCGAATTTATTACTGTGGACCTATATTCTGTGGACCTATAATCTGTGGACCTATAATCTGTGGACCTATATTCGGGACGTCGGCATTCAACCTCTCGGCAGCACATTGAGCCGCAGTGCGTAGAATTCCTCAACATGTTCCACCGAGGGGCGCCGTGTAGAATGGCGCCGTGTGGCGCCATGGCAACATCTTGTTGCGCCGTGTAGCATGGCGGAGCATCGCATTCAGTTTCTGCTTTCGTGCTTGAATTCTCCGTGAGTGTTGCGTTTTCGGTGAGATTATCTCTAGTTTTAAGTTCATTTAAGGGCATATATATTTTCCCACGCATCGAAAAGCCCTCGCCGTGTACTGTCACAGGGACCGGAGCTACACTCAACCTCGGCAAACTATCTTGCGCCGTCGCCTAGGAATTGTAACAAGGTCCCAGAAAGGGAGAATTGGGGGGGGGGGGGACAGTGCAGAGGAGAAGGGGCACAGAATGACCGATCTTCTGCCCCGTTATTTCTCCTTGAGGCAGACGCGGCATCGCGGGCATTCTATACAGCTTAGTATTACAGTAAGGAATGAGGCAATGTCAGCAAAACTTGTGTGTCGCTCTGACCACCCGGTGATCTTTAAAGTGCGCAAAAATCTCGCACACACGGACGTTTTCGTTTTTCACCGCCATTTGAACAGCGGATGCCCCGGCCGGGAATCGAACCTGCGACCTTGGGCTCAGCAGCACAGACGTGAGCGTATTGTCTCGCGATGTTCTGGTCAATTTCAGCAATATCGTCAGTCAATAAAAGGAACAATAAAGCTTAGTTTTTAGTAGTGCAATTCGTCAGTGTCTAATCCGTTGGGTTCCTCACACACAGTGTGATCGCAACATTAAATACACGTGAAGATTGTCGTCAGAAAATCAAATTTCGATAATTACCCGTAGGCTAGGGAAACAAACTTCTTGCACTTGCTTTTTTCCTTGAAATCTACCTATGATCTGTCCTAGTGAGTAGGCCGCTGCACTGCTAACACTTCATTGAAGTTCAGCTTGACGGTAATCAAAGAGCAGGAAAAAGCAGCTGGAGAAATAGCGGAATACATAATTGAATCGGTGCTGCATCGGTAACCAGCCCTTTCACTCTTTCTCTACGTTGTTTCAAAAAAAGCCATTCATTATTTCGCAGCTGTAGTTCATTACATCGGCGGAGGGCGAAAATTAATCCGAAGATGACGAACATTTTCGACGTGTTAATATTCATTTTAAACTGAAAATGTCTAAGCAAAAGATACCGTGAGGCTTTGCGGACAGCCGTGGATATTATTCATGCACTGAGCTGCCATACTCTAGAGATAAAATGGTTTAACATGAGATGGTTATATAAATGCATTTTTGTTATCAATGTTTGCAAAGGCAGCAATACCGTTGCACTATTCTGAGCTCCTCGCGGAATCGTCATACCAATCTGTGACTTTCGCCATTTTTTGCCAATCATTAAGCTTCTTTGTGAAAGTGTAGCCCACGAAGAGTACTGTGAACATTGCACACTCCAAGAAAAAAAATGGAGTTGGAATTTTAAGAATACTACACACCTTAGTCAACCGGTTTATAAGTCGCAACTAACCACCTTTTTTATTTGTTCAATCTGTATAGCAAGCATACCACGTAACCTGCACCCCACTTAACACAGAGAAAGAAGACAGACAAGTTCGAAGGCACTCCTCCGGAAATATGAAAAAAGATCCTAACACCAGATACACAGACGCTGTTCGATACTCAGACGACACTGCTTTCGCAATAAGCGTCACAGAGCAACGAGGGAGGGTATTGACGTAGGCAACAATACCGGCTCGTAACCCCGAAACTGCAGATGAAGCAGCCATCGCCTTGGCAATGACGACCTTCAGCGACCGAGCACTAATATTCACCGACTCCTAAGCGGCATGTCGGAACTTCAAGAAGGACGCGTGTCCGCGACGACACTCAAAATCTTACACACGCGCCACCAACTTCCTGACACCTACGTCAAATGGATCCCGGGGCATAAGGGGATGGCGGGAAACGAAGTGGCGCACGCTGTAGTCCCAGAGCACACCAGCCGGGCCTTTCTGCCACCCAACATCCGTGCTGCAACGGGCACAGCATACGTACCCATCACCTACAGGGCCATACTTCAACACTACCGACTTGAGCGGAGAAGATACCCCCCACCACACCCCTACTTCACCAAGGAAGAGAACGTAATCTTTCGTCGGCTCCAAATTAACACGTATAAACACGGAATAATCATGAACCGCATATGCCCCACGCAATTTTCATATCTCTCCCTTACTGCGACATTCTCGACACCTTGGCACACATCATCCTGGAGTGGCCTTGCGAAGACAGCCGTCCAGACCACCTGTGGATAGCCAGTGTTGCTGAGCATCAGCAACACTGACTTCCGCACCACAAGACATTGCAAGCGCCCATACAACCGGTGACCACAACATCGCTTAAAATTGGGAAGCACTGCTCGTCTCCGAGGATCCGGAGAATTAAAAGAATCTGGTTAACCGGGCGGAGACGGCAGCCACCGCCAGAGGTTTCCTTAAGTGAGGAGACCTACCTCCTCGGACAGGCAAGGATCACGTCCTAGGTAGCCTTTTCAGCCAATAAACGTTTATTTCTCTCTCTATTTCTCTCTAACTTGTGTTGGTGTTCGCATTGCATAGACGGACGCAAATAAACATGGGTTTCTTTGTTCATGCAGTCGCTAATACCGTATTTAGGTTTTAAAACCCGAATGAAGAACAAATGCCATGACAGGTCTGCGGCGGCCGCAACAACTGCAGCAGTAACGCGAAATGACGCAAACTCATCTTGCGATGTAATGGACGATGACCAAGCTTTTAGAGTTCATGCATGCGCGCGCATGCATGGCGCGCACCTGCATTTGTTTAAAGGATGGTTTTAGGAAATACTTTAGTGCAATTCGCAACAAGTATGTGTCGGAATAAAGATATTGTGGTTTATTTTCGGAAAGTTCGAACTAGTTTGGGTTTTGGTTTCGCCGTGCTATACTCCCATAGTTTCCAACGATATCTGTGATCGTGCATTAGCCATACTTCAGAAGTCACCATGACCCCATTTTCACATGTTTTTGACTTCAGAGACGAACCGGATAAACCGGATGAAATAAAGAAATTCTGGGGTAAACTGTGGACTCGAGCAGCTCAGGACAGGAACAGTTGTAGGTCAGTGGGAGAGGCCTTCGTCCTGAAGTGGAGCTGAGTGGGTTTATGATGATGATGATGATGATGATGATGACTGTTTCTAGCGAGAAGCTTGCCGCAAACCATGCATTTGGTTTGTTTATTTATGCTTTGCTTTTACCGCCCGGCTGCGCCGGTCTGTGTTATCTGTGTTTTCTGTGTGCCAAGGGAAGCGCGTGTTCCATTCTTTCTTTCTATGCCGCCTGTGTTATCTCTTCTGATAGGGAGAGCATTCCGAACTAACGTGAACAGCCTAGAACCATCTTCATTTTTTCTGGATGTAAATTGACGGTTCGAGAAACACTCGCGCCGAAAGATAAAAGCCTGTGTTTCATATAATTGACGTTCAACGTTTTGCCGTAAGCTACACATGCCTGTACGAAAGGTACACCTGTAGAAAATCTAGAGTAAATAAAAGCGTAGTAATCGACGTAATAAGGAAATGAAACCAACCGATTTTTTTATTGTGAACCGTAAAACCATTTCGCAGGGTGGAATAGCAGACCGGTCTTCAGCACGACCCCACATTTCCCTTCGATAATACTGCTATAAGAAACGTAGTAGCTGCTCATCAGATATTTGCGGGGGCTAGGGTGGAACCTACTGCACAAACGTTATTCAAGCAATGCTCAGCTTAGCAGCTCAAAGTACTCCAATCCAACATACAAGCAGCAATGTCCGATGCAATGTTGGAAGCGCCTGTTCTGTGCTCTTTCTTGTGGTCGTCTATTTTTAGAGTTAGAACTATGTCGCAAATGCCCGAACTGACGGTGGTGGGCCTCAACATACGTACTTGTTTTTTTTTAAGCTTCGTTGCATGTCACGGAAACCTAATTTGATGAAGCACAATGCGTTGGTATCCACTGTGTGGGTTCATATCTAGGGGTAGAGGCCATTTTTATGTTCCGAATGTGTTTACTTGGCCGATTCGCCCACGACGCGGCGGATAATACGGAGAAAATACATGTAGGTGAGATCCGTAGGTGCGGGAGAGACGTGCCGCGTTCACCACCTCCGATGAACTGGAGCACCGAGTTCATCCACGGCATCCAACTCGGCTCGGCCTTCCTTACTGCATGAAACGATACTTGTTAGCTTAAAGCGGTGCAAGGAGGTTTATGCGGCCCATTTCTGCAGTCAACAACACATGAATAGCAGATCATGTAGCTTTCTGAAGTATGAAGAATTCGCGATTATAGATAACGTCAGAAACCATGGTCGTGTTGCACGGCGGAACCGAAACCGAAACTGTCTCGAACTCCCAGGCAATATACCACAAAACTACACTCTCACAATTTCACTTCATGACAATAGCACTAAAGTTTTCCCAAAAGAAAAAAATTGCATCGAAAAAAGCGCAATGGCGTATGCATGACATTCAGAACGCTAAACAGCGTCCATTATCGCGTTTCAATACAAATCCGCCTCATAGGAATTGTCACGCTTTCTATTTCTCATTGATGGCTTCGGCGCCTGAGTAAAAAGCACTGTAGGAAAGCCAATTTTACACAGTGGGTTTCAAAAAGCGATGATGATGATAAGCGAAGGCACACCAAACTCCTTAAGAAAAAAAAAAACTCCCACCTCCCCTCGCGGGAACCCCTGTGTAGATGCGACGCATAGACGGAGCGCCAAAGGGACCGCGTTTTATAGCGCGCATAACGCTGAGGGGACTGCGTAAGCCGGTCCCAATCGATGACGACGTTGGCGTACTTGTAAAGCGGTGTGGACTCTAGGTGTTTGAGCCAAGCGTGGATGTTGCTTCGCCGGAGAACGGCACACCGGTTATATGCGCAGCGCGCCCGAAGGAGAGGAAATCACGGAAGAGAGAGTACTGCACAAGCGCCGGCCCCAGCGCGTCTGCCGCGGCTATGACGCAACGTGACGCGGCTATGACGCAACACAATCCAGCACAATCCACTTTAATCCAATCCAATCCAAGCAAGCCAAGCCAATTCAATCCAAGCCAAGCCAATCGAATCCAATCCAATGCCCCTCGCGAGAGAGTGTTCGCTATCGGAGAGGAGAGGGGGTGAGCGGCGGAGAGCGCAGCTGGCGCGGCGAGGAGAATGGGGGAGGGGTGGACAACGCCGACGACAACGACGACGACGACGCCGGAGGGACAAGGCGAGTGAATCAGATGCTCTGCATCTAAAAACCCTCCCGTGGTCAGAATTGCAACTGGGTTTCCCGCGATATCAAGTCGACGTCTATCCGATTGTGCCATTCCGACACTGTTGAATTAGTTGCGATTTTAAACTGCGACTTTGACTCAGGTTGCACGGGCGAAAGCTTAGCGTTTTAATTCTCGTAATACAGGTTTTTTTTTTTCAATTGGATCAAGTTGTTAGGAGTTGATTATTGTTTTGGGGCATTCCTCACAGCCAATGTGAAACTTATCTCTTAAAACACCCAAATTTTTTTCTCTCGTTACGTAACATAGCGGTGTTGGTGTCATTAGGGCCGCATTGAATGTCTCCACAAAAAGGAACGATTTATGTGGTTTACAAAAAAAGGCGAAGTTAAAACAGTCAGTTGGAATGAGAATTAGCGGTGGTTGTGAGTGAGTGTGAGCGAGGGATGGCGGTGGCGAGTGCTTGTAGGTGTAGGAAGCGAGTGGTGATTGCTAGTGTGAATGGCCATTGCAAGTGGTCAGTGCGAGTGCGAGGGAGTGTAAGCGGTGAATGCGAGTGGTGAGCGTGAGCACGGTTGAGTGCGAGTTGTGACAACGTGTGGTGAGCGTTACCGCGAGTGAGTGCGAGTGTTGCGGACGATTGGCGAGCATGAGCGCGAGTTGGTGCGAGTGGTGAGGCCCGAGTGGCGAGCGTGAGGGCGAGTGCGAGTGGTGAGGGCGGAGTGGTGAGCGTGAGACCGAGTGCGAGTGGTGAGAGCGGAGTGGGGAGCGTGAACTTGAGTGAGTCGAGTGGTGGGTACGAGTGGTGAGCGTGAGCGCGAGTGAGTAGTAAAGGCGGAGTGGCGATCATGAGTGCGAGTAAGTGCGAATGGTGAGGGCGGAGTGGCGAGTGCGAGTGAGTGCGTTAGGATAAATATTCTTTTAGTGAGTGTGAGTGAGTGGCGTCCAGTTTTGCCAAGCTATGCCCACAGGTGCCGATTGTCCACGGTCTGCTATCTGATCTTAACTTCCTCGTCATCGGCGCCTTGTCCAACGCACACACAACCGCCGTCCTCTACCTCATCACACCATGTGTACGCTGCCGCACAGCTGAATGAGTTGCTGATCAATTCTTCATATAGTGAGAGCCATAAGCTCAAAGTGGGGATGGTGTATGATCGAAGATGGAAATGATCACAAGAACCTAATCACGTGGTAATTTCCCCTGCATCCACGCTGCATCGCCCCGTTCGACGACTCAAGGTCAGCCGCCTTGGACACTATGCGTGCGGACACACTACGGCTTCTCAAGACTGCTTCTTCACACCTCTGTCTGCTGTCACCGAAAAGCTTTCGTGATTAGAATCCGGCAACGCGAAACTGAGCAGTCAGACGCTGTGGTGAATTGCTTCGCGGCGCTTGAGTGAGACGGTGTACACAGCGGCCGGGTCGGCCAGGAGGACTTCCCCGGCCAGCCGCTTGCGGAACCAGAAAAGGGCCATCGCGAAGGCTCCCTCCACAGCTGTCGCAGGGGCGATAAATAGGGGCACCGAATTACTTCGCGTCATGGATTGACTTCTTTTCGGGCAGGTAGGAACCGAGGACGAGGCTTGAGCTGTGTTCGTGGTGGGCGAATTTGGGAATTGGATGATGCTGATGATGATACCCTGAATCCTTCTCGCAAGTATCCACGGGGGGGGGGGGGGGATTAGCAGGGCTGATTCACTGATAGAACTGCGATAGGACCCTGAACGGCTAATTCATTTCGAGGAAAAAAAAACGAGACCGTGATATGAAAATTCGGTGGTGATTACTACAGGAAATCTAATGGTGCCGTTTATGGAGGTGGCATGTACAGTTTTGGGATTACCCAATGATAAAGCTTGGTTCCTTGTCTCGCCAAGATCTAGCGCAGTATATTTACCTAATAAAAGTAATCGATAACGTAATTGACGTACAACACCAACGGCCATTAAAAGAAGGACGGAGTCACCGACCAAAAATTTCTGTGCACCAAAGTCTCTAACGCGCTTTGAAGGCGAAACCCTGGCGACACTTATTGGCAACCTCTTTGCTTCAACATCGCATTGTTTTTGTTTTGTTCCTTAGAATATGGCAGATTCCCTCTCAGGGGACTGCCCAAACATCAGTGGTCCTATTTGCATCGCTTTCTTCGTTCTTGTTTCTTCGCATTTTGGAGCGAGTTACTTCATCGACCTTCTTTTCTGCTATACCGTGTATGCGTCTCCTTCATTAGTTTCGTTTCTCCGTCTTACAGCCCAGATTACGTAAGCAAGCAGACTAACAAACGTCACAGACTCCCAAGAATCAGCGTTTTGTGCGGCTTCTTTTAACCTGTTCTACTTACGTGCAATCACGTTCAGCTGTCACGCGACACACACTTTTAGCAACGTTTATGCTTCAAATCCATTGTTTTGGCAATTTCTTGAAGCGGTCGTCGCATTCCCCCACAACGATCCCTATTACAGGTCAGCTCCCCATTGTGTATGTGCCATGAAAATAACACGACAGCTCCTGCACCACATTGCTGACCAGCCGCAATAGTTTTCACGTCCCTCTCCCGCCGCTCCCAGACGTCTAGAATGCCATTTTATTAAAGACGATAGTCTTTCTTGGGCTCCTTAAACCCAGAAATTTTGGTCTGTCTGTATGTCTGTATGTCTGTCCGTCTGTCTGTCTGTGACTCGATTCAGCCACCCGGCCAAAGCAAAACAATGCCTGCCCATTAGTCTTATATAGTCACAGCTAAATCTACCCGTCTATGTCCGGTGTAAGGTTCATACTTGTCAACATTGTTGAAGAACAACAAGACATTACGCAAATATGAGACAGCAAATCAATACAGAAGTGATATTTGCAGTGTTGCTTTATTAAAAAATCAAACATGCTTGCTTTTGCGAAATTAAATACTTCATCAACTGCAGAAAAAGAATTCACTTCGCCGTCGCCTACTGTCGCCCGCGCCACTATAGCTTCTTGCGCCATTTTAAGAAATCAACCGGCAACAGTTACGCAAGGTTCCACTAGATAGGTTCCACGTTCTGCTTGCAACGCACGTGGAGTAGGGAAACGCGGTTCTATAAACGTTGAAGTAGGGCTCGTTCGCATCGAGACACAGCGGTTTGGAGCGTTCGCAGCGTTCGCATCGAGACACCCGGTTTGGAGCAGTGGAACGCGGGAAATTTAAAATGATTTAAGCCAACCTTTGGCGTCTTTACCTTGGGAGGAGCGCGACGCAAGAGGAACAACATGAGAGGTGAGCGGCAAAGCGAAGGGAGGCATTTACTTCGCAAAAGCGGATAAAGACTATCGTCTTTTGAGGACATTTGCAACGAAAGGAGCAGATACGCGGCCAATTTTTTTGTTTTCACAGCTAAGCCGTTTCCTAATGTTTCACTGCTACGAAAATGAAATGTGCCACGAACGCCACTAGTCATCACTGCGACCGACGGCATAAGCATTGTTGCTCGCCAATAAAATAATCAATCTCCTTTCACACAGTTATTGCAATTAAAAAGACATCCCCCTCGCGAGGGGCACGATCAAATGCACAGCATTTCCGAGGGGGTGCGCCGGCAAGTCGTATCTCTCGATCGCGGGACCCGTGTCGCCATCTTTCGGAGGCGCGGGACAACTTGTGGCGCTTTCGAAACAAACCAGAAATGAGTGAAGGATATAAGGCGCGTTCGGTGCATCGACACCTGTGTCGGTTTCGTGGCTCAGTCGGTAGTGCGCCGGGCACCTTGCGTTCCGCCCGCGGCGTCATGGGTTCGAAACCGGGCACTGGAAACTGTTATTTCTTTATAGGTAGTGGCTAGGGGGCCTACGAGCTGCGGACTACGACAAGGCGCGCCAACGCCGCGTGACATTGTGAGTTACCGAAATGCTATGCATTTAAAAGGAACAACCACACCGAGAACAGCCTTGGTGTTTTGCGCTGGCAACATGCACAGATATCCCTGTTGGTAGAGCACTGCACTGCCTACTCTGCAGACCGGGTTCGAATGCACTGGATGACGCAGGTATTTCAACAGCGGGGCTGTTATACTGTCACGTAGCCAAAGACGGCGCAGTTGTCTTCAAGGAAAACAAGTTTGTTGGAGCGAACTTGTGCTGCCCTAACAACTCAAAGAATACACAGGCGTCGAAGCAGCACTCAACTCAGTGACCTGCGTGGGCGAGTCTCGGCAAATAGAACACCGCGGGGTCTGCTCTGCAGGCTCTTATCTTTCGGCGCGAGTGTTTCTCGAACCATCGATTTACATCCCGAACATTGTAGATAAAAAAAAGATTATCCCAGGCCAGTGACGTTAGGGCGAAACGCTCTCCTTATCTGAATGAGATAACGCGTGTGGCATAAAAATAAAAAAATTGAACATTCGCTTCCCTTGGGACGCAGATAACACAGGCGGTCGCCGCCGGGCATTAAAAACAAACCATAAATAAACAAAACCAAGGCATGGTTCGCACCATTACTTACCCTCTAAGAGTGCATCGACCCCATGCTAAAATAAAATGACAGTCCGAACAAACAACAACAACAACAAAAACTTCCATCACCTTGCGCTGTAACGTTAGAGGCGCACCACGCGGACGACTCCGGGCCGCGTGCGTCGTAGTGATGTGCCGGAATCACCATCGGGGACTACCTCGTAGGTAAGATGGCCAACATGTCGTACAATCCGGCAGGGTCCGAAATACCGTCGAAGAAGCTTCTCACTCAGTCCGCGTCGTCGGATGGGAGTCCAAACCCACAAACGATCTCCAGGGTGGTACTCGGCGTCTCGGCGTCGGCGGTTGTAGCGTCCGTCATCCACCAGCTGGTGGTCTGTTATACGATCTCGAGCGAACTGGTGGGCCTCCTCCGCCCGTTGAAGGTATCCTTGGACGTCGGCGTTGAGGTCGTCGTCTTCTACGTGCGGAAGCATGGCGTCGAGCATCGTAGTCGGCCGCCTTCCGTAGACAAGCTTGAACGGTGTCATCTGTGTAGTTTCCTGGGTCGCTGTGTTGTACGCAAACGTGACATGCGGGAAAACTTCGTCCCAATCGACGTCGACGTACATAGACAGCATATCTGCGATCGTCTTGTTCGGACGTTCCGTAAGTCCGTTCGTATGGGGGTGGTACGCTGTCGTTCTTCGGGGATCCCTGTTGCTGTAGCGTAAGATTCCTTGCATCAGCTCGGCAGTGAAGGCCGTTCCGCAGTCCCTGATTAGGACTACAGGGGCTCCATGTCGCAGCACAACTTGGTTTATGAAGAACTTCACGACTTCTTGTGCAGTCCCCCTCGGAAGAGCGGCCGTCTCTGCGTAGCGCGTCATGTAGTCTATCGCTACTACAATCCACTTGTTCTGGGATCGTGACGTAGGGAACGGAACCAGAAGGTCCATGACTCTTTGAAAGGTTGCTGGTGCCGTGCACAGGCCGAGCGATATCACCTTGAACTCGTAAAGGCCGTCCGCGGTTATGACGGCAATCTTCTCTCGGTCTCTCTCATCCACTTGTATTTGCCAGTAGCCTGTCTTTAGATTCATCGATGAGAAGTACCTCGCGTGGCAGAGGTGGTATAGGGCGTCGTCGATACGGGGCAGGGGCTACACACCGCTCTCCGGCGGCCTTCGGTCGACGGTTGCTCTCCGCTTGCGCCTGAACCCCCCTCAGCGTCGCATCACACCACGGTTCCCGCGAGTGGTGGTGGGCGTAATTTTTTTTTTTGTGATTTTGTTCAGTCACCGGTAGTCCACGCAAAACCTTAATGTGCGGTCTTTTTTCTTCACCAGTACGACCACCGCAGCCCACGGGCTTTTCGATGGCTGTATAATGTCGTCGCTGAGCATGTCTTCCACTTGTGTCCGGATGTCTTCGGGTAGCTCGGGCTCCATCTTCGGTTATTATTCGATGCTTCGCTAATTATTTCTGACGCAATTTTGAGTTCGACGAAAAACACTCGGTATAGCGACGTATCAAAGTCAATAATTTGTTCCGTTTTTCTTGGGATACCGCCGGGTTCACCTCGAAGAGATGCGGAAGCTGGAAGGTATCTTCGGATGCGAGTTGAAAGTCGGCCACCGGGATCACGTCACTTGCTTCTTGCGTTTCTCCGAGGAACGCAATTTGAGATCCCTTGTTAAAATGCTAGTACTCATCGGTGAAATTAGTGACCAAAACGTGGGATTGACGATGCTTAAAGCGTGCAATGCCTCTTCCGACGGCGACACCGCGGTCGAGAAGCAACCTTTGCTCACTCTCTACGATAGCGTCTACGTCCGGAGCAGCATCTTCACAGTAGACCGTGATCATCAAGTTTGCGCCGGGTGGCATTAAAAATAAATCATAAATAAACAAACCCAAGGCATGGGTCCGCGGCAACATCGCTGGCCTTGACGACAGCCTCTGCCGATATCGTATAACCCTTTCGCTTGAGCAGGTCTGTACGTTGCGTTAAAATCACTACCATTTAAAAACAAAAATTCCCCCGCATTTCCCCGAAGGGGAGTATGAGGAAGTGCGAAGCACGGGGTGATGCTATGAGTGGGAATTTGTTGAAGTTTGGTGGCATTTTGCCCGTTAGTTACATTAACACCCCCTCGTGATCACGTTCGGCTTAACACGCCTCGTTTGTCCCTCTGCGGAAATCTTGGTGAATTAACGTGTATGTTCGAGAGGAGGAGCGCACCGCACCGCAGCGCACCGCAGCTGCGAAGCGCCGACCGGAGTGAAGGGAGAGGAGGCGCAGTCACGTGAGAGAATGCAGAACTAGCGGGTTTGTAGTATCACGTGTACACCACGCAGTTATTAAGCCGCTATAACGCCGCTGAGTCGCCAACGCACGCCCCTGACGACGTAGTTTGAATGCGTTAAAGATATAAGGCGCGTTACTAACACTGATATCAACGTCGCGTCCGTGGCTTAGCGAGCGGACGCAAGATGTCGAGCTCCTCAGTTGGAGCGGTCGTTGCGGCTTCGGGCCGCGGAAACAGGACAACGGAAAACGAAGCACAGGACTACCAGATAATTCTGCCTCAACTGCCATCAGGTCGGTTCGTTTTGAACACAGTATTCTTGCACGCTGACGTCAAAGCGAGGCCTTATCGAGTGGAAGATTTTCGAGACGCGCTCGCACGCTTGGAACTGCTCCCCGACGTGATAGCGTTGGGAGCGTTCCAAATGAATCACGTGTGGGCAGTAACATTCAAGGACGCCGAAAGTGCCAAAAAGTTGGTTGATTTTCGCGACGTAAAAGTAAAAGATCTTCGCTGTATGGTCATCGACCCGAACAACCAGGTGCTGCGAGTGAAAGTGCACTGGGTTCTTTATGGCGTGCCCGACGACATGGTGCGAGCCGCGTTTGCGCCGTACGGCGTAGTGACTGACGTCGCAAGAGACGGATGGCGTGTGTCTGGGTGCGGCGACAAGGGCTCGACAACGCGCCTTGTGTCGCTGAAACTCAAAGCAGGCGTCTCCCCCGACGACGTGCCCCACCACCTCCGAATCGCCGGGGACAACGCACTCGTAGTCGTTCCGGGGCGTCTGCCGCTTTGTCGGCGGTGTCAGCGTTCTGGGCACGTTCGACGGGAGTGTCGTGTTCCGCGCTGCACTCGTTGTCGTCGTTTTGGCCACGAGGCCTCACAGTGCGTGCAAACTTACGCCACTGTCGCCGGGCCAGTGGGGTGTGACGACAAATCTGAGCACCTCATGGATGAAGCTGAAGCGGAAGAAGTCGCCCGCTGGAGGAGGGGGAGACGCGCCAGCGCCGACGCATGAGCTCAAGGACCTACCGACGTGCAAGTCACCCGCCGTACAAGCTGGCATGGGCCAGGGAAAAGATAATGACCGGCCGGGCCTCAACACAGACGACTTATCACTGCCATCAGTGAACCAAGCTGCCCAAGGAGGAGCTATCCTGGAAACCGACCAAGCGGACGGTGGGAAGGAGTCTGACGATGACACCATCGATATGGACACGAGCAAGGACCTCGCTAGCAGCACCTGCGGAAAGCGTGGACGCGAGAGCAACGCCGAAATGACAGAAGGCGACAACGCGGCTTCCGACGAGCCGCCTTGGAAGGCGGTGCTGGGGCGGCGTTCCACACAGAAGCCCAAGCGTAGCGTCCCCCCGGACAGGAGGGAGACAGCGTCGACGCCGGCGAAGACGCCGACGTAGTCGCGCGAGTGGTGTGCGCCGGTGGGCGAGTGAGCCAGCGTCGGTCATCCTTGTGTCTGAGACTCCTGGCCCGTAATTGAGTAGTGTATTCTGCGCTGCTTTTGAATCCACGCCCCGTACCCGTGGTGCTGTCTGTAGTGTATGGGGGGGGCAGGACAACGTAAAGATATTGTCGAGGTCGGAACAGGTGCCATAAATTGGTATGGGGCACATGACAGCTTCTATGTCATTTCGACGGCGCATTTGGCTGACTACAGCGGTTCACTCCTCTTCCTGGCATTAATGAAAGCACCATCCTGTCCACACGCTCATTAATGTGAATGGCAACGAATCTCCTTTCAGCACTTAAGGTGGCAACAATCAACGTCAGGGGCCTGTCGTCAAAAAGGAGACAGTACCAGCTTAACCGCCTTTTTCTGGAAGACGATATCGACATAATCGCCGTTCAAGAGACGAAAATTGAAAGTCAGGAGCAAACGGACCGGATGGTGCAAACTTTCAGAGCACGATATAACGTTTGCGTGTCCCACTCGGTAGGCGCGTCAGCTGGATGTGCGCTTTTTCTGCGTAATTCTGTGGGAATTTTTGAAGAAAGTGTCAGTGTTGGCGAACGCGGTCGCTTTATTGTGTGCGATTTTTTGTACTCGGACATGGCATGGAGAGTGATTTGTGTATATGCGCCAAATAAGGAAGTGGATCGCCGCCTTTTTTTTTGAAAGTTTGAAAGTGTATTTAAACTGCGATAGGCACGTAATATTTCTTGGCGATTTCAACTGCGTCTGTTCGAGCGCTGATAGAGCAAAAAAACCGCCGACACATGATTTGAGTGCGATGGTTTTAAATAGCCTAGTGCATGAGTTTGGCCTGGAGGACGTCGCATGTGTTCTGTCGAACATGAATGCACCACAGTACACACATTTTCAACGTGAAAGTCACGCAAGATTGGACAGAGTTTACGTATCACTGGGTCTTGTGCCTCTGTGCGAGGCCTACAACGTGAAACCGCTGTCCTTCAGCGACCACAGCATGGTGACGTTTACAATAGGTCAGAAGCAAAGGAAAACTCGCTTTAGCTGGGATACCTGGAAATTCAATGTAAAACTACTGAATGATGAACCATTCACAACTGGTGTAAAGAAAAGATTAGAGGAGGCAATCGGAACAGAAAGTGGGTCACTTATCACCGTCTGGGAACAGCTAAAAAGTGACGTTAAGATAAGTGCAATAGAAAGATCGTCCGTCATACGCCATAAAGAAAAGGAGGAGGAAACACAACTACAAAGCCAATTGCACTTCTTGCTAGGCATTGAGGCTCAACAGCCTGGAACTTTTACAAAAGAAATAAGAGAAGTTAAAAATAAGTTGGAGGTCATTGACATCGAGAAGTACAGGGGTGCCATAGTGCGCGCACGCGCAGAGCGACTCTGGTTGGGCGAAACGCCAACCAAACGTTCCCTGAGTGACGAAAAGGGTTATGCGCTAAAGAATGAGATTAAAGCTATTCAATACAATAATGTGGTTTCTAGGGACCCTGAAGTCGTGGAGCGCGCGTTTTTTGAACATTATAAGGAACTGCTGGGAACTGAAAAGCAAGGCAGTAAAGATTACGAGCTAACTTTCTTGCCGTCAATGCCAAAGTTAAGTGATGATGACAGAGCAAGCATGGAGGCGCCGATCAGTTTGCAGGAGATAAATAACGCCATCGACGAATTATCCATAGGGAAGTCACCGGGGCCAGATGGATTGGGAACTGAGTTTTACAAGTTCTTCAAAGAAGATATAGCATTAATTTTGTACAGGGTCATAACGGAAGCGTATGAATCCAAGAGAACACCGCCTTCGTTCCGGAATAGTCATATTGTGTTAATTCCTAAAACTGATGATCCTGCAAAGCTGTTGGCGGTAGAGTCGTATCGGCCAATCAGCTTAACGAATGTTGATTACAAAATTTTCATGAAGGTTTTGGCTAGAAGATTGCAAGGAGTAATAAAAACAATTGTTGGAACCCATCAAACATGTGGAATTCAGGGACGATCTATTTTTACCAATATTCATGTCGCAAGAAGTGTATTAGAGTGTTGCGACGCTCTAGGGGGCCACGTGGCGATGATCCAAATTGATTTGCAGAAGGCCTTTGACCGTGTTGCGCATAACATTCTTTTCTCAGTGTTAGAACACGTTAACGTAGGATCCGTCATCGTCGAAGGTGTAAAGATGTCGTACACTCAGTGCTCAGCTCGTGTTATTGTAAACAAAAAAGTGGGACGAAGTTTTGATATACTGTCGTCGGTGAAGCAGGGGTGCCCCTTGAGTCCCTTGTTGTTTGCGATTTATCTTGAACCCTTTTGTTTAAAGATTCTTCAAAATGAAAATATACACGGATTCCGTTTGCACTGCAGTGAAGTTAAAATTTTGTCATATGCCGATGACATCGCTGTTTTTGTAGTGATAGGAAAAGTGTGAGGGAGGTGGTGAACGATCTAAAGCGATTTTGCGAGTTGTCTGCCAGTGCAGTTAACTGGAACAAGTGCATAGGATTTTGCATGGTGACTGGCAAAGTAAGCCAGTGTTTTTCGAGAACATGCCTTGGACGACAACTCCGGCCAGGTATCTGGGCATCCCCCTTGAAAACTACCAGGATGCTAGAGAGTACTGGGACGGAGAAACTGATAGAGTTAGAGAGAAATTAACACAATGGGGGGGAAGGGATCTGTCAATGTTTGCCCGTGCATCAGTATGTAATGTGCTTTGCTGTTGCCAAGGTATGGTACGTCCTACAGGCGATTTGTATGTCAAGAAGGAACATACAAAAGCTGCACAGAGTGTTTGCGGTGTTTTTGTGGGGCTCAAGTTGGGAGCGCATGAGTCGAAATAATTTGTTTCGCTCAGTGAAAAGTGGTGGATTGGGACTGGCACATTTGTTTATCCGACAAATAGTTTCTAGGTTTATGTTTCTGAGAGATCAGAGAGATTGCTTTCTACGTACTGTGGTACAAGCCCGACTACGTGATGTCATTCCAGACTATGTAGTTTCAACTTCTGAAATGCGATGTGTACGTGTGCGTGGGTTCTTGCGGGAAGTTGTGGATGCTTTTAGGATTTTAAGGGTTAGGTTTTCCTCGGAGTATTTGAGTAGTGTACCGCGAAAACGTTTGTACAAAGATATGATTGATGTGTGTCTGCCTGTTCCGGTTTATCGTCAATTATATGCAGTGGGTTCAGGAAAAGATGTTCTAAAAAGAGTGAAACGAATGCCAGTACGTTCATCTGTTAAATCTTTCTTCTTTAAACTTCATAGCGGCACGCTTCCAGTAAAACCCTGGCTGCAGGAAAAAGGACTATATGTACACCCATGGACACTTAACTGTAGACTATGCCAAAAGCTGGAAACAATTGAGCACATCTTTCTGGACTGTTGGGATGCGGTGTTTCACTGGGACATCCTCCAACGAACCCTGAAAAAAGACTTACCATTAACGCCTTATGGCATTCGCTTTTTGCCCGTAAACAACGATGGAGGCGTGCCCTATGATATGTTCATGGCACTTAGTCTGCATTCTATGTGGAAAACTCGCATGGCGGTTCAAAATGCCGAAGAGGATGCTCGCACAGTGCGAGAGTACTTCATTGAAAGCGTTGCTTATATAAGAGAAGTTTATCGAGTGATGCCGGAAGAGCCTGAGTGGTTACCCATTCTGGATGTTCTAGCGCAATTCAAAATGTTTTAAGCCACTCCCTTCAGCTGATTGGTGGCTGGAGCTAGTAATTTGTGTACTGAACAGTGCGTGTTGTGTTGTCGCCAAGCAGGCAATAAAGGAAAAAAAAAAGCGTCCGTGGCTTAGTCGGTAGAGCGTCGCGCTGCGGCCGCAAAGTCCGCAGATCGAAACCTGGCGCCGGATGCTGTTTTTTTTTAAAAAAGGTGACCCTCTTTCTTTCGCTAACTATCGTCCAATTTCTATTCTGTCTTCCTCATGGAAACTTCTAGAGCATATAGTAGCAACTGTTATCTTAAATTTTCTTGACGAACACCAGATTCTATCTCCACTGCAACATGGTTTTAGGAAGGGCTTTTCAACCACAACTCAATTATGCTCAATTGTTCATTCTTTTGCTTCAAGTCTTGATGATGGTGGGCAGGTAGATGTAATTTTTTTAGACTTCACCAAAGCGTTTGATTTAGTACCGCATCATAAATTAATTCACAAACTGCATCTCATCGGGCTTCCTTCTTTTCTTGTAGCATGGGTTTCGGATTATTTATCTAATCGAAGTCAGTATGTAGACATTGATGGTTCTGTTTCTAGTACTCTTCCAGTCACCTCCGGAGTCCCACAGGGTAGCGTTCTTGGCCCCTTACTTTTCCTAATTTACTGTAATGATATTGTCTCAGTAATCAAAGAACCCGTTCATATTCGACTTTTCGCCGACGATTGCGTTATCTTTAATAATATTCTTTCTATTAGTGACCAGGAAGCTCTAAACTCCTCTCTTGCTGCAATCCTCTCCTGGAGCCTTGAATGTGGCATGGTACTAAACCCGGATAAAACCGTCTTCCTCCGCATCACCAATAAACGGATTCCTCACCAATTTTCGTACTCTCTTGCAGAAAATCCTTTACACCAAGTTCAGGAATACACGTATTTGGACATAACTTTAACAAATAATTTAAGCTGGAACTCGCATGTTACTAACGTCTCTTCCTCTTCCTTTCGTAAATTATGTTTACTTCGGCATAAGCTTCGAGAAGCTCCAACTAATGTTAAACTACTTGCATACACAACGCTAATTAGACCTAAACTAGAGTATGCTTGCGCTGTTTGGGACCCTCATACATCAAAGAATATTGACTTATTAGAAAAGATCCAAAGGAGAGCTATTCGGTTTGTTTATTCAAAATTTCGTCGCACAGATTCTGTTTCCGAGCTCATGCGTGACAACGGAATTCCAACCTTGCAGTCCAGAAGACAGTTTTTCCGCCTTAAATTATTGTATTCACTTTATCACCGCAAACTTGCTTTAGACTGTAGTTCTTTCTTGAAACCCCTTGCCACTCGCCGTACTCAATTCCCATTCTCTGTCCTTAACCCCAATGTTCGCCTCCACCAATCTGTTTAAATTTTCCTGTTTTCCCCGCACAATTAATGATTGGAACAATACACCCGAAAATTGTCTAAATTCTCTTGGTTCATTTGAGGCAAATGTTTAGTTGTGTATTTGTAGTTGCCTCTAGCGTTCACTGTTTTCTACTTCAGTTCTTGTTTCTGCTATTTGCTGTTTACTGTTTGTATTTGGTTGATACTGTTACCACATTATGCCCCTCCTGCTTGGGCCTACATGGCCTGCAGTATGTTCTTAAATAAAAAATAAATAAATAAATAAATATAGTGTAGTGGCCTGGCTGGCGCGCCGAGAGAGGGTGTTGCGAGCTGGAGAGTAGTAAAGGGGCTTTAGGAGAGTAGGCGAGGGGGGAGAGGAGGCGCTATGCGAGCGCGACGATTCAGGCTCGCTTAAGAAGTGCATTCGCACTTATTCCTGGCCAATCTCCCACGTGGGTATGTGCCATGTCAGCGGCCAGGCAGCGCGCGCCCATCTCCCCCCGTTGCTAAGGAAGACGAAAAGCGCGCGCACCCGCAGCTGTTGCTATGCGGACTGCGGAAGGTTCGGGGTCGCTTATAAAGTGCATTCGCACTTAAAAGGCCACGGTGGCCCTACATTTTGATGTAAGACGGCTTATAATGCCCCTGCAGAGATGCCTTCCCAGAATGCATTTACGTTTTGATGTGCAGCCGACTTTCAGAAGATCGTCGTAAGCTTGGCTTTTGTAAGCTGGTTTTTCCACATCACCTATTCAGCAGTGAAGCCTGGATATATATACGCTGGGAGTACGATTTGAGAAAATGGCTGTAGCTCTTGCGTTCCTCAAGATATTCCAAAACAAACTATGTGACAATTAGCCGCTAATACGACTCTACCATTACGCCGAATTTCATTTATTTGTCGTAATTAGCTAGCTCACTGAGAAGTTGTAACCGTTGCATAATTACTGCCTGTTGTTAACACACGGTAATCAATGGAGGGTGTATCATTCCGACGTTTCCTCGTTGTCTTCGGGAAGTCACCGATGCATACGAGGGCATGCACTGCGCAGTTAGGAGTAGAAATCATTGGCACTGGGAACAGTGAGGCACCTTGCGTTACAGGTGCACGTGCCCTCGCCCTTTGTAGCGCAGGCACACCATAGGACGGCACCACCACGAGGCCGATCTCTATCCCGCAATTCTTATCTGATGTGGGAAGCGGAAGAAAGAGCGTGGATAGAGGAAGACAGGGAGAACGGTGGTGGGAAAATGAAAAATGGCTATGTAGAAAGGATGCCTGTCCTTATACAGTGCACGTGTGGAAGTTCATCCAGACGGGCCTCAACTACAATATCGCTGCCAGGCCGCTGCTGCGCAGAAATGTCAGCACCGCTTTGAATACTTCTTCCCCTTCCCGCACACCGAATAGCCTGCCAGAACCAATACCATCAGGCCTACCTTTCTTTCTTTGTTTTTTCAGTTCAGTGAAACGTCTCTATCCCTCTTCTCTCTCTCTTTCTCTCATCTGATGTGGCAGGTCGTCCACCTTGAGTCTTCTTTCCAGTTTCAACAGCACCGCTTTCGTTGTTTACCCCTTGTGCACAACGCATTGGACACTCCAGCGCTCGCGGTTCACTTCGACCACTTTTACGTACGGCGCGAAGGCGGCACGGATGTCATCGCCGGTGACGCCGTGCAAGAGCTAATGCAGGGTAAGCCGTACCTGGTAGTCTTGGGTTCATGATAACGCACCACCGGCCCTTCAATTGTGGCTCATTGAATGCTAAAATTCTCTTCGTCGCTTCGTCACTGTGAAAAGTTATCGGCCACACGGGGTTTATTTGTTAGGCTCCCACGGTGACAACCTCAGACAGCAAATCAGTCAGTGCGGCCTCATCCCTGAAATCTTCAACCATGAACGGTCTCGCTTTCACGTGGCCGTGAAAAAATAGCGTGTTCGCGATGGCGTGACCCGTAAGCAGTTGCGGTAGTGTAACCACATAGTCTTCGCTACAATACCTTTCCGCGGTACTGTTTCAGCTGCTCGGCTGATTCGCTATCACCACTCCGATGGAGATGATGATTCACACGTGCGTATGCGAACCTGACCGGAGTAGAACGCCATTGCGGTAGGCAGAAGTTTGCATTTGGAAAGGGAGGCGTTGACGTGCCCCATTGTACAGCCGTGGAATGCCAGTATTGGTATAGCACTTACTTTATTGGTAATATGCCTATTTTTGCTCCACAATGTTGACAACTAGGACATGTGGAACCAGGTTAAGTCTTCTGGAAAAGTTTAGGGGTTCAGCGCTTTCTATCTTCTGGACCGGAGGGCACAATAAATAATAATAAAATAAATAAATAAATCACCGTATACTTTTTTTCTTCAGATTTTTTAAATCTTTTGTCCGAATGACTGAATCGAGGAACAGACCGACCAAAAGTTTGCATTTTCACGTTCAAGCCCAAGAAAGACTGTTGTCTAATAGACAGTACGTCAATATGTGTCCTGGGTGAAAGGCTGTAGGACCTCACCGATGCCTTCCCAGCCAGATACCTGGCAAGCGGATGAAGCAGTTTACTGATGGATCCGACGCCAACTTGAAGGTGGAAATAGGCAAGGTGCAAATGATCAACACGAAGCTCACTGCTGTAGAAACAGTAGTAGGTTGGAAGGAATGGTGGCGCCTCCGGCATGCACTTCCCCTAGTGCCATGTTTCTGTTATGCATCTGACGGGGCACGTCGACTTTGACGCGTCCGCTTTGTGGCGGCTCGATGCCATCGGCATTCATCACCCGAGTCCACAAATGTATGTACAATAGAACCCAAGGGAAGCATTTGAACGCAGCATCACCAGGACTGAAAGGAGGCTTGCTTGTAGATTCAAAAAACGCCCACCTCCCCTCGCGGGAACCCCTGTGTAAATGCGACGCATAGGGGGTTCCGTTGTTGTTTCCGTTAGGTTGATTCTCCCATCGCGTAAAACGTGCCGTGAACCCCCTGCCGCGGCTATGACGCAACGTGCCGCGGCTATGACGCAACACAATCCAACACAATCCACTTTAATCCAATCCAATCAAAATCCAATCCAATCCAATCCAAGCCAATCCAATCGAATCCAATCCAATGCCCCTCGCGAGATAGTGTTCGCTATCGGAGAGGAGAGCCACGACTATGACGCAACACAATCCAACACAATCCACTTTAATCTAACCCAATCCAAATCCAATCCAAGCCAAGCCAATCCAATCCAAGCCAATCCAATCCAAGCCAATCCAATCGAATTCAATCCAATGCCCCTCGCGAGAGAGTGTCCGCTATCGGAGAGGAGAGGGGGTGAGCGGCGGAGAGCGCAGCTGGCGCGGCAAGGAGAATGGGGGAGGGGCGGACAACGCCGACGATGACGACGCCGGAGGGACAATGCGAGTGAATAAGATGCTCTGCATCTAATGACAAGAGCTCCCGCTCGGCGTTCCCAGCTCGTCCAGATGCACGCGCCCAAGGCTCGCTCGTCGACGTCGTCGTTGTCGCTCGGATGGCGCTACATGGCAGGTGCGGTAGGTCACTCTCCTCAGGGAGTTCACGAAGATGCTTGTGTGGGATAGCAAGGCCGCGCGGGGTTCGCTCAGCGGGAGAGCGGGCAGCCATGAAACAACGAAACGTTAGCCATTATTCGATGAGGATTATCTACAATTACGCCTACCACAGATTTGCGTTCTGGAAAAGCACAGCGAAATGAAAGGGTTTCCTTTTGGGGCGATCCATCGTGAGCGCTTTCACTTGGGTCATTGCGTCCCGATTTTGGTCGTTTTCGTTTTCAGGGAGGCCAAGCTTCGCGTACATCCTTGTTTCTGGCGGAAGGCATTAAATAATTTTTTCTTGTGTTCCTTTTTGTAACGTAATTTTCGCGGCCAGGTTTCTTGAACTATATCGTTCTAAGGTTTGTATGCATCTTTTTGTATGCATCTCTTTATTTTATTGCGATTAGGGTAGATAACTGCCACCCGCTCATTGTAAAGACTGTAACCGCTTTCTCCTCATCATCGTCGTGGTGGTCATCATCATCATCGCCATAACCCTTTTTTCTCTCGTGATTCTACGGGGCTGTAGCGAGGTGTCGGCAGAACACCGCTCTGCGTACCTGCATAGGATCCCGAAAGCAGGTATCATGAATCTGGCCAATCGAGGCGTCTTGCGGCAGCCAGAAGTCTTCGAGAATCCCATGTACTTACAGGATGGGGACGAGTATGTTGATCGATGGCCATATTACCACGACTACCAAGGATACCAGCCGTTCGATGCAGGTCACATTCCCCAACCAACACCCCAAGGGTTCTTCGGTCAAGTCCCAACTCAACTACAGGGCATCCGGTCGACTCCGCAACACCTTGGCGACGACCGGAAACCCTTGGTGCCTTGTCAGGCGCGGTATAAGTGGTGGCGGCCAAGCGAGTCCCAGTGGAGCCCCCCCTCTTCCTCGCCAAGCCGGGAGAGCCGCTTCTACGCAGAAGACGAAGCCTTGACCCGCGACTTGACGAAGAGCCCGACCGCAACTACCGCCACTTACAGTGTCCGCAGCGAATCCACCCTCGTTCCGCGGAGGCAGCCTCGCGGTCTCAAGTCATCGACGATAGGACCGCAGCACCGAGCTTCATGGGCGACCTGTGCGTCAATCTGTTTCATAGCTGTCGTTGGGGCAGCGTTCCTCGTATCCACTTTCACGTCGATGGTGCAACGGAACCGCGAGAGGCTGAGCGCCGGCGGCGTCGGTGAGAACATCCAGCGGAGGGGACCTCCTCCTGCTGCAAAACTGGTTAGCCAAGCCCCGGTGGAGTCCAATAACTCGTCCTCAGGCAGAATGAGCGGTAATAGCCTTATGACTTTCCGCACTGTTGGCACGCCTTCCGTCGCGAGGAAAGTGGTCACAAACACAACGTCGCTTGCGGGCATCGTTAACTTGCCGAGGGACCCGGGACTGACCAAGCGACATGATCAGCTGACCACTTCGCGGGCAAAGGTAGCTGACCAGGAGGACTTGGACGTGGGGGAGGCCGTGGAAGACCGCCCGCTGTTCCCATTTCGACGCCCAGTGAGTCTAATCCACTTTGTGTCTTAAACATCAATATTACGGGTGAAGTTTCAGAAACGCAACAACACTAGTGTCGTGTGCCACATTTTAAACATTCTGTGTAACGTATATTTACCGGTTTAGCTGTCCCTCTTTAATCCTAGCTTGGCATCCCTGGAACCCTTTGCTCGAGAAATCAGGTGGAGCACTCACAGCAAGCCTAGTAAAATCTGTCCATTAGCACCAATCTTGTCTCGGGTCATACCACGGCATGTATAGTATCACACCCCACCATAAAAGATGAGGCATCCTGTTTCCATCGCACCTTTATTGTCACTTATAGTCAATGCTAATTTTATCAGTGGATCGAGTTCCTTCGCTTCTTCTCTATTTTATGGCCGTATACACCTCCTCTTAATTCATGCCTTTCTGTTGTCCTATACACAGACGCGGCCGGTCTGTGGTGCCGTGTTCTACACCTTCTGTCGCGCTGCGGTACGGGAGTTCCACTATCGGCGCACATTTAACGCCTGCGTCGAGACGGCAGTGGACGCCGTGCACACCTGCAACCGGGGGCGCAATCGGTTTGCCTCGCTGAGGCACTGCCACGAGAGCTGCATTGGCGTAGAGCGCCCAGACGACGCCTCAAACCGCTGTTCACCAGCTGTGCAAGGTATACGAAGGGACCGCATTCCACGAGATATTCGGGGATGCAATGTACCTGCCGTGAAGATGTATCCGTTAGCACCGAGTCCCGATATCACAGTCACATGTTTCGGGGTCCGGTACGGTGTCGTCACGGACTGGGCACAACGCACCGTCAGCTAGAAGACAGTATTCACACCCACAGATGACAGTAGCAGACGACAGGGCGGAACAAGGACACACGAAGTGTTACAAGCGTGTTCCGATTCCGTTGTAACGTGTCAAAGAACCCATTTTTACTGGAGAAAGATGCAAAACACCTCTTGCACGCGTTCCTGGGAGTTCTGGATGTCTGTGTTAATTTCCCTCTCTACATAAATATTTGGTATGCATGTATGTGCGCGTGCGCGCGCGCGCGCGCGCGCGTGTGTGTGCGTGTGTGTGTGTGTGTGTGTGTGTGTGTGTGTGTGTGTGTGTGTGTGTGTGTGTGTGTGTGTGTGTGTGTGTGTGTGTGTGTGTGTGTGTGTGTGTGTGTGTGTGTGTGTGTGTGTGTGTGTGTGTGTGTGTGTGCGTGTTTGTGCGCGCGCGCGTGTGTGCATGTTCAGGTGTTTTTCGGTTCCTACACCAACCAATCACCTGTCATTATACAACAGTCTACATTCAAACGAGGAACCAACCATGAATTTTTTAATCAAACCAGGTGCCCTTGTAGTTCCCAGTAGTTCGCGTATCACGGCAGTTCGTCAGGCGTGCTCCGCTCTTCCCCACGCAGGCAAGACGTCTTGTCCAGCTGGTGGTTCTTCGAAGGCCACGCGTGCGTTCCCTGGAACTTCCCTGCGGGCGGATGTCCGGCCAATGGCAGCGCCGTCTTCCGCACGCGACACGAGTGCACGAGGCGCTGCGCTGAACGCGGCAGTCGGGAGCCCCCATGCCAGCGCCCCATCGCCGTGTCTTGCACGCGCCGGCACCTCAAGTACCCCTTCTTCGCCCATTTCTCGTCGGAGGACGGTCGCATGCGGTGCCTGGAGACATCGACAGATTTGCTTCGCGACCATCGGTGCCTGACCGGCGCCAATCGGTTCAGCAGCCGAAAAGCTTGCTTCGCCACGTGCTCAAACAGTGCATTCAACTAAGCCTCGTGTCCTGGGCACTCTTTCTTTCGGAGGGTTGTCAGAGGCACTGCCACTGCATTATGGCTGGTTTGAATAGGAGTCACGTGAAGACGATCGATGTTTTCTTGGGTACATAAATAAACAGACGCAATTTTATTGGTGTTCTTGTTTCCTAGAAATTGCTGCAAACGCAACAACTTAATCTGTATGGGGCGCTGTCCACGCGTTCTCTTCGCGTGTACACAGTACCGCAGCGCCTGAGGCCGAAGGAAGCGTATTGAGTGATGATCTTTTATGGCACTGGCGATGTCAGCCGAGGGAAAGTGTCTGGCTTGCAAGCAGTGTTGGCGGTAACGCGTTACGAGTAACGGCGTTACCGGTAACGCGTTAGTTTTTTTGGTAACATGGTAACGTACTCGTTACTTTTCCAAACAAATAACGGGTAACGTACTTACGTTACTTATTTTGAGTAACTTGTAACGAAGTTCCGTTACGTTATTTTATTTCCTAGAGCTTAACAAAAATAGATTTTATTTTTTTGTGAGTTTTTAAGTGCTCCGGAACCACGTGATGCGCAGATCAAGGCCGCCGTGGAAGGCACGGGCGAGATTTGACGAGGAGAACTTTCCCCCGGCAAAAAAAGAAAAAACAATACGGCCGGAAGCAGAGCGAGTCCGGAAGGATTTCGGATGAAGTCAAGCGAAATGCGGCCCTCGCGGCCGTCAAGAGCGAGCTGACAGTCTCTTCGCGGCTTGTCGAGAGCCCCTCTTCCCCAAAAACGAACGCAGCAGAAGATTTCTTTGCAAACCCGTTTGGAAATGAATGCACCTCCGTGTCCGGGGATGATGAGCTTTCGCGGTACTTTCTGGTGCCGCACAGATTTGCACTGACGGAGCTAAAAAACAGCTTCCCTCTGGTGCACAAGCTGTTTCTCAAAATAAACACGGCAGTACCATCGAGCGCATCCGTTGAACGCCTATTTAGCGTAGGCGCGGACGTGTTTACCAAGAAGCGAGGTAGAATGTCAGATGCCAACTTCGAAATTCAGCTGTTGCTGAAGTACAACAGCGGAGTGTGCTTCGGGTAACGAAGGAACTTGTTCACAGCAACTATCTGTACTTCGACATGTTGTGAATAAAATATATTAAAAGTTTCAATCTCGGCTGATCTTAATTTCTGTGCTAATGAGGGAGGCCGGTTCTTCTGTTAAGTTCCATGCCAACAAGTTATAAATCAGCTTCATATGTACTTCCGCGTTTTTTCTTGTAACTATTCGGATGAAACCCTAAAAAAGAGAGGGTAATTAAGTTTCCGCATGGACATATTTTAGCTATGGCGCTTACGCACATAGAAAACGTCGAAACAGGAAACGGCAAATGTTTTAGTTCGTGAATGAAAAGTAACGCAACAGTAACGTGCGTTACTTTTTATCTGTAACGGTAACGGTAGGGGGTTCCTTTTATTTTGAGGTAACGTAGGTCGGTAACGCGTTACTTTTATTTGCAAGTAACGAGTAACGTATTTAGTTACTTTTTTTCGGTAATGCCTACAACACTGCTTGCAGGCTAGATGAGGCTATTCGCAGCAAGATGTCTCAAGAGTAGGATGTGATTGACCGATGTGCGAGCGGGATTATTTATCAGCGGAAAGGAAGGCAATGACATTCAAAGCACCACCGGATCTGGGCTCGTGGGCATGAAAGGTGTCTGCGCTTCCTTTTGACTCACCAAATACATGAGTGTTGGGCCCCACACGTCGACCAAAGTCGCCTTTTCGCACCATAGGAATCCAATACGTCCTGCAGAGATGATGGTGGAAGCTGTGTGTTAGTGCACTGCTAAAGACAGTTATGACCAGCAATTCTTGATGTGCTCGCCTGCAGAAGTCACTTTTCAGTGTTAAAGTAATGATACCCCAGCAAACTAATTTTCGCTTTGTATGATGCCTCTGCGGAGTAGGTGAAAATAAGAAAATGCCGAGGCCGATGTCGAACGTGGGTCATTTCGCTTGCAAAGCGAATGCCTTACTAAGAATACCACACCGGTTCGTTTTACACTAACACAGTGTTGGATGTGACATATGTGAACCTTGCATGCATTTCTACACACGCTTCCACGTCGCTGTGGCCATTAGTACATGCGCTAGCATATGTGGGAAATTAAAGACCTTGAGGACATTTAGGCGAAATCATTACGCTCAATACTACACCGGCGAGTTCACGTTGGAGCTTAGCGGTGCACAGCGGATGGATCCTTTCTCTTGCCATTTGAGAAGCGTCGCTTCGGCTACGGGATGTCGAAGGGCTTCGTCCTCCTAGCCCTCTGCAGTCATGTGCTACGCCTGGAAGGTTATGGATTGTTTAGGTATGTGTCATTTCCGTTTGGTTATGTTGATGTCGCAGCGAAATGGGAGTTGATGAACCGGCGAAAAGCTTTTCGTATTGCAGCCTAAAATTGATCGAACGACCGTTAGCTTCAGACCGCGCAGTCACCGTCACTGGCCAATCCACGTGAGCGGGTATGTTGTTATGCCTGCATTCACCTTTTGAGCCGTGGTTACCCAAAATGTCTAGCCGAGCGATGTGACAGACAGCGTCAAACTCGTTTTACGTCCGACTCCGGGTACCAGCTAACGACTCCTAAGTCGAGTTCAACAACGCATGCATTAGGTACATTTCTGCGAGCTGCAGCAGTACCGTAGAACTGTTGTGAGGCATTCGGGAAGCCTGGGTTGGATTCCCACCCAGACGCCAGTGTAACTAATTTTATTTTCGACTCGATTTCTTTACTGTTAATACTTTTAGGCTGTCGGTCATTCTAGCAGCCATTTCTCGTATACAGATGACGCGCCAGGTGCCGTTTTCCCGCTAAATGGGCCATTGAATGGTTTCGCCTTAAAATATTGACAGTGAATTGGGACCACCGTCCTAAATGCTCGAAGGTGATTGCTGTTGCACCAGACCCATGCCCACACATTGGACATATCGGCATGAAATATTGATCGAAGAAGGAATTCCCTAATTTTGCAACATCTCCGTGGACTCATACCCACATACTCCGATATGCCACACGTCTTCGATCAAGCTTCATCGCGGCTGCAAAGCATTTAACTAGCAACAACTCGAACAGCAGCCCAGAAATGCTTAACTAAAGGGTCAATTTGTTTGAATAATGTGACATTTCACACGACACATGCTCTCGACCAAACCTAGTGTTTTAGTGTATGCTCCCCCGTCTACGTGCTTGCTATTTGACCTCTTCGTGACTTGTCACCTGGGTACCATGCAGTGGTACGCTGCCCCTAGGCAGCCCCTTGCTAGTTTAAAGGATTGTCTTGCTGGACAGGTCCATCGAAATGCTTTGTTGTGCATTAGGGCAATCGGCGACCTTCTTGTGGACGTGTCAACTGCCACTTTGTTTTCACTTACGAGGGACCTGACATTCGTCTTCGAAGGCGTTGATAGTCGGGTTGGAAATGAAGCTTTGCCTCTTGACGGAGAAGCATTCAGCAGCGCAACATGTATCACTTTAGTCTTATTTCACCAAACTAAAGCTTTGCGAAGAAAAGTCAAAAAGATGCGGACAGCATTGACCACATGTGTAAGTCGCGAAATACTATTTCCTGGATTTTCGCCTCACCGGAGGAACCCAGCCACCACTTTAACGAAGCTGAAACGAAAAAGAAGCTGCAGAAATTCAGGGAATTGTCCAGTAATGCGTGGCATTCTTTTTCAGTTGGTCTGCAGCGTAAGTTCTGGACAGCCAATTACAGTCAAACCTGGATATAGCGAAGTTGACAAAAACTGGCAATTTTTCGTTACATCGAGGTTTCCGTTACATGTAGGTTTCGAGTTAAAGCTCGCGTGAATGAAGGAGAAACGAAGCCAGAATGCTATCCATCAGTGATGGTGAACTTACCCTAAAGGGTTGATTTCACGGTAGAAAACTGCGCGATTTAAGCCTACTGCTTTCCCGGCATTCCAAATAAGCAAGGTAACTTCCCCGTGTTCACAAGCGTAACTTAAGTATCACTTATGCCTTTTGACACTTTCTTCCTACCTTTACCCGTTGCACGGAATACGCTTACGTTAAAAGGGCGCCTTTTAGCGAACTTGATACTCTTTTCCACACTTAAAATTGTTGAGAGGGGGCCAGCTAGGTTAATGTACCCTACGGCGACGTTCTTCTTTCTCGCGGGCGGAGACGGCATTTAAATTGAAAAAAATTCAGAGATTGGCAGCTCGTTTATTTATAAACGTTTTAGACGTCGCGACTCTCCTTCAGCTATGTTGTAGCTCGCACACCTAGAGGCATTGGCCAACCGACGTAAAAGTGCCCGTCTAAACTTTCTACACCAGCTGTATTTTAATAAACTGGGAATCCAGTCACAAGATTACAAAGCTAACAACCCTAGTCGAGCGTCTCGTCACAAACATGGCCGAAGTATTAAACCGTTCTTTGCCCGTACAGACCAATACAAAAATTCATTTTTTCCCAGTACTGGTTTTGCCAGAGTGTTCACCCTTGCTGTCATCCAATGTATAATGATTGCATATTTACCTGTTGATTATGTATCCCCGTGTTCATGTATTGATCTTGTATCCGTACGCATGTCTTCTGGATGTGTACATCCCTCTCCTGCTTGGACCTCTCAAGGTCCGCAGTATTGTACAAATAATAGTAATAATAAAAATTGCGGGCTTGCCTTGAAATGACTAAACTTTTCGTTTTCTCGCAACAGAACTTATCAGAGATGAACCGACACCACAGGTATCAGTGAAGGCTCGCGACTACACGCCGACAGGCAGGCCTAGCACCTAACGGACACCGCACTGACACAGGAAATGCGCGTAATTTGCGGTGTTGGCGAAGCGAAGTTCGTTAAATTAGTGCATTTCTCGGCGTCAGTGCCGATACCTGCTGGACAGGCGTCTCATGTATCCGCCGATTCCCCAGCTAGCCTCCATCTGCCGGATGGCGACGATGCATTCTCTGACATATCGGATACGTCTGCTGCCACAGTCATGTCTACTGAAGAAGCCCACGGTACTGCGGAGGCCTCCTCGGGCTACCAGCTCGTGCTTCCGCGCAAGCGCCGCCGTGAATCTAAGAAGCTACAGTTGACTGGATATGGCCACTCCGCGATACAACCTCCGGAGCACGGTCTTACAGTTATCTTCAAGCCAATCAAAGAAGCTCAAATAATAACTAAATTCAATCTGCTTGCAATGAAAGATGGTCTGGAGTCCATGGCCCCCGAAGGAGTTCTCCAGGTACGCCCGAATCATCGTCTCAACCTCTTAGCCGTGGACACGCGGAATATTGGCTCCACCAAGTGTCTGCTGAAAGTGACCAGCATTGCCGGCATCCCGGTGAAGGCGTACGAGCCTCGTCCTGTCAATTGTGGTGTGGGCGTCATAAAAGGAATAGCGGTCGGTATCACTGATGCCGATATTTCGGATGCCCTACTCCAGAGAATACCTGTGAAATCTGCCCGGCGGCTAGGGGAAAAATCTGAAAATGTGAGAGTTGTTTTCGCCACGGAAACGGCACCTGAGCACGTCACTGTGGGTTGAGATACCGCGTCTTTCCATACGTTGAAAAACCGCGACAGTGCACAAGGTGCCAGCGATATGGACATGTGGCCAGCACATGTAACCTACCCGAGCGGTGCCCTCGTTGTGGTGGTCGTCATGACCGTTCAGCTTGTACAGCAGAAAACCTCCAATGTCCCAATTGCGGCAAGAAGCACGAGTCCACGTTCACGCACTGTAAGGTTCTTCAGAAGGAAAAGGCTATTTACAAGATGAAGAGCAATGAATAACACCGATTACAAATCTGCGAAAGCTGCTTTGAAGAACAGCGCGAGAACAAGTCCATTGCTGCTAGGGCACCTGATCGTAAAAAAGAGCCTCCTAGCGGACAGGACAAAACACCTATCAAGTCTTCTCCCGGTGTAATACGGACAAGGAATTCCCACCGCTGGTAACGGCAGTACATACGCAAGAATCAGCGTCGACAACCTGTTCCTCTGTCTGCAACCACACCTGCAGCCGCCACTCACGTTCCCAGGCATCAGCGAAACGACAGCGTGAACGGCCGCCAGCAACACACTCCGGAAATCTCTGTTCAGTTCTATCCTCACTTGTGGACACACTGCGTGCCTTTCTACCACCCCCTTTTCGTTCTTCCCTATCGCTCAGGCCATCTTGAGAATCCTGGACTTTGCCGCTCCACTTATGTCCCAGTGGCGGTAGAATGCAAGATATACGAAACAAGGCCACCATTCTCCAGTGGAACGCTTGCGGACTCCGCCAGCGCCTTCCAGACTTCCGTCACTTTGTATATAAGCACCGCTTCCAGTGATTGCAATTTCTGAATCACGGCTGCTTGACGACATTCGGCTTCCGGCTACACGGTATTTCGATCATCAACTGGTGCGGCACTCACAAGAGTTCTACTCGCTGTAAGAAAACGACCTGACCTTCTTACAGCATAATCTGCCTCCAGATGCCTCAAATGAGTACGTGGCAGTGACTGTGAACACCGCTTGCCTTTCATTCACCGTAATTGCTGCATACGTTCCCCCTCGAGCAGGCTTCGACACTTACCGCCTCCACGACATGGTCCAGGCTACTCCGCCCCCCCTCCCCATATCCTGACTGGGGATTTCAACGCGCACCATCCATCTTGGGGAAGCTTTAAAATATCAGTGAGAGGAAGGCGCCTTTTTGACCTTTGTAATCAGAATGGACTGGCGGTAATTAACACCGGTGACCATACTTTCTATCGCGGCAAAACATCAAGTCCTCTCGATCTTTCCTTTGTTTCGCTCCAGTTGCTGCCCGCGGCGCATTGGCACGTAGATGTGGAGGCACATTGGAGCATACCTCGGCAAAGTTGGCGCGGCTCACTCAAACTCACTCACAATTTTGTTTTTCGAATCACCACTCACTCAAACTCAGACTCAATGCTGAGCAGCACATCTGCGCTCACTCAAACTCAAACTCACATTGAGCGCAAAACTCAGAACTCACTCGAACTCAAAACTCAAAATGTACTCAGAACTCAAAATGTACTCAAACTCAAAATGTAATCAAAACTCAAAATGTACTCAAACTCAAAATGTACTCAAACTCAATATGAACTCAAAACTCAAAATGGACTCAAACTCAAAATGTACTCAGAACTCGAAATGTACTCAAACTCAAAATGTAATCAAAACTCAAAATGTACTCAAACTCAAAATGTACTCAAACTCAATATGAACTCAAAACTCAAAATGGACTCAAACTCAAAATGTACTCAGAACTCAAAATGGACTCAAACTCAAAATGTACTCAAAATTCAAAATGGACTCAAACTCAAAATGTACTCAGAACTCAAAATGGACTCAAACTCAAATTGTACTGAGAACTCAAAATGGACTCAAACTCAAAATGTACTCAGAACTCAAAATGGACTCAAACTCAAAGTGTACTCGAACTCAAAATGGACTCAAACTCAAAATGGACTCAAACTCAAAATGTACTCAAAACTCAAAATGAACTCAGAACTCAAAATGGGCTGAGAACTCAAAATGACTTCAGAACTCAAATGGCCTCACAACTCTCTCGTGCTAGGAATTTACTCGGGGTCAGATGGACTCTGATTTCATTAGCAGTCAGTGTTTTCAAATTCACGTGTGGTAAAAATATTACGGGTGCAAATTCGTGAGCTCAAACTCTTGCATTCGCCACGACATGACACCGTAGCTCCTGTGAGGTCGGAAACAATTTTCGTTGCAGATTTAATACAGCTATACCTGCTGCTCATGAAGAGTAGCGCTGGTTGGAAGCAATTGTACGTATATATTGGATACCAAACTCTTGATGTAGGCTCCGTGTTCGTGTTCATGACAGAGGCGGTCCAGGCTCGATGGTGTGCTGGGTCCCCAGGTCGAAACAAGCAAGATTGGGCGAGGGGACGTGCGCTCACTGCTCCGTTCATTTATGTCGAAGCTGTTTAGGGTTACGGTTCCGTGCATTCTTGCTCTGCATCCTGAAAAAACGCCTTGTGTCAAAGCGAACTGTCCCTGCGAATCTCTGAAGTGCGAGGCGTTCATGGATATACCTTTGCTGTTTTATTGCGTAGCATTCTTTGCCGAGTACACCCCTCCCCCTTCCCGCCATGATCTTGTAACGCCCTGCATATACACAAAAATGCAGATATCACGGAAGTTCAACCTGTAATCATTATAAAAGCGTAAATGTAGAGAATTGATAAAACTAAATGTTAGAAAATCGAAAAAAGAAATAAGAAAAATATCGGAAATGGCGAACCGTGTAACACGGGAGTCATAGATCGTCTCAGATTGGGTAAAAATGCAGAGAGGTGTGGCGCTAAAGAATGTGGGGTATCAAATTGAGGGTCTCGAGGAGGGAAATCACGTGGGACAAACAAAAAAGTGCCTCGTTGTTTGCTGAGGCACTTGTATTAGTTTTTATTAGCATTTGCTAGGTGGGATTAGCTCTCGTAGCTCGGAAAACCACCACGCTGTCGTTGTAAGCAATAACCGCCACCATACCCAGCTGTTAACTTCCAGCATGCACGTGTGTGTGTGTGTTTGAGAGAGTGTGTGAGTGAGAGAGTGTGAGAGAGAGAGAGTGAGCGAGAGAGTGAGAGTAAGAGAGTGAGAGAGTGTGAGAGTATGAGAGAGTGTGTGAGAGTGAGAGTGTGAGAGTGAGAGAGAGAGTGAGAGAGTGTGAGTGAGAGAGAGTGAGAGAGAGAGAGTGAGAGAGAGAGTGAGAGTGAGAGAGTGAGTAAAAGAGTGAGTGAGAGACTGGGAGTGAGAATGAGAGTGTGAGTGAGAGTGAGAGTGTGAGTAAGAGTGTGAGTGTGAGGGAGAGTGAGAGTGAGTGTGAGTGTGACTGAGAGTGTGAGTGTGACTGAGAGTGTGAGTGTGAGTGAGTGAGAGTGAGAGTGAGAATGTGAGTGAGAGTGTGAGTGTGAGTGTAAGTTTGAGTGAGAGTGTGAGGGAGAGTGAGAGTAAGAGTGAGAGTGAGTGTGAGTGAGAGTGTGAGTGAGAGTGTGAGTGAGAGTGAGAGTAAGAGTGAGAGTGTGAGTGTGCGTGTGAGTGCGAGTGTGAGCGTGTGAGTGTGAGTGAGAGTGGGCGTGTAAGTTTGCGTGAGAGTGTGAGAGAGTGCCCAGTGTGAGTGTGAGTGGGCGTCTAGTGAGAGTGAGAGTGAGCGTGCGCGTGTGCGTGCGAGTGCGCGTGTGAGTGCGAGTGTGCGTGCGAGTGAGAGTGTGAGAGTGAGAGTGTGAGAGTGCGCGTGCGCGTGCGCGTGTGTGCGCGTAAGAGTGTGAGTGCGCGTGAGCGTGTAAGTGAGCGTGAGCGTGCGCGTGCGCGTGTGCGTGTGAGTGAGAGTGTGAGTTGAGTGAGCGTGTGAGCGTGAGACCCCCGTGCGAGTGTGCGTGTGAGTGAGAGTGTGAATTGAGTGTGAGTGTAAGTGAGAGTGAGAGTGTGAGTGTGAGTGAGAGTGTGAGGGGAGTGAGAGTGAGAGTGAGAGTGTGAGTGTGAGTGTGTGAGAGTGTGAGAGTGAGAGTGTGAGTGAGAGTGAGAGTGTGAGTGAGAGTTTGATGTGAGAGTGAGATTGTGACTGAGAGTGAGAGTGTGAGTGAGAGTGAGAGTGTGAGTGTGAGTGTGTACCTTTTGCTATATACTTCTTGCTATATCCTCATAATTATAACCAGAAAGCATTTTTATATTGTCCCACGTGATCCCCCTCGACGAGACCTTTAATTTGATACCCCACACACCCTAGCAGGGTCATATGGAATTCATACCAGTCAAACTAACCATGACTCTCATGACTGTAACCAGGACGTATTATTAAAGTGTTCGACGTGATTCCCCTAACGGGAACCTTCAATTTGACGCCCCACATGCTTCAGCGGCCTCACCTTGAATTTAACCCAATCTATGACTCATGATGACTATCTCATGATTCTAACTACGAAGCCTTTTTTTTATTTGTACCACGTGATTCCCCTCGTCAAGACCGTAAATTTGACACCCTACACGCCCTAGCGGGGTCACTTCGAATTTTACCCCAATATAAGACTCGCCATGACAATCTCATGGTTATAACCAGGAAGCATTTTTGTATTTCTCCCACGTGATTCCGCTCATCCAGACCATTAATTTGACACCCATCACATCCTAGCGGAATCAATATGAATGTTAAACCAATCAATGACTAACCATGACTATCTCATGATATAGCCCTACCACATTTTCGTCCCACGTGATTTCCCTTATCGGAACCTTCAATTTGATGCCCCGGACACCCAGTGGCATCATTGTGAATTTTAACCTAATTTATGACCCATTTTGACTATGTCATGATAATAATCAGGAAGCACGTGATTACCCTCATCGAGACCTTTAATTTGATATGCAACACGCCCTAGCGTTATGAACTTGAATTTTAACCGAATCTATGACTTACCATGACTACATCATGATATATCCATAACGCATTTTCGTCCCGAATGATTCCCCACATCGAGACCTTGAATTTGATTCCCCACATGCCCTCGCAGCATCATTTTGAATTTTAACCCAATCTATGACTCATTATGACTGCCTGATGACTACAATCAGGAAGCATTTTTTATTTACCCTGCGTGATTCCGTTAATCCGGACCTTTCATTTGATACCTTACACGCCTTAGCCTCATCAGTTTCACTTTTCACCCAATCTAATGTGGTCATTATTCTTTCTTAAGGGGCGCTGCCCAGTCAATTTAGCTGATTCATTTGAAACAGCAGAAAAGACAGCCTCCGCCCCCATTTCCCCCCGGATCTCACTTCTTCCTTTGTGACCCCTAGTATATCAAGCCGTTAACAGTAGCAGGCGAACAACCAGCCCGCCAGCGCCGCCGTGTGCTTTCCCACCACCCTTTCCCACGCTCTTAGCGGATCCGTCAGGAGGAAAAATTAAGACAACCCTTTTTATGACCTCACCAGTCAATTATCACTCACGCGCCCAGCCGCGAAAATTAGGTTATACAGCAAGTGCTTATGGCCATGAAAATTCAACAAGAAACTAAAAAAAATCAAACACCCCCTCCCTCCCAACCGATCATGCAGATCGCGATTGGTGCCGTACCCGCAGGTAACCTGAATTCCGAGCCCACAGTGACGCATAAAACTTAACAGCCAACCATAGCTGCCTGCTGGGCTACCCATATGTACTCAAACTCAAAATGGACTCAAAACTCATATGTACTCAGAACTCAAAATGTACTCAAAACTCAATATGTACTAAAACTCAAAATGTACTCAAACTCAAAATGTACTCAGAACTCAAAATGGACTCAAACTCAAAATGTACTCAGAACTCAAAATGGACTCAAACTCAAATTGTACTCAAAACTCAAAATGGGCTCAAACTCAAAATGTACTCAGAACTCAAAATGGACTCAGAATTCACTAGGTCTCAGGCGCACTCAAACTCAATCGGACTCGAACTCAGTCGGGATCACTCGGCTCAAACTCACTCAAGCTCAAACTCACCATGCCACACTAGCCTCGCGCCCACTCAAACTCATACTCACGCGTGAGTTTGAGTCCAAATGAGTCTGAGTGAGTGGACTCATGAGTGAGTTCGCCGACCTCTGCATGGGAGTGATCATGTACCTACGTACCTTTGTCTCGATGGTGTCTCTGGTTGCCATCGAAGGCGCGAAGTCAGCTGCATTAATTGGGGGATGTATGCTGCTGCTATTGATGAATCGGAACCATCTCTCACGTCGTACGAAAATATCATATGCGAGATGAAACGTGTTCGGAGTGCCTCTACCAAAGTTCTACAGCTGCCGAAACCACACTGTGTGGCCGACGCTGAGTACGAAAAACTCCGCGCCTTACGTCGTAGAGCAGAAGGACGTGCTCGGAAAACGAAGTCATCAGAAGACATACGCGCTTCCAGGCGTGTGCAGAAACAAATTCAAAGACACCTACAAAAATTGGCCAAACGAGAATGGCAGAAATTCTGCTCCAAACTGGACCCTCGTAAGCCTCTTTCTCGAATATGGAGCCTGATCCGAACCCTTCGCACTCAGCCGACACAGCGGCGTCCCTTTGAGTCTATAGCTCTCAAGCGGCGTGTTAGTGTTGTGAATGTAGCGGAAGAATTTTGCGTCAAAATCACTTCCGCACCAACAACCGCTTCAGCACTTCGTCCACGCTGCATCGACACCTCACCATCTAATGCTGCTAGCACAGACGTTCCATTCACAATGGCCGAACTGTTAGCTGCGCTTAGGTCGGTTAACCGAGATTCGGCTCCTGGCCCTGACGGCATTACATACGCAGCACTGTCTCACCTGGGCAACAAGGCCAAAACATTCCTACTTGCCATTTTCAATCATTCCTGGGAGTCCGGTTGTTTATAGGCTAGCTGGAAATTGGGTCTTGTTGTACCTGTTCTGAAACCCGGAAAGGTACACACGGACATCAACTCTTACAGACCGATTACTTTACTGAGTTGTGTCGGTAAGCTTATGGAGAAAATGGTGCACCTACGCCTCAATTGGGACTTGACGAACAGACACATATATCCTCAGCAGATGTCTGGTTTCAGAAAAGGCAGGAGCAGCATTGACAATGTCCTGGCCCTCGTGAGTCATGTCAAGCGAGCCAAAGCCTTGCGTCGCATCACCATTGCAGTGTTTGTCGATGTTAAAGCAGCGTTTGATTCTGTGTCGCACGAAGCTATCCAGATAGCCTTGAAGTCCGTCGGAGTTCAAGGCTGAATGTATGCCTGGCTCTGCAATTATCTATCCGACAGGTCACTGTACATGTCTACTAAGGATGGTGACACTGGACTTCACACTGTGCGTCGAGGTGTCCCCCAGGGAGGAATTTTAAGCCCGACGTTGTTTAACATTTCCCGAATTGGAATCGAGCAGTGCTTGCCGCCATCCGTTCAAATGTCTCTTTATGCTGATGATATGTGCATTTGGTGCTCAGGAAGCAACCGGCGGATTTTGCGCGCAAGGCTTCAAGGGGCCATTAACTCAATGGCAACCTTTCTGGCAGCACGTGGCCTCGAAATATCGGCGGAGAAGTCTGCTGCGATAGCTTTCACCAGGCGTGATCTCTCCCGGTATCTTCTTAAACTCGGAGGCGTTCCTATATCTTATGTTGACAGCCACAAATTTCTAGGAGTGACTTTTGACAGGAACATGACGTGGTCCCCACATATACGACAACTGAGGCACAAGCTTGAGGCGTACGCATCGATCTTTCGCATGATCTCCAGCAGTGCGGGAGGTTGCTCGGTGGAGTCTCTCATAAGCTCTACAATGCACTCTGTGAGGGATTGCTTCGCTACAGCTTGCCTGCCCTCGAGCCTCTCACAAAAACGAACTCACGGCTACTAGAAGGCTTACAAGCGAAAGTGCTTGGTGTGTGCCTTGGGGTACCTAAAAATACTTCAACCCTTGGGACTCTCAGGGAGAGTAGGCGCCTCTCTCCAACGGTTCTCTGCCAGCAAGAACTCCTTCGTGCACGCTTGCGGTTTGTGACCAGGACTGTCGACCATCCGCTGGCTTGTGACTCGGAAGCCGAGGTACGTGCCTTATTACCAGCAGTGTATCAGAGCCCACGAGAGCATACCCAGCCACCATGGAGATTTGCCTCCTGGAAAATAACATTAACCGTTCCCGGCATCCAGAGCAAAGCTAACTTGCCTCTGCCTGCTCTTAAATTCTTTTCATTGGAGCACATTGCTACTACCTACCAAAATTACACTCACATTTTCACGGATGGATCAGTGATGAATACGTCATCTGCCATCAGAATATGGATCCCATCAACCCACACAAAAATTACCGCAAAACTAGGTCACAAAACTTCGTCGATGGTTACTGAGCTCACGGCCCTACGTGCTGCATTGGAACACATTTTAACTGCTGCAGTTCAGGCATGGGCAATCTTCACCGACTCTCGAGCAGCCCTTCAGCACCTCATGGTGCTGCCACAAGAGCAGCTTGCTCAAGAAATTAATGGCCTGCACACGCAGGCAATAAACAACCGCCACGTCGTTGCTCTGCAGTGGCTTCCATCTCACTGTGGTGTGTCTGGCAACGACGAAGCCGACAGAGCTGCTGCATCAGCGCATTCCAGCCCAATTATTACGCCAGTGCCTTTCACAAGGCGAGACGGAGCGACTCTGGCGTCATCGCTTGCCAAGAGTTCTCAGCGATTGCTGTGGACCGACCCAAATAATACCTACGATCCGTTGCACACAATAGACCCAGAGTGTCGATTTCGGATGCCAAGCGGTCTGTGCAAGCGAGATGAAGCTGTCCTGCATCGAATACGACTGAATGTGGCGTACACTAAGCATTTCCTTTTTAAACTACGTCGAGTTTCCTCACCTCTGTGCCCTACCTGTACAGATCGCCAGGACCTGAAACACGTTCTCTGCGCATGTCCTCGCTACGAACTTGAGCGTACCACGGCAAAGCTTTCTCTGGGCCTGCCCGCGTCCGCCCAGATCTCTTCGAGTCACCTCCTTGGGCCCTGGCTTACAACCGGCATGGCAAGTCGCGCAACAAAAGTGCTCCTAACGTTCCTCCGGAGCACTGGACTTGTCAGTGAGCTATGAACTCTCAGACAAATGAATATATCGCCTGATTGTGTGTGTGCTTTTTGTGTGCGTCTGTGTGTTTGAGTATTCATGTGTAAATGAGTTTTCATTAATCTTCATCACACCTTCACCCCCATTTGGTGTAGCAAGTCGGGCGCCCCGCCTGGCTGACCTCACCTGTTCATTAAATATGTTTCTCTCTCTCTCTCTTACATCAAGGTTAATCGCCGCAACGCCTTCGTTGCATAGCAGTCGCAAACAGATGGGTTTCAATAGGGCTGGCAATGGGGAATTGCAAAACTTCGTTAAATCCAGGAATTCGCTACATAGAGGTTTGTTACATCCAGGTTTAACTGAAATGGGGTATGAACAATCTGCGTAGATTTGGGATAAAACTCGCTTAGAAGACATCTATATCCCATGTTAGAAAACACTTTAGCGAGAGGTCACTTCACAAGTGGCATATCTAACGGCCCTTGCGATAAAACCAGTCCTATCCCTGGAGCCAATCTTACCGGACCAAGGTGGCGTAACTACGGGTGTTATCGAGGAAAGCGACAGCCGAACGAGGCGGCGCCAGCGGAGCGGCAGGATTTCTTGACAGGCATTTCCTGAACGATACGAGAACAGCGTTGCTCGCTCCCAAGATACCACTTCATTTTCACGGCGGGCACTACAGACATACAGATCACCAAAGAAACTGCGCTCACTTTCTTTCATCCGCAAACAGCGTCGGTGCCAATCTCCAACATGCATCCGCAGACAGCGTTGGGCAGTTGTTCTTTGCCACACATGCCGTGGAGTATGTGAACGGGCCTAGCCGAGGCCTGCTCCTAACCTGCCTCTAGATGGTTTGCCAGCGAAACTGTAACACGCAGCCGGTGTTTACCCGTGGCCTACCCATTCCAAGGAAAGGTGGGACCGGTGTTCGCCATTGCCTCGTTGGTGGTGATCCGCCTGCACCGCCTCCGCCCCTTCCCGCCGGTGTCGCCTCAAGCGCCCGTTCTGCTGCGAGAGAGACTCTTTCCCGCTCCCCGCGATGCGCGTTCGCACCTACCAGTGCCGCTAGGTGCGAGATCGTGGCAACGTCATGCATACAAACCCAGCCCATCTCTTTACCCTTACTTCTAGCTGCCCTCCAACCTGTTGTCTTTCTCGCGCATGCGCATGGGGTTGCGCGGAGGAGTTGTCTGCGTACACGGGAGCGCTCAATTTTCCTCTCGCCTATCCATATAAAGCTACGCTTTAAAATGTCACTGAGGTAGGGAAGAAGGCGGGGTGGTACGCGGCTCTTGTAGGTGATGAACGCGTCGAGATGCGTCACCCCGCCACGAGGCTTTCCTTAAAGTGATGCGCAACAGCAAGGACACTGCTACTGCGGGAAAGACACTCAAACAGGGTTGCAAACGAGGGAAACAATGACCGCGTAGGTGGTGGTTGATTATTATGATAATCAGGAAATTATAATACATGATAATTTACACCACAGCAGGAGGAAACTGCATGGCTAGTCAATGTTGGTTTATCACGTTAAGTTTGAGTAATCGTCGGCCATTTTTAGGGACGATGATAGTCTTTGCTTGGGCTACCTAAACGCGGAAATTTTGGTGTGTTTATCGGTCTCGCTGTCCCTCGATTTAGCCTTCCGGCCAAATTTTGAAGGAATTCTTGAACGAAAGGTTTATATAAACAAAACATTTCCAAACTCCTAAATCCCGTGTCAATGTGCATACTTGTGAACACTGTTGAGCAAAAATAACACGTTAGGCTTGTTTGAAACACGTCATCAATACATTAGTAATATAATTAAAATACGTGGCTGCTTGAATTAAATAAAAAAATCCGCCCAAAAAAGTACAAAAAGCGGTCACCGGCGACAGTAGCTCTCCTGGCGGCATTCCAATATATCAAAGGGCCTACAGTAACGAAAGGTTCCAATAGATGACGCGTGCAACGCACGTCAAACAGTGGGACGCGGTAAATTTGAATTGACTTCAGCAAACATATAGCGTTTTTATCGTAAGAGGAACGGGACGGGAGAGGAAAAGCATGAGAAGTGAGCGGGAAAGAGAAGAGAAGCATTTACTTGGCAGGGTCGCCAGACGACTATCGTCTTTCCACGACATTTTCAACCAAAGGAGCAGATACGGAGCCATCTTTTTTTATATAAGGAAACCCTGCCGCGGTTGAACCAGCAAGTTGCTCAGACTGCACAAAATGTTTCTACAATATACAACACCCGCAGGCTTCTTGCATGGTAAAAGCAAGCAAATGCGCACTCTTAACGAAAAGAACGCGTGTAAAGTACATAACTTTTGCCTCAAATGCCCCTGAGCTTTCCCTTTTACTAAAGACAGACAGACAGACAGACCAACAGACGGACGGACGGATAGACGGACGGAGACAGACAGACAGACAGACAGACAGACAGACAGACAGATTTTAAGTAGCAAAAGAAAGACTGCTGTCTTAAAAACAAGTGACAGATCTATTAACGCTGATCGTACGGTTCACATATGTTCACGTTACAGCGCGAAAGAGACCTCAGGCATATTTGAAGCAAAATGTAAGTACGCACATAACCGAAAGTACCGGCGTTCTCTTAATTAAGAATACGCGTATCGATTTCAAAGACAGCGAATGAATGAAAGTACGCGTTAAAGAACACCGTCAAAAGTGGCGCGGTAAAAGCCAACACTAAAACAAAAGAGTGTCGGCTACGTGCAACAGAAACCATAGGTCCCAACAGACGGCGCGCGAACGAGAGAAAGTTGAGCTGAATAGAGAACACCTTCGTTGCATCCATAGCAGAAGGAGTTGAGATGATGGGGAGAGCGTCTGTGGGCGGAGGCGTTAAGTGCCCGAGACGGCAGAATGTCTTTCGAGATTTGCAAGGACGCATGCTGGTGTGCAGTCAGTTTTTTAGCGGTGTCTACAAGGCAACAATACACTCGAAAGTGGCTGACGTTATCTTGAAGAGTGGAGGAGCAACGCGACGTGACTGACTTCATTCAGGAAACCGTCAGCAGAAGGCTGGACCAGGGCACAGAATCTCGAAACGTCCCTACAATTACTTTCCGTTCTTTCAACAACTATTCTCTCTCTCTCCGTCTCCCTCTCTCTCTCTCTCAAGAGAATATTCGGCCGGTGACGTTCGAAGCCAATAAACCAGTACCTGGTGCTAGATGTCTGTCGGAGGAACCAGTTCTGTGCCCCTCGAGGTACGAAAGGCCAGGGGTAACCAGAAACAACCTATGAAGGTGATGAGTGGACCGCCTGTGATCGACAGCCCATGACAAAAGGCACGAGAATCGAGGAATCAGCTCGTTCACGGGTTCGTCTGCGAGAGCAGTGACATGTGTTTCAGAAAATCTTGGCTGCTCGCGTCGCTTTCAACGTGCTATCTTTGTCAAAATTTTCTAGGCCGTACCAAAAGTGCATTGTCCCCCATAAATTAGAAGTCAAAGCTTACCACTTGACCGAAGATGAAACGTTTTATGCAAGAAAGCTAGACGAAACAACTTCCTTTCTTATGTCATAAAATATTTTGGACACAATCTAACGTGAACATATTGCTTTGAAGTCTTTGTGCCCCAGAAACCTTTTGGCGTGGCCAAGAATATTTTGGCGAAGACTGTACTTGACCACATGCGTCCAGTTACATAGTACACTGGCTTTCCTGCCTATTGATAGAAGGCACTGAAAAATCAAAGGAAACCGACCCCTTCCCCTCCTATTCTTCTGTCCAGTTACAAAAACGAATTAAACGCTTTATGGGGCGACGTCCGCGGGACCAGGGCTTCAGCATGACTTTTCTGCTTCCGCACTACCAGTTGAGGTTAATGGCCACTTTATAATACGGGTGAACACTGGAGGGAGGGACATGTGTAGGTATGCGGAGGAGGCGTGAAATGCAACTGCTTACTCAGGCGCATCGCTTTTAAGCAACCATTTACGCCATAAAATATGAACAAAGTACGACAACGTAATTGAAGAAAATCTACAACCATACTACGTCCAAAATACGAATAGATTCAACAAAAACTAAGTTCTACAAAAATGAACACTTTAAGGTTGCAGCCCTCGTGAATACGTGTTATTAGCCATTTCCCTTAAAGTAATTTAAGATGGTTCTATAATGAGTGCCGCGTCCAAGTCAATGCTCGAATGACGGCTCCAAAATCTGCAATTAGCTCTTAGCGCAGAACATGTTTGTATCAACCGAATATCATGACGGAAGACTCCTTCCAGTGTCTTACAGAAGAGCCACATACTGAGCTTTATTCGAACTGCGACACTACAAATCAACGCACACGTCCGTGCCTAAGTAAAAAACAGCCCCAGCCCAAGTTATTTTTCACGCATGGATTTGGAAGGGAAAGTATGATGTTTAGTACGAAAGCATTAGAGGAATCTGGTACTATTTACTGCGGAGCTTCATCCCACTTCTCATTTATGAGTGAGACGCGGGGTGGATCAAATAATAAATGGCACGGAATCACACGGGAGTATTGGTCATTGCTCGACATGCAAATTAGGACGCGAAAACTAATTAAAGCCCAATAAACAGGCAACAATAACAACACTGAATAAAATGTGTAAGTAGAAGATATTTTTTTTATTTGCCGATCGCTTCGGCTATTGTGAAAAAAAAATTCTGACCGAACCGTTCAGCTCGGCTGACGAAGAGAAGGACGAAGTATTTCGGTCTGTCGCCTTGAGTGCTCCGAGCAAAGCAAAGGCACGGACATGCAACGAGATCTTTCTTCGATGCCACCCGGGCCCCTTCATGGCTTAGCCAGCCCGACTGAGCGCTTCTCCATGGCCAGTGAGCAAGAAGCTAACCGGGCAGACCTTGTGTTTCACGAGGATTTCTCCCCCGCATCTACGCGCGGTTTCGGTGAAGGCTTCGAGTGGCCTTCCGAGAACTACGCACCTCCGGAACCGGAGGAGCCCCTCCTGCAGCAGCCAGCCTCAACGTCCGGCGGCCCCGACGATTACCCCACGACGGGATCCATCTCGAGCTTAACCAGTCCGAACCGAAGTGTCGACATCAACGGCCGGGGGCTACGCCTATCACCGGACACGTACGACAGCCCCTGGAACCGGCGGAGCGTCAGTCACCTGTTCTCGCAATCCACGTACGGCGACGAGTTTGACCTGGCGTCGCTGTCGCAGGGCAGGATCTCCGCCGAAGACGACCCTGTCAGCCAAGGGCTCTTGACGCGATGTAGGCTGCCAGCGCTGTACGTCGCTTTCATCGTGGCCTGTTCGATGGCAGTCGTCGTTCACGTCAAGTGGACGGCTTTGACCGAAGGGAAGGACAGGCACATCGAGGTCCAGGTCGGCACCGGAACACATCCGCACGGTGAACGGTTGAGATCGGGGCCTCCTGCGATGACGTCCATGCAGGCGCCTACGGACCTAGACATTTCGGAACAAGCCAGAGGCGTCTTTTTTGCGCCGGCTCCTGGCGCGACGCTAGGATCGGGAGATGATGGTGAAGGCGCTGGCGAGATTGCGGACATCACTCCTCTCAACGCGTCCAAGTCATTGAAGGCCAGGCGAAGTGGAAGGAGGACCCGGGGAACAACGGTGACCAAATCCTTGAAGAAGACCCGCTTTCCTCGGGAAACGACGCCTTCACACGATCAGGATGACGAGGAAATAGCGCTGGGGGCCATGTCCGCACCATTACACAAACCTGTAAGTTTTTAAAGATCTTTGTTTGCCTGATTATAACTTCAAGCCAGCCTAGCTGGAACTGGTTCATGGTGGAGCTTCTTTGGTATACGAGCGAGGGGTTACAAAGAGCTCGTCATTTTATGTCCTTTCTTAAAGGGACAGACAACCGATTTTTGTCGCGTATATGTTCTCTTAGCTCATATAAAAGCCAGCGTTTTATATAGCCCGATAACCACAAGCAATTTCTAAACAAATTAGCGGAAATAATTTTAGTTTGGCAGCAAACTTCCTGAGATAGGAAGGGTGGCGGTTCGTAGTGTCAAAACTTGGCACTACAATATGTGTCCCTGTCACGTGACCTGCAAACCTAGCAGCTACAGTAACTGCTGAAACGTTTATTTACGTATTGAAAACCTTTTAACACAAGTATTGGTACAAGGTTAAATTGCATATGTATTTCTAAACATTATTTTGAAAATTCTAAAGACACGCCGCCCGCCGCCGCTGGGTTGCTCTCAGTGTGGCTAACTGAGCCACCATGCCCAGAATCAACGGCAGCGTTCAGTAAACAGACCCAGTGAAGGAGCTTTGACGATTCTGCCTGAGGCATAGGCGTTTGTTCTGCCAAAATATTTGATTTCAGTTTCCAAATACGCCAACGGCAGCTTAAAAAAAAACGTCGCGCCCGGGGAGAATCGAACTTCCCACCTCCACAACGTGAAGCCAGATTCTACCTATCGTCTACCCCAACAGATGGCGCATTCGTGCAAAATAGACCGTTGCATTAAAAAACACATAACGGAACAGGGAAGTCTGCGATTTAAACTTTTTTACCTGGGGACTAGTTTTTGAATGTGGTTTTTCATTTCGCATACAGACAAAAGTATGTTAGCGAGCTACTCTATGTCATGGTTGCCAGCATCATTTTTGGGAGGAACACATACGGCTCGCAAATCTAAAAATTTCGATTTAGAAAGTTCTAGGGCGTTATCAGCAAAACCGTTTCTCGTCAAGGTGCTTTAAGTGATGCCCTTTCATTTGGGATAGAGAATATATACTCGATAAAAATCGGTTGTCTGTCCCTTTAATACTCGTTCGTTTGACGCACAAACGTTATTGTCTATAAGTGCTAGCACAGCTTTCTTAGCTCCGGCACCATCAAGCAGAATAAATATCACGGTTTGAGGACTTCTGACGGCAGAAACCATACACGTGCGAACAGAAGGGGCTGATGTGACGTGGCCTCTCCGCTGTCATATCTTGATTTCGCCAGCCGGGAAGGGAAGGGGGCAGTTATCATCTTTGCCAACGCCTCCGCTCCATTGTCAGACTAAACGCCGCCGCAACAGCCGTGTTACATCAGGGAGGAGCTTTGCGCCGATCCTAACTCTCCTGCATGCGTAATAATGATAACGACAGCTAGAAGAATTCTTCCAACTGGTACTGGGTAGAAACACGACTGCCTTTGCAGTTGGCCTTTAAGTTTGCGAAATTTGACGGCGAAAGAACTATGCCGATATTTATTCAAGAATTCCGGTATACTGACAATTTTGTTAATGACTATACCGTGTTTGCGTCCCAATTCACCGCCACCCTCGTCTCTTTCCTGTCGGACCTCTTCTCGAACTTCAGGTCTCTCGTGACTGTTCTGTTCCCTCTTCGTGCTCCCAATCACTCTACTCGCACTTTTCGTCACCCCCCCCCCTCTCCAGCAACTCTCCATCTCTACCACAATCGTCACTCTTCTGTCGCATGTCTCGACCTTGTCCAGTTCGGTAGCCTTGCCGAACTCGTGTCAGTCACAGCCCTCCTCCTTCGCTTCATTATTGTCGTCGCCGAATACCTCGTGGTCGTGCTTCTGCCAGCTGTGTTATCGATATCAAATCTTTATTAGGTTCGTCAGTGAAAAAATCGTACACGTTCCCTTCAACTCCTTGTAATTCTTTCAAGTGGCGATCAGCGCATGCATGATGTGACTGCGCCGTAAGTTTGGCAAGGCCGTGTGAGTCAGAAGGTAAAAAATTCAGCGCAAAAAACAAGTCATTAGCGGAAAAAAACAATAGCATTGTGGCCTTGGTACACCTTTTCATTCCTGTTCATTTTGTGAGAGCGCTGCTCCACATAGACCAACGTCGGGGACTGTTAAAATGTGGCGGAATCAGTGGAGCGCACCTTTATAAACATGAAATGTTTAAATATCTCTTCAGATCTTACATCCTAAGAAATATTAAAAAAAGAACATTTTTCCTTGAAACCGAGAAAGGCGTGTCTGAGTTATTTTTGTTGAATCGTATTACACAGACGGCCGCAAGACAAAACTCTAAGTTACATTTCATTATCCGGAACTGCAGGAGAACCTTAACTATTTTGCCAGTGGAGCCTTGAATATTCGGACTTGTAACGCAATGGACCTTTCCCCCTCCGAGAACAGCGCTAGTAGCTGCCAATACGACAATCACAATAGCCGACTCTTCCACCCCAACTGCCCGTGAAGCTCTTTTCCATCTTGCTAATCGTGCGCGCCCACTGAGAGACTTGCTTTGCATGCACATCGCGCAGTGCTTTTTTTTTTTTTAACTTCATGCGCGAATTGTCGCCTCTTTGGCTGCGTTGTTGACAATTTAGCAAGGTTTTCCATGTCAATGTCTGTCCGAGCAATGACTTAGCGCTTCGGCGCCGGTCCACCGAATGGCAACCACAATATATTTGAAGTAAGTACCCTGTTTCCACGGCATCCTTCAGAAGCGGCAATTGCGGGGAGAGCGGACCACAATATATAAGTGTAGGCCGTGTCTGCAAAGGGCATGCGCAGTTGAACGTTGTGGAAGTCCATTACGTTCTTTTCAAATGTTATTTCGTCATCCACGGGCACACCGAGTGGGCAATAACCAAAACCAGGAGCTTACATATCACCATTTTGTCCACCCTTGTCGCCTTGCTCACAGACGAAGCACAAGTGCGGGCCTGGCCTTCTACACGTTTCTGCTCGTCCTTCCGCCACGAGGTGTACTTCCGCCACGTGACGCGCACGTGCGTGCGCACCATTGCGGACCGCGTGACGTGTGCAATCACTCGCCCAACCGCTTTGCCACGCTCCAGGCCTGCCGGGAGACGTGCGGTCTTGAGTCAGCAGCCGCCGGAACGGTGCTTCGACAGTACGCTCTTCTCATGGTGCAACCGGTACGCCACAAGGCTCCGCACTTGGCCCGCGATTGATCGCCTACTCCAACAGTCTACTTTGTGTGTGACACAACCTTGTTTTCGTGAGAATAACATAATACATCGTTAAGCTGTTACGTTCCGTAAAAAGGCAGTGTTGGTGCAGAGAGCAAAATGACACTATCGTGCTTCTGCGGCTGGTTATGTGGCGGCATACATTATACATAGTGAAACACACGTGCGGAAAGCGACGTGTTTCCGCAAGCGTTTTCCCTCTCCAGTATCCAGTCCGGCAGCAGTCAGGAACAGGCATTAAGGCAGCAGCGCGGTTTTCGAGAGGGAAAAAACGCGTGCGCAAACGCACCACTCTCCGCGCGTGTGTTTCGCCCCCTAGGAGGAACCATGCACGACTGCTACTGTATGCGGGGCTGTAACCGAACTGTGAATGGTGCCGTGCATTACTGACATAGCTCTACATCGGTCGGCTCTACACGAGCGGAAATCAGTCAACAGTGGATTAGAGCTTCGCGCCATGACTTAGGATGGCCGACTTCTGTGTCTACTTGTGCCTTCCTTTACATCAAGGCGGGTGGAAAGTGTTTACGGTGTGGAGTGAGCTTCCGGACTGGTGTGGTGCAGTTCACCCCAGAGATGCAAGAGAAACGGCCCCGCGTTTTCTACCACACGAGTGAGTGAGCGAGTAAGTGAATGAGAGTGGGAAAGGGAGTAAGTGAATGAGAGTGGGTGAGTGAGTGGGTGAGTGAATGAGTATTTGAGTGTGTCAGTGACTCAGCGGGCCATGGTGTGCCCGTTATACTTGCTTCCAGGCGTCACCGCCGCATCGCACCACTTCAGTAGCGCAAAATCGCCGTCTAAAAATGACCATACTTTACCGTATAACATCCGTATCATTCAACTTCAAGTGCACCTCAGGGATTTCCTCGCATGGTGCGAACGTGGTTCGCGCAAGGACTATGGTCAGTCTGTGAATCCTCACAGTACCTCCTCAGCGTCCACAGGGTTGGAATTTCCTCTGAACCGGGATGCTCCGCCTTTGAATAACTCCTGCAGGCACGACGTGAACGCAAGCTGGTGGTTCTTCAGTGGCAAGCACTGCCGGGCTTGGCACTTCCCCGAGGGCCTCTGCCCGAGCCCTTCGGACGGCGACGTGTTCCGCAGCCTGACGAGTGCCGGCGCCGCTGCTCCACGCTGCACGCGGCCGCACCTGCACGTCCGAAGGCCCGGCGCCAGGGAGCGCCACGCGCCGTGCCGGGCTCCCGCAGCGGCCATCCACCTGCAGCGCCGAGCTGCTCAGGTTCCGTACTTCGCCAGCTCTCGGCCGGCGACGGTCGCATGCGCTGCATCCTGGCTTCCGAGGCGCTGCTTCTCACTCACCGATGCCTCATCGGGCTCGAAACCGATTCGTCGAACGAGCGCGCTTGCAAGATGGCCTGCGTGGACGGGGTCGACAATCCAGAGTTCATCCAAACTTGAATTATAGGCGGCTTTGATTCTTTGCCAAGCTTTTTTTTCTATCTTGCTATAAAACACATCCATGCGGAGAACCCCTCGCACAATTCTGCAGAATACGTGAAATACTTATGTAGCGCGGACCAATATTACTACAGCACAGGGCGTCATAACTCTTGCAGTTCCCCGATAACATCGTGCCACCGGCCTTTCTGGTCCGATCCAGTTGACGCGTTCATACCCATCCGTGCGTCCTTGCGATCGAGGCGCCCGCAGCAACGCGCGGCCTTCCACAACGTTCCGGTTCCGTACGTTGCTTAATTCTAGTGACGTCATAGCAGCTTCGCGCCCCACTCCCTAAATCTACGCTTGACCTCTTTTCATTCTCCACATGTCTATCTGATCAAAGACTCTCAATAGCTTTGATCACAGTAACTCTGAGGTCAAATGTTTGACCAGAGTTCTTCAATGAATGAATGACTTTATTTCTCGTAAAGTTTACAAAAACAGTACGACGGACGATTGGAAAAAGTTGCTCGCAGGCAACTTGACCAGCCCAAAAGCCCGGTAGACTCACAGGGCCCCAAGACAGCGAGACGAGAAAAAAAAAGAAAAAAGAGAAGAGAAGTTAAAAAAATAATAATAATAATAACAAATACAAACAAATACCACCAGTACAGTGTAATCAAAAGAAATTGACATCTTTGTCATCACAGAAATAAAATACAAACAAGAATCACCAGTATAATTAGTTAAAAAAGTTACACTTTAGTCACCACATAGCGCCAGGAAAAACGCGGAGAAATAGGATTACAAAAACATACCTAGGAAGAAATACAATCAAGACGAAGTATACATCACTGCTGAAGGTAAAATTCCAGTAGGTTAATTGGGGTCCAGGATTACGTTTTGATCAATAAGATAATTTAACAAGGTTGGTAATCTGTGGCGTAGCATTTGTACTCCATAATTAGTTCTTGATTGGGGTATTTGTCAGAAATCAGGAGATCATGTGTTGTAGCAAGTATTATGACGCTCCAGAGAAGCTATATTACAAATATAGTTTGGATTATTTTTTTGTTCCCTGTTGTACAGTAATGCGAAACGATAAGAAAATAATTGTACAATTTTTAATACCCTGAGCTCACTGAAAAGTTGTTCTGTAGGAAAATCGTACGGCTTATTGCAAATTATTCGAATTGCTTTTTTCTGAAGTAGGAAGAGACAATTTAAGTTTGTTGCTGATGTTGTACCCCAAACAAGGTTGCAGTAACTTAGTGAACTGAAAAATAATGCATTGTAAATTAGTAATTTGATTTTGCGAGGGAGGTACCAAAGACGAAAAAGTGTACCTACGATTTGGGAAAGTTTGCCAGCAAGACAGTGTACGTGATGACTCCAGGTCATATGTTCATCAAACCAGACGCCTAATCCCTTACGAAAATGCCATATATGGCCCTATATAAATTATATGTGGCCATATATAGCTATATATGTGTTCATATCTATAACTTGCCATATATGGGGCAAATAGGGCCATATATGGCGTGGTCAGCCCATATATGGCGCCAAATATGGCCATATATGGCCCCACGTGGAGTCATATTTTTTAAATTTAAATCGTGAGCTCAAAACATATGTTTTGAGCTCACGATTTAAATTTTCGAGGAGGCCAAAGTTACATCTGCTTCAAAGTTTTGCCTGTGTTTATTTTCAGGCCATTTTCAACACACCATTCATGGATGCTTTTTAACACTGAGTTTGCATTTTGTATTAGGGTACTCACTTTGTTGGATTTAAATAGCAGAGTAGTATCATCAGCATAAATAACGTATTTAGTGTCATAATCTACATTTACTATGTCATTGATGTATATGTTAAAAAGAAGAGGGCCTAATATACTTCCTTGGGGAACGCCAATTTTCACCGGTTTAATTTTGGAAGGGGTGTCTAACTGTACATACTGGGTTCTATTTGCTAAGTATGAAGCGATAAGTTTTAAGGCAACACCGCGAACACCATAACAAGCTAGCTTTTTAAGGAGCAGTGAATGACTAATAGAATCAAATGCCTTGCTTAGGTCGAGGAAAACACCAAGCGTTAATAAGCGTTCATCTAGGTTTTTAAGATAGATTCTTTTAAATCAAGGAGGGTAGACTGAGTTGACAGGTGCTTGCGGAAAGCAAACTGGTTATTATATTTTTACTTTCAAAGAAATCCGAGATGCGACAAAAAAATAATTTTTTCAAGACCTTTGGAGAATACCGGTAAGATAGATATCGGCCTGTAATTCGACAACTTTGTTCTGTCACCCTTTTTGAACACTGCCAGTACTTTAGCTTTTTGCATTTTGAGTGGGAAAACACCTGTGGAGAGAGAGGTTATATATATGCGTTAATATAGGTGCAATTATGTCACACACATATTTAATGGGCTTAATTTGCAGGTTATCAGCATCGCAAGCTGAGCTGTTGCTTAATTGAGAAAAGAGAGCCGTCAATTCTTTAACATCTGTCGGATGTAAAAATATGGTTTCAGGGCATTCAGAAGCGACATAGCGACATGCATCCGTGCTAGTAACAGAATCGTTGTTTTCGGTAAAGTGATCATTGCACGTGTCAGGTAGTAACTGTCCAGAAATTTCGAGGCCATTTTTGTTGATAAATGTGATTGGTTGGCTGTTTGGCGTTCTATTTAGTAAGGAATTTACTTTTTTCCATAGCTGCTTGCTATCATTAGCACAGGAGGCCAAGTAGTTCTCGTTATAACGAGTTTTGGCATGACGTCGTTCATTGTTTAACTGGTTACGAAATCGCTTGAATATAGTAAAATATGCCTTGTCTCGTGTTTTCAAAAATTTTTTATAGAGGGCTTGTTTATGTTTTATCTTTACATACAGTTGCTGTGAAATCCATGGTTTCCTAATTTTTGAAGAGTGGTTTCGGATAGGACGTGGCGGAAAATGCTTTTCAGAAAGTGCACAAAATTTGTCCAGAAAAATTTCATACGCAGTGTCGGGTTCATGGGATCCATAAACACTTTGCCAGTCGGTAAAAGAGAGATCAAAGCTAAACATTTCAAGACTATTGGGTGTTATCGATTGCATCATAACACTTTTCCCTTTCGTTTGAGGCGGTCGGCGTTTTACACTAAGAAAAATTGGCATATGGTCGTTCACAGTATTAGCAAGGACACCTGCTTTTATAATACTTGGGCAAAAATTGGTTATAAACAGGTCGATGGTTGTTTCCGCATTGCATGTTACTCTTGTGGGTGCTGATATTACGCTTCTACAGCCAAACGTTTGGAGTAGTATTTCTAGATCACGCTTTGTTGAAGTTTCGGCTAGCATATTAATATTAAAGTCTCCACCCCATACCACATTGTAGTTTAGGTCCGAAATATGAGACAAGAACTGCTCAAGGAACAACAACAAAGACTCAATCCTTCCCCTTGGCGTACGATAAAATACAGAGTACACAGTGCGTGCATGGAGAACAGACAAAACTTCGTAATCATCCGTAAAACGGCAAAACTCATCAACACGACTTACGTTAAAAACTTCACGGACCAGTAGGCTGATACCTCCTCCCTTTGACGCCCTCCTATATTGATTGAAACATTGGTAACTAGGTAATTTCCAGGGCGATGTGTTTTCACCATACCACGTTTCTGATAACATGATAAAATCAAATTGGAAGCTAAGACTACTAAAGAACAGATCTAGGTCATCATATTTATTTTTTGCCGATTGACAATTTAGGTGAAAGCATTGGGTGGCTCGCTTGTGTTCAGGGCCAACAAAATTAAAGAAACAAGACGGATCTACCCAGTCTTGGCAAGACATCGTAAACATGTACAATTTCTGACTGCTGACATGATCATTATTTCAGTCGGTCCAAGTCGGAAACACGTTTGATCAGTTGACGTTGTGCGCCTTCACATTTCTTTACAAACACTTTTCCATTTCTGTGCCATGGGTAGGAGAACTGATTGTCGAGAGCCCAATCCTTTGCATTCTTTAGCAAGGTCCGGTTGTACGCTGTTAGATTTTCCATCATGAAAAGGCCGGGCTGCGCTGTCGGTAGATCCTTTCGTTTAGCAAACCACCGCTCCTTTGCTGACAGGCAAGAAAAACGAATGGTAACACCAGGAACCTTATCAGGTTTTGACGGTAGCCTGTGAAGCCCTGTAACAGATTGTTCAGTGAGCAGCGGAAGGTTCAGTTTAGACGCTATTTCATTCATCGTGGTCATCAGACATTCGTCGTTTTTCACTGGCAGGCCATGTATTTCTACATTTAGCTTGCGGCTGTGGTATTCTAGTTCATTGATTGCTTCAGTTACCCTTTGAAGTTTCACATCTGCTTTTGTTTCCTCAAGCTTCGAGAGTCTCGTTTTCATGTTTTTGATTTCATTGCTGTTCTTAGTAACATCTGCGACAACCTTGTCATACTGTTCGGACACATGCTTGATAGATGCTTCTATGTCGTTTACAATTTGCTTCAGGGGAAGCAATTCATCGAGTTTTCTGTTTATTTCCAGGAGCAATGCAGCAATTGCGAGGCCTTCAGTTTCATTACTACTAGTTGCACTTGATTTGGGCTTTCGACAGTCAGGAAATCTCCAGGACCTTCTGTAATCTTCTCCTTTCGACTTGTAAGTCGCCTCCGAAAGCCCACAACAGGCCCCTAGGTGGTATGCACACGAGCATTCGCTACACTGTATGAAACAGTTGTTCACATCAATATTATCCGAGCACTTATGACATATGGTGTCCGGTTCTCCCATGGCTATTGCTTAGCTAGGGCGTACGGACCGAGTTACGAACAAAACGGCACGCGGACAGCAAGTGGCAGCAGCAGCAGCGAGCGAAAAATTAACATACTTTGGGGACAGGATAAAGGTATACACCAACCTGCGAAAATTTGAAGAAAAATTTAAGCGACGTGTCTTCCACGCTGCCGCTGCTGCCAGTGGTGGGTAGGAGTTCTTCGCTGACTTTATAGCTGCCGGGAGCGCAAAGGCCCAGGGAGGCGTGGTGCTCCGCTTGAGATAGGCCACGGCGCAGGTCAAGTAGAATCTGCTGAGGTCGATGTACTGGCCTTGCGCGAAGAATATGCTCCTATTTTTCACCCTTGATAGCAGGTGACGTAGTGATGATCCGGCAGTCGCCAGGCAGCTGCGAAAATTTGAAGAAAAATTTCAGCGACGTGTCTTCCACGCTGCCGCTGCTGCCAGTGGTCGTGCTTTTTTGGCCGTGAAACTCCCGGTCAGATTTCGTTTGGGGACAAAGGCTACCGCGAGGGGCGCCACCGCAGATCGGAGGACATCTGGCGGCCGCCGCTGCCCAATGTGTGCAGCCACGCGGAAGAACCTGCACCCGCCTTTGGTGGCACTTTCTCGATAAGAACGCGTTGTTGGTAATTATACCCGCAATTGCTGCTACAAAACGTACCCGGTAGGAAAGTCTCATAATTGCAGCCCTCACAGTGAATCCGTATCACGCAGAACGCACGCTCAAAACTGTCGATTTATGTCTGGGTTTGATTCTGAGAAATTTCTCAGACGTCCCCACGCGTGGGAGACTTTGGGTTCAGATATGGTGTAAATTCTTCCGTGACCTTTGAACGCGCTCCTCATGGCCTTGCCCAGCTGCAGCTCTCAACCTTGAAAATCGATTTCACAGCACGACCATCCGAGATCTGGAAACGGCGCTGTTGGCTTGGCGGGAAAATTCACGCGCCTCGAAAGCCAAATTGGCTTCGCCGTGGTGATCCGTTCTGCCCTGCCGCCGGCGCCCGGGTTGGACTTATTTCCGTTTACCGGCAAGGATGTGGATACAGGGAGCGTCATGCGGAACTAACTTCTGACACCTTCTAGGATGCAGTGGAGACATATCAATGTGGTGCAAAAGGGAAAGTTAGGACAATTTCTTTCCAGCTCCGTTCGGGATCAGCTTCCTACATGATCTTCTTTTACACATAATTGAGGTGCAGTGCGGTGTCATAGTGCACTTTTCCAAAACGCTGAAAGCTGGCTTGGCATTATTGAGCACTACAACACAAAGATTACTCTCGCGTGTACCTCTGGTTTCTGATGGAAACAAGTTGGTCGCAAAATTTAACTTGAGAATGGGAACACCAGTTGGAGTATTGCTCGGCTTTTGACATCGCTGGTTCCGCGTGCGCTCATAGAAACGCTTTCACAGCGAGCATTTATATCTTCACATTGTTACATATATATTTTACATATGATGTTAGCATAGTTGACATTGTTGCAGGCATATGGCGAAGAGACATTTTCTATAGCGAGGTTATCTCAGCCCGGTTAAACCCCAGAAACAAGGGTAAAAAAAAATGTCCACAAAACAAAAAGGCTGTGGTTTTATTAACTTCTTTTGCAGCCCGGAAATGTGCTTGATTACAAAGCAACCAACACTCCCCCCCCCCCCAAAAAAAAAAAAATGAAAATAAAGGGCAAAAAATTCCCCCGCATTTCCCCGAGGGGGAGAATGTGAAAGTGCGAATGCACGGTTGTCGGCCCGCTTGCGGCGCTTGCGCTCGGCCCCCGCAGCCCACCGCCTCGCCGCCTTCTCTTCCATCTCTTCCATCGGGTTTGTAGTATCACGTGTACACCACGCAGTTATCAAGCCGCTATAACGCCGCTGAGTCGCCAACGCACGCCGCTGACGACGTAGTTTGAATGCGTTAAAGATATAAGGCGCGTCACTAACACTGATATCAGCGTCGCGTCCGTGGCTTGGTCGGTAGAGCGTCGCGCTGCGGCCGCAAAGTCCTCGGATCGAAACCTGGCGCCGGATGCTGTTTCTTTTTTAAATATAGAGGAGCACTGCGGACGCCGCCGCCGCCGGCGGTGGATGGTTTGGGGTCGCTTATAAAGTGCATTCGCACTTAAAAAAGAAGAAATCTCCACAGCTGCTCTCACTGGCTCGGCTTCACCTTCACTCGCTGGGAATTATGAGCGTACCGCTGTCCTCGAAGCCTTATTATTTAAAAAATGCAGAAGGCACTTTTAAAAAAAATTGGATGTTATCTGCTGTTCCCGAGGTGTCTGCTCTGTATAGGTGGTATTCATTGAGAAGTTTAGCTGTCAATTTCTTCGCTTGGCAACACTGGAAACGGCCACGCCACGGACATGGCGCGGCTTGTGCCACTGCGCGCCGCACGCCGAAGAAGAAAAAAAAACACCGGCGTGCGTCGTCTGCTCCGTTTCAACCCGATTCTCAACGGTGGTGTCAACAGATATGTTATTAATTGCACTGACATTGGACATGAGGCATCACTTTGCGTTTGGTGAGGTTGAGTTTGGAACGCCCAACACAGTCATGTGCTTAGCACGGACAACTACCGCCATCCCGCGGAGCCCGACGTAACCAGTGACAGGCGCACTCGCATGGTTGCCTGCATGTGCGCCTTGCCAGTGAATACAAGCAATACTATGTCTGGCACACAGTGACGCGCTAATTATCTCCATTTATAACGAATCGTCCAAGCAGGCGTGAGTATGTTTTTAACAGCGACTGCTGTTTAGCAAACCGTAATTTGTCGTGTCCGCAGTCAAAAATACCAAGAAATTGCCGAGCGCGCGCACGCCATCGAGGGTCTCGTGGCGACCGCTCACCAATTAAAAAAAAAAAAGAAAATGCTGTGCGTTCGTGTGTGCGCGCCCAGCGGCGACCACCCAGCGTATCCAGCGCACGTTTGTCAAGCCGAGGACATCCACTTAGGGGGACTGGCCAAGACTGGCCATAAAAAAAAAGAAACTCCACCGTTCGCCGTAATCGTGGCAACACTTGCTCGGAACGAAAAAGACACGTCATAGCGTACACTCCTCCAAGGCAATGATTACCACTTCCAAAAAATGAAAGACTAGCACTTATAGCAACAATGATAGAGTAAAGGTCGTTGCGGCAGTGAAGAAGCAAATCGGCTGCAATCGTGGACTCAACCGTCGTGATGCTCGTGAAGGTTGCGTACAGCTTCGCTACCTTCAAGTCTTACGCGTTAGTGTGAGCCTTCTTAATTTTTTACATACACGGATGTGCATTAAATAAAAGCTCAATTCGCTAACCTTTTTCGGAGAATGGTACGCTTCTGTCTCGCGCGCTGCTCGTGTCACAAGGAGAGCGAAGAAAATCTGCGGAAACTTAGAGAGCAATGCCTAGCATTCTTACGCCACTTGTCAAGAAGGCGAGTTCCTCACAGCCAAATATGACTGTATTTTGGATACAGACGTATTTTCATGTTCTATTGTGGACTTCTTTATTGTATTCTTCGGTTTGGGGGGAGATGTATAGGATGCGTATTGTTGATCTCGTCGGGTAATTTTTGTGAAAATTTTGTTTTGTATGTTTTTATGTTCTTCAAAATTATGTCCGACAAATTATCTCCATTTACGCTATTATGACGATTGAAAGTGGAACTTGCACCATATCTTCATTTTTATGGAAATGCAGGGCGTTATACACGGTTCTGGCAGTAAAGGTACTCGCCAAAGAACACTGCGCATTAATAGCAACGTTTTTTCGCCGTTCCTGTGTAGCCAGACCGGAAGGCAGGAACTCAGTTACATGTCCGTTCGCACCACGGTGTGGTTCACGCGAACCTTTTCGTCATTCGCAAAATGCGGTCCACGACACGTAAAGCGATAGCGCACTACTGATAACGCGGCGAGCGGCCGTTCCCTGCCGAACGCCCTGCCACCACTTCCCCGGCTGCCCTCAGGTCAACAGCAGCGCCGCGGAGCGGCCACCCAGGGAAGCGCACGAAGCGGAGTTTCATGACCAGAAAAGCATTAAAGGACTTTGGTTTGATGGGCGACCGTCTCGTCGAGAAGAATAAATTAAGGCACTGCCGAAGGCGCGAAAAAGAAGACGTTTCGGCTAGTGCGCACAAGCCACATCATCACGCTCCCACGGGTGCAGGAGCTGAAATGTCTTTCAGTTTAACAAAGGGACGACAGCGCACATGGAACATGGACAGAAAGAAAGAGACGTAGACACACACGAGCGCTGTATCTCTACCTCTTCCTTTTAAGTGCAGAACACTTTAGGCCTCGCCTTGTCGTCCTAGCTCGCTCGCTGGAATCGAGCTTATCACCACGGCGTTACGGTATTGCCTGTCACGGTCCCTTCGCCGCGGGTAACCCAGAGGCTTCGAAAGCCAAGCGGCTATACCAGGATATACGTAGCGTGAGCTAAAGTTCAGCTAGTTATTCTTCGCTTTCCTGGTTGCTTGGATTAGCTGATTATCATGTTTACTGCATGCTGCTTATCGTCCAATCCATATCCAATCCAATCCAAAACCAATCCAAGCCAATCCAATGCAATACAATCCCCAGCCTACAAACTACTACAAATCATGTACAACGACAAGTCGGCCTTGACAACAGACCCTGCATCAGCTACGCAGTACTCGCTCCGATGCATAACAAGGCATGCGCCCAAAGCGAGGACAAACTACGGCAGGCAAACCTTCTTGTTTCAGAGCGTCAGCATAATCAATAAAACTACAGGAATAATTAATTTCTCTTGCGCTCCCAGTGTTTAAGAAACAAATAAAAAAATCCATATTAGAAAATAACCTATGTTATACGTCGTAGAATACTAATGTATGTGAATTTACACTGTTACCGTAACAGTGGATATTGTGGTTTTTAATTCTTTTTATATTTGACTTACGCATGTTATTCCGGATCTTGGATGTCATGATGATTATATCCAAAGTATTTTATCAACCTGTGTAGAAACAAATTTTAGTGCTGTATAAGTGTGTGTATATTGAACTCGTAAGTGCTTATGTATGTCACAAGACTTATTTTTTCTGAGTGATTTGTGTTTCATTATATGTGTACTTTATGGAAGGCAATGTGACGCACAGCGATATCTCGCGAGTGCATTTTCAATTGTCTCATATTTATCAAGGTATGTAACCTTGCGCCTGTGTCCGGGGCAGTCGCCTCGTCAAGCCGCCTCAACCAGCGGTTTCTTGCGGCTGCCCCCTCCTTTGTAAAAAAAAGGAAAAAATAAAGTTCAGCCTCGCGCTTGCGCAGCACGGCTCTCCAGGAGCTACGCGAAACTGGTCAACCTCGGACAGTGTAGCCAATCCAATCAAATTCAATCCAAGTAACGCTGTTGTTCGCGGCTGTTCTCATCAGTATCTCATCAGTGCAGCGATGATCATCGTAAAGTTTCAACATGCACAATTGTGGAAAAGCTGGGCGTTATACGGTTCGCCATTTTCCGTAAATTTTTAATATTTTTTTGTCATTTCTTTAGTATTTCAAAATTTCTTTCGACCAATTATCTCACTTGCGCTAATGTACCAATTACAGATGAAACTTCCGCGAAATGTGCATTGCAAAATCAGAGGAGAGACCAAGAGCCCCGACATTTCGGTGACACGGTGGGGGTTCTATTACCAAAATGGCGACGAGAGGAGGATGAAGCAGCTCGAGCGAGAGCTGCTCCCGCGTGATGACGGGCACTGATGGTGATATCTCATCAGTGCAGCCATGACCATCGTAAAGTTTCAAGATGCATAATTTGGAAAAGCTGTACGTTATATACGGTACGCCATTTTTGGTAATTTTTTAATATTTCTTCTCAATTCTTTTGTGTTTCAAAATTTCTTTCGACCAATAATCTCACTTACGCTAATGTACCAATTACAGATGAAACTTCCGCGAAATCTGCATTGCAAAATCAGAGGAGAGACCAAGCGCCCCGATATTTCGGTGACACGGTGGTGGTTCTATTACCAAAATGGCGACTAGAGGAGGATGAAGCAGCTCGAGCGAGAGCTGCTCCCGCGTGATGACGGGCACTGATGGTGATATCTCATCAGTGCAGCGATGATCATCGTAAAGTTTCAACATGCATATCTGGACGTTATACGGTTAACCATTTTCCGTATTTTTTTATATTTTAGGGGCGAAGCTTCTGCTCGGGCCCTGTCCCGGCCGTACGCGGCAGAATGATGATGATTGTGGTAGGATCCCCCTAGGGATTAGCCGACCAAAGATTTGCCGAAGAGGTAAAAACTTCAACGCGTTCGTTGCTACCCAACAATGAGGAGAGGAAGAAGAAGAGGTTGTCGTTCGTTGCCTGCGAGCTCAAGATTCTTGCTCGGGCCGGCACTAATTGGTCTCGTATCCGGCGCCCGCAGGTCATTTTTGCCAATTCTTTACTTCATCCATTAAACACCACGCTCCTATCAGTTCCCGTCTTGCAGTCTCAACCCACAGTAGTGGAGGTTTCTTTTGATAACATTTCCCAAAACATGCTAAGTTGCTTCCAACCAACTTAATTAAAAACATTCTCCTGGCTCACCAGTCCGAATACCCATCGCACGTGGTTATTGCAACCGACGCCTCTGGAAAAAATGAGAAAGTTGGGGTGGGTATCTTCTCTCCGGCATTGAATTGGTCTTTTTCATTGCGTCTACCCAGATTATATTCCCATATTTTATGCAGAATTTCTGGCTATTCTTGCTGTTCTGAAACTCGATTCGGCGCAATCTTCAGTGATGATACTGACGGATTCCCTCTCCGTGTGCATGGTCCTTTCTTCGGAAACTGTCAGTCCCATGCTTAAAACTTTTTACTCCTTCGTTCCCACGTATGTGCGGGTAATCAGGCTTGTCTGGCTGCCTGGCCACTGTGGATTAGCCCTTAATGAAGCCGCGGATACATAGCGAAAATGGCATTGTCTTTACCTATTGTGGAGGTGCTTCCCCGTTTGCTTGCGTGTTGTTAGCCCGTTATCGACAATACCTGTTGGCCCAGGACGTGTCCGATCACGGGCTGCACACCTCTCCGGAACTCGACCACCTCAGGTTTCGGTGGAAAAGAAGCCTCTGCCAAACTCGCTCGTGCGAAGTTTCGCTGACTTCGTTTCGGTGTGGTGTTCCCCCACTTAACAGGTATCTTTACCGGGCAGACTAGCAACCTCACCCTTGTGCCACTTCTGCCATGAAATTGAATCGGATGAGCATTTCCTTTTTTTCGCCGATTCTCGCATCACCGGAGAAGCTGCTGGAGGCTCCCCTGCGGCGTCTTGGAATGCCACTAACCTTGCCAGTGCTTTTGTCGTTTGGAGGCAACAGCTAGGTCACTGCCATGGGATGTCTGTCAAGCCATTCATTCCTTCATTTCAGAGACAGCTCGTCTGCCTTGTTAAAATGATTCTGATCAGGCTCTCTCACTCCTCTTTCTCCTTCTATTTCTGTGAAGGAAAGTTTGACATCCACCTAAATGCAGCCATCGGCTACAAAGGAAAGCTAAACAGCTTTCTCAGAAACTTCGCAGTTGAAGAAAAATTCGTCCTGGTCCAGGACGAATTGTAGCCGTATGGCTGCATTTAGGTGGATGTCAAACTTTCCTTCACAGAAACTTACTCCACCTTGGGGATTCCCCTAAATCTGGTCGATTAACACCTTCTATTTCTGTCTTCAACCTATAGTCTAAATTCTTTCTTCGACTGCATTGCCTATCTGGTTTTTAGTTAAAAAAATACACTCTTCTTGGCCAATCCCCTGAGGGGTATGCGCCACTTTATGGGCCACCACCACCACCACCACCTGTCCCGTCCCTCGTGGGCGTACACGGAGGAATGATGATGATTGTGGCGGGATCCCCCTAGGTATTGGCCAACCAAAGATTGGCCGAAGAGGTAAAAACTTCAACGCGTTCGTTGCTACCCAACATTGAGGAGAGGAAGAACAAGAGGTTGTCGTTCGTTGCCTGCGAGCTCAAGATTCTTGCTCGGGCCCTGTCCCGTCCCTCGTGGGCGTACACGGAGGAATGATGATGATTGTTGCGGGATCCCCCTAGGTATTGGCCAACCAAAGATTGGCCGAAGAGGTCAAAACGTTCCACGCGTTCGTTGCAACCCAATAAGGAGGGGAAGAAGAAGAAGAGGTTGTCGTTCGTCGCCTGCGAGCTCAAGACACGTACCGGGAGTACGCGACACAAGACGCTCAGCAGATGACGGCAAGGCCCAGGCGGCAAAATGTCACACACCGAATCCGCCAACTTACCCATGGAGATTCTCATCGTCCCAAAACAAGCCCTACATAATCACCACCAAACATAGACGTCGTCGACGGGCTTGTCAACGGAGCGATGGAAAGCTTGACGTGTCGAGTCTTTATATGATGTGTGGGCCAATGTTTCACGGTTTTACCGATTAGCATTTCAGCTTCGCCCCTCTCATCATCATTCACTTCGTGGAGATGGCGGGATTTTTTTTTCTCAATTCTTTAGTGTTTCAAAATTTCTTTCCACCAATTATCTCACTTACGCTAATATACCAATTACAGATGAAACTTCCGCGAAAATCTGCATTGCAAAATCAGAGGAGAGACCAAGGGCCCCGACGTCTCGATGACACGGTGGGGGTTCTATTAACAAAATGGCGACGAGAGGAAGACGAAGCAGCTCGAAGGAGAGCTGCTCAGTGTGATGGCGGGCACTGA
>CM023456.1:116045431-116102469 GCA_013339765.2 Haemaphysalis longicornis | reverse complement strand
GGTTGCGCGTCCAGCATTACCTGAATGGAGGTCGAGAGAGTGGGTCTAACCCTAGGTGGAGGAAGGAGCAGGAGTGCTGATTTAGTGGCCGAGCAAGTCAAGCCTGCTTGTGCAGCAAGACGGGATACTGTGGCAGCCCCTGTTGAGAGTGTAGTCTCTATGTGGGCGCTGCTTCCTTGCGTGACTCAAAGTGTAATGTCATCCTCGTATATTGTGGAGCTGAGGGATGGTATGTTTTCTAGAGCATTTGCGAGAGGGAGCATGGTGAGATTGAATAGTAGAGGCAAAAGAACGGCCCCTTGGGGGTGCCTCTGTTAGGCATGTCGAAAGTGTGATTTGACTGTGCCCAATCGGAGAGTGGCGGTGCGATCGGAGAGAAAATTACGTATGTATGTGTATGTGCGATCGCCTAGGTGTAGTGTGTTAATAGAGCTAAGAATGGTAGAGTGCCCTACCTCATCAAATGCCTTATGGAGATTTAAGGCGAAAATTGCCGCATAGTCTCTGGCGGGAGGGTATTGTAGAATAGCATGGTGAATTTGCAGAAAGGCGTCCTGTGTAGACAGTCCGGTGCGGAATCCTATGACGTTGAGGGAAAGAGGGAATATTCTTCAAGATGTCCGGATAGTCGATTATGGATGACGTGTTAGAAAAGTTATCCGAAACAGGAGGTGAGCGAGATTGGTCGGAGATTGGGCAGTGCGAGAGGTTTGGCTTAGCTTGGGAATTAAAGTGATATCGGAGTGTTTCCAGCTCCGAGGTAGTGTACCAGCGTTCCAGTGTGTATTGAAGAGTTGGTGAGGTGGTCTATAGATGTGTCATCCAGATGGCGGAGAATTTTATTCGAGATCTTTTGTCCGGGCCAGGAGCCGTTTGCCGGCGAAGGGCGCGTAATGCTGCCTCTACCTCCTCTCGCGTAATTTCAGCATCTAGCTCCGAATTGGGGGTGCCGGTGTAGAAAAGAGGTGTGTAGAAAAAAGAGGAAAATGGCTTCGGAATGATTGTAGTGTGGAGTTGACGAAGGATTGCCTCTTGGGAATGGCCTAAACCACGGAGAAGCTGGCTTATACGCCTGTAAGAATTCGACGTTACAGTCTATAAAACCGGCAGGAAACTCTCCGACGATCATGAGTGAAACTTAAGCGCAACAGACACAAGGACTAGGAAGGGAAACGACACCAGCGCTTACCTTATCGTAGTGGAATCCCCGTGGCGGCGTTTTTGGAGCTGCTCAGCTTCTACCGTCGGAGTACTGTTGCGGGGTTTCAAGACAAGGTAAGCGCTGGTGTCGTTTACCTTTCTCGTCCTAGTGTCTGTTTGCGCTTAAGTTTCACTTCTGGATGTTCACCAACTAGCTCGTCTCTTCATTTTGCTTCAGTTTTTTTCTGCGACGCAGACTGCCTGCTTCGCGCCCCTGTCGACCCATCACCACAACATTTCGACGAAGACGGCGCATTCTTCGGAGCCGTGACGGAAAGCGACCTAACCGCCCAGCAGCGTGTCGACCCCGAGTTATGCGCCATGATCTGCTATCTCGAAGGACGCAACGTCAGCGTGCCAAGGGCCTTCAAACGCAATTTATCTGCATTCAGCCTCATAAACTCCGTCCCCGTGAAGAAAAATGTCAACCCTGGAACGAGAACATGTCATGTCATCCCCGCAGACCTTCACGACGGACATCTCGGCACAGCATGAACTATGGAAAAATCAAGGCGAAGTACTACTGGCCCCACCTTACAACCAATGTGTCCCACCACGTTCGCAAATTGCCACCGTGACTGCCAGCCACGAAAAACGCCATGGCGTTTTTCGTGGCTGGCAGTCACGGCAACGCGGCGGGTGTCGTCGGTGCACCGACGAAACCCGCCGGACTTTGCAGCCCATCGGGCCCCATCGAGGCCCTTACAACAGATTGGAATGGATCTTCTGGGCCAGTTCCCTACGTCACGATCCGAGAACAAGTGGATTGTCGTAGCGACAGACTACATGTATGACGCGCTACGCAGAGACCGCCGCTCTTCCGAGTGGGACTGCACAAGAAATTGCAAAGTTCTTCATGAACCAAGTTGTGCTGCGACATGGAGCCCCTGAAGTCCTAATCACGGACCACGGAACGGCCTTTACTGCGGAGCTTTTGCAAAGAATCTTGCGCTACAGCAACACAGATCACCGAAGAACGACGGCGTACCACCCCCAAACGAACGGACTAACGGAACGTATGAACAAAATGATCGCGGATATGCTGTCTATGTACGTCGGCGTTGACTTGGGACGAGGTCCCCCCGTATGTCCCGTTTGCGTGCGCAAAGCGAGACGGAAGCATGTATAGCCATGCACGCACGGTGCACAGATATCACCTCCAACACAGTGCTCGTGTAAAACGAACCGGTGTGTCATTCTTCGTAAGGTATTCGCTTGGCAGGAGAGACGACCCACGTTCGACACAGGCCTCGGCAGCGTTTTCTTGTTTTCACTAACTCCGCTGAGGCATCACACAAACCCAACATTTAGTTTGCTAGGATAGCATTGCTTTCACACTAAAAAGTAACTTCTGCAGGCGAGCAGATCAAGAAGTGCTGACCATAACTGTATTTCGCAGCGCACTAACAGACAGCATCCACCATCATCATTGCAGGACCCATTGGATTCGTATTGTGCGGAAAGTCGGTTTAGCGTAATGTGTGGGGCTCAAAAAATCATGTATTTGGGAATCCAAAAATAAGTGCATCCGAATTTCATACCCAAGAGCCCAGATCCAGTAGCGCTTTGAATGTCATTGCCTTCCTTTCCGCTGATAATTAACCCCGCTCGGACATCGGTCAATCCCGCACTACTCTTAAAACATCTTGCTGCGAAAAGCCTCATCTGGCGTACCAAGCCAGACACCTTTGCTCGACTGACATCGCCAGTGGCCAAAAGATACCCATTTTATTCGCCTGTTAGCCTGAGGGCGCTCATGCAGTGTTACGCGACGAGAGGAACGCGTCGACAGTGCCCTATGCATATTAAAGGGACGAAGTGATTTGTAAACAATGCGGGATCGAGCGCAAACGTAGGAAAATAGGCCTCTTGAGGGGAGAAGAGTGAGCGAAGTCTATAGTGTACTAAGAAATAAAATCAACTGATATTTTTACCGTAGTAAAACTAGTTGCGGGACACTTTTTTTGCGCTGGGAAACAAGAGAGCGGTCAGGAGCGCTACGTCTGACAGTGCCCTACGCTTTCCCGTCTATATTAAAGAAATGCAATTGAAGTGATTTGTAAACGTGAGCTGTTGTGGAAACGAGCGCAAACTCGGGGGGAGGAAAATTACTTCACAGGCCTCTTGAATACAACAAATAGGGGGAGAAGAGTAAGCGAAGTCAATATAGGTACTAAAGGAATAAAATCTAAATAAAGATATTTTTACTGTACAGCGTAAAAACTAGGGTGCATTATATACCTTTTTTGATATTTCCATTGCCGCGGCGCTCAACAAGCAGAGCGGTCAGAGCACGACTACGCATCGTCTGTGCGCTAGGTTTCCCGTCTATGTCACCGCAAGTTTTGTTGTTTGCAGTCATTGCAAGTTCGTGAATGGCTATTGTGGGAAACTCGGGGGACGCTTACATGCTTTTTTGTATGAGCGCAATACAACAAATTTTCGTTTTTCACCTAAGCCGATGTTTTCTTGAACTGAGTAAAACTACCTAAAAGTTAAACTGGGCCGCAACGTTATACATTATATACCTGACGATTTTCCATTGCCGCCAGCGGCCCCCTGTGGCCGAGTCGTCTGTGCGCTAACTCGCGCAGTCTGGCACTGCCGCGCTAGTGTTTTGCCAGTTCTCGTTGGCGTGCTGTTCCCATAAGTTCACCGATGCTTGCGGCAGCGCCGCGGGTACAGGCCAGAATCAACAGACCCTTTTATTTTTATGAGTTAACTTTTTCGTTTTTCGCCGATGTTTTCTATACTGAACACGCTTCACCTTTTTTGGGCCGCATCCAGGCATGAGCGAGGCAAGCTCCAAATATGGGGGGAAAAGCGAACTAGTCATTTGAGCGTCTGCGGGGAGGGACGCGGAGGGCGTCGCGCAGCTGGCATCGCGCTAGGGCCTCAGATTCTCGTTGGCGTGCTGTTCCCATAAGCACCGACTACGATTCCAAGCGTCCTGGGAGTTATCCTTGCATTTTACAGCCGACAACTCAGGAGAAGCGCGGTACTACGCCTGGTGCGATAACACGGGATATTGGGAAGCTTTTACGATACAGGCAACGACGCCATCGATCACCTCCAAATATGGGGGAAACATGTTGTTTTACAGACCGAAACCGAAACCGAAAACTTTGTTGATTGCTAACCTTGGGCAGGGGACGCCGGAGGGCGTTCGCCCCCTCATCCAACGTCACAGCTCAGATAGTTTGTGCTACGGCCGGCGCATTCCAAGCCGTCTGGGAGATACGTTTTTTGCTTCGCCCGCTTGTAAAATAATTATCTTATGTCAACCGATAAACGATTACAGCCGACAACATGTGTGCAGAAGCGCGGTACTACGAGCCTAACTGTCTACACAGGATATTGAGAATGCCCATCCAACGACGCCAAAAACGTGTTGACAAACATGTTGTTTTACAGACCGAAACCGAAAGCGAAACTTGCAGATTTGAAGTTCTAACCTTGGTTTCCCGCGATTTCCAGTAAAATCAACAACACCAATAAAATTGCCCCCTCCTCCCAATTTATTTATGTTCCCAAGCTTAAAAAAACGATTTTTCACGTGCTCCTACTCAAATGAGCCATAATGCAGCAAACCGCGCATGTAGTTTTTTTCTTTCGCGCTTTGTAAAAATTACGATTTTGCCTCTGACCCCCAGTCCAAGAAAGAGTGCCCACGACGCGAGGCTTAGTCTAATTGAGAGCACTGTTTGAGCACAGTGGCAAGCAAAAAACGGGGCTTTACAAATCACTTCAGTGAACCCTTTAAGTTCTGGCGTTTCCCGCGATTGGCGCCGGTCAGGCACCGATGGTCAACAACACCAATAAAATTGCGTCAATTTATTTGTTCCCAAGCAAAAAAAAAACGATACTTTTCACGTGACTCCTACTCAAATCAGCCATAATGCAGTTGCAGTGCCTCTGACGCCCCAGGAAGAAAGAGTGCCCACGACGCGAGGCTTAGTCGAGAGCACTGTTTGACGTGGCGAGAGGCTTTAGTGGAACCGATTGGCGCCGGTCAGGCAGATGGTCGCGAGCAAGTCTGGTGTCTCCACACCGCATGCGGCCGTCCTCCGAGGAAGTGCGAAGAAGGGGTACGGGTGCGCGTGCAGGACACGGCGATGGGGCGCCGGCATGCGGGCCCCCGACTGCCGCGTTCAGCGCACCGGCTCGTGCACTCCTGTCGCGTGCGGAAGACGGCGCTGCCGTTGGCCGGACATCCGCCCGCAGGGAAGTTCCAGGGAACGCACGTGTGACCTTCGAAGAACCACCAGCTGGACAAGACGTCTTGCCTGCGCGGGGGGGCGGGGTGCACGCCAGAAAAACTGCCGTGAAATGCGAAGTACTGACAACTTGTCTACGCGTACAGCCGCCTTCATAAAAAATACATGGTTAGTTCCTCGTTTGAATGAAGCATGTTGTATGATGACAGGTGATAGGATTATGTAAGAGCCGAAACGCACAGGAACATGCACACACACGCGCGCATACAAACACCGCACACCACACGCGCGCACGCACACGCACGTATACATACCAATATTTATGTAGAGAGGGAGATGAACAGAGACATCCAGAACTCCCAGGAAGGCATGCAGGAGGTATTTCGTATCTTTCTTTTGCAAAAATATGACCTTTCAAAGGTTATGAAAAAGAAAACAGAGGGCACTTGTAACACTTGGTGTGCGCGTGTGCCGCCCTGTCGTCTGCTACTGTCATCTGTGGGTGTGAGTGCTGTTTTCAAGCGGACGGTGCGTTGTGCCCTGTCCGTGACGCCACCGGACCGGACCGCTAAACATGTCATTATACTATTGACAAGAATATCAATCGTGCACAGGGCGCCGCCATTTTCTAACAATCGGGGCGCCACCTGGCGGGCATTTCTTAGATACTGCGGGGCGAGCAGACGACGCCGTAGTCCCCCGCTGTTGCTCCGTGCCGCGCGTGGATATCAGACGTCCAGGAGGCATCGAAAATCGGTGTCATTCATTCGGTATGTCAGAAGCGACAACTTCGACAGCGCTTTAAGGAGAACGTTCAAAGCGTCCGAGAGCTGTCAGGTTTGCCCATAAATTCCGTTCCCAACACGCTAAGGCGGTGGGCCACCCCACACGCGCTTTGTCCTGACGGGGGTTGCCTGTGAGGCTACGTTTCGCCGTGCCAGCAGGACGCCCGACTTTTCATTCCCAATTAATGTTTGTTTTCTTAATTGTGGGCAGGTTGCCGTCATTGTTTTTACTTGTTGATGTAGAGAAACTACCCGTCCTGGCGTGATTACGCCCTTGTTGGCTGCGCCAACAATCACCGTTAGCGCAAAGTACTTATGCAAGAAACGTCTGAAGTTCACCACGACAAAAGAAGTGTCTCCATCTGCGGAGTCTATTCGCTGCACAAATTTCCTCCGTCCCTTGAGTACCGCCGTGAATGGGTCATCGTGCTGAGTCAGAAATACGTCGAAACTAGCAAATTTGCCACAATAAGTACGGTCGTACGCTGCTTTTAGAAGCGCTGTTTATTCATCCTCGTGATCAATCCTTATCTCACGTTTCGGTTCTCTGCTATTTGTGTTCATTCATGGATGTGAAGCCGACAAAAATAAACGGGACAAGTATGCTGCAGCTCAGGTACGCGAAAAGGTTGAGCCAAAAGCGAAATAAAAGTGTCGCGGTGGCGAAGCACGCCCGGTCGTGTCGGCAAATATGCCTCCTACGTATGCTCAGACGTAAGTGGGTTGGCGCAATATCAGCGAACACCTCCGATCGCGCGTGCGGTAGTGCAAATTTCCGAACATGGCTTGTTGCTGTAGGTGCGCGAAGGTGTTGACATCTAATACGTGGTCCAATACCTCATACTGAGTCGGTTGTTAAACCAGGCCCTGAAATATTCGTTCTAGCTGCAAAGGTCGTACACGTACATGCTCATAAAAGTAAAATATGTTTTAACAATATTTGCCGCCTGCATAACACTATTTCCTGCTGCTAACCCGGGCAACTTATTTGATACAAGATTACACGGCCGTTTGCTTGCTTAAAAGAACATTTGCGTTTCGGCGGCGGATGGGAACCGACTAACAGCTATTTCCAGACATGACCGGGCGTGCTCCGCCCCCGCGACGCTTTTATTTTGCTTCCGGCACAAACTTGTTTGCGTACCTCAGCTGCCGCATAGGTGTCCGGTTGATTTTTGTCGGCTTCCCGTCGATGAGATGAACAGCACATACCTCCAGAGAACAGAAACGTGCGATAGGGATTGAGCATGAGGGTGAATATACAGCGCTTTCCAAAAGCAGCGTACGATCGTAATGATTCTGACAAATTTGCTGGGTTCGAAGTCTTTCCGATTCAGCACGACGACCCATTCACGGCAGCAGCTCAAGGGAGCTCAGGAAATTTGTGCAGCGAATAGACTCCGCGCATGCAAACACTTCTTTTGACGAGGTGCACTTCACACGTTTCTCGCATGAGCACTTAGCGCTAACGCTGATGGCGCAGCCAGCAACGGCGTATGTTACGCTCGGATAAGTAGCTTCTGTACATCGCCAAGTAAAGTCAATGACGGCAACCTGCCCACAATTAAGAAAATAAACATCAATTGGGGATGAAAAGTCTGGCGTCCTGCTGGCACGGCGAAACGTAGCTTCACAGGCAACCGCCGTCAGGATAAAGCGCGTGTGGTGTGGCCCGCCGCCTTAGCGTGTTGGTAAAATAATTTATGGGCAAACCTGAAAGCTCTCGGACGCTTTGAACGGTCTCCTTAAAGCACTGTTGAACTTGTCGCTTGTGACATAACGAATGAATGACACCGATTTTCGATGCCGCCTAGACGTCCGTCTGATATCCACGCGAAGCACGGAGCAACAGCGGTGAACTGCGGCGTCGTCTGCTCGCCCCGCAGTACCCAAGAAATGCCCGCCAGGTGGCGCCTGGATCGTTAGAACAGGGCCGACCCGGCAAAATTCTGGTCTATAGGCATTCGGTGCTAACAGAGACATCTTCCCGCAGGTACAATAGGGACGCAGCTGCGTCCGCGAATATCTCGTGCCGTGCGCCCCCTTCATATACCTTGCACAGCTGGTGAACAGTGGTTTGTCGAAGCAGGCATCGTCAGGACGCTCTGCGCCAATGCAGCTCTCGTGGCAGTGCCTGGACGAGGCGAACCGATTGGCGCCCCGGTTGCAGGTGTGCACGGCGTCCACTGCCGTCTCGACGCAGGCGTTGAACGCTCGCCGGTAGTGGAACTCCCGTACCGCAGCGCGACAGAATGTGTAGAACACGGCACCACACACCGGCCGCGCCTGTGTACAGGACAGGCGAAAGGCATTTAAAAGTGCGATGTGAACAGCATCCCTCATCTTTTATGGTGAGTTGCCGTACAATATCTGCTGTGGTGTGACCCGAGACAAAATTTGATGCTAATGGACAGATTATACTAGGCTTGCTGTGACTGCCCCAGACGATTTCTCGAACAAAAAGTTTCAGAGATGCCAAGCTAGGATTAAGGAAGAACAGCTAAGCCGGTAAATATACGTTACACAGAATGTTTAAAATGTGGCACACGACACTATTGGAGTTGCGTTTCTGAAACTTCACCCGTAATATTGATGTTTAAGACAAAGTGGATTAGACTCACTGGGCGCCGAAATGGGAACAGCGGGCGGTCTTCCACGGCCTCCCCCACGTCCAAGTCCTCCTGGTCAGCTACCTTTGCCCGCGAAGTGGTCAGCTGATCATGTCGCTTGGTCAGTCCCGGGTCCCTCGGCAAGTTAACGATGCCCGCAAGCGACGTTGTGTTTGTGACCACTTTCCTCGCGACCGAAGGCGTGCCAACAGTGCGGAAAGTCATAAGGCTATTACCGCTCATTCTGCCTGGGGACGAGTTATTGGACTCCGTCGGGGCTTGGCTAACCAGTTTTGCAGCAGGAGGAGGTCCCCTCCGCTGGAAGCTCTCACCGATCGCCGCCGGCGCTTAGCCTCTCGCGGTTACGTTGCACCATTGACGTGAAAGTGGATACGAGGAACGCTGCCCCAACGACAGCTATAAAACAGATTGACGCACAGGTCGCCCACGAAGCTCGGCGCTCCTGTCGCATCATCGATGACTTGAGACCGCGAGGCTGCCTTCGCGGAACGAGGGTGGATTCGCTGCGGACACTGTAAGTGGCTGTCGTTGCGGTCGGGCTCTTCGTCAAGTCGCGGGTCAAGGCTTCGTCTTCCGCGTAGAAGCGGCTCTCCCGGCTTGGCGAGAAAGAGGGCGGGCTCCACTGGGACTCGCTTGGCCGCCACCACTTATACCGCGCCTGACAAGGCACCAAGGGTTTCCGGTCGTCGCCAAGGTGTTGCGGAGTCGACTGGATGCCCTGTAGTTGAGTTGGGACTTGACCGAAGAACCCTTGGGGTGTTGGTTGGGGAATGTGACCTGCATCGAACGGCTGGTATCCTTGGTAGTCGTGGTAATATGGCCATCGATCAACATACTCGTCCCCATCCTGTAAGTACATGGGATTCTCGAAGACTTCTGGCTGCCGCAAGACGCCTCGCTTGGCCAGATTCATGATGTCTGCTTTCGGGATCGTATGCAGGTACGCAGAGCGGTGTTCTGCCGTCACCTCGCTACAGCCCCGTAGAATCACGAGAGAAAAAAGGGTGATGGCAATGATGATGTTGACTACCACGACGATGATCAGGATAATGCGGTCTTTACAACGGGCGGGTGACAGTTATCTACCCTAATCGGAATAAAATTAAGAGATGCATACAAAAAGATGCATACAAACCTAAGAACAATATAGTCCAAGAAACCTGGCCGCGAAAATTTCGTTACGAAAAGGAGCACAAGAAGAAATTAATGAATGCCTTCCCCCAAAAACAAGGATGTGCGCGAAGCTGGGCCTCCCTGAAAACGACAACGACCGAAATCGATACGCAGTAACCCAATGGAAGCGCTCACGGATGGATCGGCCAAAACGAAACCCTTTCTAAAGCGTTAACAGCGCACAAACACGACGACACACAAGGAAGAAAAGACAGGACAAGCGCTGATTCAGCGCTTGTCCTGTTTTTTCTTTTGTGTGTGCCGTCGTGTTTGTGCGCTGTTAACCCTTTATGATGCTACATCAACTAGCCCACCAAGCCATCCTCGGAAACCCTTTCATTTCGCTGTGCTTTTCCAGAACACAAATGTGCGGTAGACGTTGTTGTGGATAATCCTCGTGAATAATGGGTAACATTTTGCTGTTCATGGCTGCCCGCTCTTCCGCTGAGCGAGCCACGCGCGGCCACGCTATGTCGCTCTAGCATCTTGGTGAACTGCCTGAGGAGAGCGATCTACCGCACCTGCCATGTAGCGTGGTACGAGCGACAACGACGACGTCGACGAGCGACCCTTGGGCGCGTGCATCCGGACGACAGCTCTGTTTATTGAATCTACAAGCAAGTCTCCTTCGGTACGGCTGATGTTGCGCTCAAATGCTTCCCTTGGGTTCTATTGTCGAGACGTTTGTGAATTCGGGTGATGAATGCCGATGGCATCGAGCCGCCACATAGCGGACGCGTCAAAGTCGACGTGTCCCGGTCAGATGTATGACAGAAACATGGCACTAGGGGAAGTGCATGTCCGGAGGTGCGACAATTCCTTCCACCGTCCAACCTATTATACTGGTTCTACAGTAGTGAGCTTCGTGTTTATCCTTTGCACTGTGTATTAGACAACAGTCTTTCTTGGGCACAATCACCCGTATTGGCAACAGCGTATCTCGTGACTCTTCCCCGGACTTGACTATGACTTATAATGTTACAGACCCAATTTGGACGTGCCTCCCAGACACATTAGGGAGTGATCACCACATCATCAGCCTGCAGCTTCCTCACACAAAAGCCACAAAAGCTCGTCTTGGCACTGCACGCTTAACGGATTGGACACAATTTCGTCATGACACTCCTGCCCAATCTATTAATGACATCCAAGAATGGTCAGCTGCCATATCCTGGACACAGCACGGACGTGCACAAAGGAAATCCCGCTGACTCCTCACACCCCGGTGATAGATGCTCACCTCGATCATCTTTGGGCTGCCCGCCGTGGTCTCATCAAGCGATGGAAAACTCGAAGGACCAATCGGCGACTCCGCATTCGTATTGTTAAGTTAACCAAGGAGGCTGCGGATTATGCCCAGCATCTTAGCCAGCAAAATTGGGCTCAATTTTGTACAAAGCTCTAAGGAACGCTAGGCACGCGGCGAACTTGGCATCTCCTAAGGTCCCTAATTTGCAACAACGAAACCAAAACTGCAGTGGCCCACCAACTGCGCCGCCTCATACAAAACTATCCCGGCACGGAACAAGAACTTCTAGAGGAGCTAAGGAAACCATGGACACGATCAGACGGGACTCGTCCCTGCCCCATGCTCCTTACACAGGCCCCCAACGCTGACCTCGATGCGCCCTTCACCCTTCCAGAAAATTGAGGCAGTAGTGGCGGAACCTCGCCCGCAAGACCACACCGGGTAAAGACCGCATCCAGAACAAATACTTGCGAAATCTCGATACAGCCGCCCTTGAAGCTTTATTAGAGTATATCACAAACAAAAAACAATGAAATGCGGGTACTCTACCACAACTCTGGCGGCACGCGGATATTACTCTTATCCCAAAGCCTAAGAACCATTGACTCAGGAAACCTTCGCCCCATTTCACTGACATCGTGTGCTGGGAAACTGTACGACATTATTGCATAACCGCTTGGTAGCACACATCGAGGATAATGATCTGTTCCCAATGACCATGCTTGGCTTTCGCCCCCATCTGTCGACGCAAGATATTTTAATCCAACTGAAGTCGGACATTATTGATCGCCTCACATCATCCCACAAGCGCTGCATACTCACTCTGGACATCAAGGGTGCATTCGATAACGTTTCACACTCGGCAATACTTGCAGGACTCGCATCTCTCGGATGTGGACAGCGCATGTATGACTACGTCAAGGCCTTCTTAACGGACCGTACTGCGACAATTGGTATTGGATATCTTCGATCGTCCGCTTTCACTATTCAAGCGAAAGGTACTCCGCAAGGGTCAGTCATCTCGCCACTGTTATTTAACATCGCCATGAAGGACCTCCCACCAAAATTGCAGTCAATTCCCCACATTAAACACGCACTATATGCGGATGACCTTACCGTCTGGACGCCTACTGGCTCCATTGGAGAGCAGCAAGACGCCTTGCAGCAAGCGATTACTGTTACCTTTCACTACCTCCAGACACGAGGCCTCCAGTGCGCACCCGAAAAATCGGCTTTGCTGACGCTCCACTCCCAGCCTTCTCACAAATCTGCTCGAGGTATACCTGAACCTCAACTGGCCATTGCAGGGCAGCCAGTCCCCAACGTCCCGCAACTGCGGGTGTTGGGTCTCACAATACCCAAAAACGGCTCTGGACTGCACACAATTTCCCCTCTACATAAAACCCTGTCGCAACTGATGCACCTTCTGCAACGCATCTCCCACCGCCGTCGAGGCCTTAAAGAGCACGATACCCTACAGATAGTGCAAGCTTTGCTTATTAGCCGTATTACCTACGGAACCCCGTACCTCGCTCTGAAAACAACAGAAAAGGCTCGGCTCAACACAATGATTCGCCAAGCGTACAAAACTGCGGTTGGCCTCCCCACTGCTACTGCGACCCACAAACTACTCGCTTTGGGAGTTCACAACACGTGGGAAGAGCTGCAAGAAGCCCATCATTCAGCTCAACTACGGCGCCTGCAATTGACTCCCACTGGTCGACAGGTCCTTACAGCATTAGGACTCCGTCCGATACCCCCGAGGGAACAAAAACAACGCATTCCTCTAGCCCTGCGAGATGGCATCCGGGTGGCCCCAATTCCTCGCAATATGCACGCCAACTACCACCTTGGCCGCCGGGCTTTCCGTGCTCGAGCCCTGACTGCGCGATACGGCGAAGACCCCAGCGCCCTATATACAGATGCTACCCCTACCCTGGGCGCGCCGGCCACGTAGCCTGTAGTTACTCATACTGGCCAATGCGTCACTGCCGCCACTACTACCACAAGCTCAATCGATGTCGCCGAAGAAATAGCCATTGCCCTGGCCGCCATTTCCCGCCCTGACCAAGTAACCATCCTCACCGATTCGCAGACAGCCTGCCGAAATTACCAAATTGGCCGAATTTCTTCATCAGCACTTCACATCCTCAAAAACTGCTCACGACCCCTGACATCCGCATCGTCTGGGCTCCTGGACACGCCGCCATCCCCGGCAATGAAGCGGCTCACGCCGCGGCTCGCGATATGATACACCGAGCCATTGCCGACGGTGGCCAATGTTTACCCCCTCACGATCAACCACCACCCACTCAGTGGCTACACGGAGATTCTCGCGCATTACCGGCAAACTCGCCGTCGTCTCCCACCACCACACTGGCGCCTCTCCAGAGAGGAAGCTACAACTTGGCGGCGGCTCCAAACGAATACCTACCTATCCACATCCCACTCGCCTCCACCTCATCTTCCCCACCCAACACTTCCCTCTGTGCTCACTGTCCCCAGCCTGGCACCCTCTACCATATACTATGGGAGTGCCAACGAACTCCAGACTTGCCCCCCCCTTTCCAACCCAACCTTCGAGCAGTGGAGGGCTTCCCTCCCTGGCCAGCCGGACCGGATATCCAGCTTAAGTTGGTGACCCGAGCACGGACGGCCAGCCGAAGTCAAGGCATCCCGGACTAGGGACGCCTTCCACGGGCGAAGCCCACACATCAGGTTCTGCTGGAGAAATAAAAATTTTTTCTCTTTTCTCTCTCTCTGGGCGTTAAACCTTAAAATGCAAACTTTTGGCTGTCTGTTCCTCGATTCAGCCATTCGGACAAAAGGTTAAAAAAATTCTGAAGGAAACAGTTTATTTATGTAAAAGGTATTTATTTATTTATTTATTTATTGTGCCCTCCGGTCCAGAAGCTGCAAACCACTGAACCCCTAAACTTTTCCAAACGACTTAACCTGGTTTCACATGTCATAGTTGTCAACATTGTTGAGCAAAAAATAAGCATATTTGAGGCAGAACATTACTTCATAAGTGGTTCTAGAGTCTAGACAGTGCTTTGTAAGTAAAGACAGGTGCTACATATCGGTACGCTATGTTGGTACCGGGGGGGGGGGGGGAAACAACATCTTTACTCGCCGGCTAAAAGGTCATGGTGGCTCTCACTCCCTCGCTAGGAGGGGGGTGCCGGCCGCGACGGCTGGCGTGTGATCGCCGCAACGCAAACTGCGCGGCGGCGTACTGTGTGTTCTTGTCCGGCTCGCGCACCGCACGCGCGACATGGGGCGGTAGTAATTCGTCCGCTTCGGCGTCGTTGCACTCCCACATCATTTGGGTCATGGTCGCCTCGCGAGCCCCGCACACCGAACACTGGTCCGTGATGTATGTTCGGGAGTGACATGCAAGCCACGGGGTCCACGTCGCATTCACTTGGAGTTGCCGGAGGAGCGCCGCCTCCTGCCGGGTGAGGTCCGGGTGCGGCGCAGGGTAGCGTTTACGTTGCTCCCTGTGCCATCCAGGACCCCTCCATACGTTGTAATCGGGGCGGGCTATGTTTTTTCCACCCCCTCGTCTTATGCGTTGTCGTTGTCGGCTCTGGCGTCGTTGTTTTCCTTGGCCGCACGAGGTGACGCTAGGGTGCACGTGCCCACGAATGGGAGACGACGAAGACGAAGTCCCGATCGACGCGCCAGAGCGTGCAGCTGACCCGACGCCATGTTTTAGCCGCAGCCAGCGGCTGGACTCATTCTGGTTCCTGCAATAAACGGCATCGAGACATGACACTGGCGACGAGGATAACCAGTTTTTAGAACTTACGCATCGTACTACAGCGACATGGCGCCGCACGGCTCCATCGAATAGTTTTCGGGTACTTCGCCTTTTTTTGTAAACCACATGAATCGTTCCATTTTGTGGAGACCTCCAAAGCGGCCCTAATGACACCGACAGCACTATGTTACGTGACGCGAAAAAAAAAATGGGGTGTTTTAAGAGATAAGCTTCACATTGGTTATGAGGCATGCCCCAAAACAATAAGTAACTTCATATAATAAATTAAATCAAAATAAATTAAATCAAATGAAATCAAATCACATCAAAAACAATGATTAATTTCATGCGCACGCCATTGCGTTTTTTCAATGCTATTTTTTTAGGAAAACTTTAGTGCTATTGGCATGAAGTGAAATCATGAGAATGTAATTTTGTGGTATATTTAGCGAGCGTTCGAGACTTTCGGTTTCGGTTCCGCCGCGCAATATGTAAATGGTTTCTGACGTTATATGTAATCGCGCATTGGCCAGAAATTCGTCATGATCGGCTATCCACATGTTAGTGACTGCAGAAATGGGACGAATAAACCTCCTTGCGCCGCTTTAAGCTAACAAGTATCGTCTCATGCAGTCAAGGAGGCCGAGCCGAGGTGGATACACTGGATGAACTCCGCTGCTCCAGTTCATCGGAGATGGTGACCCGCAGGACGTCTCTCCCACACATACGGATCTCACTTGCATGTATTTTCTCCGTAGTATCCGCCGCGTCGTGGGAGAAGTCGGCCCAGTAAACACATTCGCCAAATAAAAAAAGGCCTCTACCCCTAGGTATGAACCCACACAGTGGATGCGAACGCATTGTGCTTTATCAAATTAGGCTTAGGTAACATGCAACGAAGCTTACAAATAACAAGTACGTATGTTGAGGTTCACCCCCGTCATATCGTACATTTGCGACATGGTTGTAGCTCTAAAAATAGACGACCACAACAAAGAGGACAGGACAGGCCTTCCTAACATTGCATCGGACAGTGTTGCTTACTTGTTGGATTGGAGTACTTTGAGCTGCTAAGCTGAGCATTGCTTGAATAACGTTTGTGCAGTAGGCTTTACCCTAGCCCTCGGAAATATCTGATAAGCGGCTACTACGTTTCTTATGGCAGTATTATCTAACGGAAACGTGTAGTCGTGCTGAAGACGGGTCTGCTATTTCACCTTGCGAAATGGTTTTACGGTTCACAATAAAAAATTCAGTTGGTTTCATTTCCATATTACGTATATTACTTCGCTTTAAATTTGCTTAACATTTTTTACACGCGTACCCGTCCGCACAGTCATATGCAGCTTACGGCGAAGCATTGTAACGTCAATTATATGAAACAATAGCTTGCTCGCTAGAAACAGTATCATCTCATCATCATCATCATAAACATACTCAGGTCCACTGCAGGACGAAGGCCTCTCCCTGACCTCCAACTGCTCTTCTGCCTGCGCTGCTCGAGTCCCAAGTTTACTTCCGAATTTATTTCATCCGGTTTATCAGGTCCCATCTCTGAAGTCAAGAACATGATACCAAGAGGTCATGGTGACTGCTGAAGTATCCGGGCTAATACACGATCTAAGATATCGTTCGAAACTATGGGCGTGTTGCACGCAAAACCAAAACCGAAACTATAGTTCGAACTCACCGAAAATAAACCAAATATTTTTATTGCGACCACATATTTGTTGCGAATTGCACTAAATTATTTACTAAAAAACATCCTTTACACAAACGCAGGTGCGCATGCATCAACTCTAAAATCTTGGTCGTCGTCCATTACATCGCAAGATGAGTTTGCGTCATTTCGCGTAACAGCTGCAGTTGTTACGGCCGCCGCAGACCTGGCATGGCATTTTTTCTCCATTCGGGCTTTAACACTTAAATACGGTATTAGCGACTGCATAAACAAAGAAACCCATGTTTATTTGCGTCCGTCTATGCAATGGAAAAAACCCAACACAAGTTATAGATAGATAGAGAGAGAGAAATGGACGTTTATTGGCTGGAAAGACTAGCTAGGACTTGATCCTTGCCGGTCCGAGGTGGTAGGTCTCCTCACTCCAGGAAACCTCTGGCGGTGACTGCCGTCTTCGCCCGGTTCACAAGATTGTTCTGTTTCTCCGGATCCTCGTAGACGAGCAGTGCCTCCCACTTTTCAGCGATGTCGTGGTCACCGGTTGTATGGGCGCTTGCAATTGTCTTGTGGTGCGGAAGTCAGTGTTGCTGAGGATGCTTGGCTATCCACAGGTGGGTCTGGACGGCTGTCTTCGCAAGGGCACTCCAGGAGAATGTGTGCCAAGTATCGGTTATGTCGCAGTAAGGGCAGAGACATGAAAATTGCGTGGGGTAGATGCGGTTATAATTATTCCGTGTTTGTACGTAGTTTGTTTGGAGCCGACGAAAGATTACGCTCTATTCCTTGGTGAGGTCGGGGTGTGGTTGGGGATATCTCCTCTGCTCAAGTCGGTAGTGCTGAAGTATGGTCCTGTAGGTGATGGGTACGTATGCTGTACCCGTTTCAGCACGGATGTTGCGTGGCAGGAAGGCCCGGCTGCTGTGCTCTCGGACTACAGCGTGGGCTGCTTCTTTTCCCGCCATCCCTTCTTGTCCCGAGATCAAGGTGACGTAGGTGTCAGGAAGTTGGTGGCGCGTCTTTAAGGTTTTGAATGCCGTCGCGGACACGCGGCCTTCCTGGAAGTTGCGACAGGCCGCTTAGGAGTCGGTGAATATTAGTGCTCGGTCGCTGCAGGTCGTCATTGCCAAGGCGACGGCTGCTTCATCTGCAGTTTCGGGGTTACGAGCCGGTATTGTTGCCGACATCAATACCCTGCCTCGTTGCTCCGTGACGCTTATTGCGAAAGCAGTGTCGTCTGAGTATCGGAGGAGTGCCTTCGATCTGTCTGTCTTCTTTCTTGTGGTAAGTGGGGTGCAGGTTACGTGGTATGCGTGCTACACAGATTGAACAATAAAAAAAAGTGGTTAGTTGTGACTTAGCAACCAACTGACTAGGGTGTGCAGTATTCTTAAAATTCCAACTCCATTTTTTTTTCTTTGGGTGTGCAATGTTCACGGTACTCTTCATCGGCTCCACTTTCACCAAGCAGTTCAATGATTGGCGAAAAATGGAGAAAATCACAGATTGGTGTGACGATTCCGCGAGGAGCTCAGAATAGTGCAACGGTATTGCTGCCTTTGCAAACATTGACATTAAAAATGCATTTATATAACAATCTCATGTTAAACCATTTTATCTCTAGGGTATGGCACCTCAGTGCATGAATAAGGTACTGCGCTGTTAACATGATGTGTCACCTTGTTTCCTCGCAGCGACAGTCACCTTTAAAAAGTAAAAATAAGGCAGCAGAACGATCAAGTAGCATAAGCAAAAATGTATATGCACCTCGAGTGGTGCGCCCGTTCAAATCAATCAGATAAGTTGCCGAGGTTGAGTGCAGCTCCAGTCCCAGTGACAGTACATGACGAGGGCTTTTCAACGCGTGGGAAGATATATACGCGCTTAAATGCACGTAAAACTAGAAATACTCACACCGAAAGCGCAACACGTGGCGAGCATTCAAGCACAGAAGCAGAAACTGAATGCGAAGCTCTGCCATGCTACACGGCGCCACTAGAGTTGTCCCCTCGGTGGAACATGTTGAGGAATTCAACGCACTGCGGTTCAATGTGCTGCCGAGAGGTTAAATGTCGACGTCCGGAATATACGTCCACAGATTTTGTTCTGTTACCCAGTCATAAATGTGCAAGGGTAAAAAAAACAAAAGAAAATAGATTCGAAGCGGTTGAAAAACCATACCCGACGTATAGGTCGGCAGAGTATTAATACGTGTGGTGCTGAGACGCGGCAATAAATCTCGAGAAGAATAAAAAGAAATACGACTTTATTTTGCTTCCTTCTTGAGATAAAGTACTTCATGACAACTCTGCAAACTGACGTCAGAACCCTTCTTCAGTCTCGTTCAGTTTTGTTATTTCCTTCCGATTAATTCCAGGTGCATTCACGTCTCACGCTCAGGGTTGCAAACTAGCTGTTTGCAGAGCTAGATCTAGCTTCCTCTGGGCGCAGCCAGTTTTCAAAAAAATGATTGTAGTAATGAGCAGGTCAGTTCGTTATTTTCTTAGCAGCTAGGACAACGCTGTGCCTTTGTCCATTTTTCTGTACAACTCGTCCTCCGTCAACGTGGCGAGTATGAAGTGGTGGGGGAGAGCACCACGTCGTCCGAGCTTTCGGGAGCCGTAGGCATTGATGCGTCGCTTAGGTATTCTGCAGGTGTACTCCTCGCATGCCAGCTCACGAGCGGACGAGTCGACTTGCATCTTGCTGTGCTGCCCTTCGAGCTGCTCGCTGTCCTGGCGGCGGGCGGGCGACCGCTGAGCGCCTCCACGCTCGGGTTTGCGGGCGGCTCCAAGAGGCCTCCAATCCAATGGGACGCTGGGCTCCAATGCGACTCAGGCTCCAAAGGGTCAATTGGAGTTGAATTCTGAGGCCCATCGCTAGCCGGTACAGTCTCCATGGTGGCGTCCGACAGGAGGCTGCACTCTATCTTGCTCCTCTCAGGCGTCTGCACCCTCTCCACGGCGACGTTGCTGCCGTCGAGCTGACCCGATGCGGAAAGACGCCAAGCGCTTGGAGTGGCAGCGGTCGCCGGCTTGCCATGGGCGACGCTGGACGCCTTGTACTTCAGGACTACTAGGAACGAATCGCTATCCGAAGGCGCAGATATTGAACTTTGGGTGCCCACGGTGGCAGTCGTGGTCTGCCCGGGACCGCCGTTGCTCGCGCCTGCTGGCCGGAAACTCGACTCAACTGACCCCTGTGGAGACGGCACGATCTCGTTCTGGGAGAAGAACACGTCGACGGCCTCCTGGCACCGCTGTTCGTACAGCGTGTCACTCCCGTCCGCTTGCTGATGGCTCAGTTCGTGTTCGTCTATGTCGACTGGCCAAAGAGCAGACAATTGTTCGATGGACCAACGGAACGACCGGTGCAACTCAGGCGTCCCTGGGCTTCTTGACAGGAACATCGAGGGCGAAGAGCACGTTTGTGTAAGATCCCCGGGGTCAACTTCAAACGGGTTTGTCGTATCGCCGCTCACGGCGCTGCTGTCGCTGGGTGTAACCGGTAACGCCTCTGCACTGCTACGTTCGCTCACTGGGGAGCCCGGGTCAGCCTCTTCGTCGAAGTACTCCGTGGAATCCGCCATTGGAACAATTCAGTGTTGCAGAGACACGCTCACGCTATGGCGGTGGTGCTATCCAGTGGGATCCACGGACCCAACGTTGCAGCAACTACGGTTGGCGAAGCACGTCGCTCACAAGGGGTCACAATGTCCCAGCCACCAAAGCAGGCACGTCCGCAGATACTTGGGTTAGTGTTGCGCCTGCACAGCCGTGGATGGCTGCCTACAATTGATGAAAACTCACGAAATATGAACTTTGGCAGTAGAGAGCAGTGGCCTGCGTTCGACGCGTGAGGTGCGCTCGTGGTTGGTTGGTTGGTTGCCTCCCACCATGGCACATACCCACGCGGGGGATTGGCCAAGAAGTTTTGTGCCTAATGAGGATGTGACCTATATTACTTTAGATCCCAAAATTTAGAAAAGGAAATACCCAACAGAATTTTTTAAATATGTATAATATGAAAGTAGATTCAGGAAGAAAATGAGCTATGTGTGAATGTTTAGCTGGCTAGCAGGAAAACCTGCCTGTCGCCACAACATAAGAATGGAGGGCAGACACAAATCCCTGTGGCAGACTCCTAGGGCGGAAGCGCCTAGTGACAGGACCTCGGAATAGATAGCGGAACGTTAAGGCGTCCTAAAGGTTGACTCCAGATGCGTGCGTCGCATTGGGGAGAAGCTGCGGCAATTAAATAGGAAATGTTCTATATTTTCCAGTTCGTCGCAGAAGGACATTGCGGAGATGGAAGCCGACGAGATTTAGAAAGATAACAAATTTAGTGGGGGAATTTTGCACTCGAAAGTTTAGTGATTTGCTACCTCGCATATCCGTGTTTCACAAAACATTGGCTTCCATGCATGACGAAGGTGCTATAATCTCTAGAAGATAGAAGGGCGTCTTTGCTTATAAGCCTGGAGTAGCTGTAGACGTTTAAATCTCGCCCCCCAATAGAAAACTGTCATTTGGACATTGCACGACCACAGGGCCACCAGAGACATGCTTGCTAATTGATCAGCCACTTCATTGTATGAGATTCCTGCATGTCCTGGAACCCACACTAGCCGAACCTCACAAAGCTGATGCGGAACAAATGATCGGAATGTGTGGATAATGGAGAGTCTGTTTCGGATGTTAATGCGGAACACACAGAGAGGGAGGCAGAAAGTATAACTACATGGGAAAATCTATGCTGAAGTTTTTGAAGAGCCAAAATTATTGCCAATAATTCCGCCTGGAAAATAGGTGTGAAATCAGGTAACCTGATCGAAAGGACCAATCGAGGTACTGGGAGAATAGCCGACTCCAGCTTTCTCATCAACTTGTGAGGCATCGGTAGCAATGGACGATATTGAAATGAAGGGTTGACAAATGATCCTCCAGCAATCCATTTGAATTCGGGCTGGCAAACATCTTGGCATTCGGGGGGGAAGATATTATCAAAGTTTATTTCAACAGATGACACACTAGAACAAGTAGAGGGGAGCCGAAAAGGTCTGCGTGAAGTGGCTGAAGCCATGACTGTACTAGATCCATCTGGGGTCTCTTGGAACCGCGTCCACTGAATGCCTTGAAAAAAGATCAGGCCTCAGACGGAAAATGAACTGTGCGTCATGCAGTGGGGGTTCAAACAATTTGACAAAGGTTAGTACGGTCAATAATTGGAATCTAAACTTCAGTGGAGGAAACCGTGCCTCAAGGTGTAAAATAGGGTTAGCGACATATTTTGGCAGTCCCAAGCATAGTCGCAAAGCCATTCTCTCGACGATAAATAGGGGATTTAATTTGTACGCCGCACAACCAGAAAATAGGACGCAGCCAAACTCTAATACCGGGCGGACATAACTGCGATATATCATTAACAGTGTATCTCTACGCAACCCGAATTTGTGGCTACATAGCCTGCGGAGCACGCCTGCAGCTCTTTCTCCTTTAGTAGCAATATGTTTAATATGAGGACGCCATGTAAGCTTGTCATCATAGATTATACCGAGATATTTTAATTCTGTAACTTGACGGATGGATTGCTGTCGGTACAATAGGCATAAAGAAATGGGGATGGTAACCGGAAATACTAAGACCGCACATTTTCCCACATTAAGTGACAAATGTAGCCTGTTAAGCCAATTATCTAGGGTGGCCAGATAGTTTTGTAGTCTTTGGCACAAGTCATGAATGTCTGCCCGATGAGTAAAAAGCAATATCATCGGCATAAACGTAAGTTGATATGCCATCCATTATGGGAACTGATCTGAGAAGAATATTAAAAAGAACCGGAGAAAGGACTGACCCCTGAGGAACCCCTCGAAACTGCTGATATTGCGAAGATGATATGCCATCTTTCGAACAGAAGAATGTCCTTCCAGTTAAAAACTCACCAATCCACGATTTACTCTCAAGATGTGACATTAAGGTAGTATACTCTACGCTGTCATAGGCCTTTGTTATATCAAGAGTAACAAGTGCGCCTACGTGTTTTAGGCTACGGGCTAGTTTAACGCGGCTCTCAATGTCAATATGAGCCTTCCAAATGGAATTCCCGGGTCTGAAGCCAATTTGAGTGGGGCTTAAAATCTTATTGCTTTCAAGAAATCGCATAAGGCGACCATTCAATATCCTCTCGACGAGCTTTACCAAGTTGCTAGTTAAGGAAATTGGCCTGATGTTATCTGGGACGTAACCTAATCCTTCGTTTTTTAGCAATGGCACTATCTTGGAGAGTTTCCATTCTGGAGGTATCCAGCTATTGTTTCATTGACGTGTTTACTATGTTGAGTAAATCTTAGGGGTTTCCTCAAATAAAAACTGTAACATTGGCACAGTAATGCCATCTGGCCCCGGAGCAGCCTCAGACAGCTGTGAAACAACGTCAGCCAATTCCGACATTTTCACTGGGTTGAAACCAACATTAGAAAGTTGACTGACAAAAGGAGCGGAGAACACAGAAGAAAAGCGGGATTTAAGTTCTTGTGCAATTTTTTCGAGAGCTTCAATAGATTCCTGTGTTGAATGAACCACTGAATTTTCATTGTGGAGCTCTTGAACCACCTTTCTCGAGCGAAGAAACTGGTACAGCAAACGCCTATTCTTTGGCTTTGAGAGAGCGGCAAACTTCTGGGTGTTATGAGCTTCTTTCGCTTTAGACACTGTCCGTTTGAATATGGCGGCCGCAAATTGTAATTGGTCCAATTAGACGGGCATTGGTTTCTTAGCAGTACCTTCCAAGCCGCCTGCCTTTGATTATACGCCCGTGCGCAATCTTCGTTCCACCACGGGCTATTGCCATCTTTTTGAGAAGAGATAATGAATTGGGAAGACCTAACAGCATCCGAAATGATCGAAGTAACTTGAACTGCCCTGCGTTCCTCGTTACCGGATGGAATAGATTGAAGTGCTATTTTTACTTTGTTTTGCATACGGTGTAAATTTGTATGCCGAATCATACGAGCACGTGGGGACCTAGAAGGGCACACTATCTCAAATAAAATAGGAACGTGGTCACTACTTGTCGCGTGATCCAAAGTAGACCACGAAGAGATATTGCCGGAGTTTGAAAAAGTCAAGTCTAAGACTGAAGTAGTCTTCCATCGAAAAAATGTTGCTGAACCAGAGTTATAACAATGCATATTGTTATCATTCATCCAACCACTTAGCCGCCTACCACAGGAATCTGTGCGGAGCCCCCAAGAGACATGGTGGAAAAAATCACCGCAAATAATAACGCGATTCTCACACGATTGCAAAACAGCATCGAGAGGAGAGGTAGAAATGACGCCTTCCGGAAAATAGGAGTTAACCACCGAAAATGCAAAACACCCGGGCAGGCTAAATGTAACTGCTAGAATTTCACAATCCACCGACATGAATTCAAATGACTTATGGGCTTTATGGCAAAATTGCAATGACACGAGAATTAACAATCCACCTCCTCTGGTTAGTCGATCTAAGCGGAATATCCGATAATTATGGAAATAAAATGTCCTACACGGAGTCAGCCAGGTTTCTTGCAATAAAATAATGTCTGGTTGTTCTTTAGAGACTATTAAATCAAGGTCTGTGAGAGCTGACATGACAGAGCGGCAATTCCATTGTAGGACCCGAAGCGACATTACGATGAATTGATGGCTGCCACCGCAGCTTCCAAGATGTCATTTGTTTTGGGAACGCCTTGACCTTTCTTTGCTTTTTGTTTTGGAGACGATTCCAGTGAGCCCACAGTCGGAGATCCAGTTCTTTTAAACGGAACTGTTTGATACTCCATGTCCACCGGAGAGTTCAAAGAACTGGCACTAGGTTTGTTTTCAGGATGAATATTGGAGGATTGCAGCAAAGTGGGCTGTCGAAAACGATTTTGGAGGAAGATGGATCACGTCCAGAACAGGACTGAGGCGAAGGGGGCACACTAGGGGGAGAGGCTGGTGAGTGCTGACTGAGCTCTGGAAGGTCAGGGGACTGAAGGGCTTTAGAGATGACTTGGCCTGGCGATTCCGAAAGATTTGACTCACTAAAACTGTGCTGGTTTAGTGACCCTGCAGCTTTTGAACTGGACCCGTCTGTTGAATCGCTTTGTACCGCTACGCCGCACAATGCAGACACAGTCTGGGATACATGGGACGTGTGAGCTGCCAAAAGTTCTGTCATGGCATGCATGTACCTGTCCATTACTTTAGCCTGGCTTTTTTCTATTGCAGAGGCAATTATTTCAGCCAGAGACGAATCAACAAGTGTAGAGCCACGGGCAACTGCTGAGGCATAGCCGGACAATCTTTCGCGAACCACTGTCATCGCCTCACTCCGCGTGCACCGACGTTTCTCAATCACTTCAAGGATCTTCATTTCCTGCTCGCGAACCGGACACCTTGAGTAGTCCGCCGGGTGAGAGTTTCCACACAGGCAGCAAGTTACCTCCTCCGTATTGCATGGTGCGGGAGGATGATCACCCCCACACGAACAGCAGCGAGCCGAAGATTTGCATCCCCCGACACTATGGCCAAATCGCCAGCATTTCTTGCACTGCAAAGGACGCGGGGAAAGAGGCTCCACACGAAAGATAAGGGGCCACACTTTGAGCTCTGATGGGACAGACACCCCGGCGAAGGTAGCAATCACTGATTCGGTGGGATAGCGTGAGTCCTTCTCAATTCTGCTGCACCGGTGTACAGCTATGACACCCGCGGAAGTAAACTCTTCTAGCATATCGTTGACTGACATCTCGGTGTCTACTCCGCGGATGATGCCTTTTGCACACACAAGGTGAGAAGGAACAAAGGGGCTCACCGGGAACGCAGCAAATGACTCGCACTTGAGAAGGTCCTGTACACACTCCAGGTCCGATGATCTAATCACAACTCCACCTTTCCCGAATGGACGCACGCTAGAAATTTTGTTGAAGCGTTCCGTAGCGGCACGAAGGGCGTTCTGCATTTTTCCAGGATTGTTGTGGCGAATCGCCCCACCATACGTCGGAACCAAGGCCACAGGGATGTCGGTCAAGCCGTTGGGGAGAAAGGCTGTCAAAGGAAGATCCTGCGGAGAAAGGCTGGCCGACCAGGGGGTAGCCCCCCGGCCAGGGGAGTTAGTAGCCATTCGGCGCAAAAAGCGCCCACCCTAACTAGACTCCCAAAAACTGCAAGGTCACAGAGAGATAGATACCCACTGGAGATAATTGGACAGGGCCCTAGCCCTTCGTGACAAAATTCAATTTAATTAAGTTTATTTCTGACAGCCTGTCATAGTACATTCGTGTCCTGACAGCCTGTCATAGTACATTCGTGTCCTAGCCCTTCGTGACAAAATGCATTCGTTCTCCTTTTTTTCCGTGGCGCGTACCAGTGATGGGGGACCGCCGAAGTCTTCAGAGCTGCCACTTTTCAAGGTGTAATGTCAAAGTATGCATTTCACCAATAAAAAAAATTACGCCCACCTCCCCTCGCGGGAACCCTGGTGTGATGCGACGCTGAAGGGGGTTCCATTGGCGTCGCATCAAGCAATCGTCGGGTACGGCAAGAGAGCAAGCGCGACGGACCGTCGACTTGAGAGACCGGCCGGGAGCGCGGCACGCCCGCTTCTATGCGCAGCGCCCCCGAAGGAGAGGAGACCGCGGAGAGAGAGAGTACTGCACATGCGCACAGTGCGCAGCCGCGCGCAGCGCGACCGCAGATGTTGGGAGAGAGTGTTCGCTATCGGAGAGAGGAGAGGAGGCGAGCGGAGGAGAGACGCAGCTGTGCGGACGCGGACGACAGACGCACGCAGGACAGGGCCGCCGGCAAGAGATGCTCCTCAGCGTCGCATCTAAAAGAAAACGGGAGTATAATCTCTACCTGCGAGCCTGGGGCTGCGAAATGTGGCCGACTATATCTCAATAAAGAAGTCTTTCAATCGTCTTCCAACCACGGCAACACACGTAGCCTTGTTTGTTAATGAAATCAGGGCTACTGGCGCCAAACCAAACAGGGAGAACGGGAGTCGTACGGTCGAAACCGATGCGATGGTCGAATGAGATCGACTGTAGTGGCGTTACTGGCCCCAATAAAACTAGAGGACACAAAGAAAGTTATGGGTATAATTTGTACGCAATGATTGCTTATAAGTACAGAACTTGCGAGAGTTCATGTGCGTGTGTGAATGAGAGAGAGAGAGAGGGGCGTGTTGTGCCCATACCCTAACGGCAGCTGTTAAAACGCATTTTAGTGCACATATGGTATCGGAGACAAGAAAAAAGATATATATGACCTCCCCTGCCTTCGTCAACATAATAACGTTGATCTAAATATGATGCACAGCATCATATTTAGACCAGCTTGACGCGCGTGTCTCAATGTGATGCACACCATCATATTTAGATTTGCTTGATTAGGCTGACAAAGGCAGGGTAGCAGGCAACCACTCCGGACAGCGTTAAGATTGGTGGCGTAATTAACAAAAAAAAACAGCGCAGCCGAGACGTGGGCACGGGTAAGGCGTGACTCTTACTAGCGCTCGTGTGTTACCTCTGTCCGCGTCTCAACCGCGCTGTTTCTTTGTTGTATGTCAGAGCAACGTAGCCACACAGCCACTCCAGTACCATGTGTCGCGTAGTCATTTGCCATAGGACCGTTGGTCACTTCCCCGCGGGATACCAGCTGTGCGGCTCGTCAGAGGCGCGACGAAGCCCCTCTTTGGTTTCGTTTCACTTTCACGATATTTTAGGGGCCTTAGGTGGGCCACGTTAGCAGCTCCGCTCCTGCCTACGCCGTGCATTTATTCGCCTCTTGTCTACGCAGAGTTCATCGCGAAAGTACCACTAGGCTCGGTTGGGGGTCCAGAAAAGCCGTTTCCGGAATTCCGTTGGCTGCGCCACGTTCCCTAGCGCCTGCATTAGAAGGAAGAGGAACAGACTTTATTGAAGCCGTAAGATGACTTCGGTTGGTCATTCCAGGCTGGTCCCGACGTCTGGGGTCACACTGGCCTTCCACGCCTCACCCGCTAAGGGTATCATCAGCTGGCGCGGACCCTTCTTGTCCGAGGCCTTGATGGCTGTATCCCAGGGTTGGGGTGGTCTCGCAGTCGTGCGGGGTCTTCAGATGCCGGATGCTTGGGACTGACCAGGACCATGTGGTCGATGGTGCCGCGGGGCCGGTTGGCAGTTGGGCGTGTGGGTGAGGGGCAGAGCACGTGCAGTCTGAATGGTGCTGGGTAGGATTTGCTCTGGTGCAGGCGCCACTTGGCTTGTTCACCCTAGTCAAGCAAATGGTGAAGTGGTGGTAGAGTGCGCCGTTGCTCCCAAAAGCGTTTTGAAATAGCTCTTGAAGGTGGAGAGCGGGTGGCTGGGTCAGCTCGTTCTTACGGACCTTCATCCCTCGAAACCAAGTCATGGGCGTCAGCTTCTTCGCCTGCGAAATGATGGGCTCACGAATGACACCTGAATTTGGTATCAGTATGGGACGGAGTCCTGATGATGCTAATGCTCTGCTCAGTCCCTGATAGTGTAGCTGGGTGTCGATGATGGAATGGCTGAGCCTCGCTGCAAATGCGACCGGCAGGCGCCTTGGCCCGGAGGCGTATTTCCAAACGCTTCGCTGGACAGAGCACCCACGTGACATGTCGATTCGCGCGATAAAGAGCGGTAATTGAACGGGATCATTGGCTGCGCCCAAAACCTAAAGTGATCTAAAACATACCAAATGACCATTATTAACAAACAACCCGTCTATGTGAGTTAAAAAATAAATTCCGAAAAAAAAATTGGGCAATCAAGAAACCGTGAGAGAGACCTGGTGGAACTCGAACGCAATCCGTCAGCGCGACTACTCAGTACTCTACATCCAGGCCACTGAGCCCGAACGTTGGGGGTTGTTTTAGCAGGAGCTGAAAAGAATAGCGCGCGCACTAACATCACAAATGTCATGTGTGTGCTCCATGCAGCGAAGCGTCTGGAAGCAGGCGGCCGGGATTCGGTGTATACATGCAACGAGGGTGCCGGATAATGGCAAGAGCGATGGCCACTTGCTCACCAATACGGATTTCTTCTTTTGTAGTGGTGTGAAGAGAAGCGCCTCTAGAGTTGTCGTCCCCAGTACATGCCACGGCTACCACTTCACGTGTAGGGACCAGGGCTGCGTCTGTGTAGGCTACTCTGTTAGGGCTTATGTACTGAACTGTCTTATTGAGTGCTTTGTCACGTGTTCTTCGCCTGCTCTTGAGCTTCGCGGGGTGCGTGTTTTTGGGTATTGGGCGGACGTCGATAAAGGGAACTCCAGGCAGGTGGTGTTTTTCCTGGGTGCTTCTCCAACGTGGATGGGGGTGAGCTTGAATTGAGCTATGGGGTGGTCATTCTTGCTCGTGTTTTTACCGCTTCTTACCGGTAGGCTTGATGCGGTGGGCCTCAACCGATGCATTAGAAATAAAGCACAACACGTGGCCACGTACGTAGCGTCTCTATTGCGGTCTTAAGCTTGTGTGGAGGCAGTGCCGCAACAGCATGGATAGTCCCTCTGCGGCAGGTAGCTGCGGCGAGTTCGATGTCAAGGTTTCAGGATTACCGTCGACATAGGCAGAAGACTCGTTCACGAACCTTGCCGAAATAAACGTTCTCTTGTCAAGAATCTGTACAGGGATCCCCTGCAACATTTCGGGCGCAGATGAGGTGTTTTATTTGTTCTCAAAGCAACCAATCCAATTTCTATTTTCAATTAAAAGAACACTGTTGGCATAGGTTATGTATTTGTGTTCAGCTTCCCTCCTTTATAAACCACGCCATTAGTGCCAGTGATAAAGATGTTTGCCTATACACACGTGTGTTTCTTACTTCAACGAGTTCGGAAGTATCATTGCTCTCGTTCTTAAAGGCACCGGTGTCTGTCCAGAGGGCGACACTGCAGCCAGCGATACCGAGCGCCGCCGCCAGCAGGTATACGTGCAACATTGGGTCGGTCACCACGTGCCAGCACGTTCGTGACTGGGTCGCGCTCCTTTTTCTGCCGCACCCGGTGAAAAAGGAGTAGCCCCTTTTATGTTTAAATAAATTGCACTAGTCTACATTAACTCTGCCTCACAGTGCAGGCGTGTTTTGGTGCAAAATAAACAGTAATTTGTTGTTTTCCAGTCCCCTAAATAGGATGCCGCTTGCGCTGGAGTGTCGAGCGGCTTCTGTTACATACACTAGAAAGAATCCGCAAGGTGGACGAGCCTGCCACATCAGATGAAGAAAAGAGAGACAGTAAGAGGAGGGGGAGAGAGAGATTTTATTAAAATGAAAAAGCAAAGAAAGGTCAGCCTGATGGCATTGGTTCTGGCCAGCTATTCGGTGTGTGGGAAGAGGAAGGGGAAGAAATATTCAAAGCAGTGCTGACATTTCTGCGCAGCACCAGCCTGGCAGCGATATTGAGTTGAGGCCCGTCGGGATGAACTTTAACAAGTGCACTGTATAAGTATAGACATCTTCTCTACGTTGCCATTTATTAATTTTTCCTCCATTTTCATCCCTCTCTTCCTCTGTCCACGCTCTTACTTCCGCTTCCAACATTAGATAAAATTTGCGGGATAGAGATCGGACTCGTGGTGGTGCCGAGCCGTCCTATGGAGTGCCTGCGCTTCAATGGGCGAGGACACGTGCACCGGCAGTGCAAGGTGCCTCACTGTTCCCAGAGCCAATGATTTCTACCCCTAGCTGCGCAGTGCATGCCCTCGTAAGCATCGGTGACTTCCCGAAGACAACGAGGAAACGTCGGAATGATACTCCCTCCATAGATGACCATGTGTTGACAGTAGACAGTAATTACGTAACGGTTACAACTTCTCAGTGAGCTAGCAAATTACGAAAAGTAAATGAAACTCGGCGTAACGGTAGAGCCGTCTTATCGGCTAATTGTCACATAGTTTGTTTTGGAATATTTTGGGTAACGCAAGAGCTACAGCCATTTTCTCTAATCGTACTCCCTGCGTATATATAGCCATGCTTCACTGCTGAACAGGCAATGTGGGAAAACCAGCTTACAAAAGCCAAGTTTACGGCGATCTTCTGAAAGCCACGTCTAAACGTAAATGCATTTTGGGAAGGCATCTCTGCAGGGGCAATATAAGCCGTCTTGCATCAAAATATAAGGCCTTTTGAAGTTTTTTTTTTTTAATTTGATACATAGTACCAGTTTTTACGCAACGGACGAACCTGCTCCAGTGAAAGGATTACACGCTACCATCAGAGACTGCCGTCAAGGACAGCGATGCAACAGCTACGCTGTTAAAATACATTAGTTGTCCGGTGGCATTTTAACCGTGGTCTGAAGGCTAGCAGTGCAGTGCTCACCAGCCCGTGCGGTCTGTGCACGTTGCCAGCGCAAAACATCAAGGTTGTCCTCGGTCTGGTTGTTCCTTTCGTTATGGCGCATATACACAGGGGGACTGGCCTGAAATCGGAATATTTGCGGGACAGTGCGACGACCGCTTCAAAAATTTAAAAGTGTGTGCCACGTTACATCTGAACCTGATGACACGTGAGTGGAACACGTTAACACCAACCGCGCAGAACACTGATTCTAGGGGGTCTGTGACGTTTGTTAGTCTGCTTGGTGGCGTAATCTGGGCTGTGAGACGAAGAAACGAAAGCAATGAAGGAGGCGCATACACGGTGCAGCAGAAAAGAAGGCACATGAAGTAACCCGCTCTAAGATGCAAAGAAACAAAAACGAAGAAAGCGATGCCGATGCCACTGATGTTTGGGCGATCCCCTAAGAGGGAATGTGTCGTATCCTAAGGAACAACAGCAACAACAATTCGGTGTTGTAGCAATGACGTTGCTAATAAGTGTCGCCAGGCTTTTGCCTTTAAAGCGCGTAAGAGAGCTTAGTGCACAGAATTTTTGTGATCGGTGTCTTCGTCCTATTTTCAATGACCGTTGATGTGCGTCAATTACGTAATCGATTATTTTAATAGGTAGTTCTTAGCGGGATACGGAACCAAGCTTTATCATTGGGACATCCCAAAACTGCACACCCACATCCATAAACGGCATCATTAGATTTATATTAGTAATCACCACCGAATATTCATTTCACGCTCTCTTTTTTTCTCTAGAAATAAATTAGCCGTTCAGAGTCATATCGCAGTTCTTTCAATGAATCAGCCCTGCCAATCCCCTCCCTGCGTACTTGCGAGAAAGATCAGGGTATCATGATCAGCATCATCCAATTCCCACACTCACCCACTACGAACATAGCTCGCACATCATACGTTAGCACCCGCCGCAGTGGCTCAGTGGCTAAGGCGTTGCGTTGCTGAGCACGAGTACGCGGGTTCGATTACCGGCCGCAGCGGCCGCTTTTATGATGGAGGCGAAAAGGAAAAACGTCTGTGTGTTGGGGATTTCGGCGCACGTTAAAGATCCCCACGTGGTCAAAATTATTCCGGAGCCCTCCACTACGGCGCGCCTCATCGCCTGCGTTGCGTCGGCGCGTTAAACCTCAAAATCAATCAATCAATCATACGTTAGCCTCGTCCTCGGTTCCTACCTGCCCGCAAAGAAGTCAATCCATGACGCGAAGTAATTCGGTGCTCCTATTTATCGCCCCTGCGACAGCTGTGGTGGGAGCCTTCGCAATGGCCGTGTTCTGGTACTGCAAGCTGCGCGTGCGGCTGTCCGGGGACGTCCTCCTGGCCGACCCGGCCGCTGTGTACACCGTCTCGCTTAAGCACCTCGAAGCCATCCACCACAACGTGTGATTGCTCAGCTTCGCGTAGCCGGATTCTAATCAGGCACGTTTTTTGGTGACAGCAGTCAGATGTATGAAGAAGCAGTCTTGAGAAGCCGTAGTGTGTCCGCACGCGTAGTGTCAAAGGCGGCTTACTTTGAGACGTCGAACGGGGCGATGCAGCGTGGATGTAGGGGAAGTTACCACGTGATTAGGTTCTTGTACTCGTTTTTATCTTCGATCGTACAGCCTCCCCACTTTGAGCTTATGGCATTCACTATATGATGACTTTATCAGGAACTTGTATCCGACGCCCACCGAGTCACCATACGTGGCAGAGAAATGCAGACGTCACCTCATACCCACTGAAAAGAGAGCCTTTATCTATTTATAACCGGGCTGCGGTTAGTGATGATGACAATAGAAATTGGCCACCTTAGCACTGTGCGCCACCTGGTGGCAGGAACATAACTAAATTATACAACACAGCATCCCCTACTCCCAAATAGGGGCAGCACACAGTCACTGCCATGTCTCATAAGTCATATTGGGCAAGCCACGCAGGCTTGCGTCGGTCTGTGGTAGATCGCCGTGGAGCCTTACTTTCAGCACTTGCCTCGGTCCCACCATCCAACACGTTCCTTGGTACACTCATATCTGTGACATCAACACTCGGCACGCCAGCACTTGCAGTTGAAGTTAGAACTGCCGTTCTGTCGGTTCTGGCCGGGATAGTAAGTTACTGGAACATCTGGGCACTCGGGGACTGTGCTGCTGTGGAGCTGGAAGTCCCAGGGGAAACGCAGGTTACATCTGTCGCAGGATTCCAGGCTGCAGTGTATGGAATCAGCCGCTCACGATTTCAAACGCGGCCGTCGCTCAGCTCGTACGTGTTTACATGTTGGCGCCGGGCAACGGTGAAAGGAGGTGAATATGATGGGGAACCCTTTGGCACATGTCCCGGTAGCATAATCCGAACTGCTTGTCCTGCACTTAACTTGTGTGGAGCACCGGTAGGCGGCGCTAGGCAACTCGGATCCGCGGGTACAGCAAGGACTCGCTGAACGAGCAGCCCAGGTCACCGGCGCCCTCCAAGTGCTGGTCACCACTCGTCATTGACCCAACGGTTCCAGAAAAAAATTCTTTTTCTCTCTTTCTCCCTCGCCATGTCCGCGCATTCGTCACGGTGGGGTGCACCTCCTTCGCCTTCCTCCGCACCCTTCCGTACGCGCAGGCGCAATCGTGTCCCGGTCAACACGGTAACTACGTACACGACGGAACAGACGGACTGCTAAAACTCTCTATTAACACCCACGTAGTAGAAGCAGTAATAACCGTATTAATGGAAAGCAGGCACGAGGGCCCTGCGTGCGATGTAGAGGGGATAGGGAAAACACTGATGCCCACCTCGTTAGCCAACTAGAGCGCCTCAGGCAAACTTCGACCGGCCGCACGGTGCTGAGGCAGCTAGGCTACCAGATGACAGACACCATCAACCTTGGACCGTAACTGCGCCACAGGACATCTGTATGCTCATCAGGGTTGCTCCAATCCCACGCAATATGCCCCTCGAGCATCATGCACAGCGTAGGCAAGCACGGGTACAATTCCTGCAACGAAAGTACCCTGACCACCCCCACGCACGATTCACGGACGCGGCCCACTATATACCCCCCGGCCATAAACTTCATCGACAGCCCAGCCGATGTCGTCTGCACAGCGACAACTAGGAACATCACCGAAGCCAAAGAAACTGACATCGCACTAGCGGTGACGTCTCGAACTACGAAGAACCCCCTTCACATAATCGCAGACTGCCAAAAGGCGTGCAGAAACTATGGAAACCGTCACATCTCAACATCTGCCCTCCAAATAAAGAAAGCACAGGGATTCCCTGAATACAACTGTACTAATATTGACGCCAGCTCACCCAGGGCTCGACAGAAACGCGCGAGCACATGCTGCAGCCCGAGAATGCACCCTCCGGGCACTGCACCAGCCACCCCGTGATCCAGAGCCTATCCAGCCACAAACCTTGCACTTCTGCAGCACCGCCGCCTTGCAATATGTGCCTACCCACCACCACACCAAAAGATCACCCAAGAGGAGGCTGTACCCAGCCGGTAACTACAAACACATACCCCTACCTTAGCTTCCTGCACATCATACACCCCACCAACATGTCTACATTGCAACTAACATCCTACACTGTACCACACCACCTCAGCTTCCAGAACACATCCATTATTCGTACCGACACCCTCGAGCAGTTGCAAGCGGCGCTGCGCAGCTCAGGCTCCTAGGACCAGCGACAGTTGATGGGCAGAGCACGCATGACAGTAGCTGCCGCAGGAGCCCTGGTCTGAGGGCGCCTCCCGTGTCCGATAGGCAGAAAAATGTTTTACCACCACCACCACTTCCTGATGCACTTTACGAGACATTCAAAGAGACATTTTTTTGTTTTTCCCTAGGGGCAGTGCAACACATTCAAGCCTAGTAAGCCTGGTGTGCAGTTTGTGACAGAATATTAAGTGCGAATGCACTTCTTAAGCGAGCCTGAATCGTCCGCCGCCGTCGTCCGCATAGCAACAGCTGCGGGTGCGCGCGCTCCTCGTCTCCCCTAGCAACAGGGGGAGATGGGCGCGCGCTACTCTCCTCCTCCTCTCTCCGCTCAGAGACTGCGGGTGTTGGGCGCCTCCTCTCCACTTCGGGCGGGAGAGCTCTCGCTCGCGTAGCGGGCGCTCCGCATTCCGACGCGTGAGGGCGCTCGTGTAGCCCTCGCCGTAACGGCGGGCGCTACTCTCCTCCTCCTCTCTCCGCTCAGTGACTGCGGGTGTTGGGCGCCTCCTCTCCACTTCGGGCGGGAGAGCTCTCGCTGGCGTAGCGGGCGCTCCGCATTCCGACGCGTGAGGGCGCTCGTGTAGCGGCCGCGTGGCGCGGGAGGGTATTAAGCCCGTACTACATGGAGCGATTTCGCCTGCGAATTCGCTGATGCGGCGCCGCTAGCTGCGGCAAAACCACTTTTTTTCGTTGCTGCGGCAAAGTGCCAAACATTTGACGCGGTCGAGCAAACGCCGCTCGTGCGGCGTGTGCGGCGTAGAGGGGCCGGACCTGCGGCCAATAGGAGCACAGCTCGGCACCACTTGCACGCTTGGAAACCAGATGGCGTTGCTTGTATGAGCGCGACAAAAGCGCGGACACACCAAAACGTTTGTCTTCTCTGCTGTGTGTGCGTATATTGATAAAGAATTGGCGATTCTTATATAAAACCGCAAATAAACTTATATTTACCGCAAACCAGGCAGAAACAACTTGCCAAGAAAGTAAAATAAAACCACCCTTGTTAAAATCACAACAACCTTTCCTGGCGGCAAACTTAATTCAGTCTGCAAACAAGGCGCATCTGAAATGCGAAAATCGCGGCGTTCGCAGGCCCCATGTAGACGACAATTCCAGGCATTGCGAACTTCGCAAGTGCGAATGTTCGTTCCAGCGGATTCGCAGGCGAAATTCGCTCCATGTAGAACGGGCTTTAGTCGAGCGCGCGCCGTCGTCGAGAGCGGTCGCTGGTCCTGCATCTCGATAACGATGATGGCGGACCGGGCAACGGTACCAGCAATAACGAGTGAAATATCTTTCTTTGTAGTTGTGTGCGTGTGTGTAATCTCTCGACTACTCATTAAGATCACGATATCCACCGTAATCGCGCAATCAACAACCGTGCATTCGCACTTACACACTCTCCCCCTCGGGGAAGTGCGACGGAATTTTTTTCCTAGTAGAACTTACTGAACATGAAGACCACTGGTCCGCATGGGGAAATGGGACCGAGGGGGCGGGAATGGGAAGTTCCTTTAATGCAGAATGAGTGGACGAGTTCTTGGCATCTATGGTGGGGCTGGCAGGAGCATTTGACAGTTCGGGCACATAGTAAGGATCAGTTGGGGACCATGTGTGGTTATCTGCTACAGGCACGGTACCGATGAAGGCCCCACTCGAAACAGCTCGAGTCACTTTGTTATGGAACGGGGCGCATTTGGAGGGGATTTAAATGCGCGGTACCTGGCAAAAGCTGGGCACAACCAAACCGATGAGAAAAAAAAATTGTTGGCTGTAATCTGAAAATAGTACGATCAACCAAGAAAAACAGTGCAGGGGAGACCTCGGAAGCCGTGCATTGTTCCCGCAACAATGCCGAGGACCTTAGCAGGTGCCTTGACGGCAAGGAAGAGGAGGAGGAATTTTATTGAAATGAAATAAACACAGAAAGGTCGGCCTGACGGTAGTATATCTGGCCAGCTATTCTGTGTGTGGGAAGGGAAAGTGGAGGAAAGAGTGTGGATAGAGGACGAGAGAGATGAAGATGGCGGAGAAATAAATGAAGGGCTATGTATAGAAGATGCCTATACCGATACGGTGTATGTGTTAAAGTTAAGCCGGACGGGCCTCTACTACAATATCTCTGAGAGGCCGCTGCTGCGCAGAAATGTCAGCACAGCTCTAAATGCACTGTAGGAACGCTTCGCGTCTGGCCAAGGTCCCAGCAGCACTTCCTCCGACACCACACGACAGTCCAAACGGGCCAATGTTCTCACTAATTGTTCTCGAGGTTGCGCATAGCGTGGACAGTGGCAGAGAACATGCGAAATAGTCTCTGGTACATGGCATGTCTCACAGTCGGGGTCACTCGTAAAGCCAATGAGGTGCTTGTAGCGGACGGGTAAAGGCTACGCCAAGCCGCCGTAGTCGGTGAAACAGCGTGGCGTAGTTTCGCTGAATACCAGGAGGTAACCGAAACTTGCAGTCGGGGTCCAGGCGGTGTAATCTTCTATGACGATTGTCAGGGTGGGACCAGTGATTCGCCGAGGCGAATCACTGGTCAAACAAACAAAACACTGGCAAACAAAACAAGAAATGTATTGCATTTCTTGCTCAAGTCTAACTCAAAAGCTCACGCTATAGCAGGGCAGCTGCAAGTGCATATGAATGCTGCCAAATTTTACTAACGTGTGCATTTAGGTTTGAAAACAAGGAGCATTTTAAGTGCGAATGCCACTTTATAAGCGACCCTGAATTCCGGCGACCGCCGTCCGTCCACATAGCAACAGCTGCGGGTGCGCGCGCTCCTCGTCTGCCTTGGCAACGGGGGGAGATGGGCGCGCGCTGCCTGGCCGCTGACATGGCACGTACCCACGTGGGGGATTGGCCAGGAATCTCCTCGTCTTCCTTGGCAACGGGGGGAGATGGGCGCGCGCTGCCTGGCCGCTGACATGGCACATACCCTCGTGGGGGATTGGCCAGGAATCGGGCGTGAGAAGGGCTACTGCACCCGCTCTTAAAGGGGTACTGACACGAAATTTCAAAGCTGAGATCCGCTCTAGCAATCAAGTACAAACGACAACACAAATAGTGTGTCTGTGCATGGCACATACACACGGTGGGGGATTGGCCAGGAATCGGGCGTGAGAAGGGCTAATACAGCCGCTTAATAGGAGTACTGACACGAAATTTCAAAGCTGAGATCCGCTCTAGCAATCAAGTACAACGACAACACAAACAGGTGTCTGTGCATGGCACATACCCACGTGGGGGATTGGCAGGAATCGGGCGTGAGAAGGGCTAATGCACCCGCTTTAAAGGAGTACTGACACGAAATTTCAAAGCTGAGGTCCGCTCTAGCAATCAAGTACAACGACAACACAATAGGTGTCTGTGAATAAATGCATTCTTTCTTTCTTTGTAGTTGTGTGTGTGTGTGTGTGTGATCTCTCTTTCGCGAACATTACCGAACCGCGCAAATTCAACTCGTGCATTCGCACTTTCACATTCTTCCCCTCGGGGAAATGCGGGGAATTTTTTTGTATGTGCTGGGGTTCCAAAGACACATTACCACAGTAGACCCCATAGCTGCTATGCTACAAAAATCGCGGTTAATAGCTTTCCCATTACCTATCCAAGGACTCTCCAATTCGTACACGATTTAAGTTGAACTACCATAAGCAACATACCACAAGCAAAATGTTTTCATGAGGGATTACAAAGAGCACCTCTAGTCTTCAGGCTGCCCAAATACATGCATTCGTGTTTATGAAAGCAGGAGCAAAACGTCCCAGCAGGCATTGAAGAGTATTCAAGCAGGTGGCTGGACATTCCCACACCCTCGTCATCTGGGTTACGAGTGTGCATACATTTGTTCAGGGCCAAGAGGACCAAATTGGGAACTGTCCTGTTTGGCAGAAAACCGACGCAGACAACAACTACGCAGCGACTTCAGCTGCCACATTTTACCAACGGGTGCATTTTTGTATGTGCTGGGGTTCCAAAGACACATCACCACAGTATACCCCATAGCTGCTGTGCTACAAAAAGCGCGGTTAATAGCTTTCTCTTACCCATCCAAGGACTCCCCAATTCCTACACGATTTAAGTTGAACTACCATAAGCAACATACCACAAGCAAAATGTTTTCATGAGGGCTTACAAAGAGCACCTCTAGACTTCAGGCTGCCATACATTTTTTTAATGCGATAGATTGCCCTACGGCATAACAGGGAGGTTTATAAGTACAACATTGCACCAGTTGCACGCAGAAAACCAAGAAGAGACCGGTACTGGGGTCCCCATATCCAACGCTTAAGACCGGGGGGTCTCCCAGGATGGAGCCCTGTGCCTGGGAGGTGTTGGATTCTGGCGTTTCTATGACCTGAACAAGTCCACAACAGGTTTTCAACGTCAGCTTCTGGCGCAGGAGTCACACAGAAGGGGCAGGTGTCCGCAAACGGGGCGTGGGTATCGGGCAGGGCCAAGCTGTGAGTAAACTGCTGGGGATAACGCCACCCCAACTCGAAGCCTCCGCAGCAAGACCTCCTCCCAGCGAGCGAGCCCACTGGGGAGGACAGTTCCACACGGTGGAAGTAAAGCACGCGTGGCGCGGCGGAGGTTCTTTTTCCACCAGCAGTTCTTCTAGGATAGATACTCTAAGTAGTGGTAGTGGCAGTGGGAGGTCTCTTCGGTGGCAGGCGCGATCTGCCACAGTGTGGGCAGGAAGCGTGTCCCGGCGAATCATTGAAATGCGGACAGGGCATCGATAAGTGTCCATAATCTCGCGAATGCGTGCGGCCAGGCTTGTACAACGCGCTACGCGACGCAAATCCCGAATCGCTGCCGCTGAGTCCGTGTAAAGTTCCAGATTGTCTCCAGTAGTCAAAGTCGACGCAAGCGCCTGCAGGCCATCCCTAATGGCAGTAAGTTCTGCTAGCAGGCTTGGGAGTGCACGGAGTGACTCGTACGCGCAGCTTTGATTTAGGGCAGGGTAGGAAGGACACGTCAAGGCCGTGGTGACCAAACAGTCGTACGCCCCGGCGTCCACAAAAGCCTGGACAACCAGCGGTTGCGTCTCAGGCACCCAGTCAGGGACATGAAGGACGACATCTGGAGGTTGGTGAAGGCCCGAGGTACGGGCGTGTAGCCTTGTCAGAGGCTTGTCAAATACATGCATTCGTGTTTATGAAAGCAGCAGCAAAGCGTCCCAGCAGACACAGAAGAGCATCCCAGCGTGGGGCTGGACGTTCCCACATCCTCCCCGGCCGGGTTACGAGTATGCATACATTTGCTGCGTAGGGCCAAGAGAACGAAATTGGGAACTGTCCTGTTTGGCAGACAACCGACGCAGACAACTAAGCAGCGACTTCAGCTGCCACATTTTAACAACGGGTGCATTTCTGTATGTGCTGGGGGGGTTGAAGAAACATTACCCCTGCAAACCCCATAGCTGCTTTGCTACAAAAAGGACCGTTAATAGCTTTACCTTACCTATCCAAGGACTCCCCAATTACGTACATGATTTCAGTTGAATAACCGTAAGCGGCATGCCACAAGCAAAATGTTTTCATGAGGGCTTAGAAGAAGCACCTCTAATTTTCAGACTGGCCAGACATGCATTCACATTTATGAAAGCCCCAGCAAAACGTCCCAGCAGACGTAGAAGAGCATCCTGGCAAGTGGCTGGACATTCCCATGCCCTGCCTTCTCCCCTGGGTTACGAGTATGCGTACATTTGCTCGGCAAGGCCAAGAGGACAAAATTGGGAACTGTCCTGTCTGGCAGACAACCGACGCACACGGCAACTCTGCGGCGACTTCAGCTGCCACATTTTACCAACGGGTGCATTTTGTGTATGTGCTAGGGTCCCAAAGAAACATTACCCCTGCAAACCCTATAGCTGCTTTGCTACAAAAAGGGCCGTTAATAGCTTTCCCTTACCTATCCAAGGATCCCCAATTGCCTACATGGTTTAAGTTGAACTACCCATAAACAGCATGTTACAAGCAAAATGTTTTCATGGGGGCTTACAAGGAGCACCTCTAAATCTTCAGGCTGCCCATACATGCGCGTTCACATTTATGAAAGCCCCAGCAGCGCACACTACAAGAGCATACCTGGCACAGTTCTGGACATTCCCACACCCTAGCATCACCGACGTGGCGTAGCATCCGCTGTTCTTGCACTCGCAGGCCAAGAGGCCAATAATTGGGGGCAACTTTAAATCCTGCACAGCCAGCAGCAACCGATACAGACAGCAACTACGCAGACATGTAGCAGCATGCGAGCAGCGACTATGCTGATGGTGCGAACTCTGCAGCATGCTACGTGTAGGCACAAGTTAACATGTTCATGTGTTAACTCTGGGAGCATTGAATTGTCGTGATGCCTTCACATGTAACTTGCACATTTTAGCAGCTGCCTTTTTCCCCAATGCTGTGGCAGTAATTACGACACACCTCTTGAGACTTGTGAGGATGCAAAATTGGGAACTGTCTAATTCGAGCTCAAGGTGACCCCGCTTTGCTACAAAAAGCGCCGTTAATAGCTTTCCCTTACCTGTCCAGGGATTTTGCCTACATGGTTTTGGTTGAACTCCCATAAACACGATGTTACAAGAAAATGTTTTCATGGGGGCTTACAAGGAGCACCTCTAAATCTTCAGGCTGCCCATACACGCGTTCACATTTATGAAAGCCCCAGCAGACATAGAAGAGCATCCTGGCAAGTGGCTGGACATTCCCACACCCTATCCTTTCCCCTGGGTTACGAGTATGCGTACATTTGCTTGCAAGGCCAAGAGGCCAAAATTGGGAACTATCCTGTCCCGCAGACAACCGATACAGACAGCAACTACGCAGAGACTTCAGCATGATTGTAGCAGCACTATGCTGCAGCATTACTCGGAGGCACAAGTTAACATGTTCATTGTTAACTTGGGAGTTTGCCAGAAATTGTTGATGCCTTCACATGTAGTCTTGCACATTTTAGCAGCTGCCTTTTTCCGCAATGGGTGGCAGTATGGACACAACTCTTGAACTTGTGAGGATGATCTAATTCGAGCTCAAGGAGGCCCGCTTCCGAGCGCATTTGCCAATGATTCGTTCCAAGAGGCCATACTGAGGCCACCACGAGAAGAAAAAGGCTATGCAGGAGTGAATATATTTATGTCAACCAAAAGAGTACAAACATCTACAACAGGCACCAGAGAGAACGCAAAGACTATAAACACTTTTTTTTTTCCCGGTATGGTAAGGGACACCCCAAGGCATCCCTGGGCTTTTCAATGAAATCAAACCAAGCAAAACGTGGCGACACCACATGGCGTATATATTACACGTCGCCTCGTGTCTATCATTAAAGCTAGCAAAAGCAAAGCCCCACCGTGTTAGGACAGTCTTCCTAAGAGACGACAATGCCTGCGAGAAGAGCGGTCGGGAAACACATGGTGCACATTTGAAAGTTTTTTTTAACTGTAGACAAACTCAAATTAGAGCCTATCCACATTTCAGACTGCACTCTGCACCTTTTGTGCCACCTTCATAGGAAGAAAAATGTGGAAAAAGAAAACGAACTCAAATTAGAGCCTATCCACATTTCAAACTGCACTCTGCACCTTTCGTGCCACCTTCATAGGAAGAAAAATGTGGAAAAAAGAAAACGAAACGGCATTACAAGATACCTCATTCAGCTATTGATATACGGAGGCCAATATAGCAGTGAGAGCGAAGGGGCAAAAAAGAAAAACATTGGATGCCAGCTTTGAAAAAAGAATATGATAGCCACGGACGTTTTGTACCACTTAGAGAAGGTGGCAGGTGAATATATTGCTAATGCGGCGCCTTTTACGGAACGGGTAACACGTCGCGCAAGACACGCCTACTGCCTGCAACCTGGCTTACGCAGAGCGAAATTCGCAGCTACAATGGCCCCTAATGTACCACTCCAGCTGGGCACGGCACTAGCCCCTAGCTGCACAGCTGTACAACAGTGAAGGAAACGCTGCAGCCATCGGTCAGTATGTACAGACACATTCAGAGTTACACGAAACAGTGCCAAAACTTCCCCAAAACATGACAAGGCACTGAAGTGTACCTCCCCTAGATAGAAAAAAAGCAAGTCATCTCCCCCCCAAACTGCAAGGGGTTCACAGCGCATTACAAATGTATGTACACTTAGCCGTTACATCTTGTGCAAATGAAAGTGCTTCACTTGCCGTTCTTTAAAAGTCCAACAGAGAAAGCAAGCTGAAAGTGTCCAATTCTAGTGCCCAGCACAAGGCTACAGCCCGTGCCTTGTACACGGTACTCTAGCTTGGCCTCCAGAGAGCCCCCGAAGCAATCTTGACAATTCACTGATACCGTAATTTAAACATCTCGAACGGCCGGTTTCAGACTGAATAACACGCAGGGGTCTTAAAACCTAACGGATGCGCACGCAAACAGGAAACGGCGATAAGAATGACTGCCGTGCAACACTGTATGTACAAGTTCTGATCGAGCTGACCTTGATAGCGCACCCCACCAGCCAGCCATTTGTGTGTAGTGTATAACACTGTTGCACAGATTGGCGAGACATTAACCAAAAAAATGATGCTTTATTAGCACTAAGATTCCTCAGAGAATTTGGAAATGCTTCACACAGACACGTTCTCACACAATACCGTTCCTTTCCGGCCTCCAGACAGGAGGGAAAGAGAGGGGAAAAAAAAAGCGCTCCATTCCAACATGTCAAGCGGACACGCACTCCGCGCGAAACACCATGCACACTAAGGAGACAAAAGCACACACACACGGTAATAAAACTCCTGAATGCAAAAGTGGAGGTAAAAATGGGGAGAATCACTCGAGATGCTCGGAAACTGTTGATCAGGCGGTTGGGAGGAAAAAAAAAAGAAAAACACGCTATGTAACACGAAGTGTTTGACACGTGCTCGACACGTCAAGAGTCTGGCCGCCGGACTGTTACTCAGTCACAGATTGCTAGGCTCCCGTAAAGGACAAAAAAAATACACAATGAAAGGCAATGATGAAAAGAGAAATTGCTCGTCTGCATACACTTTTTTAACAGCGATGGGGGGGGAACAAAATGGCGCGGTAAGTTGGCTGCGGATATTATACACAATGCCCTGTAGCAGGCATCTTGTACACTACAGTCGGTTTCAATCTTGCCGCGCGCGACAGACAGTGCCTGCCCTCGAAACTAAGTCCAACATAAAAGTGCTAGAAAAAACCAGCGCTCAATGGCGGAGATCAAACCGCTCACTGCCAATATCTTACAACTACATGTGCCAAGGACCAGAGTCGTTTCTGCCCAACGCCCATTCGGAACAGAGCGGGCAGGATTTGGTGAACTGGTCTCATCAGAGGGGTTTCGCACTGTAACAAGTGCAGTTTATCGGATTTCATCTTTACTTTTCATATCGGGGGGAAAAATAGTGAGCACCAAGTTCCAGCTTTTCAAGACCGTAGCTCTTTAATGCGAAAGTGGTGCTCAGTACAGGATTGCCATTAAAGACGGGAATGTTAGAAGAAGCCCCGCTTGAGAGATTTCATTTGAGAGCTTATACAGCTTGTACAACTTTATAGATTCCCCAGTATGATTGCAGACGCCTCTGTTGCAATAAACTGAAGGTTGTTTTTGCTTTCACTATTGTAGGAACAGAAACTTCTTCACTCTTTGGGGGGGCTGCAGTCACGCCGGCTCTATCCTGCGCATTTGACACGAAGGCACCACACCTCTTCAAGGAGGGGGGGGAGAAGGATGAACCATGGCACACACGGCTGCTGTGAAATATGCCGCAAAACACACCTGCAAAGGACTCTGTAGCAAACAAACTTGCCACTAAGCACTTGTACAGTCTACACAGTTTCCGACTGACCAGCCGTACAGTCTACACAGTTTCCGACTGACCAGCCAGTCCTTTATTTTTTTTCGTCACATCAGTTTCAAGAAACATGCAACGCCGACGAAAAAAAAAAAGTTTAAAACAAGGAGAGAAAAGGTTATATCACATTATTTGCTGTGATCATGGTTTCTACGTGGATTTCCCGAGCGTATTTCATTCCTCTAACTGTTCACTCCCCTCTCCATTAAAAAAAAATATCCTAAAAAGGGCAGGGACGAGGACTACACATTCATCCCGCCTTCCAAAAGTGGCAGAAAAACAAGAAACTGTACAGTCATGCTGGCAAAAGGAAAGACATCATTCATGTGCAAGGAAATGCAGCTTCTGTTAACAAGAAAAAACCAACAATGAAAAAATACTGACAACAATGTGCGCAAGAATGGGTAATCGCTTCCCGTTCCCCAAAATGCCTTGGGCCGGTGCAGAATGAGACATTTTTGCTTTTTTCTAAATGCCTTGAGTATTTTTTACGCGCCCCGCTTTAGCCGACAACGAATGCGCATTACAATGAAACGAAGAATGCATCCTGATGTGCACATGACCAACAAAAAAAGGGGCTGGCAAACGTCGCAGTAAACGTTACCTGTGAGCGTCGGCACACACACCCGCACATTTTAAAACACCCCGACCAGTTTGAATTCTGACAAACACACACACAAGGGCGGCACCGGAAGGGGCGCTAAATTTAGACAAAAAAATCCATGCCGCTGACGCCGCTAAAACGACAGATGTGGCGCTCCGCTGAAACCCCCTCCTGGTTCTTCCCCCCACTTGAAAGCAGCAGCCATGCACTTCCACCACGCAAGCACACACGCACACGCAACTGGCACTGCTACCTGGAAGCATAAATATTGTCTCAGTATCCGCCCAGAATTGCTACAGATTCCTCCCTCGTCGTGTTTTGTACACGCGCGGGAGAGAGAAAAGCTTTCGCTCGTTCCTTGTAGGGAGAGAGAGGAAAAATGTTTGGCCAAAGTGGTGTTGTGCAAGGCCCCTCGAGCGCCCAGCGGCACATCGACTGAAGGGCGAGGAAGGGAGAGGGAGTGGAAGAAAAGAAAGGGAAAAGAAAGGAGAGACAAGTGTAGGCACATTTTTAAGTAACTAGCCCAGACTCATTGAAAGCCATCCGCGCAACGGTATTACGTAATTGATTTACTCTCCATTAAGTTCACTAGCCTCCTAAGGGGCAGAAACAGGAATGCACACAATAACCTAGCGTTCATTCGCAATTCATAATACCAGATTCACATGCATGGTTCCACGGTACGCATTACAAAGTTTCAAGTGGTCACCATCAGGTTTTTGGTGCACTACAGAAAGTATGCCGCTGGCTAACGAGTCGCTGATTGCAACAAGGCGAAACGAATGCACACCTCGAAGGACAAGGCAAAACATGCAACTTACTCAACCTGAATGTCATGCAAATGGCCCCGGTTTACTTTCTAAACAATGCATTAAAAAAAAGCGGCTTGCACAAAGATAAAAGCAGTATGCCAAGTGCTAGCTTAGCGTATTGAATTTCATTTTCAGCAGAGCTGTTACGTTTTAAAATCTTCCCCGCAGTTCATCGGCAACATTTTTGAGCAGATTGCAAGCAATAAATTAAGTTCTAAGAGTGACGAAACAAAATTTTTAATAAAAAGTAGACGAAGCTAAAAACAGTGATCATGTGGCACAAGTTGAGGTTTGTGGTAAACATTAGAACTAACAAAAAAACTTGCAACAGAAAAAAAAAAAAACATTTATACATGCGCGACACACAAACAAAACAAGGACAGGGCGAAAGATGTTACAAACGGCGCAACGCTCGCACTTCACGATCGTCTCACTACGAAGAAATTTGGAAGTGAACCAAGCACTTCCTGTTGATCGCAGAAACAATGGCAATGAAGGGGGGGAACAAAGGGGAGATTAAAGGGGACACAGCGATGTGGCCAGGAGAGAGAAAAAGAACCCCCGAAGACGGAACAGGATAAAGAACGGGCGCATGGTGCAGCTGCCTTCTTTGCTGGTTTGCTCTGGCCTGCCGCACGCACCACGTACACGAGGTGCTGCCAGGGACTTGCGCCATGAGAGAGTCCAGGCAAACGGGGCGAAGAGGGCACAGTTCTGGCGTGTCCTTCTGCTCCAAGCGCGAAACGTCATCGCGGCCTCACTGGCATGCGGCACGGACCGCCTTCCTGGGGAGAATCGCAGAGGAGATGAGGCTGGCACGCCGAAGAGGAGGGTCCCCTCCCCCCAGCGCACGTCACTTGAAAAGAGCACGCACAGTTGCTGCACACCGCACCCACGTGCGCACTCTCTTCTTCCTCCCTCCTCCTCTGTCCTTCCGAGAGGGGCGTGTCGCACACAGGGCACAGCGATGAGATTCCCGCGAGGCCCCGAGCCCAGCCGGCAGCCACGTCCACGATGAAGCGGGGGAACAAAACAGGTGGGTGTGTGGGAGATGCGTTATGGTTGGTGGGGGGCGGGCGGGGCTCCGGCGAGGGAGGGGATGGGGGCTACTTGTTGCATACGGCGCGCCCCACCGCACCCCCGGCCCGCAGCGCTGCTTCCCGGCACGTGGCGCGCTCAGGTCCAGCTGTAGGGCCCGGGCAGGTGGGCCTGCGAGTAGGTGGCCGCACTTCCGGGCAGGTAGGGGGAGGCCGCTGTCGAGGCCACCGTGTGGGCCGCGTGCGGCCCGCCGCCAAATCCACCGGAGGTGATGCCGAAGCTGGCCAGCGAGTGCTGGTACCCGAGCGAGGCCAGCGGGTGCGCCAGTGACAGCGGCGACGCCAGCGAGGGCAGGCCCCCGCCCGAGGCGTTGTTGCCGCGCTCCGAGGCGGCTGCTGCGGCTGCGGCGGCGGCCGCCGCGGCATTCCCGCCGGCCGACGACGGGGTGCCGGGTGCCCCTTGCGACTCGTCGGTGTGCTCCGAGTGGGTGGTGGCACCCCCGCCGCCGGGACTGGGCGTGGATCCGCCCGAGGGCGGGTTCGAGTGGGTCTGGTTGCCGTGGAAAGTGTCCTCGCCAGAGTCCGAGTCACCGCCATTATCGTGCTGGTCGTTGCGGCCCCCGCCCTGGTCCTCGGCGGCCTGGGCGGCGGCGGCAGCCGCTGCCTGCTGCAGCTTGGCCGCCTGGGTCTCGGCCGTCTGCTGCTGGGGGCACATAACAAGCACCGGCGTCGGCCACTGCTCGCGCAAACCAGAGCAGTCGCTGCCCACCAGTGCTCCAAACACGACAAACAGCAAAACACAATCTCAACAACACCGCCAGCGATTCTGGCGAAATCCTGCTCCTAAAACAGGCAACAAAACAAGCAATCAAACAAAACAATATTTGGCACAATTAAAAATATGGGTTCAACGCTTCATCTTAGGTCCACAAAATTCAGGAGGGTAGAATCAAAGCACTTTCATGGTAAGGGGAGATGCAGGTCGAAAAATCGCATTTTTTTTCCTGGGCCATAAACTTTTATATTTGAAATGATCAGGTCGAAATTCACACGAGAAATGAACATTTTTTTATAAGTGGACAGCGGTGGCGTGACAAATAGCCAATAGTTGCAAAAAGTTTGCTGTTTGCATCCGCCTTAGCGGGAGTGCGGCGCCGCCCGCCATTTGCGATCGGCAATGCGTGCGGCAACAGCAGTCTTTTCCATTTTCCACTAATCGTAGTCTCATATTTCAGCAAAAAATAAAAATAAAAAGAACGCACATGTTGAACGCTTGAACCGCACGCCACGCAGCGCGCTGCCACCTTTGAATGGCACCTGACAGTGGCCTGATCCTATGTCCACGAATAGTACTGATTGATCGTGTTACGAAGCTTTTGTCTGCATTTGCACGTAATGGCCAGACTGAAAAAGCGCAAATTCCAACGCCCGAAACGATAGAACTGTATGCAGGTACTGAGGAAGACAGCAAAATACACGTCGGAAAATGATCACGACCGCCGCCGCCCTCAACACTCTCACTGCTGCTAGGCGTAACGCCGCCGCAGATCACCGCAACAGTGGTTGCGATATCAATTCTGATGAGGGATTTGTGCTGTGAACGGCCAAATTACAGTGCTGGAGGGTTTGAACAACTTGCTATGCCTTGTGCAAAAGGTTCTCTTCACTGTGACCAAGTTTCGTTGGGGGGACAATTGCGTTTCCACACATACAAATGTCTCAAACGTTTAAGCTCTTTTCTCCTGTTTCAATTTCTGGCAACTTTCATGTGCTGTGGAAAGGCATTAGGAAACGTAAAATTGGCATATGAAAATTTAATTTGGCACACTTATACTGGAAGATATGTAGAGTGCAGTTATCTAATGAAATTGAATAGGAAATATGATAGGGAATAGTTATCTAATGAAAAGGAAATATGAAAGCACCAGAGTATTCTTCCAGAATATTGCAAAAAAATTATCTAGACTTCTGTATTTTTTTTTTTGCGTATTTCCAGTTCTTGCAGCAAGTTTTTACCTAGATACTGCGCAGTGTGTCATCAAAAGGATTAAATAAGCTACAGCAAGATGCCTTTTGGGAGCATTTGGTATATGTAAAAGTTTCCACAAAAATTACAATTTGCCGTTGCATGACATAACGCAAAAACTATTACAGCCACATGAAAACTAATGGCATATTTGAAATCTGCGCGAAAAAATCTATTGCTGTCTGAATTTTAAAATCTGTAGTGCAAATAACATAGAAAAATGAAGGAAGCTCAGAGTAACGCATATAAGATTTGAAGGTTGCGAAGCTGTACGCAACTTTCCCGACCATCAGAACGGTTTAAGTCCACAATTGCAGCTTTGTAACCACGGTGCGAGGCAGACTAACACTTTCGTGACCACGCCTATTCCCACTAATGGTATGTTATCGATGAACACAAATTCAAATTTTGGTACTCTCTGAGTGCTTCTGGACCGCTAACGCCACCTAAATGGTAAAGGAGGAAGTATTTTACCAGTTTCGCTTTCGAGTTTCGTTTTTCCACCGCGGGGGGGATTTTTAGATGTCCTTCGCCGGCGGGGAGACGACTGGATTCAATTGGAATTGGGCCTGCCGTTAAAGCCTTACACAAAGACTTCAGACTTGGCCGGAGTGGCCCTCGCAGTTGCCACCAGGCCCAACTTCGCTTTCAGTCATCGGGTCACTCGGGCTCTTGCCTGGTCAGCGCTACGATGACCCACTGGACGACCTGAGTTAGGTTGTCTTGGTCTTCGGACCCCTTCGCCTTTTCAAAGGCGGGCGGCAGTCTTCCTGTGGATTCTTCCCGGAAGTTGAGTCAATCCCAAACGATTTGTTCGAGGGAGATGAGCTCACAAGGTTTCAGTTATGGCATCGCTGCTGCTCGCCAATGCTTCGCGCGAACGGCGAATTTCGACGGATCCCAGTGTGTGCGAGCTTGAGAATCTGGGCATGATGGTAGCAAGCACAGGCACGGAAGAAGACTTCGATTCGTCAGACTTGAGTACGGACAGCGAAAGTGCGTCAAGTCGCCCCGGACCATCACCAAATGTGCGCTGGTGAGTCTCGCTTTCTTCTCCAGTCACTTGCTTTATTGCGGACGCATTGTTGTAAACGGATCTGGCCCTGCTCTAAAGGCCACGGCTCTTTCTGCAGCGTGTCAACTTCCTTCGTTCAAGCCAGACCACCTGGGGCTGGCTGCACAGAGTAGAGTTTCGTCCACGAAGACGGCCCAGAGTTGAACTTGGCGTAGCGCTCAGGAGCAGCGCGCAGCTAGCTGTTCGTGTTTATATTTACATTGTCGTACGTAAATAACTTTTGTACTTTCACAGCTCGTATTTGCAGTATTATTCTAAAAGCGTTTAATGTCCAAAGTGTATATTTAAAATTGTTTTTATGTTTATCGTGCACAAAGTAACATTCAGGTCAACATTTTTTCTTTTTTTTTTTTTGACAATTGTGATAAAACTCAATGCACCTGTTGTTTGAAATTATTACTGTTGGAAAACCCCATTATTCCTCTATCATTTCATAACTTGCACTTTATCCACTGGTCGGCGACTTTGGCTAGTTCCGGTTTCGAAAATTCAGGCGATCCTAGCGGCAAGGTGCTGCAGCATGGCCCTCCTTTCTCTTTCCCTGAGCTTTTCTTTCTTTTGACACCGTTCACGCTACCGAGTCCTGAAGAATGCGCAACAGCTCACCGGCACCGATTGTCTTTTTTCTTGTTTTTCCCGTTCTCTGGCCGCACGGCTAGCCAGTTCGGTGCGTGTGCGAGCGAGCCAGCATAGGGGGGTTGCCTAAACGTCTCCGCGGACTAAAAGTTTCGCTGCGTTATAAATACCGTATAATGCGGAATATAGGTCGAGATTTTTTACGGAAAAATTTGCCTAAAAGTCACCCCTCGACCTATATTGCAGTCATTTGGCAGTTGTCATCCGACGACCCGGCAGCCCATCGAGCCCATCCAAACCCCAAAGGCACCATCGCCACCACCATCAATCGGACGCGACGCCATCTTTGTTTTGTTGCTTCTCTCGCTGTCGGCGAATGTGTGCGTGCTATTTTCTTCTTGCTCAAAATGAGTTTAGGCACTTGGTGCCAGTTCACAGCAGCATTTAAAAGAAAAGTTGGGGGTTTTCCAAGGCCAATGACGTGTCCGCCTTGCGCCAGTTCGGTATCACCAAAAGAAGTGTTGCTAGCGGCGTTAGCTGAAGGGGCAGCTCTCGGTATGCAACGCTCGGAAGACCTCGCTTCATGGGCGCTGCTCTGTGCACCTGTGCTGCTGTACAAAGGGGCAAATTTTGTCCGCTAGCGTCGTGCGATGTCTCTACGAATGGATACCCCAAGATGTTTGCTGACCGCCTGCACAGACTGGCTGTCGCTACGGTCTGCACACGAGTGTCCCATGCTTTGCGCTCGCTTCACGATGACATGGTCTTGCGAGTGTTTAAGAAGTGCTGCATAAGCAATTCCCTGGACTGCACCGAGGACGACCTGCTGTGTGGGCGACGGCAAGCCAGAAGCAGTCGTCCGACGATACTTCAGACAGTTTTAAATGAGTAATCTGGGACGTAACAAGTTATAGTCTCAATAAAACAATGGTTGGTACCCAATTATTTTTTTTTTGCATTTTTCGGCTACAAGGTAAGGGGGTCGACCTATATTCCGCCTCGACCTATATTCCGCATTATACGGTATATTTGAATGCATTCTAAACAGGGAGGAGCCATGGAGAAAGGAGCGTCACCAGTCTGCACAGCTCTGTGGTGCAGCAACACAGGGCGAAACAGTTCGTCCAAGTTATTCGTCTTCCCAAAAGATGAGAGGTAAGCAAATGAGCTTTGTACAAGTTAAACGGGACTCTTCTTTGCGCATGTAACGAGAGGTTAATGAGACGTGCTGTCTTGGAGTGGAAACTAATGTGCAAATATATCTCAGTTATTCCAGGTGCACACAGTTTTAATAAAAGTGAATGCGCCTTCGGCGCGCACTCTCTTCCTCGTAAGGTGAATTTGTGGCGGCTTGTCGTTTTATGATTGCCCTATTAACTGCTTCAACGCCAATTCACGTTTATTATCAATGGTTTTTTTTTTGTTTTTGTTTCGTGCAGCATGTTTGAGGCTTGGTTATGCCCCAAGTCGAGGACGGTTTGAGACTTCATTGGAAGTTTCCTCCGGTGACCCTCCCCAACCCCTCCTAAGTCATCATGGCGCACCTGCTCACAAAGAAGGCAAGCTTAACTGCACGCGTTTCTTGCCGTTCAATGCGTGCCTACTACCACGGCAATTGGCAGTGTTGCGCCCTAACCAATTTTTCCTGCGCCATCTTGCTCCAAAATGTATATTTGCGGCGAAACTGCTGCCATGCCAAACATTGTTTGAGTGCTACGAAAAAGCTGACGCAATAACCTGCTGTTCAATGCCAGTCGATTTGCACAGGGAGCAGAGCAAGGCCAACCCAAAATGCATGCGTTGTCTGCAGCCGCAATTGCAATCGTTTCGCACATTTTAAAAAAGTAGCATTGCCAGCTTTGCATTGCCAACCTCCGCACCCGCGCCTTGTCATCTTATCGCGAGTGGGTTTGCGGTTCCAGTTTCGAAGTTGGAACCATCGTGCCGTATCGGACAGGATGAGATAAGAGGTGCTGCCTAGACAAGAGCTAGAGGGTAGCTTGTGACAACCCGGCCGATATCTGCAAGTAATGAGCTCGGTAAAAGCGGCTTACAATACAGGAACGCTTTTTTTTTTTCTGCACGTTTTACAGAACTCATTTTTGCAGTATTACTTTACAAGAAGAGCCTTATGTTCAAATTGTAAATGTCAAATTTTTTTATGTGTGCCCTGTGCAAAGTGGAATTGATGTTTTCATCATTGTTTTCTTTTTGTAACTTCTGTTTTGATCATTTTTAAAATAAAATTTGTAATAAATCTGTTGTTTGCAACTATTACTGTTAGAAAGCCCTATTCTTTCTCTATCATTTCATATCTTACACTTCAGCATCAATCACTTTCTGTGGCAAGAAAAAAATATTTTCTGGAATATGTAAACATCGCAGACCAGACTTTGAAAGTTCACTTCGCGAACCCCTGTCACAAGTGTGCACACCGCATTTCCCTGCTCGGGTACCACGCCTACCACGAAACAGAGACCTTCGCCTTTCGAGCCCCACAACCTCCCATAATCTGGCTCGTGATCACAGGCACTTCCATCGCGATAATGTCCATGTTGAATACCACAGCAAATAAAATGACTGAACAGAAACTTGGCCGAGTGAAGCAGCGAAAATGAACTCGGAAATGCGCACCACGCAGTTCAGGCAGCCACCATCTTGCGTTGCCACAGCGACATCCAATCAGGAGGGCCATTACAGCGCATGCCGACCAGAGAGCCAATCGTGCTTCAGCATCCATTTCTGGCTTTGCTGGTGCGTCTTTCTTTTTCCGCCGTTCGTGCGTTTGTGAATGAACGTTGATAAAAGAGACTAGCAGTACATGGAAAGAGGATCGCTCGGCAGATCTAATGGTACCAAAAAGGTCGCGCCCTGGAGCACCGTTGTGGAAATACAGCGCTACGAAAATTGCCATCTTTCTTTTTCACCTTTTTGCGCCGATATTTTGTCACCGCGGCTGACAAAAGAATTTTTTTTATGCCACTTTGCAAAGGTTTTCAGTGGGAAAACTTTGCAAACACACAGAACAGAAAACATAGAAGCCGAATATGTAGCTTTCAAATGTTTTAACAATGTTTTGGTCATTTTTCAGAAGTTGAAAGCCACGATGTGTTGGTCATTTTTCTAAAGTTGAAAGCCGTGTACCCCCTTAAAACAGGGCAGTGAGACGTGTTCCTCATTTCAGATGCGCTCGCAAAACTCATCCTAGTGCGACTATCGTGGTAGACAGCCAGGTGAGACTGCTGGACCCCCCCACCTTTCGTTAGACGTTACAAAAGTGGCAGGTGCTTTGTTTCGATCGCTTCGAAATAGGTAGAAGCAGGGATCCATCTCCGAAGATAGCACTCCATCCGACGACTTCACTCCCCACTGTTCGCCCTTTTTGACTCACCCGCATAATTTTGATACAAGTGTCAAATCAACCTTCTTAATTTTAAAAGTGTGCCCAAGGAGACAATTTTGCCGGGGAAAAAAAAAAAAAACACGCATCACAAGGGCACCTGAGATTCTCCTCCAGTCAGCACCCACACTGGCCCCCAGCAGCAAAAGAGGGAGAGCACAGAAGGGGAGTGTCCCTACCTTGCGCCTGTACTCCTCCATGTTTGTTTCGTACTTCATCTTCTCCTCGTTTTGCCTCTCCACGTAGGGCCGCTTGTCATCTTCCGTCATGCCCCTCCACCTCTCGCCGCCTGCAGGACAGGAGAGAGGGAGGCGAGGCAACTTTAACGTCGGCCTTAAAAAAAAACCACACACACCTGGCCACCCCTAGCTAACTTCGAGGGAAGCCAGAGAGCTGCCACGTCTTTACACCTACCTTTAACTGAGCCACGTCTCGACGAACTGCTACATTGCATCGACTTTCAGTGGATTTCTGGTTGCGTGGCAAGGAGCAATAGCCGGGGAGAAAGGCTAAATACTCATTGCTAACATTACGGTCAAATACACGTTGAAAAATTACATCCAGCTTTCTCAACAGTTCATACCGGAGTACACCGGATATTAAGGGGGCAGACTGGTCTTAGAGCAATATTTTTTATTTACCCACCAATTTTAATGAAACTGCACTGCGTTGTAAGAGTTTTTTGTGCTGATTTCAAATCTGCCATTAGATTTTTTGTAAGTTGATTATATTTTGAGTTAATTAATGATTAATTGCCATTATTTTGGGTCACAGTTACAAAATAACCACTCCATACAGAATGGCAATTACCACGTGGCTAGGCAGACAAATGACTAAAAAATACAACACAGGAAGAACTTTTTTGATTCAGTTATTTTTGGTCGTTTTACAACACAGGGAACTTCGCTTCTCCTGCGCTCTGCCAGAAATGGCTCGCAAAATGATAATTTTCCAAAGCCTCCATTTGAAAAATTTGTTTCCAACATTGTATTCTCCACACATTTCGGTATCAGAAGCAAAAAGAATTAAAGTTGTACCTGCTCTGGGTGCCAAGATATCTGAGGATGAAATGCTAGCTTTGCATTGCAAGAAAAGTGCCGTTTCACCATCGAATTCTGCGCTAACTGAGCTGTAGAGTGCACTTTAAAATGCTATTACATTATAGTAACAACAAAATATGATGCCTTTTGATGAGGAAATTTACAGACTGATAGAAAAATGGCCGTCAAGGCCAAAAATGCCATTTTCGAGAAGACGCTTTTTTTGACCGCTTTTCGGCCCCAAAGACCCAACTGCCCCCTTAAAACAGGGACCACTCAATGCCACAGCATTCGAAGTTGCTCCATTAGCATGCTCCACTTCTCTTGTGAAGACAACTGCCCATGCAGCAGTTGCCATGTACGATTCAGGAAGCCCTCTAACGCACTCTCCGTGCTTTGTGCTACACTGGGTGCAAAAATCTAGAGAGCAGCACAGGAGACCTCTAATGAATTGTGTTTAAACGTCCCGAGGAGAAATTACGTGCTACTGAAGAGCACTGCAACTACAACGACAAAGAGGACAAAGGATTGGCGTGCGAGCACATCAACTGTCCTCTCCTTTACACTGAAATCTTGGTAAGAGAGAGGATCGAGCAGAAAAACCCAGCGCTCACCCAGTTTGGCAAGCGCGGCCACACCCCCCTCGGGTTCTTTGCCGGCCATCTCCTTCCGGAAGTCGGCCATGAACAACATGAAGGCGGTTCCGGGACGCTTAGGCTTGTTCACATCTCGAGCCGGCTTGTACACGGCCATCTGCACGCAGAACAAGTAAGGGGGGGGGGAACGGTGAGACTCCTTACTGCATTGCCGCTCGAGCAGACAGGCTGATGCGCTCTAAAGCGTGAACACTCAACGGACTTCAAGCTTCCAAGGACATGGGCAGGGAGTAGACAGTACACTAGCTCTGATACATAACAAGTTATTAACCTCACACAACCAGCAGTTGCCTTGGCTAATACATGTTGAAAGAGCTACACTGAACAGACTGTAGCCATATTCATCCTGTATGAACTGTTCCTGAATACACAAAATGCAGGCATGAAGCACAAGTTGAGGACGGACACTAATTATTTAACAATGCCACCAACCAATGCGGTATCACAGCGGCAAAATGTTTTCAGAGAGATGCTTTACGACCGTGAACTCTAGTAAGAATGGCAAGTTCACACCAACACCTCTTCAGGAGGAACAACCCGCAATTTCCTCGAAACCTGCTGTTCTCATTTAATTCACACAAACTTGTGCAAATGCTGTTCACTGAAAGGCATTACATGTATCGCCTGAAAATAAACTATGAAGCTGCTCTTTCGAATCATGCTTTTCAAAATGGCTTGCCCCAAGCAGCAAGAAGAGCAGCAGCAGCTACTTTGCCCCCCAGATGCCCCCTGCACATCAACAGGCCGGGTTTGCTACGTTCAGCTCCCAAACAATGCCGCACCGTCCAGCCGCAGGGAAGCAGCGCTCACCTCCCGCTTGTATCGCTCGCGGTCCCTGGCAGCAGCACTGAGGAAGGGCTGCTTGTCCTCTTCTGACATTGTGTTCCACTTGCCGGCACACTCCTTGCCGAAATCACCAATCTGCACGACAAAGAGAAAGGGAGAGAGAGAGAGAGAGAGAGAGAGAGAGCACAGAAGGATTAGTTTCTTCTTTCTGTGCGCACACACACACACACAACTTAGCGAGCACCTGATTAGCACACCGAGAGCTCTCAACAGCAGGAAAAACTCTACAAAAATTGTGCGCCAGAAGCCATCAACCAAAGATTTTGTCTAGGCACCCCGAAATCCGGTCTGGAAAGCACACTTAAGGCCGACCTCCATGCAGCGAAGTTTCTC